>CM064523.1:15598572-15735504 GCA_032716605.1 Paralithodes platypus
TTTGAAAGGGACTCAAGGGGGTGTAATTTTAAGCTTGATGGAGGTCTAGGGAACAAACTAAATACCTCCCCTTAACGACTGGTCGACGTGTTTTGGCTACTGTAAGCGATAATTTATGTTTGACCATATTTTCTCTCACATTGAATCTTTTGCATGTGTTCGGTTAGAGTTATTGTCTTGTGGACAATTGTCAAAATGCATAGTCCTTTCTTGTGCTTATCTAATAAAGTTTGGGGACTTTATAAACTATGCCAGCCTACATTCATGTGGTACAGGCACTTGTATACATTCATGGACATTATTGAATTGCTGTATTTAATTATAACCTATTAATGGATACAGTAAGCAGTTCATTATTTGTTGAATATAATATGATATATACTAAATAATGTATTTTAGCTACCTTCACGATTCAGACTAGACTATGTGTATGTATAGCCTACTTAGATAATGAAAAATGAAAGAAGTCCTTATACATTTTAGTGTAACATTTCATCTCGGCTGCTAATACATACTAGGTCACGTTGTTTTAGTGACTTATCATTTAATCTCGGTGGGTAATTGAGAACTCCAAGGTAAACAGTACATTAAAATAAACCTTAAAAGTTCCTACACAATCACGGAGTCCTGGTGCCCACAGCAAGCTCAACCTTAACATTTGTATATGTATATGGTCACGTTTGGCACACTGTATATACTTGGTGAATGTGTGTACCTGCATATTGAATATAAATTTATACTAAATTAATATTGGCTAAACAAAAACATTGCAACATTTGTTTATCATTTCAGAGTGACGTTATGTAATAGTTAACATTTCGTTTAATAGTTAAATTCCAAAAGATTTGTATCATCTTCCAGATGCTAACTTTAAGTATTTTTAGAATGATTACATACTTTATAATTGATTGAATATGAAATGCAAATATGGATCAGTATTGTAATAAAGGTTTAAATGTATATTTTTGAACAATAATGTATTATCTTCATCGCAGAAATCATTATATAATTTACGACAACAAGTTTGATGAGCGTATAATTGGTATCTTGGTGTGATGCATTAAAGTAAAATATCTACAGTATATCATGTAAAGTTTAACCAATTGAACGATATTATACATTGGTATCAATAATTATTATAAGCTGTTATATTTTTAAGAATGCATGTGCTGCTAAAAAAAAAAAAAAAAAAAAAAATCCTTTACAAATATAGTTTAGCAACTCTAAAACTAATGATCATCTCGAAATGTACAAATACTGTAGTTGAGTTTGCTGTGAACACGTGACGTCTGGATATCTCCCATTTGTTAACACTTCGCCACCTTTTTCATAACTTCATCTAGATTGACAGATAGCTCAATTTGGCTCAGTTACAGTCGTGGGCAGGAAATGTTGAATACTTCTATGAGGCGCTGGTTATATAATACACTGGTGAACACTATTGACATATGTATGCATGTACAGTATATACTCAGGCATATACCACATTGCTGGGGGTGGCCAAATCGAGACAGAGCCCGAACAGAAACCTACAGTTCAAATTCATAGGGTCCGGGACCACTTTCGCGTTCCCTCGCCCCTTTCTCTGTCTCGTTGAGTAGGAACATTTTAGAACACTTTTGATAAACTGCTTAATCCAGAATCAAATTGATTGTATTAATTCATAATCACCCTCTTCTTATCATTAGGTGTACAATCATTCATGACCACGACTGTTCTATTATATGATGTTAATCCTCTGAAGAGTATGACGCATTTTGTCAGTTTATTCTGGCTATCATTAAACGGCTGTATACAATTTAGGAAGGATCTGCGCGAATTATAAGGGTATAGAATATCTCGATTAACCCTCAGACTTCCACATACCCTTCCTAAGCTGAATATAATCGCTTAATAATAACCAGAAAACAGGAAAGAAATGCGTATTGGATCTTGAAAGGTTTAAAGTACAGTATATAGCAATTCGATCAATGTTGTTACACTTGAAGAAATATATGTTAGTGGCGAAATGTGTGTTTATGTGTGATTCTCCAGGTCTGGGCCCTGACTCCGTAAAGCTATAGAATTGGTAAATATTATACGGACTAATGACGCCATTTAGTGTCCAGATTTACCTTTATAAAACAATGAATGTTTTGCCCTGTTATTTTTCAGGGCTAGAATGAATTTAATAATGTCATTTAGTGTACGGTAATTGAATTAATTTACTCATTGTTAAATTGAAGTATATACAATATGTTTTGGTGTAATCAAATAATTATATAATCAATATTGGCCTAGTTATATAAATAATTATTGTATAATATGCATATAAGTGAGTTTAATTCGAATATTTAATAATAATAATACTTTTAATAATTTATAATGATAACGTTATGGATTAATATATATGTTTTTTTTTTACTCGTATAAATAATATAAATTATGAAAATGTATAATTGCTAGTATTTATAATCGTAAAACCATTGTAAACACATTGCCGTTGTTACTAAATGGTAGCAATGAATTAAAGAACACGGATTTTTTAGATAAGCCCATTCATTTTATCAAGTGAATCTAAACCCAAAATGGCGTCTTAAGTCCAGCTCCTATATCGACGAGAGAGATGTACAGTCGCGCTCAAAAGTAACGTCCCACCTTCACAAAGTCTAGTGTATATATTACCATCTTCAAGACAAAACGTTATACTCCTCGAAAAAGCTAAAACTAAATCTTGAAAATATAGGTTCAATGCGATGCCGTCATGGCTATATTTTCTGGCTAACAATACGTTGACCACTTTATTCGGCTTAGGAAGAACCTCGAGAAATCAGAGAGGGTGCAAATTATCTCATATTCCCATTTGACTAATTTAGCTTCTTCCTAAGCTTACTAAAATCGTCTAATATTTATAACAACCCATTATTTTGTATTTACTATTTTTACTAAACATACAGAAACCCATTTTGTTTTTTATTTTCTATTAATGGGTAATTAAAATTTGAAATGTGTCGGTAGGACTGAACTTTAATGCGCGAGTGTATAGTATATATATATATATAGATATATTCCTTGCGGCAGATAACATAAACACACCGTCAAGTCTGCAGCAATTAGGTTTATAGAGTAATTAATGCCAGTGAAACGTGAGTGCATTATGCGGTGAATTTGTGTCTGAATGTGGTATCAGCAATGACTTGGGAGGTTTGGAACGATTCAGCATATCTATTTATGATTATAAATTTACATCTTGCTATTCATGGTTTTGGAGTATTTATTTATTTGTGTTTGTTTGGTGTTTTCTTTGATCCGACTATGCAATATCATGAGCCACAAGACTAGATACTTCGTGTTGAATATTGTATCCGCCGATAATTTTGAGTGGTCTAGATTATCAGCTACAAATGTTGATACTCCTCTATGTCCATTTTGAAAATATTGTTTGTTTTGTTTAGTATTTGTGTTTAAACTGACTATTCCATTTATGAGTTGCATAGATAATTACACAATCACTCCTCCACAATGCAGAACGCTTGATTTCGTTTTTTAAAATTCAGTTATGCCCCTAACTACTTTTATCAGGACTTAATTTCCACGGATTAACTTTCCACGAATCTCCAGTTCTCAGCAGTTCCAATCTAATTAAGGGGGCCCACCTCGCTTGTTTTCTCTTTCTCTCTCTCTCGCTTTGGCTTGTATCCATTTGGCCCCATTCAGCCTACTGTTTTAAGACGTTTACCCCCATCCAGGTGTCAATATTTTCCTGGCGAGCAGTAGCGAGCCAGCATATATATATATTTTGTTGACAGCAAGCTAAATTTGTACATTTTTCGATAGAAAAAATTCTCCGGCGAAGCCGTATTTCTCCATACAATGCTGACTCGCTATCGCTTTGCAGGAAGAAATCTACACCTAGATGGGGATAAACGTTTTAAAACAGTTGGCTGAATGGGGCCAAATGGATACAAGCCAGAGAAAGAGAGAAAAGGAGAGAAAGATAAAACAGAAGCAGGTGACCCCCCTTAAGAATACTTTACCAAATATTTTCAAACCTCCTATCTTTGACTAGGATTTCTGACTCCAAACACAAATTCACGGAAAATACTGCTCGTCAAACTCTGGCATAACTTTCCGTTGTTGGTTTTGTGCGTATGTCTCGTGTATGGTGTGGAATTATTATTATTTATAGTAATATTTCATGTGGTGTACATAGCCTATTTGTTTGCAATATTCTAAAGTATAATTTCCTTTACATAGGTATATTTTTTTAAAGTTCTGTAGTCTACTTTCCCTTGGAATTCATTTTCTAATACGGTTTGATAATACTTTCAATTACTATACATAATATAACATGATATAGTCATATACATTATCTAATATAATATATGATATTTATATATTGATAAACACAATTTAAATATATAACCAATATATAACTCCGATCATGCCAAATGATGAATATTTATAATGCTATATAATTCTAGTTCCAGGTCAGTTCAGTTTTTATTGTGCAGTATTTGTTGATCGCTTTATCATATATGAATATTAATAGCTTTCAATGGCGCTAAATCGGTATGTATAGGGTATGTATTTTAAAGTGTAAAAACTCCTAGCTAGTCATATAAATGTTTCACTTTAATCTGACCTTTATGCTCTATTATATATTATATGTATTTAAATATATATATATATACTGTATAATATATATAATTTGGTTAACGGTATCTAATATTTACACTAGTTATCCCATATTTCCTACCCACAGTTTTCTATAACCCTTATCCCATACCCCATTTTCTATGATCCTATTTCATTGGTAAGTTAATATTACACTGTTATGCGACCTCTCAATCTCTCTCTCTACCTTGCATTATGTTACCTTCCAAATTATTTTTACGAATTATCATTTTCTAAAAAAAAAAAAAAAAAAAAAAAAATCGTGCACTCATAATTATTCACTCATTCAATTAAGTGTAAATTCTTATGTTTATCAATAATATTTGACGCTTTTATATGGTGGTTCTCTCTCCCTTTAGTAGTTTCCCTTTTCTTGAGCAATAGCTTATTATCTGGTTATTATCACATTGTATTGCATGCAAAATACTGTCATGAAGTATTGTTTAGCATACCGTATGAAACTGCATAATACTGCTTTCATTGTAAGTTGGTGGTTGTGATACGAATACTGTTTTAATACATGATAGATCAATGATAGTAATGATTACCTTTAGTTTGGTATTAACGTTCTTCCTTTATTTAACCCTTTCAGCATTCGACTGTATTCAAGCTAACCTCAGACGATTGTCTTCAATTTCAGAAGGCCCTCAGGGAATCAAAGAGGTAAAGTTTTATCTCAATTAACTCTGATTCCCACAGTTCCTCACTAATATAATGAAAACTCGTCTGAAAATTGCCAAAATGAAGATGAGAAATGTGTCCTCGTATTTTGAGAGGGTTAAATATGTGGATTCATGCAAGCTTCGGTGCACATATTGAATGTGTAAGCACTTTAATTATATGTAATATGTATGCAGCGTATTGTCTAAGTAGACAAACATAATTATGGTTTGCCAAAAAAAAAAAAAAATCCTTTTAAGTTACCATTCCCATTCAGTTTATCATTTAGCTAATGTCGTGTATAAACTTTGATATACATATGTTGCGAATCTACCTAGGCCATACTGAAAAAATTTATATATTTATTTATTTTTTCTTTCTCGCCCATACCCCTCCTCAAACTGTAAAATAAGTATAATATCGGGTAGTACACGTTCCATGGACGCGTTTCAGCCTTTTATCCCTCTGAGTATCGATGACGCACTTCTGTTTTTGTTTTCTGGCTATTATTAGACGATTTTATTCAGATTGGGAAGGGTATATGGAAGTCAGAGGGTTGATTGAGATAGTCATTACCCTTTTAACACACACAGACCCTTCCTAAGCTGCATAAAATCGTCTAATGATAGCCAAAATAAAACTGCTAAAACGCGTCAGAGCTTCACAGGGTTATTATGGCTATCATTGGACGACTTTATGCCATTTAGAAAGGGGGTCGATAGGCATCAAAGGAGTAAATACTATCTTGATTAACCCTAAGAATCCCATAATTGCTTACTAAACTAAGCAAAATCGTCCAATGATAGCCAGAGTACACTGTTAAAACGCGTTATAATCATAGCGGGGTTAACTGTGTATAACTTCATTTGCAACATACTTGCTTAGTGGCTATTTCTGAACAACAAAGTACAATATTTGTTCTATATATTTATTTATCATAATTGTGTGCGAGTGTGTGAATTGTAGCGTGCTTTACTATGCAGGGTTAAAGGTGTTAATATACATACATACATGCATACATACATACATACATACATACATATATATATACAGACATACATACATACATACATACATACATATATACATACGTAAACACATTTACGCCTGCATGCCGTAGTACATGCGTATTAGCGAACCGAAATATATACAAAAAAGTCGCATTGATACCTACCCATTATCTCATTTGTACACACACACACACACACACACACACACACACACACACACACACACACACACACACACACACACACACACGAGAGAGGGTGAGAGTAAGAAAGCGTGTGACGGTGTGAGAGAGAGACTTTCATTTCAAACATAATTGTTTGCATTTTAAACACCAATAATATCGTACCGGTACATGTTTAAGGGGAGATTTCCACCTGGAGGATTTTTTTCTGAACCTCTTTCTCCCTCATGTTTAGTCCCATTGCTTTTGATATTCTAAGACGTTCGCCCCATTAGTTTGGTGATTTTAAGAACTTTTGCCCCATTTCTGTCAATTTTAAGACCTTTCGTGGCATTTAGGTGTCGATTTTATCCTGGCGAGCGATAGCGAGCCTGTAATTTAAGAGGAACCGGCCTTTGGCCGGGAAATTTTTCTACCGAAAAATGTACAAATTTATCTTGAAAGGGGGTCTAGGGGGTGTAATTTTAAGCTTGACGGAATTCTAGGGAACGAACTAAAAACCTCCCCTTAATCGACAAAATGATGTTGCCCCAGGCGTAGCACGAAGTACCGGCATATGGTAGTTATATGGATTATGACATTCTATTAATTCTATGAAAGGGTTAATTGAGAGAGAGAGAGAGAGAGAGAGAGAGAGAGAGAGAGAGAGAGAGAGAGAGAGAGAGAGAGAGAGAGAGAGAGAGAGAGAGAGAGAGAGAGAGAAGAGAGAGAGAGAGAGAGAGAGAGAGAGAGAGAGAGAGAGAGAGAGAGAGAGAGAGAGAGAGAGAGAGAGAGAGAGAGCGAGAGAGAGAGAGAGGAAGGGGTGTTGAATTGATGGAATAATAATATCATTAGGGATTACTGGAAGATATTTCAAGATAAGCAGATACAGAGAGAGAGAGAGAGAGAGAGAGAGAGAGAGAGAGAGAGAGAGAGAGAGAGAGAGAGAGAGAGAGAGAGAGAGAGAGAGAGAGAGAGAGAGAGAGAGAGATGAAAGCACTGGAGCGAATACGAGAGGGAGAGAGAGGGGGAGGGGATACTAAGGTGAAGACAAGACAACAAAGGAATTCATTAAAGTCTGGAGCTATTCACAGTTTCAAGTATTATCTCTGTAAACTGTGTGTGTGTTTTTTTTTTTTTTTTTTTTATATGCGTGTGTGTGTGTACCGGCTAGGTGAGGTATGTGTTGTAGTATGCATTTAAGTGTGTATCTGTGTGTGTGTATGTGTGTGTAGATGTATGTGTGCCATAGTGTACAGTTTGTGTGTGTGTGTGTGTGTGTGTGTGTGTGTGTGTGTGTGTGTGTGTCGTAATGTACTAGTGTGGTATGTAGGTAAATAAATGCAGTGTGTGTAGGTGTGGTGTATAAGAGAGTGTGTGTGTGTGTGTAGATGTATGTGTGCGATATTGTACACTGTGTGTTTGTGTGTGTGGTAGTAAATATACGCACACATGTCGGAATGGCAGCCTCTGATCTGTTTACCCAGGCTGTGAATATATTTAAGCACATTATTTATGTTGGATGTTGACATGTTAATATAATTTGCCATTGATTAAAACCATGAATTATTGGTAATCATATGCCAATACATTTAATAATGATGTATACACTATATAAACGGGGTAGAAACGGGATTTGAAAATATGTTATGATATGCTTGTTGTATATAGCCTATGTTTGGATGTATAATTGTAATATGAGAGTTTAATATACTAGTTATATATTAACTGAATAATTTGCAGTGCCGTGAATACAAGATTCAAAAGCTAAATCCACGTCTTGAGAAGAGTTTTTAATGTAAGCATATGTCAGATTTGGTTCATCTATCAGTGCGAGTGATAGGAATAACTATCTATGTGCTGGTTTACATTGTTGTAGGAGTGGTCAAAGGCAGCCTGTCACAAAGTTGGAAAATGTGTAGCCGTAACATTATTAGGGGGAAGTTTTTTAGTGTGTTCCCTAAACCTCCATCAAGCTTAAAATTACACCCCCTTGACCCCCTTTCAAGATAAATTTGTACATTTTTCGGTAGAAAAATGTCATGGCCGAAGGCCAGTTCATCTTAAATTACAGGCTCGATATCGCTCGCCAGGAAAAAAATAGACATCTAAATGGCACGAAACGTCTTAAAATTGACAGAAATGGGTCGAAAGTCCATTAAATCGCCGAACTAATGGGGCGAATTTCTTAAAATCTCAAAAGCAATGAAGCTAAGCATGAGGGAGAAAGGGGTCAAGAAAAAAATCCCTCCAGTGGAAATCTCCCCTTAAGTAGGCCTAATTATGAAATGTTTGTATACATGTCATGTACGTATATATCTCTTGTGGCTTATTGGGTGTGGCGTCTAGTTCACAAACGAGAGGACCAAGGTTCGAATCCCATAACGACCTTGAGTCACTGGACATTTGTGATGACCCACTGAGGGAATGCACACTGGTTACCCGAATATATAAATCTCACCAATATATAATCTCACCAATATATATCTCACCAATATATATCTCACCAATATATATCTCACCAATATATATATCTCACCAATATATATCTCACCAATATATATCTCACCAATATATATCTCACCAATATATATCTCACCAATATATATCTCACCAATATTATATCTCACCAATATTATATCTCACCAATATTATATCTCACCAATAGTTCCCAATCATAGAGTCTAAAGGGAAATTATATGGAAATGAGTGCCGCCGCAGCCTTCAAAGCACCTTAAGGGGGTGACCTGTTTTTTTTATTTTTCTCCTTTTCTCTCTTTCTCTGGTTTGTATCCATTCGGCCCCATTCAGCCAACTATTTTAAGACGTTTATCCCCATCTAGGTGTCGATTTCTTCCTGGCGAGCGATAGCGAGCCAGGATTATATGAAGAAATCCGGCTTCGCCGGAGACATTTTTCTACTGAAAAATTTACAAATTTAGCCAGCTGTCAAAAACATTTAAAAAATATGCTGGATCGCTACCGCTCACCAGTAAAAAATGACACCTGGATGGGGATAAACGTCTTAAAACAGTAGGTTGAATGGGGCCGAATGGATAAAAGCCAGAGAAAGAGAGAAAAGGAGAGAACAAAAAGCAGGTCACCTCCCTTAACCTTACTTTATAGTGTGTGTGTGTATATACTTGTGTGTATATATATATATATATATATATATATATATTCGTGTCAAATACGTATAATTGTTTGCTTTTGTGTGTTCTCTTAACATTTGCTATATATATATATATACGGAATTCGTACATTGTCCTCGTTCCCCGGGGCTCATATCAGCGGAACGTGGTAGAAGACAAGGAAATATAGGACATAATTTGAATACCTCCATGCGAAATTAAACCCGTAAGTTACGCTTTAACCCTTTTAGTATGCCGTTATTGTCGCTGTAATCTGGTTGAATGTATACGATGTAATTATGGCTTTGAGAGGATACTTGATTATTAGTTAAAGAACATATATATATACTGTATATATTAACACTATCTGGTCCGACGTCTTGTGTATATATCGTTGACGAATTTGCCCGCTTTTTGCCATTGTCAATCTATGTATTTTACCGTGTCCCCTAGGCTAACAGAAACTCCTCCCCAAACTTCCTTCAAACTAGACATGTAGCCTAATTCCCTCAGACCTCCTTCATGTTAAGGGGGGTGACCTGTTTTTTGTTATTTCTGTCCTTTTCTCTTTCTCTGGCTTTATCCATTCGGCCCAATTCAGCCTACTGTTTTAAGACGTTTATCCCCATCCAGGTGTCAATTTTTTTACTGGTGAGCGGTAGCGAGCCAGCATATTTTTATTTTTGTTTGACAGCAGGCTAAATTTGTACATTTTTTGATAGAAACATTTCTCCGGCGAAGCCGGATTTCTTTATATAATGCTGGCTCGCTATCACTCGCCAGGAAGAAATCGACACCTAGATGGGGATAAACGTCTTAAAATAGTTAGCTGAATGGGGCCGAATGGATACAAGCCAGAGAAAGAGAGGAAAGGACAGAAATAACAAAAAGCAGGTCACCCCCCTTAAGTGTGTTCCCCCGATTTCTTCTAAGTTACTGGCTCGTTGCCGCTAGCACAGAAATATAATCGACATCTGAATGGGGTGACGCGTCCTATTATTGCCAAATGAATGTGGTGAAACTATTTTAAATCTCCAAACTATAGGAGCTGTGCATGGGGGGTTTCCAAGAAGACCCTCCTCGCACCAAATAGGGATAATACCTGCAAGCCCATGCCCAAATGACTATGACTTCATCCATCACCAATTAGATCCTCACACACCCTACCCTACTCATCACACCCTGCCATCAACCAAAACCACCACCATCATTACTACTCATCACACATCCTATCACCACTTATTCCACTCATCACACGTCCTACCATTACCACTACTCATCACACATCCTAGCACCACTACCATCACCAATTCCACTCATCACACATCCTACCACCACTACCACTTACCACACATCCTACCACCACTACCATCACCAATTCCACTCATCACACATCCTACCATCACCACTACTCATCACACATCCTACCATCACCACTACTCATCACACATCCTACCACCACTCTCCTCCCTAGCCACACCTGCTCTCCATAATAATCCCCTCCTCTGAGCAGTGATTATGACTGTATTATGTCCCCACGGCCTCTGCCTCCCTCTTGTTGCCACATCATCAAAGACTAACACCCTTCACTGAATAGGTTAAGGGGGGATGGTTCACAATTTGGGCGATTTTTGCATGTATTCATTATTTTCTAGTTTCCTCCCTAGACCTCCATCAAATAAAAAAAAAAAAAAAACATCCATTAGATCCCCTTTCTAGATTAATTTGTACAGTTTTCGGTAGACAAATTTGCCGGCCGAAGGCCGGTTCTTCCAACATTACAGGCTCACTATCGTTCGCCAGGGAAACAATCAACACCTAAATAGCACGAAAGGTCTAAATATTGATGAAGAAATGGGGCGAAAGGTCTTAAAATCGACTAACTAATGGGCCAACATCTGAAAAGTAATGGGGCTAAACATGAGGGAGAAAGTGGTCCCGAAAACCGGCCCATGTCCCCATAAAGGTTAAAGATATCTCTGAATGATGCTCATAAGGTTGTTCACCATAATATACCCTGTTTCATTGCAGCTGACGTTAAATTGCCATGTCCATTTCTTGATTACTCAGCTACTACGAACATTTTATAGCGAAATGTGATGTTGATTATGGAAACTTGGCATTCATAACGACGAGGAGATATCGCGGTTTCCTATTTTTCCATTAGGTATCCAGAAATCATCTGCAGAGGGATTCAATTTACCACCAGTTGAAATGAAACCGACTATAGTCATGAAAGTCCCCAATTGCCGACTTGCGAGTTTCGTTCTATAAGGAAGTTGGAGCCGTAGACAACGATATTTAGCAGAATAACTAGCTATAATACGGTTTTAGTACATTTATAAATACGTAAAACCCAATTATACATACTATTTATCCATCAGAAACCTACATAATTATTGCATTTCTATTACATATCGATGTTTACGGTCCCAACTTCCTTATAGAACGAAACTCGCAAGTGGTCAATTGGTTCAGCCAGGTTATGGCTGTGTCAGCACGAATCCCTATAGCCTGACCCAAATCCCCTGTCCCCTTGCTCAAGGGAGACCGTAACAACTCGCAAAGATGTGTAAAACCTTTCACGTCTTGAGGAGTCGAGCTAGTGATAACCAAGGTGGGACCCCCAAGACGCTCATCACTACACCAGGGAGATGTTGACTGGCATTGTCCTTTATTGACCCCACAATAACTTTAGTAGCGCCAGCGTACTTGACAATAATCTTTACCCCTTAACTTCTAATAACTCGAAATGAATGAAAGCAATCGGTCTGACGTTTCTATAATTTAGGAAGAGCCCACCAGGAAATAGGTGTAGATATTTACAGCCAGTTTCCTATAGGCTCTTTTGAGTTACAAAGAGGTCAGGGATCAAGATTTGTGTCAAGTTCGTTGGCGCTACCTATACCAACATCACCACTACTAACATCATCACTCCCTCTCTCCACCATCATATCCTTTATCCACCACCACCACCACCACCATCATCAAAACACTCCCTCTCACACCAGCTTTCCCCAATAATCCCCCCTCTGAGCAGTGATTAGTAGTATTATGTCCCCTTCCCTGCCTCACAATACAAGCTGGGGAGACTTCAGTAAAGATAGACCACGGTATTTTTTGTTTCTATGTGAGTTAGGGAGACAAATGGCAGAACTGCCTGTGGCGAGTGCCTCCCCCATAGTTAAAAGAGTGACAGGGCGAAAATCAAGGGACGTTCGAGCCAAAATGCCTGGACACACGGAGTTTGAAGCAATTTAAGTCATAGGAGGAGGGAAAGACTGATTCTGGGAGAGAGTTCCAGAGCTCAGCTGTTGAATAGAAGAAAGACTGAGAATAACGTTTCACTCTTGGGTTGGAGAGTTGCACAGAGTAGGGGTTTGATTGTGTTGCAAGATGGGTACCACGTACCCTACGTAGAGGAGGTGGTATACACTGGGAGAGCTCCGAGGAGCACTGATTATTGTAGTAACAATAGAATAGCGAGAGAGATGCAACATTGCTGCGAAGAGAGAGAGTTTACAGATATTTGGTAAGTGGGCGGGAATTAATGATACGAAATGCCTTCCTTTCTACTTTGTCTGGAAATGCGGTGTGAGAGGATCCTCCCAACACATGTGAAAAATACTCAATACAAGGATGCACTGTGCCCCTGTACATAGCAAAAAGCTGTGCAGGGGTAAGGAACCCCTTGAGGCGGTTGAGGACACCCAGCTTCTGGGAGGCTGCCTTAGCAAGCCTGGTAATATGGTCCTTCCATTGATTAAGGGGAGATGGATCGTTTTTTTTTTTTTTTTTTTTTTTCCCCTCCCTAAACCTCCCATCAAGCTTAACATTCACTCGCCCAAGACCCTCTTTTAAGATAAATGTGTACATTTTTCGATAAAAAAAAAGTGTCCCGGCCGAAAGTCGACTTCTCTTAAATTACAGGCTAGCTATCGCTCGCCAGGAAAAAAATCGACACCAAAATGACACGAAAAGTCTTAATATTGTCAAAGAAATGGGACGAAAGGTCTTAAAATCGCCAAAGTAATGGACCAAACGTCATAAAGTCTGAAAACTAATGCGGCTGAACATGAGGAAGAAGGGAGACCAGAAAAACTACCCATCTCCCCTTCCATCATCATGAACCCTGATTAACTCCAACCCGGTTGATTTGATTGGAAAGCTGTGGTGGTGAATTTCTGTGGTGGTGATGATGATGATGAGTTTGGATTATGTGAACAGTAGGATTGAGTTTGAGGTTAATGGGGGTGGTCTTATAAGCTGTCTCGTAACCTTCATTCATCTCTCTCTCTCTCTATGGATTTTAATTTCGTTTTGGGTGATGGTCTTGTCTTTCTTGACAGTACAGGATATAACACTAACTAATCAAGGTCACATAGAAAACGAAGGTCCTATGTCTTCCAATCGTAAATATGGCGTACTCCTAAACGGATTAATCTACTAGAAAGTAGATCATTTTTTCCAGACCTATGAGAATTCCGTATGGAGCTCAGTGGTCTGGCTAGTCTGCTCTACATAACATAACATAACATACCCGAAGGTAACCAATCGATCTAAACCCTATCCGGAATATACAGAAATGTCTGACTCGTATGCGAGTATCCGAAAGGCTCTGAACTGTATCCGAATATCTGGACAGTATTTAGCTCTATCCGAATATTCGAAAGGCCCTTAATCGCATCTTAAGGGGAGGCTGGCCGTTTGTTTGATCTATGAATTCATTTATTCTTATAATTTTTAAATGTCCTTCCTAGACCTCCATCATGCTCTATATATGCCGTATATCCGTCATGCTCTAACCCGTATCCGTATATCCGGACGGCTCTGACCCGTATCCGAATATCCTCCCCAGCCCCGGGCTTATGACGGATGATAACGGCCCTCCAATTATGCTTTATGGGGCCGGGGGTAGCACAATCCGGACAGTAATTATCGGCTTTATAGGAGAGAGAGAGAGAGAGAGAGAGAGAGAGAGAGAGAGAGAGAGAGAGAGAGAGAGAAGGGGGGGGGGGGAGGTAGGTGTGTGTGGTGGTGGAGGGAGAGGGGCGGAGGCAGAATAGAGCCGTGGTGTGAATGGAAATTTTCGCGAGATTGTGGAGAGGAGAGAGTTTGGTAACGAGAACCGTGGATTGCGTGTGTGTGTGTATTAGTAACAATATATATGTGGAGATCCTCGTTTGTGAATGTTAGAGTTGTTTAATATAATATTTATGCATGAGCCCTATGTACCAAAACAGTGTGTATTTGCATATCTCATATGTATAATATAGGCCTAATATTGTAGATGAAATTGTACTTGTATCAAATATTTAGGAAATGCGTGTATATGAATGAGTACCGGTATATACATATTTTGAGCACGCATGTATGGGTGTTTTTATGAAATTAGTGTGCAAGTATGGGTATGTGTATGTTAAGTGTGTGTATGTATGGGTGTGTGTATATTAAGGGGAGGTTTTTAGTTTGGTCCCTAGATATCCTTCAAGGTTAAGATTACACCTCCTTGAGCCCCTTTCAAGATAAATTTGTACATTTTTCGGTAGAAAAATTTCCCGGCTAAAAGCCGGTTCCTCTTAAATTACTGGCTCGCTATCGCTCGCCAGGATAAAATCGACACCTAAATGGCAAGAAAGGTCTTGACAGAAATGGGTTGAAAGTTCTTAAAATCGTCAAAATAATGGGGCAAACGTCTTAAAATTAGAAAAACAATGAGGCTAAACATGAGGGAGAAAGGAGTCAAGAAAAAAATCCGTCAAGTGGAAATCTCCCCTTAAGTGTGTGTATGTATGGGTGTGTGTATGTTAACTGTATGTATGTATGGGTGTTAGCATATATATGTGTGTGTGTGTGTGTGTGTGTGTGTGTGTGTGTGTGTGTGTGTTACTCAGTTACTTGTTCGTCAAGGGGAATCCACGCAATGCGAGCTAAGCTCATTATTATCGCGCCTCCTTAACTGGGAATGTATTGCGTGAAATGCATGTTAAGTGTTTTATGTACTGTTGGAATGGCTGTGGATGTGTGTAGTCTGTATTTAGCCAATTGGCGACATTGGAAACGAAGGCTTAGGGTGGATCTGTATGGTACCATTCTCACTATAGACGGTACCGTCTCGCCCGAAGGCTTAGGTAGCCATCAGCTTAGGTGAACCATATGATACCCATCTCGCCTTGTACCATTTTTGCCAACCCCAGATTGGACGTCACAACGTCGTCCACTTATTCCAGGTACCTATTTACAGCTAGGTAAACTGAGGCTAACACATGAAAGGAGACAAGCCCAATTTGTCTCCGCCCGGTCTGGGATTGAACCCCCGACCCCTCGTGTGTGAGACGAGAGCTCTACCTACTAGGCTACGGGCTGTCTGTGTGTGTGTGTGTGTGTGTGTGTGTGTGTGTGTGTGTGTGTGTGTGTGTGTGTGTGTGTGTGTGTGTGTGTGTGTGTGTGTGTGTGTGTGTGTGTGTGTGTGTGTGTGTGTGTGTGTGTGTGTGTGTTACCCCATGCATGCATTATAGTAGCGATTTTCCAGTCCAATGATTGTATATTGTTGAAGTTATAATCAAACTGCAACTCTGCCGAAGGTTTTGGGTGTGTAGGTGGTTATGTGCACATGGCCGGATGTACACACACACACAACAGTCACGCACACACAACACATACACACACACAGACAACATAATTACAGATAACTATAATTTCACAAACAAACAAAACACTAATATGCACACACACACACACACACACACACACACACACACACACACACACACACACACACACACACACACACACACACACAAACAAACAAAACACTAATATGCAATCACAAATACACACACACACATACAATTCACCTGCTTTTGTTTACGCCAACCTTACAAGCACACACACAGTAGGAAACATATGTGTGCCTACACACAGTCACATATTCACACATGTATGCATAAATACATGTAAACACACACACACAGCAATCCACACACACACAGCCAGTCACACACGTAAACACACACACACACACACACACACACACACACACACACACACACACACACACACACACACACACACAGACCTATACAGATCAGTGAACCATATCATAAATACACACACACACACACACACACACACACACACACACACATACACACACACACAGACCTATACAGATCAGTGAACCATATCATAAATACACACACACACACACACACACACACACACACACACACACACACACACACACACACAGACCTATACAGATCAGTGAACCATATCATAAATACGCCCCATTACCTATTTTGGGAGTCCTGTAATGTGTGTGTGGGGGGGGGGGGGGGGGGTTTGCTGGTGTGTATATGTGCTTGTGTGTACATGTGTGTATGTGTGAGTGTGCTTTTTTGTTTATGTGTAAGTAGGTTATTTATGGGTTATATATATATATATATATATATATATATATATATATATATATATATATATATATATATATACCGGTATAATATATGTGTTATGTGGAATTCGCTGTACTATATTTGTAACTTTATATATGTGTGACTATTTCTGTACGTGCTAGCGGTAAGGGGTGTACAGTACTACAGGGCCACGATGCAGGTCAGATCAGGTCAGGTCAGGTCAGTTAGAAAGGTCAAATTAAGGTCTCACGGTCATGTCCAATTAGGTTCAAACGACAGACAGCAAACCCATACCAAACAATTGACGAGAGGACAGTTAAGGGGGAGGTAGTCGCTTTATCTGGACCCCCTTCTCCCTCATGTTTAGCATATTCGTTTTGAGATTTTAAGACGTTCGTTCCGTTAGTTTGGCGATTTTTGAGAACTTTCGCCCCATTTCTTTGTCAACATTTAGTTTTTTCGTGCCATTTAGGTGTCGATTATTTCCTGGCGAGCGATAGCGAGCCTGTAATTTTAGTACCGGTGCCGTCCTTTTAACATTATTCTGGCTACGATTAAACGATTGTATTCGGCTTATAAAGGGCCTCCAGCAAGTAACTAGGCTTCGACCGATCTCCCTTAACCCTTTTTACTACCACAGATCCTTCTTAAGCTGAACAAAATCGTCTAAAATATAGCTAGAATAAAATTAAAAAGACGTCGCCGGTACAGAAGGGGTTAACTCTCTCTCTCTATATATACTGTAACAATTCAAGTGCCCATTTACTGTATAACAAAAGAGGAACACAAAATATGGAACGTAGAAGCGTGCGTATTGACACTATAGGGCGTACACACAACTGGAGTCAATAAACGCAGTGTATATTGGTAGGTACGGTCGCGCTAATAAGTCATGTCCCAGCTGTCATTACGTTTGGCTTGCTCTGTGCTGTATTAATGTCGGTCAGATGTTGAATAGGGTGGGTAAGTGTAGGGAACATGTTTGTATATTTCACTCGATATGAAGACATGAAGCTTAGATATGGCTGATACCAAGTATTGATCAAAACATACTTGGTGCCGAGACATCACTTATTAGCGCGGCGACTGTACACTGTTCGGTAAAAGTGAATATCGATGGTTCTAGAGTTGTGGGTAGTAACAAAACAGATTGGATTGTAACACTATGGGAAACTATATGTGAAATAATAGGTGTGTTTATTGAAACCAGTGCATTGAAGCTAAGTGATAATTAAATAGTGTGTATGTAGGTAGGTTCTCATTTTCATACGAATTAAGGGGAGGTTTTTAGTGAGTTTCCTAGACTTCCATCAAGTTTGAAATTACACCCCTCTGACCCCTTTTCAAGATAAATTTGTAAATTTTTCGGTAGAAAAAATTCCCGGCCGAACGCCGGTTTCTCTTAAATTATAGGCTCGCTATCGGTGGCCAGGAATTATGGACACCTAAATGCCACGAAAGAGCTTAACAGTGACATAAATGGGACGAAAGTTCTTAAAATCGTCAAATTAATGGGGCGAACGTCTTAAAATCTCAAAATCAATGGGGCTAAACATGAGGGGAAAAAGGGATCCAGAAAAAAAAATCCCTGTAGTGGAAATCTCCCCTGCATATGTAGTGATATTACAGTTTATCTTGTAACACAGGGGGAGAGCACATACATGAGAGCCAAACATGTGTATGTATATGTATGGAAACTAGAGCTTGGAAACTACCGGAAATATACACATTATACATGTACAATCGGGGGTATTAAGGGGAGGTTTCTAGTGTGTTGCCTAGACCTCCATCAAGCTTAAAATTACATCCCCTAAACCCCCTTTCAAGATAAATATGTACATTTTTCGGTAGAAAAATGTCCCGGCCGAAGGCCGATTCCTCTTAAGTTACAGGCTCGCTATCGCTCGCCAGGAAAAAATCGACACCTAAATGGCACGAAAGGTCTAGGGGGTGTAATTTTAAGCTTGATGAAAACGTAGGGAACAAACTAAATACCTCCCCTTAACCTCTCGACCGTACAATATGCTCTGGAAATATATATGAACAATATGGCTAGGCTACCACAAATTGGATTGTGAGGTACAAGTTATTTCAATGGTGAATGAACTACTACGATATAATGGTATACAATTATATACGTTGTATGGCATCAACGGCTGTCGATGTATACCATTGTGTGCCTGAATTTTGATTTTGTTAAGGGGAGGTTTTTAGTTTGGTCCCTAGATATCCTTCAAGCTTAAGATTACACCCCCTTGAGCCCCTTTCAAGATAAATTTGTACATTTTTCGGTAGAAAGATGTCCCGGCTGAAAGCCGGTTCCTCTTAAATTACAGGCTCGCTATCGCTCGCCAGGATAAAATCGACACCAAAATGGCACGAAAGGTCTTAAAATTGACAGAAATGGGTTGAAAGTTCTTAAAATCGTCAAAATAATGGAGCAAACGTCTTACAATTAGAACAAAAACAATGAGGCTAAACATGAGGGAGAAAGGAGTCAAGAAAAGAATCCCTCAAGTGGAAATCTCCCCTTAAGGTAATAGTGTCATGTCCAATCAAATTTACGTGTACCGATTGTACTTACCGGTATAATATTAGTTGTACATCGTCTTATAGTCCAAGTGAACCGTAGCTATACCATATTTGATCGTCAATATTTGTTTACGGTCCATTTAGATCGTAACTATTCTATTAACAGTAGCAAATAGTCGGTTACAGTGAAAAGCCAAGCGTAGTAGTGGAGTTTGCATATTAAGGGGGGGGGTGACCTGTTTTTGTTCTGTCCTTTTCTATCTTTCACTGGCTTGTATCCATTTGTCCCCATTCAGCCTACTGTTTTAAGACCTTTATCCCCATCCAGGTGTCAATTTTTTACTGGTGAGCGGTAGCGAGCCAGTATATTTTTTATTTTTGTTTGATAACAGGCTAAATTTGTACATTTTTCGATAGAAAAATGTCTCCGGCGAAGCCGGATTTCTTCATATAATGTTGGCTCGCTATCGCTCGCCAGGAAGAAATCGACACCTAGATGGGGATAAACGTCTTAAAATAGTTGGCTGAATGGGGCCGAATGGATACAAGCCAGAGAGAGAGAGAAAAGGACAAAAATAACAAAATGCAGGTCACCCCCCTTAAATAGCCTGCAAAAGTCAGATTCAAACGCAGTTATACAATTTTAGAAATATCAACTCGCGAGGGATAATTACCAAATCTTTTCCCTCATGCCTGGTTCCTTTCACTGGCAGGCCTTTCATGCCGCACACGTTCATAACTACTTTTTACTCTTCACTCAAACAAATAAATAAATAAATAAATAAAAATAATTAAAAAAAAAAGTAATGACGAAAATTAAATACATCTATTTTTTTCACATATCTACATCCTCTTTATACACATCCGGTAATTTGTATCGGAGTTCACAGTAATCAGTTTGTTGCTAATCACGATTTTGCCTTTTTATTCTATATTCCCTTCCACGATTATACTTAATATGTATATATATATATATATATATATTAATTTTTTGGTTTAGTCTTGTTCTCCTGATTTATCTCCCTGTTTCCTTCTTCCTCAATGATACTTACAGTATGTATGTGTATGTAATTGTATACATGGGTAATTGGTTGTACTTTATGTTTAACTGTGTATGTGTCTGTGTGTGATTATGTGTTTAGGATATGGAATGTATTTCTTGTCTGTCTCTATTCCTTAATTTTCCTCTACTGTAGATCTTCCATTTGTCTCTGTCTCTTCACCACGCCTCTCCCAGCTCTTTTAAGTGTAAAGACCTCTCCTGTTCCTACATCAGCTGTCCACCGTTCACTTCTTTCTCACCTCTGTCCCACTCTCCTCTTCTCTCTCTCTCTCTCTCTCTCTTCTCTCCTCTCTCCTCTCTCTCTCTTCTCTCCTCTCTCCTCTCTCTCTCTCTCTCTCTCTCTCTCTCTCTCTCTCTCTCTCTCTCTCTCTCTCTCTTCTCTCCTCTCTCTCTCTCTCTCTCTCTCTCTCTCTCTCTCTCTCTCTCTCTCTCTCTCTCTCTCTCTCTCTCTCTCTCTCTCTCTCTCTCTCTCTCTCTCTCTCCAGCAATCACTCTAACCCTCTTAAAGTTGCAACCCGACCAAGTGCAGGGCAAGATAAAGTTAAATTAAGTTGGACGAATCTTTAAGGCTGGTGAGATTGGAAGTCGATCGAGTTAACCATTGATCTTAAGGGGAGCTGGGCCGTTTTTCGGGTCCCCTTTCTTCCTCATGCTTATCCCCATTAGTTTTGAGATTTTAGGACGTTTGCCCCCATTAGTTTGTCGATTTTAAGACCTTTCGCCTCATTTCTTTGTCAATATTAAGACCTTACGTGCCCTTTAGGTGATTATTTCTTTCTAGCGAGCGATAGAGAGCTAAATTGTGGAGGAACCGGCCAAAATAATCTAGTAGGGAACTAATGAATGTTTGTTTTTTTAGTTTGATGGATGTCTAGCGAGGAAACTAAACAATAAATGAATATATATAGACCCAAAGAAATATCCACCGTCCCCTTAACCCTCTCCGTGTTTCCTCCTCTTATTCTGGCGATCAGTAGAGAATTTTACTCAGACTAGGAGGTAATTGGGAAAGACAGAGTTATTTTGGATGTACTTTACCCCATTAATTCGTTGAGTGCTTTCCATATCTGAGTACAATCGTGTATTGTTCGGCAGAATGCAGTAAACAAAGACAAATTCATTCCCCATTGGTTTGGTTACAATTGAGTTTGGCTATGTCTTTTATATACATATTGTGTGTTCGTATGTGAGCCTGTGTGTGTGTGTGCGTGCGCGTGTGTGCGTATGTGTGTGTCGCTGTAAGCCTGTATGTGTGTGTCGCTGTATGCCTGTGTTTGAGTGTGTAAGTGATTGTGTGTCGCTGTAAGCCGGTGTGTGTGTGTGTGTGTGTGTCGCTGTAAACCTGTGTGTGTGTGTGTGTGTGTGTGTGTGTGTGTGTGTGTGTGTGTGTGTGTGTGTGTGTGTGTGTGTGTGTGTGTGTGTGTGTGTGTGTGTGTGTGTGTGTGTGTGTGTCGACCATCATGTCTTGGCTGCCTGCGTTTGTTTACACTTAATCAGCTGATCGGTGCTTTGGTGCCAGGGGGAACAAAAACAACACAGTGGCGAGAGAAGAGAAGAGAAGAGAAGAGAAGAGCAGAGCAGAGCAGAGCAGAGCAGAGCATGGAATATTTTTCAGTTAATTTAAGGTTCCTTTTTAGTAAGCCAAAATGATACTTCGTTTTGTATAATTTGTTGTACCGGTACATATTTAATGGTAATTGTTAAATTAGGCGGTACCGGTAGTTAAAATAATAAGAAATAATTTACTCAAAGGATTGCACGTTACAACACATTATTCTTCGGTAAAATAGTACAGTTTCATCATACCTGCCTATCAAATATATAAGATTACCAAGCAATGGCTGAGATTAAACATTTCTCTTAATTACATTAGTTTCCCTGGGCGAGCGTAAGATAGATTGGGACGAAACTAGATTGGAAAGTTCGGGAGGAAATTGGAGTGTTAATATATATATATATATATATATATATATATATATATATATATATGGTAGAGGTTAAAATGTGTAGATTTTTTTAACGTTGGAAGCTTTTCTAGTATTCAGGCTCTCTCTCTCTCTCTCTCTCTCTCTCTCTCTCTCTCTCTCTCTCTCTCTCTCTCTCTCTCTCTCTCTCTCTCTCTCTCTCTATCTCTCTCTCTCTCTCTCTCTCTCTCTCACACACACACTTACACACACACACACACATACATTCATTTACAAATATTACTGCACAATTATTTTGTTTGTTTACCTTATATTACCATAATGTATAGCGAAGTACTGTATGTATATCAAATTAATAGTAATGTAAATATCCCGCCAATTTACATATCTAATATAATAGTTAACGATATTTGCCTTATAAATATGGTAAAATATATATATATATGTCCTAATCATAATACATTTGGTGCCTTAAGAGTTATTGTCCCTTATCTCCCCCCCCCCCCCCCCCCCCCCCCGCCCCACACCTCTTAATAGATTACGTATGTTTAATTTGGATATGTGAATATTTAAACGCCTTGTAGCTCTGACGCGTTCTAGCAGTTTATTTTGGCTATCATTAAACGATTTTATGCAGCTTAGGAATTATCTGTGGGTATTAAAAGGGTAAAGTCTATTTCAATCAACCCTCTGACTTCCATATACCCTTCCTAATCTGAATAACATCGTCTACTAATTACCAGAAAACAAAACAGAAGTGCGTATAGGAGCTTGAAAGGGTTAACATAACATCACTTCCCTTCTGTGTATAACTGTATTTAACGTTAATCTCACAATCTCCATTCATGTATTGGTAAAATATACTTTTCAAGTATAGCTCCATGCTGAATATATGTATAGACAAGTGCTTATTTACCAGTGCGTTAAGGGGGGTGACCTGTTTTGGTTCTCTCCTTTTCTATCTTTCTCTGGCTTGTATCCATTTGGCCCCATTCAGCCTACTGTTTTAAGACGTTTATCCCCATCCAGGTGTCAATTTTTTACTGGTGAGCGGTAGCGAGCCAGCATATTTTTTATTTGTGTTTGACAGCAGGCTAAATTTGTACATTTTTCGATAGAAAATGTCTCCGGCGAAGCCGGATTTCTTCATATAATGCTGGCTCGCTATCGCTCGCTAGGAAGAAATCGACACCTAGATGGGGATAAACGTCTTAAAATAGTTGGCTGAATGGGGCCGAATGGATACAAGCCAGAGAAAGAGAGAAAAGGATAGAAATAACAAAAAGCAGGTCACCCACCTTAATATTGTAATTGATATATCGTCATTATATTTAACCCTTTTATAATTATTGCATGTTTTAACATGTAATTCTGGCTATCATATGACGATTTTAATAAGTTTAGGAAGAACCTTTGGGAGCTAGAGCGTTGATTGAGATAATTTTGACACCTTTGATTCTTAAGAGATCCTTCCTAAGATGCAGAAAATCGTCTAATGCTAAGCAAGACTAAAGTGCTAAAATGCGTCCATAAATACTGAAATGGTTAACAATTACCCATAGAAATATTCCCTTAAAATAGGTATATCGGTAAAGCCTTCAGTAACACCATTGTAGTTAATATACGGAATTACTTATAGAAAAATTGCGCCTACAGGTATGTGTTAATATATATATATCTATTAAATCCTACCGTAACTGTATTTAATATTAATCCTGGAAAAATCTGTATATAAAATGGATTTACATGGGTGTTTGTGGGGGGATATATAGCAAACATTCATAGACGATAATAAAGCTAAGTTGGGCGAGACTAGAGTTGAAAATACCTATCTGGCTTCTTGCGCATTTCTAACCCCCCCCCCCGTTCCTATTTTGTTTCTGAAATAGTCACTAATTCTATCGAACTTAAGGTGGGTCACCTGCTTTTTTTCTCCTTCTCTCCTTTTCTCTCTTTCTCGGCTTGTATCCATTCGGCCCCATTCAGCCAACTGTTTTAAGACGTTTATCCCCATCCAGGTTTCGATATCTTCCTGGCAAGCGATAGCAAGCCAGCATTGTATGGAGAAATCCGGCTTCGCCGGAGACATTTTCCTATCGAAAAATGTACAAATTTAGCTTGCTCTCAAAACAAAAATATATATATGCTGGCTTGCTAACGCTCACCAGGAAAATTTGACACCTGGATGAGGGTAAACGTTTTAAAACAGTAGGCTGAGTGGGGCCGAAAGGATACAAGCCAAAGAGAGAGGGAGAGAAAGAGAAAAAAAGCGAGGTGGGCTCCCTTAATCTCTGGCCATGTGTTCCTTATTCAAATTCTATCATACCCATCTAAATGCGTCTCTAATGCTGTCAACTGTAATCTCATGTCATTTATTCGTCTTTTATATTCTAAGATATCTCATTTTGTCTCAACCCGTCTCAAATTCTAAGATATCCCATTTTTGTCTCAACCCGTCTCAAATTCTAAGATATCCCATTTTGTCTCAACCCGTCTCAAATTCTAAGATATCCCCATTTTGTCTCAACCCGTCTCAAATTCTAAGATATCCCCATTTTGTCTCAACCCGTCTCAAATTCTAAGATATCCCCATTTTGTCTCAACCCGTCTCAAATTCTAAGATATCCCATTTTGTCTCAACCCGTCTCAAATTCTAAGATATCCCATTTTGTCTCAACCCGTCTCAAATTCCAAGATATCTCATTTTGTCTCAACCCGTCTCAAATTCTAAGATAATCCCATTTTGTCTCGACCCGTCTCACATTCTATTACACCTAGTATCTGATCAGCTATTCCTTTTCGAGTTCTTACGTACCCATATGGAATTTAATCATCATTTTAACACACAATTATTAATCCTAATAATAACACTCCTCTAGCTTACTTCCATCTTATACTGTATACCACTAAACCGACACTTGTACATTATACAGCAGAGGCCAAAACTAACTTGTACACTTTATTCGTTCATTCATTTCATACCATATCGGTCCCTTATGATTCACTCTCTTAACCCGGAGTCACACGAGCCGTTTTTCGATCAATTTTTACGGGCAATTATGGTCTGGCAGCTTTAAAAAAATACACTTTATCAGAATTCGACCGCCTAACGTACTCTACTTTCAGTCTAGTTACCGATACCAGTGCAACAAAGTCCCGAAATATAACGAGAAAAAACTTGCTCATGGAAAGTTGACGGAAAAATCGCTCGTGTGACAGCGGCTTTAGTACCATATACTTGTGTTCATTCTAAGCTAAACAATGCACTCTGAAATGACTAAAAATCTGTTTATTTCAAGCTGACGGTAAATTTTCATGTGCTCGCCTTAAGGGGAGGTTTCCACTTGAGGGATTTTTTTTCGAACTTCCTTCTCCCTCATGTTTAGCCCCATTGCTTTTGAAATTTTAAGACGTTTGCCCCATTAATTTGGCGATTTTAATAGCTTTCGCCCCATTTCTGTCAATTTTAAGACCTTTCGTGCCATATAGGTGTCGAATTTTTCCTGGCGAGCGATAGCGAGCCTGTAACTTAAGAGGAATCGGCCTTCGGCCGGGACATTTGTCTACCGAAAAATGTACATATTTATCTTGAAAGGGACTCAAGGGGGTGTAATTTTAAGCTTGATGGAGGTCTAGGGAACAAACTAAATACCTCCCCTTAATTACTTAGCATTTACTAATATTTTAGAGCGGAATCTCTTGTTAATTATGCGAACTTGGTATGAATGTGATGCAGAGAGACACTCGTTTAATATATTTCCATTAAGCATCGATACATCAGTACGGTACCTTGAGGGAAGATGGGCGTTTTTCTGCGCCCCCCCTCCTCCCCCTTACGATTAGCCCCATTAGTTTTCAGATTATAAGACGTCCGGTCCATTAGTTTGGCGATTTTAAGACCTTTCGCCCCATTTATTTGTGCTTATTAAGACTTCGTGTTATTTATGTGTCGATGTTTACCTGGCGAGCAATAGCGAGCCTGTAATTCAAGGGGAACCGGCCTTCGGCCTGGACATTTTCTATCGATTTTTTTTTCTTTCAAATCTATCTTGAAGGAGGGTCTTGGGCAGTTTTTTTTTTAAGCTTGATTGAGGTTTAGGGAGGAAATTGATAAGCTAATTAAAATATACATAAATGAGCCAATAAAGACGCCATCCCCCCTTAAGCAGATCCCTAGAACATTATAATATTATATATGCTATCCACTCTTCCACTCGGTATCCTTTTCCAGCTTCCACACCCACTTATTACTATTCTATTTTGCCGTCCACTTGTTCTAATATTCCAACATCCCTTCCACCCAGTAACTCGCTGTATCGTGCAATTTACCGTTCGCACACTCCTTTATTGCATTTTCCTTTCCACTCACTTCTTTATTGCATTTTCCTTTCCACTCACTTTATTGCTTCTTCCACCTTCCGTTCCACACCTTTTGTTATTATAGAATATTATGTATCCACCTATCCTTCCACTTTTATTATATTGCCTTTTTTCCTTATTCTTGTTCTCCCTATCATCATTACAGTTTCTTATTCCACCTTCCGTTCCACACAATTTGTTATTATAGAACAATTGTATTTTACCACCTACCCTTCCACTCTCTTATATTTCTTGCTTCCTTCTCCCTTCTCTTCTTATCATCATTTCACTTCCTTATTCCACCTTCCGTTCCACACAATTTGTTTTTATAGAACAATTGTATTTTACCACCTACCCTTCCACTCTTCTTATATTTATTTCTTCCTTCTCCCTTCTCTTCCTATCATCATTACCATTTCTTATTCCACCTTTCGTTCCACACAGTTATTATCCTTCCACTCTGTCATGCCCTCTTCCTCTTCCCTCTATCATCTATTCCATTTTTCGCTCTACACCGTTTATTAATGGAACAGTAGTATTTTTACCACCTACTCTTCCACTCTTTCATTCCTTCTTGCTATTCCCTCTATCAGCTATTCCACTTTTCGTTCCACACATATAGTTATTAATAGAACCTTCCACTCTTTTCCACTCTTTTATTACTTCCACCTATTCCCTCTATCATCCATTCCACCTTTCATTCCACACACTTTTTTACTATATAACAGACTTAGTATTTTCCACCCCACCTTCCACTCCTTCTTCCTAGTCCCTCTAATATCTATTCCACCTTTCGTTCCACACACTTTGTTACCAATAGAACAGACTTATTATTTTACCACCTACTCTTCCACTCTTTCCTTCCTTCCTCCTATTTCCCCCTATCATCACGAACCCCCAAGCAAGAAAAACGAGCTAATTAGAAGTACAGTTGCGCTCAGGTACATCTGGACAATTATTTCTGGTGGTACAATTGTAATGCACGGGCGAACTATTTTGATACACTTGTTAGCAGGGTGTCAAAGTGGGGTAATGTAGTTTGGCGACTTTAATGAAGATGTGAAGGAATACTACAAGACAGTTAGCATGAAGTAGCATTATTTTGGCCAGTTTTTCACTTCCAAAGACATCATTTGAACTAGCCTATTAGCCTCAATGTTATCTTTGCATACGAGGTAATATAGATAACAAATGGACACTATAGATACACAGAAAGGACTATGCTCTCTTTTGACACCCTGCTTGTTCGTTTCGTTCGTATCATTAAGAGGTGTTCAGATATTCCTGATCGCGACTGCACCGATCACACTGAGGAGTAACGGCAAACGCAGCTAACTTTTTGGTTTACGAGCTACGGTAGTAAAGGTGGGGTCACACGAGCGCTTTTTCCGGCAATTTTCGATGAGCAAGTTTGTATTTTTCTCATACTAGTCTTTGGGTAATGAGCAAGTCTTTGTTTTACCTCTCATTCTATTGTTTTGGTATTTACCTATTGGAATCGACAACTACACTGCATGTATATGTTTTAATGGGACTGGAATCATATGTAACGCAAGGAGCTACCAGGCCACTATTGCTGGAAAATGCGCTCGTGTGACACCGACTTAAAACACATACAGTGAAGAACAAACAACGCGGGTTATTTTGTTCAGTCAGCACAGAACAACATGGCCAATAATGACAAACGGGGAGTGTTCTCGCCCTAAGGAACACTCTTAGAGTTGTTGATCTTGTTATTGTTATTGTTGTTGTTGTTGTTGTTGGTGTTGTTGGTCCCTTTCTCTGTGTATGGTCGAGTAGGGGTAAGACGTTCACCCCTGGAGTTTATTATTGTATGCTAATTAATCGACTTGGTTTCATATTTGTAATTAAGAATATGGATTTATGGATTAATTTTGGTAAGTTTTTGAAGAGTTAGGGCATTTTAGGAAGCTTGTTCGGAATTGGAGGTATTGTATAAATTGATATCCCTTATTCTGGGTTTCAAGTTTTGGCTATAAATAATTTCGTGGATTTTTCTTGTTTCTTCAGATTGCTTAAGATAAATCCAGGGATATTTTAATTGGAAGATAAAAATAAATTTTAGTGTCGGACTCTCGTTGTGGCAGAATAATTACATTATATAAAATAATAAAATGCAATTATTGTTGGATTTAGAGGAACTAGAAACGTAAATTGTGGATATCTTGTCTAAAAGATAAATATAATTTCATGATTTTATTAATATCTTTCAGTTATACCCGGTACTCTAATTTGATGAACATCTAACCTCCATATTAATGAAATACCCACATGTAACTAAATACCGGTACGGTACATCATTTGGGGGGGATGACCCACATCTTCCTAGGACAGAATGCTATGGTTCAGTTATTCATGCATTGAAGTATTGAAGTAGTCCAAAAGTCACTTCAATCGTAAAAGAAAAAAATAAATGTCCAAGGATTACATTACTTACTGGTATATATATATATATATATATATATTTTTTTTATTTTACAAATACGATCGTACCAGTATATATTTGTCCATGATCAAATAATAACCTCCAGGTGTGATAGTCTCTTAAAGGTGCCCGCCTCGCTTTTTTTTTTATCTTTCTTTCTCTCTCTCTCTCTTTGGCTTGTATCCAATCAGCCCCATTCAGCCTACTGTTTTAAGACGTTTACCCCCATCCAGGTGTCAATATTTTCCTGGCGAGCGGAAGCGAGCCAGCATATATATATTTTTGTGTTGACAGCAAGCTAAATTTGTATATTTTTCGATAGAACAATGTCTCCGGCGGATTTCTCCATACGATGCTATCTCACTATCGCTCGCCAGGAAGAAATCGACACCTGGATGGGGATAAACGTCTTAAAACAGTTGGCTGAATGGGGCCGAATGGATAAAAGCCAGGGAAAGAGAGAAAAGGAAAGAAAGATAAAAAAAAAAACGGTGACTCCCTTTAATTAACCCCCCTCCAGGTGTGATAGTCTCTTAATTAACCCACCCCCCTCCTGAACAACAATGATTAATGGCTTCCTTACCTGCAAGGCTCGTTGTACGCGAACACTACTATACGAATAATAGGACTCTCAAGAAACCCCCCAAAGTAGCGCCATTGATGTGAATACCATGAATGACAAACGACAAAATCACAACGGGTAGAGGCAGAGTAAACGAGAGGACTTGGTGAGGTTGTGAGAAAGAGAGAGAGTTTGTGTGTGTTTACGAACTAGTTTTATCGAGTGTTTGTGTGTAGGTAATTATGGGTTGAATTGTAAACTGTGTATCCAAGATGGTAGGAAATGGGAAATATGTGTGTACTAGAGACACAGAGAGAGACTGAAAGATAGATAGAGATAGACAATGTAGGTAGTTATATGTAGAGTGTATGTATTGTATGCCAAAAACAAAAACAAACAAACAAACAAACTTGTAAGTATATAAAGGGAACACTACCAAATACACTTGGTTACTTTTGCCTCTACCCTACAATGAATGTAACCAGCATGTAACATGACACAACAGTGCAACATCTACCTAGAACATTATGTACAATATATAGTAACATTAACAAAATAGCAATCCTGTCAAGATTTGCGCAATGTACAAATATATGCATCATCGTTGGCTATTTTTTTTTTATATATATATATATAATCTACAATCTCACTTTTAGAACCCTAAACTATTTCTAGGATTCGGCTAGCTTAAACCAACTCTCGTTTTCTATATCTAAAAATCTAGGAAGGCTTTAATTTAAAACCTATCCTTCTTTCGCACAAATTATACAATATCCTTTTATTTCTTGTGTTCTACTTGTCCAATTCAATCTCAGGTTTTAATTTCTCCTCATGTGCCTCTCTCCTGTGTTTCAACTTTTGTCTTTCATTCTTTTGTTTCAATTTCACTTTGTTTTATTGTTTTCCGTATCGGTTTTGCCAATTCCTCTTTTCAGCTTATCTTTATGTCTTCTTACGTTATTTATCTTTCCCTTTCTCTTTTATGCCTACCTATTTCACATGTTTCTTTTTTTTTCAACATCTCCATCTCTCTTTCTTCCCAATTTCCCCTTCCTTTCCCTAGATTCACGTCTCCCCATTTAACAATTTTAAATTCCATGTGATTACCTCATTTCTTCAGTTTCCAATACTATATCGAATTAGGGCTCTAAATATATTGTTTTTCCTTTATCTCTTTTGCTTGTCATCTTTTCACTTATTCATCTCGTCCTCATTTCCATCACTTTTTTGTATGCACCTGTTTTTCTTTGTTATTGTTTACCTCGTGTCCTTCTTTAAATTTAACATCACAGTCCCTCATACTTTTGCCGGCAACGTTTCCATTCCAATGTGTTTCTGAATACAGCTATGTTAAAAAGAGTCGTATTTGCTCATGAGGGCATTCTTTTTGGTCCCAAGAATTTCATAAACAATAAAATGGGGACAAAATTGATTATATGTATACTTTAGGGAGCTATACTATCACTTGAGGTCAATTTGTAATCTCACCAGACCTCCCAATCTCACTCTCCCATCAAATTCAAGATCAAAATGTATAAAGCTGGGTTAATTAATCAAAATTTTGTAAAAGCAAAAATCAATCATTTCTATATTCACTCCATCCAAGTAGCCACTGTTTGTTTATATTTTCACATACAAAAGACACAATTGAGCTTTCTACAAGCAGCAACAGAAATTACAATCAGTAGATAAATGTCATGGAAGTTCTTAGGCTTTTTTTCTCCTTTTCGATACAACAGAGAACCGTCCGAGATCGGTGTCGAAAGTTTGCGTTTTATTGACTATTTTTGTAGCACTGCACAACACAACACAATCAGGGTGTCAAACCGGAGCAATTTTGTTTGATGACTTGAATGAATATGAGAAGAAATACAGGACAAAATGAATAACATGAACAAACATCGTTTTGGCCATTTTACCACTTCCAAAGATATAATTTGAACTATAAACCATATTTTGAGAAGGAATACAGGAAAATTAACGTGAACAAGCATTGTTTTGGGCCATTTTATAACTTCCCAAAATAAAATTTGAACTCTAAATTAAGGAACACCCCGTTCTTAACATTAATCCTCCATTACAAACCCCAATGTACTTGAATTCATTAATGAAAGCATATGGTCCTCCCGGGATTCGAACTCTGATTTTATACTCTGCTTTGGTTTGACACCCTGCCACAACACAACAACACCCTGGGCGGCGTAACTGAGCACTTTAGACGAAGCTGAGCGTCACGGCAGGTTGAGCACTTAAACCAGTAGAAGAAGAAGAAAAGTAGAAACGTAAACAAACGAAGGCCTTATTGTAAACTAGCCAATGTGTACGCATGGATATTCAATTAGGACGCACTATCGACTCAATTACTACCTATTACATATGGGTAGACTAGATTAACCCCTTCAGCACGATGACGCCTTTTTACCTTTGAGTTCGGCTAAAACTAGACGATTTTATGCAGTTTCAAGAGGACCTACGTTATTCAGTGGGTTTATTGAGATTGAATTTACCCGTTTGAGTCGTAGAGGTAAATAATAAAGTAAAGAACATCGTCTAATGGTAACTAGTACATGATGAAAATTGCGTCATCGTGCTGCAGGGGTTAATCAATGTAGTATCACGATGGAATAGCCAAGGTTAGATATTAGCTTAATGTTCTGTTTAGTTTAAGTATCATTAATGCGTACTAATGAGATCACTGCGTACGCTATGGCTCGTCGACCCTATCAGACAGGTCGATATTTCACCAAACATACTGTGCTTTTCTGGAAGTACGGGGAATGTAGGAATATGGGTGAGTCTATGTAGCATTCGCTTAAGGGGGGTGACCTGCTTTTTTGTTTTCATTCGGCCCCATTCAGCCTACTGTTTTAAGACGCTTATCCTCATCCAAGTGTCGATATATACCTGGCGAGCGAGAGCGAGCCACCATATTTTGGATAATGTGTTAGACAACTGGTTAAATTTGTACATTTTTCGATAGAAAAATTTCTCTGGTGAAGCCGAAATTCTCCATTAAATGCTGTCTCGCTCTCGCTCGCCAGGAAAAAATCGACACCTGGATGGGGATAGATGTCTTAAAACAGTAGGCTGTTTGGGACCGAATGGTTACAACTAACAAAGAGAACAAAAAAGCAAGTCACTTCCCTTAAAACTCCACTAGCTTAAGAATTGGCTTATATACGTTATCAAGTCATTTGGTAATAATATGCTAAGCAGCCACATACATTATTGCCATTATATACAGTATTGATCAGATGAGTACGGTACATTATAAAGCACTGGCAGTACAAAAGTTGACTATAATATGTGTGTAATGACAAACAATAAACATCTACATAGTTCATGATGGAAAAGTCCGTGTCATTGTCTTGTGACTATGAAAAGTTTAGATTTAATAATATGTATATTTATTTGTTGCTGGCAATGGCATTTGGATTAATCGATATATTAATTGAAGGTGTAATAATAGGATCGCTAACAATAACATGAAAGCAACGTCAATAACTAATATGGTACTGTTGGCAGTTTATAGTGGAGTGGTGGACAATTTGTAAAGTTACTTGGTATTAGGGGGGGTCTTTATCTACGCCTTATATTATATTGAAAAAACCCATTAGAATCATTTTTAAAGAAGCCAAAGTGAAATACATGTGACGTTCTTACTTTCATGTGGCAAATTATGAATGTTATAGGCTTACATGGCTAAATTATGATCAGTATTTGTAAGTTATTAAGGGGAGATTTCCACTTGAGGGATTTTTTTTCTTGATTCATTTCTTCCTCATGTTTAGCCCCATTGTTTTTTCTAATTTTAAGACGTTCGCCCCATTATTTTGACGGTTTTAAGAACCTTCGACCCATTTCTGCCAATTTTAAAACTTTTCGTGCCATTTAGGTGTTGATTTTATCCTGGCGAGCGATAGCGAGCCTGTAATTTAAGAGGAACCGGCTTTCAGCCGGGACATTTTTCTACCGAAAAATTTACAAATTTATCTTGAAAGGGGCTCAAGGGGGTGTAATCTTAAGCTTGATGGATATCTAGGGACCAAACTAAAAACCTCCCCTTAACGCGTTATCTCCACATAGCGATTTTTATCAGTTATTTTGCTTTATATTGTGTCGTCCCAGTTTTGGTGTGTTTATTTTGCAAGTTTTTCATTATAATCCTCCGTAATGTTTACTTTGAGAATATGTAGTTTAAATGAACATCTTTTGAAAGCCCTAACATTTGTAGCGATATAAGCCAATCACCACTCACTTCCCCAGGACGTCCAGAAAATCAGCTAGTGTGTTTGACAGAATTGAACCTGTCTTGTATTGTGTATGCTGAGAATAGAAGAATAGCCCAAGTATCGGTTTTAATAATTTCAGATGATATTGTCTCGCTACCTAAATATCACTAATGTGAGAGTAGTGGATAAATAATGTGTGATTATATATACTTTAAAAATTAACCCCTTTTGTACCGGCGACGTCCTTTTAGCTTTATTCCGACTAATATTAGGCGATTTAATTCTGTTTTAAAAGGGCCTCCGGCAATTAACAGGCTTCGAACTATCTTATTTAACCCTTTTTGCAACCTCAGATCCTTTTTAAACGGCACACAATCGTCTAAATATAGCTAGAATAAAATGAAAAAGACGTCGCCGGAACAGAAGGGGTTAACGTGTGTGTATGTGTGCTGGGTTGATAACGTGATCACTGAAGCAGTTTAATACACAGGATATGTAGTAATGCTATGGAACGAACAATATTGAATTATGGATAGTTTTGCACGGAAAGAGGCATGTCAGTTAACCAGTTGTACCTTAAAATCATGCTATATAAAATTGCTTTCATTTGTTTGGAATAATTGGTAGATAAAATCTAAACTGTTTCTATTAATACAAAAACAAGTTATCGTAACTAATTAAGAATACCGTATATATATATATATATATATATATATATATATATATATATATATATATATACTGTGTGTGCATGTGGATTATTATTTTTGCAAGGCATGTAAAAGGCTACTGTGGATGCATATAAGTTTTGAAAATCTATATCAATGCATAAATACAATATATTTAATTAATTAAATGTTTAATTTACTTTAAAGTACTTTAAGTTATGAAGTCCATTATAAGTCATTGTTCTCTTAAAACACGGGTACACATTAGTTAGACATTTTGTTTATGTTTGCGAAGTTTATATAAATTAAGTGCTTAATTTTAAATATCCTGTGTATTAGTCAATATATAACCATGTCCGTGTATGAATTATAATGCATACTAAATTGGTGATAGATTTAGAGAAGTAAACCATCCATTCCTATATTTGTATGGTAGCGCTAATAAGTCATGTCTCAGCTGTCATTGCGTTTGGTTCGCTCTGGGCTGTATTAATGTCTGTCAGATGTTGAATAGGGTGGGTAAGTGTAGGAATAGGTTTGTATGTCTCGCTCGAAACGAATAAATCAAGTTTTAGATATTGCCGATACCAATTATTGATCAAAAGATACTTGGTGCCGAGACATCACTTATTAGGCGGACTGTATACGCTATAAAACATACAGTACCGATGACGTCCTTTTAACTTTACGCTGGCTACTATTAGACGATTTTATTCAATTTAGTAAGGGCCTCCAGCCATTAACAGGCTTCATACTATATCACTTAAGGGGAGGTTTTTTAGTTTGGTCCCTAGATATCCTTCAAGCTTAAGATTACACCCCCTTGAGCCCCTTTCAAGATAAATTTGTACATTTTTCGGTAGAAAAATGTCCCGGCTGAAAGCCGGTTCCTCTTAAATTACAGGCTCGCTATCGCTCGCCAGGATAAAATCGACACCTAAATGGCACGAAAGTTCTTAAAATTGATAGAAATGGGTTGAAAGTTCTTAAAATCACCAAACTAATGGGGCAAACATCTTAAAATCTCAAAAACAACGGGGCTAAACATGAGGGCGAAAGGGGTACGGTAAAGCAAAATATCCCTCGAGTGAAAATCTCCCCTTAACCCTTCTGACTTACCACTGATCCTGCCTAAGCTGCACAACACAACCATCTAAATAGAGCTAGACTACTACAGTTACAAAGACGTTTCGCCGGTACAGAAGGGAGAGTTAAAGGAAAGGACAGGACGTGTACATTGACCTGATATTAACCCTTTCAGTAGACCAAGACGCCTTTTTAACGCCCCCCCCCCCCCCACTCTGTACCGGCGACGCTTCTTTAATTATGTGCTGTTCAACTTATTAGACAATTTTATTCAGCTTAGAAAGGACGTGTACCCATAAAGAGACGGCATACTATCTCGATTAATCCTATTAGCTATACCCCATATATCCCAATCCTCATAAAATCGTCTAAACGTAGCTGAGTTCTAACAAAGATGATGGCACTGGTACTTGACGGGTTTTTAATTGTATTCTGGTTAGACAATTGACCACTTGCGAGTTTCGTTCTATAAGGAAGTTAGAGCCGTAAACATCAATATAAAACAGAAATGCAATAATAATGTTGGTTTCTGATGAATAGAAAATATGTTGAATTGGGTTTTATGGGTTTATAAATGCACTGCAGCCGTAATTTAGCTGGTCACTCTGATAAATATCGATGTCTACAACTCCAACTTCCTTATAGCTTGAAACTCGCAAGTGGTCAATTGCCTTTATTGTTTTCTTAACCCTTTCAGTACTTGACGGGTTTTTTCACTTAATTTTGGCTAATGTTAGACGATTTTATTCTGATGCCGAAGCCCCTTAAAGAATCAGAGGAATCAAATCGATCTCCATTAACCCTCTGGTTCCCATAGGTCCTTTCTTTGCTGAACAAAATCGTCAGTCGTCTTAACACTATTTGGTCCGTTGTCTTGTGGGTTATGAGGATATATTTGTAATCATTACTATTGTTTTCTCTGCTTTCGCCATTTTCGAGCAATGTACTTTTGTTTGTCCTCTAGGCTAGCAAAAACGCCTTCCTAGATGTCTTTCAAACTAAGACAAATGCCCACCCAGACTCCCTTCAAGCTAAATTTGTACATTATTCAATAGAAAAATGTTCCGCCTGATGGCTCACTGTCGCTCGACCAGAAAAATACCGACAGCCTAATGATGGGAAGTGCCTTATTATCGCATGACAAATGGAGCGAAACAAGGGAGATCCAAAAAGACCTCCCCTGGAACAAATAGGGTTAACGATCGTCTGAATAACGTGGAGGAACGCGTCCTCTTGTACAGACATAGTTGACATTAGACAATATAATTCAGCATAGGAAGAACCTCTATTAAATATTCTAAGATAAAGACCTGATAAAAATTATCATGATTTCTTTGGTTCAACCTGTAATATAATTGTTTTTGTTTTCGTGTTTAACGTTATTCAACCACAGAATAGAAGCATGTGATCCTCCCGGGATTTGAACCCAAGATAATACATACAGAATGTAATCGCTCTAACCATTGCACCACTAAGACACCTAAATAAAATAGCACATGCCTTGGGACTATAGTGCACATCTTTATTATGACAAAGGAGAAAGGACTACAACCCATCTAAATGTATCCTTTGAATCTGATATATCCTTCTTAAGCTGAATAAAATTGTCTACTAACAGCCAACCATGCTATACTATTTTGACCGGTATGTCCCATATAGCTAAAATAAAACACTTAGATTAGGACAGACCAAGGGCCAACAATCTATCTTAATCAACCCTTTGGCTCTCACATGACCTTTCCTCAGCTGAATAAAATCGTCTACTGTTAGTCCGAGTATAATTATGAAAGTAGTCATCGTATACCAAAGCATTTAACCCTTTCAATGCCAGTGATGTCCTTTTCATCATATTCTGGACATCGACTTAGAAGGGATCTATGGTAGCTAAAAGGATTAATTGAGATAGTTTGTCGCCTTATAATTGTTAGACATCCTTCCTAAGCTGTTTAACATTATCAAATAGTTGACAGGATATTATGAAAAGGATGTCACCGATACTGAATGGGTTAAAGAAAATGTGTTCATAAGTAGAATGTAACATGTATGTATATAAATTTGCATTGTGAAAACAGAAACAAAAACTGTGGTAGTACTGTAGGGTCGTTTAGATAAGTACACCCGCCAGCAATTGTCATATCACACATCAATAACTTGTTTGATCTCTCGTTTTTGATTGCCTAGGTGAGTTGTTAGTTCTCTTTTTAGATTGACTAGATTAGCTATAAGTTCTCTCGTTTTAGATTGACTAGGTTAGCTGTAAGTTATCTTGTTTTAAATTGACAGCTGTAAGTTCTCTCGTTTTAGATTGACTAGGTTAGCTATAAGTTTTCTCGTTGTTTTATATTGGCTAGGTTAGATGTATATCTCGTTTTAGATTGACTAGGTTAGCTATAAGTTGTCTCGTTTTAGATTGACTCGGTTAGGTATACGTATCTTGTTTTAGATTTACTAGGTTAGTTATAAGTTATTTCGTTTTAGATTTACAAGATTAGCTGTAAGATAAAATACCATTTAATACGTTACTTTGTGAAAGGCAATATTATGAAGACTGACTCTTTCAAATTTATCTTATCATCCTCATTCTGTGAGTCCCCCAACTAAGTAATCTGAAGGTTAACATGAACCCCCTTAGAATTGTAACAAAATTAGCTGTCATACAATTTTTAAAACTCGAGAGAAAATTATAGTTGAAGTTGTTTAGATGTGACATGTGTTTTATTGACGAGTGTACAACTAATCATTAAAATTCGTGGACCTTATGTTTTTCATTGCGTAAATATTCATTTGTAGGTGCAATTTTGTTTGTATTTGTTATGTCATTTAACATTCATTGTATATATAATTTCATGCACATATCTGTTTATATTAGGTCTATGAATTTTGATAAGAGAGTGTACAATCAATCAGATAAATTATGGAGCCCTATGTTTTTCGTTATGCAAGCATAGCTATGAAAACGGATTAGTTATTTATCTATATATGTACAACAATAAAACAAATTATATATATAATTTACCATCAAGCAAATTACATCCAAAAGTCATTTCTGGTGATTATATTTGCATAAAGAAATGCTTAAAGGGTTCATTAATTATTCTAAGTAACTGTATAGTAATATTGCCGACTGTTTGAGCATAATTTGAGGCCGCTCATTATTAACATCCACATAGCAGCTGTTTGTAACCCTTCTGCTCCTAACAATGATAAAGTGTTTGTGCTTCTATTATGAGACAGATCATTTTACCTTTTCAGTCACACCACGATATTGTATATTGAATTTGAATCTTAAAGACGATTTTGTTCAGCATGAATTTTGTATTGATGCCAAGGGTTCAGGATCGATGATTATTAACCTTTGAATGAGGAGGCCGTACTTTAGTAACACAATCGTCTGGTGGTGAAATATATAAAATAGAAAGGTCGTAATGTCACTGAATAGGTTACTGACGTAATTTGATATCCGTCAGTTGACTGATCAAATTAATTAACTGAAGAAGAGTGGAACTCAGACTGGCGACTGTACTATTTCTAGTGGCGAGTAAAAGTATTGGTGTGAGAGTCAATGGTCATGCTAGACAACTGAGGTCTGTGGCTCTGAAAGGGAGCGGTGGGTGTAAGAGAGGGAAGGGATGGAGGCTGCTGCAGCTCTGGCCAGGTCTAACGTTGAGCTTGTTTGATCGTGGGCGGCCAGTCTGTTTGCTGCCCCCCGCCCAGCCACCTCTCTTGCTGCCCGTGTTGAGGTCATTGCTGATAGTGTAAGCAACCTAGGCCGCCCTCCTTCCAACATACAGTTAAGGTTGATGAGGCGTGGCTGTCGATATACATCTACACGAGTATTTTGTTGGACAACAGGTCGTCGTGGAGGAGGTGGGGTTAGAACAGGGGGCAGCTCCCCTCCTGGAGGGCCTCTTGGTCGCCCATTAGGTAAGTGTGAAGCTAAGACAGCTCTAGTGATCACAGTCTCCCGCCTCCCCACTGCAGCTCGAAAGCCACCCTCAAGTATGCTTCCCGCAGACCCCGTGCGCCCGGCTTCTGAGAGCCGTGGAGTGCGGAGTGCAGGTGTATTGGGCTCAGTGAGGCTGTCCCGTTGTATAACTGGTACTACAGTAGTGGGGGCTGGCTGCTGTGAGGGGTTGGGTGATGAGGTAGGCAGGGTGTAGATCTCGCGCAGGATCTCCGGTGGCAGACGAGGATGCTCACTCTTGAATACGGAGTAGCGTGGACTGTAGTCGACCTCCTCGGCTGGCCCGCAGATCTTGTAGGCGCAGCAGGCAACCACACAGAGCGCCAGGAGCGCCCCGAAGCACATGGCCGACAGCTGCATAGCCAGCACGATGTCTGCCGGAGAGACACACCTGCGTTAGCACACTGAGACACATTGGCTGGTCCGGTATTCATTCTGATAGGCCACACTGTCTGGCCGCGACTACACTACCACCGGCTATTCCAGGGATTCTCACTAGATAGTATAAATGTCATTCCTTTAGAAAGCAGGACAAGCCATAAGGCTCTTTTTCCAGTCCTGACCAGTGTGTCAGTAATCCTCACCTCAAACAGTTCATCTTATGCAGGCCAGTAGCAAAAAGCTTTTTTTTTTTTTTTTTATTTATAGTTTTCTAGATTTTATTTATAGTTGTGGTGGGATTCCGTTGCTCACCTTCCCACGTCATCTCCCGCGCCTTGTAGTTTGTGAAGCCAGGGCTGCCGCCATAGCCTCCGCCTGCCCCCTTGGCCGCCTTGCCGCCCCTCGCTGCTCCCGACGGCACACCTAGAGGGGCAAGTCGCGCGTCAGCTTTCTCTACACCCTTCTCTCCCTCTGGTGCTCTCCTTACCTTCCCTCTCTTTCACTTCCCTCTCTTTTATTTTATTTTTTTAAGGTTTAGCAAGGAGGTCACGGAAGAGGGTAGTAGGGAATGGTGAGGGAAATACATGGGAGAGGAAAGGGGAAATAATAATAATACTAATAATAATAATAATAATAATAATAATAACCAATAATAATAATAATGATAATAATAATAATAACAATAACAATTCATAATACAAATCTAAATTGAATTAAAATATAAAATTTATTAACATTTATAGTAAGTATATGTTAATAACAATTATGGATTATATAAAAATAAACAGAAAAGGAAAAGAAAATCTGCCATTAAATGTATAATTATTAGATATGCATGATTAAGGCAACACAATAAAATATTGAAATTAATTAATTACATATACAAATATATATGCGCTAGAAAAAAGGGAATTAGAATGGGGTGATCAAGGGAAAAAATCGCAGAGGGGAATATTCTAACACACAAGAATATCGGAGAGAAATTGCCCAAATCAGTCGGCTCTCGGAAGTCATATATCTTCTGTGAAAAATGTCTAAAGTTGGAGGGAAACGCTTAACCCTTTCAGTGCGGATCGCGGCTTTTCAGTATATTTTCGCTATCATTAAACAATTTTATGCAGTTTAGAAAGTGCCTTTAGAAATCAGCGGGGTACAAAACATCATATTAAACCCGTTGCCTCCCGCAGATTCTTGATAAACTGACTAAAAGCATCTCATGATAGCCAGAATAAAGTGCATAAAAGGCGTCCTCGCACACTGAAATCGTTAATGACTAGTATTTTTAGGTTGGTGGGTTGACGTAACATGGGCAGGGCATATCGTGAGTGTGGGTAACAGGGTAAGGTTAAATGTGTTGAATGTTAGGGTAAACTTTACGTGGCTGGCAGTCGTAGAAGTTGTAGAGGGAGCTGTGTGTGCGTGTTAAAAAGAAAGGAAGAAAATTTATTATAAAGAAATTAAAATAAATCCTGTGTCTCGGTCAGTCTTCTATTTAAACATTTAATTTAGCTTTATTTTATTTTAGTAGTGAAGTATATTATGTAGAGTTAGTGCATAAATATTCAAACTGTTCAAATGTCACAGATTAACCAGTCAATTGGCGTTAACATTTAGGTTTTCTAGCAATTAAAGCTCATATGTAACAGGCATTATATTATACAAGAAAAAAAATATATTCAACATTAGGTTTGGCATGTACATAGGTAGTCAAATGGTCTGTAGTAATGCTGGAAAGATTTGGGGTTAAATGAACAATTCACAGTAAGCTCGTATTGGCTGCGGTAATTTTTCCGATTCATACTTCATTAGCTGCATCATTAGCTATTTATATGAATTGACACATTTTAATTTAACCATTTAATGAGAATTATGATACATGAAGTGCAATGGTATAATATGCCATACATATTATATATTTGATTATTGATGCACATTTCAACTAGTTTTTTAATAGCCATTACAAGCTTATTGTGAGAAATTCTTTGGTTTAAATCATGGAGCAGAATGATGCTAATAATGATGCCATTGCTCACACAGTCGACAAAAGCTCTTAAAGTTTTATAACATAGCCGGACAATTGCCAATCTAGCTAAGAATGGGTAAAAAATTGATCATGGGTCAAAAGACACATCGAGAGAACATTCCAATAAAAGAACAAATAATATCGGCATGCATGTTAAAAACAGTTGCCTTCAAGGAGACCAAAAGTGATTGAGAATATACCTGTTGAAATTATGTATGCATGTTGAATGTTACGCGAATATACGAGAATTAATAAAATGGTCTTATTTATAGCTAGGTCGAAACACATTGTTTAGGGAAATATAAGTATAATAGCATAGACATAGCTTAAGAAAAAAGAAACTTTATTTATTTTGCTGATTAAACACTTATGTATTATTTAATATATATATATATACCGGTATATATATATATATATATATATATATATATATATATATATATATATATATATATATATTTATATATATATATTATGTGCATACCATATACTGCATGTATATACACATAATTATGTCTACATGTGTCCATTCATATAATGATATACTGTATATACAGCCATAGACTACAGTAGATCTGGGCTAGACACGAAAATGGAACTTTGCAGTAAGGGACCCAAAATCGGAGAACGAACCCCCAAGTTCGAACATAGAATCCGCGAGAAAAAAAAATCCCATTTTCGCTGTTTCGAGGTTCAAACTTGGGGGTTCGTTTTCCGATTTTTGGTCACTTACTGCTAAGTTCCATTTTCGTGTCAAGTCCAGATCTACTGTAGAGTATGGTACAGTATATCATATATGCTCACTATTGCTCAGTATACAGCATATACCAGTATGCATGCTACACACATTTTTGTTAAGACATCATTGTCATGTTCATGACTTATTTATATAATCGTAGATTAATTTATTTTTTATTAAACTGTGCACATAATATTTAAAATATTTGTCTACTAATGGGATGCTAGCTAGGTGAAGAATGCACAAATAATATTGGTTAGTTTATTTAGTTTCCACAAGCAGTGATTATTCTTCTCAAGCAGTAACTTGGTGCTGTAATGTTGAATGATCAGTGCTGATGTTAAAAAAAACATGTTTTTAATATCTGTGTAATATTTGTGTGACCTTTCAGTGTGGTTTAGTTTAGTAAGAGCATTTATTTTATTTAGTTCACCGTCCGTCACTTGTCGAAAACGGGAGTCCGTAGTTATCAGCGTACATTAGTTACAGGAATGGGAAAGGCAGTCAGAGAGAAGATATTGGAGAAAAGATACACAACATCACATCATCACCAAACTTGGAAATCAAAGTTGGCGAAAACACACTAGAGTTGGCGGAACACATTATGGGCAGGCCTGAGTTGTCTAGTAAACTAAGGTGGAATCTAGGGATCTCTATACACGACATTACTAAAGAGAAACTAATGTGATAATTGCTGGCTATAATCTATACACTGTGAAATCTAGAGGATACTTAGCTCTGAAAATTATAAATATTATAAAGGCAGCTATAATTTGTGACAAATAAATAATTAAGTTAGCTTATCTAGTTTATATGTTGCCCAAATCTATGGCGACACAGACTACTTAATCAATAGTGAATTAGTTTCATATTAAGATTGACAACATTAGCCAAGACAAAATTATGGAGATTTCAGAGTAGATATTTAAAAGAAGAGTACATAATGGGTAAAAGTTAAACTTTATCAGATACACATTAGGTTGTATAAACATTAATACAATGACTGAAAGAGAGAGATATGAAGTAATACACAGCTACAGTATCTACAACAGTCTAGAAGATTCATATACGGGATCAGTAATGAAACATCCTACAGTTATAAGAAACAGGAGCATTGAGTAGTCCACACAGGGGTTTTACAGTGAGTGGCACGGTTTTTGTAGATCTCGGAAATACTTATAGGTGATACGGAGATGGGCTAACAAGAGGTCGATGGAGATACACAGCGAGAGGGCATCACGGGAGTCACAGGTGGCGAAAGCGGGAAGGCAAATTTGAAACATAGAATGTTCGCCAGAGAGTGGTGGGACTACCGACCAGACTTACAGACAGAGGCTTTCAGGATAAACTGATGACAAATATGATACAAATTAATGGTTAATAGGGAAGTTGATAAAATATATGAATAATAATCTTACTGGGTATTTACCTACAAGTTGAGCATTAGTGATTTGAAATTTGGTTTAGTGGTGCAATACTTTCATTAGTCTGAAATCTTAGATGGAATAAAATAATCAGAGTTGTACCACATACTTGTCATCAGATCCAGCCCTTCGCCTGCCATCTGAAAGCAACTGTCTGGAAACTGGTGATACGAGAGAAGCACAGACACAACCAGGGCAGGTCATTAGACGAGCACAGAACAGAGGCCCCACGCGGGCCACATCACCAAACAACCGAGGGATTCTGTCATCAGACCTGCTACTAAGGGCACATTCAGGACTCGTACATCAACTAACTAACTTGGCAATCTCTACAGTAAGATATAATAGAAATTTAATGTGTAGACATTTATATTAGCTTAGTCATTGCTTTAGTGTTACCTTTGAAAAAAATCGGTGTTATCTAATGTGGCCATCGTGGAGGTGTAATCGGACGTGCTGCCATGACCAGTCTCGCCACGACAGGCTACTACTAGAACACAACTAAAAACACACGATCCAGCTCAACCAAGAGATGAAGATATGATTGCTACACACCTTTGGCCGTCAGTCAAGCGTTGTCTTTCCTGGCACGGTGTCGAGGGGTTGTGATTATCTGGGGGAGTTAGTTTACACATCTCTCTCCGATGATATCATACCCCACTCTTTCCTCCTCCTCCTCCCTCTTTTTCCCCTCTCCCTCTCCTCCTCCTCCTTTATCCCAGCTTTTACTTCAATCACCGTTAGCGTGACAAGCATGCACAACCAACAAGCACAAGACACTAATGCCTGACCAAGCAGAGGGAACAAATAGCAGGCCTCCATCAACTTAAAATACCATCAGATTTATCAGAAGTAGAGACAAAAATTAAATGAAACAAACACGAAAACAAAAAGAGAAAAACACCAAAATAGTAACAGTCAAAAATGCCCATTGAAAATAATTTGATTTACTATGATAGCCTATAAAGCTCACCACAAACGACCTATGAGAGCAATATTGAACAAGATTTCTATATAAGCCAGGTTACTAGAAGTTCGTGTTGTTATGGATATTATTGTTATTCTTGTTAGAAATGAAGCGGACTCGATTTCTATGGCTCACATGGAATCTTTGAATATGCTAAGTCGACGATAAAATATGAATAATGAAGTTATGAATTTGTAATATATTATTTTTGTATTTGTATTGTATTTTATTGTATTATTGATGTTGTTTGTTGAATTAATATATTATCTATTGTTAGCAGCAGTGATTATTCAGTGATATAATACATTACATATATAATTGATGCTAATATATTTTTTCTGTCAATGATAATTAACGATCTATAGTAGATCACAATTATAAACGAATCACATACATTATATTGTCAATTATGGTGAAAATGTATACTGTCCATGCAACATCTTCCGTAATCATAGCAACATTTAGTGTTTGTTTAAGTAATTTAGCAATCCCGAAAGAACTGAATTATTGGCCATTTAATGTGATGTATGTTAATTCATGTGTGGTAGAATACACTTACAGTTAACTCTAATTAAACTGGTACAAATAGATGTTTTGGTATAACAGTTGTATAGCTAAATAGTTAGTATGCATTATTTTATCAAAATAATACTTCTAGTTTCTGTTCAATAATAATATGTAAAATAATAATACTCAATAATAAGACTTATATTATATGTGATTTTCAGGAAAATTAATTAGTCATATTTTAAGTTAAACTGTGTTGCATGAAGTAATGCATTTTTATGTCAGCTGTTTCTCAAAATTGTATGAAACCAGCGGTCCACCGTCAGTCATAGAATATTGTATGTATTATAAACACATATTTCTAATTTCCATTTCTATGTCTTTTAATTCAACATTTTATATCAAATGATATCGTATGAGTTGTTATTATTTTCAAAATGTTACAGCAAGAAATCGTTAAATTATATATGAATATTACATTATTTACAAAACTGCAATTGTGTGCTTTCCTTTCATATAATTTTGTAATGTCTCTATATAGATTAAAACAGGATTGCATGTAGTGTATAAATATTAATACATTCTTAGTCATTGCATAATGATTATGAGTGAAATATTTGAAAAGCTAAATTGTATGAAAAATACTCTAGGCATCTATAATGTAAACTTGTTTATATATATATATATATATATATATATATATATATATATATATATATAATTATATATTAGTGTTTTAGTATTAATGGGTGCTGCTGTGTTCAATGTAATTGATAGTTTTGTGTAGCAGTGACACTAAAATGCGGTTTTCATCAACATTGAACAAATACTAAATTGCTGAAATAAATTATATCCCTACATTAAAAAACAGAGTAAATGTATTGCAATACAGTTATTTGTTCAATATTCATTTATGTTTATGTATAAGCTAAGAAATGAAAAAAAAAAACGAATGATAAATTCATCTCTGTTTTGTATCATGGCTCTTAGATTAAGTCATAAATAATGTGATTATATTGTTCTATAATTATGTGATATGGTCTATAAACTGTTTATGCAGTTGTCAATGTAGTGACTAAGTGAGGTGCGGCAGATACGGTGGTGAAGATTCAGCCAGTGACGTGACATTTAAGCACTCGCTAACACAAAGTCTATCACTAATACTCACACTATGACTAATACTAACACCGGCACAAACTACCTATTAGCTCTTGTAACTATCGCCTGACTAAGATGCTACGAGACCTAAGAACTTGTGATGGTGGTGCGCTTCCTCGATTAATTGTATTTAATCATTATGAAGTTAAATACAGACCTAAAACGATTTTACATCTGTATTTCACGAAATAAATAGAAACACATAATAAATAAGCGTGAGATCATTGGTAAACTAAAGAAAAACTGAAAACAAGGAAACTTTATATAATTTTTGACATGAAAGCCTGGGATTAGCTCTATTAAGTTCTCTTGCTTTCAATTCTTCTGTGGCTCAAGAATGGTCAAATGTTTATTATAGATTTTCTTGCATTTGCAAAGTACTTCATACATACAAATGCATACATATAGGTATATGCATATATATGTACCAAGTAGCCAAGGTAACAGTTTTTGTCACAAGAAATGACCAGTGTGACCTTTTTATACACTGGTCACCCCAAGTGGCAGTTCAAGCAAGGGTCTGGTGGCTAATATTAACTGTAAAGAAATCCTTGCACAGAATTGCAGTTAATATTACCACTAGAGTATAATGCATGCCTATAAATATTTGCCCTTGGTGAATATAACTTTGTGATACGAAAAGGAGAGGGGCTCGCTCGGCCGGGCGCGCCATAGCTGAGACACAAAATACGGTAGAGGTTACATCAGAACAGCTGTAACATCAGTACAGGTTACATAAGAACAGTTGCAACATCAGTACTTGTTACATCAGAACAGTTGTAACATCAGTACTTGTTACATCAGAACAGCTGTAGCATCGGTACAGGTTACATCAGAACAGTTGTAACATCAGTACAGGTTACATCAGAACAGTTGTAACATCTATACTTTGTTACATCGGCACAGGTTACATCGGTACAGGTTACATCGGTAGGGTACAACGCCAGGACGGTACAACACGCCACCGAGGAGAATAAACACAACACCGGCATCACAATGGAACATAAGATCTCTGTACGCCATCATATTAAAAAGCTATGATGTGCTCATACTCATAGAATCGTAACCCTCCTATGTCTTTCATTACGCTTCTACAATGGATTGATTTAATCAATGTAATTTTATATACATAATTTCATCAATAACATTCATAGTTTAATGTATAGAAAATTACAACCATAAATCAATCACAATTATTATATAGGCATAATAAAATAAAAAGGGTTTTTGAAACTGAGTGATATTACACCACACACTAGTCTTTTCCCCATACCAGCCACACTGTTACTCAGATAACCTAAAGTTTGAATACAGAACACTAAGGAGTTCTTTTTTCTTCAAACTGTAGGAATGTAGAGTCTGGATGTGGGTTGCACAGGAAAAAACGTACAATACAACAGAACACCGTGGTAACATTTATGATAATTGTACGCCATGACAAAAGCTTCGAGGTACGGTTCACATGTAGGAAATTGTGCAGCCCCCCTTCAAGATGCAACGTAGTGCGCCACAGACCACAATAGCAGCAGTGATTGAGGAGCTATAGATGTTTTGGCGAATTCATTCCAACATTGCAAAAGCTGATGTGGAGCTAAAAGGTTTGTAACTAAGGTAAAATAGTTTGTTTTAATATAAGTATATAATAATAGTTGTATATTCATGCAATAATGGTGTAAATGTCATTATAGATAATAAATATATTAAATCTTAGTAATATATAATTTCATAATGAAATATTTGTATAAAAAACTATTTACCTAAAAGCTGTTATTTTATATTATGCGTATGCTGATTTTTTTTTCATTTGTCTATGCTATGCCTAATCATACTTCAAAGATTTTCTATATTATATTGTAAGCAAAGCATAGTATAGTAAATAACATTCTCTAAATTAAAAATGAAGGCAAGGGAAATTGCTTCATCTGACAACATGATGTATCACATACACAGTAGACAATCATTTCATCACAAACACTTGCATCACACACGGCACAGATGTACACATTACATACAGAACATACATTCATTTCACGACATGACAGGAAAAAAATAGCATTGCCACGAAGGAGTACGACATTGCAAAATCTGATAAGAATAAAAAAACTTGCAACACGGTGGGTGCAATCAAATTTGTAACAAGTAGTAGACGCTGGACAACAAACACTTTGCAATTCATTGTGCTTTCACTTAATTGTAGGGTTCATGCACTTTCTTTTTTATTTGATGAAATCTTATATAAATTATGTATATACTGTATATAAAATAGCAATTTCTCCTGAAAATGTAATAGCAGAATATTATTTATTTCATATAGGCCCTAACATTAATTGATATATCAATAAACCTAGTGTGTTATTAATAAACTATCCAAGCTATATTTTTGACAGGTCCACTTTGTAATAACAATGATATTGTTACTAATTATCCAAACTATACTCATGAGAGGTCTACTTTGTACTAAACCACTATATAAAAAACGAAACCAATCATATTTTTGTAAATACTTAAAGGTGAGCTAAATGGTAATTCGTTCATTGTTAAAAACATATTTTGTAAATTATTATATAAATAAGGTATATGATAAAATTAATATTCCATTAAATATGTTATCTAAATATTTCTATTAAATTCTTGCAATGTTAGGCTTTTCATGATTGGAATGAACAAATATATGTTCCAAGAATGCCTATGACGGAAGAATGTCAAATATAATATAATATAATTAAATTGAAGTAGAAACAATAAGTAGCCCTGTTAAAATACTGTCTAAATTCTAATAAATAAATGCATTATTACTGTTGTTGTACAATATGGTTTACTGATATATAGAATATCCTACAGATGATGATTGTGATGGTGAAGTATGAGGATGACCATGAGGAGCAGTAACGTAGGTTTGGTCTAGCCTTGCAGGAGATAAAAGCTGTTCAGTTAATAGTCTAGTTCATATGAAATAAGTGTTTTGATATATTTATTTTTTGTTGTAATTGTATCCGATAAGAAAGTAACAAATCTAGCAGGAGGTAAGAAATACATGAAATAAGATAAATGAATTTGAAGTTGAAAACTTTAGTAATGTTTTTACTATTTTTATCCGTAACACACAGGAGCTTTCATGTTTAAGAATATTGAAACCTTGTAATTACAATAACAGTAAATGGAAGAATGTTTGAAACAGCCAGATATAAAAGATAACTAAAATAGACAAAACCGATTATATAACTAGTTGGATAATGATGTTGAAATTATATAAAATAATATCACTGGCATTGAAAGATTTAACTGTAAGACATATTTAGTAAATTGAATCGATGTAATATTCCTGTTAAGATAATAATATATACTGTGAATAGTGTAAAACTGCAACCCCTTTGCCCTTGAAAGGCATTTCTTGATTTAATAAATTCATAAAATTTTAACTGTAGGATAATATGATTCTGGAGGTTAAAAATATATTTGAAATAATTGCATCTTTATAATGTGTTATCTCCTTCTATATAGTAGGTTATCTTTTAAGATGCATATTTCAGCAGTTTCGATATGAACAGAAAAATACGATAAACTCCTGGATGTTCTTCAAGAGGTTAATTTCATATTTATAGAATGCACTAGGCATTTAATTTCCTTGCATTAGTACCTTGTCAATAGGAAAATCAATGTAAATTTCATACAATAGACAATTTGATGTGCATTTTTAACAAACAAATTATACTAATTCCTTTTTTGTCTGGCATCCAGCAATATATTTTGAAGGACGTCATTCTTTATTCCTAATATTATTTTTTTCTTCAAAGGGTGTCGCATAAACCATGCAACTTGTATCTTCAGCCGGGCTTCACGCCAACCTGATAAACGATGAAACATCACATCAAGAGTTGTTAACACCAATAATTTGCAATATTAAGAAATACAAAACATTGTACCATAGGAACCACTTGCTAGCATATCATAAGGCTCAATTGGAATTATTATAATTCTTTTCTATATGTTATTAGAAAGGAAAATATGGTTATTCCAATTTGACTTTTGAGAGGATTGCAAAGAGCTTCACACAATATATTGTATATTAATATTGTTAATTTCCCCTATCTTTGTTGTATGTAATAATAAGCACACCACAACCAGCCCCATTACAACACATCCCACATGCTAACGACAATATGCAGTCTGTACAATATGCAGTTATAAAAATATAAAAATGGTTGCAAAGACGGAATAACAAATTCCTGAATCGTCGCGAAATTCCTTACCGCAGGTATATTTTAGAAGTTCCATTATACAGTAGTACACATGTTTAATGTGGCTCATCAACACTTAATGTATATGAGATCATATGTTATAATTACTTATTAATTATGTGAAAAATTCAACTGATTAATGTGTGCAGATTTTCAATGTAAGAAATGTATGATCATATGAATTTGATAGGCTAATATGCATTTACTTCAAAAGAGACTAGATAAAGCAAAATAAATTTGTTATAATTTAGTATTATTCACATTTTTGCAAAATGGTAATGAACATTCAACTATTAGTGATAAAAAGTCAATGGGAAAAACTTAATTTAATGAGTATTTCTTAATTAATGGCTTTGTAAATTATATAACAATCTTATTGCATTTTAATATGAAATGAGCAGTACTCATGAACTCATTTAACCCCCACCCCTTTCTCCCTCTGGCACACTACCATTGCAGTTTTGTGCTACTTGTCAAATAGTTTTCATTAGCATACATGTAATTTGCTTATAAATTAGATTTGTGATTGCAGCTGTGGGATCCTCCCACAGTACATTCCCTTCACATATTAGGTAGCTGGAGTAAAAAAGCATGCAATGAAACCGTATTGAGTTTTCAAATGGCTATTTGAATTTTGAGAAGTTTCTAATTTGTTTTCATATAAAGCTGTTTTGGTAATATTAATAATGTGGAAGTATTTTGCTGAACAAGTTAATGTAAGTATTTACAGCATTGCACTATTGTGATGTTCAAACTATGATATTTATAAGAGTAGGATTTGACATGTCTTTAAAATAATAATTAATTATATATGTATTTTTTGATGGTAAGTACTGTCAGAAACCACAATTTCTGAGACACTTTGATAGGGCCCGGACATATGGAGCGCATCGTTTCTGGAAGATAGCCCACTTTAACTATCACAAGGCTGCATACCTATGAACATACATTTCGAACCAAATAGATGCCTCACTCAGTCTGCCATGTAAAATTATAATGCTGCTGCTATGCTATGATCCACATTCATATACTGTATGTATGGATATACAAATTACAAAACTATCTTTATTACATTCCATTACGTATCCACAGTAAATATGGACATAAATATTACAAAAGTTCTTAAGAAATAAAAATGAAGAGAAATACTTCCAAATTGCACAGTGAATGAACAGGATTTAGGTTAGTGTGTGTGTGTGTATGTGTAAGTGAACCGATGTTTGTTGTAATAGACATAATGCCCTACAGTATGTGACAAACACTAATTTGACTAAAAACAGAAGTGTCTGCTCCATGACATACAACACAACGAATTATGCAATGTAATATTACATGTTATCATCTGGTTATGAAATTCTGGTGTGCAACAACAATGAGTTATCAGTAGTGATATATGGGGGTATTATGTAATACCACACAAAGTTAAGCCTCGGACGCTGATAGGTTTATATATTCGGCTTAGTAATAAATTTAGTACATTTAGTAACAAATGTATATAACATTCTAATGGGTAAAGGCTATATAAGAATCACATCGTGATATTACGTTTAGCAATGGCTATAATTATATACCTTTTTGATGTTAGTATTATAGCGTCTGATATATTGAAATGTGTGTAGTGTAACAAGGTTAGTAGCATGATAAAAATGGATGAATTATATGTGAGTACCGGTATGTGTTTAATAGTAACTACTATTGATGACGTCTGATGAATCTCTCTCACACACACACACACACACACACACACAACGAAAGCCTGTCCATTCACTGCGGTTTGGTAGTGTTTCTTTACATTCCTAATTCTGTAATAGCTATCCGTGTTTAATGTAGATATAGGAGGGAATAACAAACAATGGTATTTTTGTCATTTATTTATCAGATTTTGTAGTATGAATTGTATCGTAGTATAACAACAGCACAATCATTTTACATGACAGACTGAGTGAAGCATCTATTGGTTCGAAACGTGTGTTCGTATGTATGCGACCTTGTGAAAGTTAAAGTGGGCTGTCGTCCAGAAACAATATGCTCCCAATGTCCAGGCCCTATCCAGGTGTCTCAGAAACTGCGGTTTCTGTCTGTACATAATTATAGAAATTTATATTTGCCTTATCACCGACAATTCATACATTTGTTACATTAACTGGTTTTTGTTAAATGCAAATTTTCTTTTGGCTGAGGAAGTATCACAATATACATTAAAGGGGGTGAATTAGCAAACCAAATTCCAATCCATTTTTTGTGACATGTTTTTATTAAGTGATCCCTATGACAAAGACAGTACAAATGGTACAGAGTACACAGTACTCACAAAATTCTTGAAACACTTTGGGTGGCAGTCAGAATAAAGTCTAGTCCAACTTACGCTATCATACAATTTAAAAACTCTCTGAACTAATTTGCTACATTGCTAGAAACAATCGCTATATCCTGGCATTTTCGTAGTCATCTGTGTTATCAGATAATAGACAATGAACCACTTTAGTACCAATCATGAATTTTATAATATGCGCCATTAAGTAATCCAATATCAATTTGAAGCAATTATAATACATAATTTTATCCTATAGCTGTGAACATTTTGAGTTATAGTAATTTGAGTAGAGGGAAAGCATATCATGATTGGTATAGCGATTCCTTCTCCATACTTCAAATACAGTTGGCTCAAAAACTGGCCATCAGAAATTATCTGGAATATATTTAGCTACTTTCTGAACCACTCAAATGCCATCAAATCCACCAACTCGATAATTTTAATAACTTGAACAAAGTATATTTTTTAAATTTTTGCAATTTCTTAACAAACTCAGAATAGCAAGACCAACATAGCCTTATCTATTTTATTTTGACAGAATATACTCACCTGATGGTAAGCATCAGTTTAGTCACATATTTGTCAACCAATCTAACTTCAATATTTAATTTATTTTTATTTGAAAATGAAAGCGAAGTTCATTGTTTTGTCTTGGTATACATAGGTCACCTGATGACCACTTTCTATGTTGCGTGGTCTCTTGTAGCATCAATATAAAATATGTTTTCCCTCGGATCCCTTCTCAATTTCATCTAAGGCCTTCTCAGTCTACTTACTCGTATCCTTTTTACTTCCATACCTTTAACATGTTTCAACTAATTATTTTCATTCATTCTCTTCATATGGCCAAACCACCACAATGTCCATTACACACCACAAGTCGGGCACACACAAGACCGTCATTTCTTCAACCTTGCATTTACTGCTCCTTTATTCACTGTTGGATTACCCTTCCATATTGTCATTCATATCAGTATGCTCATATTTATCACTGTAATACCTCTTTATTTTTTTACATCTCACTACTTACACACACAGCTGATCTCATTGTTAATAGTGGTAACAACTCTCTGAATTTTGTCCACCCACTTCTGACCCCTGCGACATAGCTAGATCAACATACTCCAGAGACACATCCACAATGTTGGCTCTTTTCTCTCTTGGCACAGTTTGTAGCTGTCTATGGCATGTATAAAAGGTATTTTAGCTACATTATTTGATTCATATTTTCACACCACTACATCTCTTATAATATGAGTACTCAAGCTCCAGTCATTTCACACAGGGTATACTTGGCGTTAGGAATTCTGGAAAAATTAAGGACCACTTATATGGCAATAACTCCAGCTGATTGACTTATGCGACAGTTATTATTAAAACCTTTTTTAACCCCTTCTGTACCGGTGATGTTCTTTTCATTTTATTCTGGCATTTATTAAACAAATATACGTCAACCAATAAAAAGGCTGCAGTCTATCTCAATGAATCCTTTCAGCTCCCATATATCCTTCCTAAACTGCATACAATTGTATACAAATAGCTAGAATGACATAATAACAGACGTCACTGATACTGGAAGGGTTAAGAATAAATAATTAGTGCAAGATGACCCATTAGACACGTTTACAAGAGCCCAACAGCTGGAATTATTGACATATAGGTGGGTGCTTATTTTCTAAAGAGAAGCTGAAACCGAGTATAGGAACTGCTCACGCTTTTTGTATATATGCACGGCTTGACACCATTCTTCACTGTAACCTCACACACCATCAACTTTGTTTTAACATTTTAACTAGAATCCCATGGCCTCTTTCACATTCCAATTTCTTTACAGCACACACTATGCTATCTACGAACATCAGAAAATAGTCGCAGACCCTTCCTAAAAACTCTTGGACAGTGCTTCTAGCTCCAATGAATAATAGAGAACTCATCCTCTTCAATTTCTTAACCATTTATACACAACAAAATATTTAATGGTAGGTAAAATTAAATATTTAAGAAGTCCAAGTTATATCTACCGATGCAATGTTCTATCGAGATTCTGTTAGATTCATACAAATTACAATATAATTTCCGTCCCTTACTATAGAAAAAATCAATATTTCGTATTATACGAGTAGTTACTAGTTTGTAAGAATGATGTTAATATAATACTTTTTTGCAGAAATAAAGCATTTTTTTTTACATGCTTTTTTATTTAAGCTACGATCAATGACATTTTACTATGCTGAAATTCCATTTGGAAGGAAAGGAACATTTTACCTTTTTCGAAAAATGGGTACGCTAATTTGATAATTGATATATTTATACTTATTAGAGGTTCCTCCAAATTTGAATGTAGAAATAACTAAATTAATATAGAATCAATTGAGATGGTGAATTTGATTAATATTGGATGGTATGAAAAGTGGCATTTTGGGTGATATCACATGATAAGTTTTAGCGGTCATTTATTATTTATTAGTTACCTAAGCAAAGTAGTCGTAATTAGATTGCTAGGTAATGGGCTAACAGGTTTAAAATTCTGTTCATGAAGGATGTGAAATATCTGATAATAGGCTAGATTATGATAGTCCAATAATTCCTCTCCAATTCTATCCACTGCAAAAGATGGCCATGTGATACCGACCATACACAGGTGTGACTATGTGAACATTAACCAGTGAAAACACCAATATCTAAGATTTATAAAACAAATAGGTAAATTTAGAAGCTTTGACAGTTGAATGTGTGATGGTGCTGTTATTCACGATTGATTCACCCACAAGTCAATTGGCTCGCAAGTTGATTCACCCAACATTTTAGTTATTTTACCCACATTTTGAAATCTGTCAAGGAAATTTAAATATATTTTGTGTCACATCACGTTGGACTAGTTTATATATTAGGTTAGGTTTTGCTATGTAAGATTAGACTAAATTGAAATAATGGGCTATAACAGAGCTAGGTGAAATAGGCTAAGGTTGGTTAAGATTAGCTTAAGTGTGGGCAAAGCAACTTGATGGTAGCAAAATTACTCAAGGCTAAGCTCTCTCACTCTTCTGAGGTAATGACTGTAAACATCCAATGGCAACTTGACAAAACAATTTTCTTAAATTCTTGAGACTACTCTTCTATGACTGTGGTATTACAGTCGGACCTCGGATAATGCGGCAAATTCGTCCCGCTAAACGGCCACAGAAAGCAAACACGCGTTACATAAAGCAAAGGTTATATGGGAAAAAACCTAATTCGTCCCATCGACACCTAAAGTCCCCTTTTTGAGCCTTTACCTCCCTACAACCTAACAAATATGGATCAAACATCACTCATACACACCTAACATGTACATATGCATGAAATATGGAATATGAAATAGGGCAAGATAACGAAAATCATCCGGTACTGTAATTGTAGACTCCTTAATGCCATAACATGGACCTTTCTTCCACCTCCTTCACTATTTCCGACCAACCGCCTGGGCTGAAGCCATGTTAGAGCGAGGAAAAGCGGGTAACTGGCCGTACTTGGGATTTTAGGGGCACCCGCGTATGAGCAAAGCCGCGGTTTATAAACGCGCGTTACCCGAGGTCAGACTGTATATCATAAATTATATATAACTTATTTCTCAAAATTATTATTTGCAGCATGACGCATGACTATGCCATTATATATATATATATATATTATGCAACTTCACTTTAATATTTCTCAGACATGTTCATATTTTGGTATATGATACTCTAACATTTTATTGGACATTTCTAGGTTATTTGTGTGTATAATCGGCCTTTCAAGATTATTTTAGTACATATATCATATTTTTATATAACCATTGGCTCTGGAAATATGTAAATTAACGGCCACGGACCATGGCAAGGTCAGTAATGCAACTGAATGTTGATCGAAGGGTTGGCTGTTTGATACCATGCCATGCCATTGGTAGATGGCAAGAGTTTGGGCAGCTTGGTCTAGCGATTCATGGCGAATGTCCAGTTAAATCCCTGTAACAAGGACACATGCCCTACCCTGTCAATCAAGGGAGTGTACTGTGTCATAAACTGTATCATCATCAATGGGATAATTTCCACTATCTGTTGCCAGACCCCTCAATCCCTGAGGGAGTGGTCACTAATGAATTACCTCCTTGCTTCTCTGTAATTCCCAATTTCCCAATTCATGGCCTTAACATTTTCTATATGAATACTTAGTTGTAAATTGTGTATTTTAGTTACTGTTTCATATATGTAATTAACAGGACATTAATACAAAAACATATATACTTAAAATGTGACCTAGAAAGGCAAGAGGATTAATGATGTATTTGTGAAGTTCCCAAAATCTATGTGGCTATAATTTATTAAAAGGTTCACATTATATTTCTTATTCTTATTTCTGAGAAGAAAATATATTTAATAATTTGAAAAATTAATGCTATATATTAATTTAGTCTGTGATAGGTATCTTTTATATATATATATATATATATATATATATATATATATATATTTTAATATAATTTACATATGAGTGCAAAACATCTCCAAATGTGTTTTGATACAAAATAATTGCCTTTATATTATTTCAATCACAAAATAAAATGTCCTAATTTTAATTATAATAATATAATGTTTAATATTTGTAGTTCAAACTTTATGATTCTCTTGTATTACAATTGCAATTGAAGGAAATATATGTCTTATATCACCAAAGACTAAAAAAATACTTTATGGATGTAGTTGCCAGAGGAATAATTTGTGCATCTAATATTAGTGACCACAACACAAATATAAAGTGGATGAATGTGAAAGTTAATGTTAGAAAGAATAGACTTTGCAAAATCTATTGATTAGTTTCAGTGGGTTTTGATGGGTGCTATTCAGGCTATGTAGATGTTCTGGTAATTGTCATTCCATGCAAGTTTTTCTTATTGACTCAGCGGTTCAGTATATATAGCTATGTTAAAAGTCTCTTTGCCTTAATGAAAACCTGAATACGTAAAACTACGACGAGGTAGACGCTTTAAAATGGAGTAAAGGTATGGCATATTTTGATTTCAATATATTAGTTAAGTAGTTCATATTGATTCTTTATGTGAATTCTATTCTTCAACAATTACATTACCATTATACTACGCACAGTGATAAATTGATAGTAAATTGGAAATGGTTCATTGCACATATTGTCAGTAACATATGGGTCTTTTTTCGAATAGCACCCGAGCATACACACACATTCAAGTGTTCAAGTGTTTTATGTTTTGTGAGTTAATGAATATTGTGCAAGAGATAAAAAGGTATTATGCAACCGCTAGGAGTATCTAATAGTCTATGTAGAGCGATTATTGCTGGCGATTGTTGATGAAGCGAGATTGTCAAATCTAAGAATTATGAACAAAATAATGGTATATTTCTATTGTGAAAAACTGCTACTAAACCTATTTCTTTAAGTATAGTTTTACTTGTGCATTTTTAAGGTATATAGAATTTGATATTTTAAGCCATAGCTTATGTACATAAATACTTTTAGAATTAAATAATACTAAGAAGCACAACAAAAATGATAAAGAGGATGTTTGCCTTCAATGAAATGTTTTGCTTGAATTGTTTTTAGTAATTTTAACAGTACTGGAAAAGAGTAGAAACCATATTTTGCTTAGTTTGTCTTTTTAGTATAATAAGAACTAGTGCATTCATGTAGAAATTGTGTATGGGTGAACAGGCTTAATTATGTACTACAGAAGTTATTATAGGTACTGTTTTTCGATAATATGTGTGTAGTTGAGTGTAACCTTAACATTCTTCTTGACAGTATCATGTTTAAAAAATGATCACTGCACTAAGAGAACTATAACTTTCAAGAGTAAGAATGATTGAAGGAATGCAATTCTTAGCATAACATTTATATAAACAATCACAAGTACATACTGTCACCTGTCATGGGATTATTTGTTCATATATGTAATATAGACTTTCTCCAAAAAACACCAGACATGAGGCAATACTTATAAAGCCATATTTATATTCTATGTAAATTACTTATATGCTATGCAAACAACAGTCAAATATTTACACCTTATAATCTAGTAGACATCTCTATAATTCCAGGATAACAGCACAAATTAACAGTAGAGAAGAAATGTGTTTACCATAGTATAGTCAGGGATAATGGTATGTTTACATACCCTCTCAAAAATTTAAATTACTTATATGAAACAAATTGTATCTAATGTTGTGGAGAAAATATAGATTGTGCCAATAAACTAAGGTTTAAATGTAATTAGGTGAACTTTGCTACAGGTCATTGCATTTGGAATATGATATTACCATGGTTTAATTTTATGGTTTGACGAAAGCTTAAAGCAAATCATTTAAGCTTTGGGGTTTAAAAATATTCTAAATTATAATTTTAATAGTTAGAACACTACCTTGGTAGGGAGTATTGATTTTTTAAACAACAATGTTGTTGATTCATTGTTAGAATTTTATTACACGGATAATATTTTGGGGATGTAAATAAACCACTCCCAGACTGAACATTGTTATATAGTTAAAAAGAACAGTCATTCAGGGTCCCAACAGTTTACATACAGGTATATCCGAGCATATCGCAGGGGTATGCTGTTCTTATAAGGCCAACAGTTTTTTGGTTCCTTTCTATGGGTAGCACCAGTGATCGTGACAATAATCTTGACTCCTTAACTTCTTATAACTCAAAGTGAATGAAAGCAATTTGGCTGACATTTCCATTAGTTGGGAAGAGTCCATCAGGAATTAAGTCTGGATATGTACAGCCAGTTTGCTCTAGGGCCTATTGAGTTACAAAGAGGTCAGGGATCAAGATTTTTATTAAGTTTCTTGGTGCCACCTTTATAGCTGGCAGCGTGTGTGAACCAGGGAAGTGATTTGGTAGTCCTCGGATGCAATTGATCTTTCGAAAAGTTCATCATTATCCACCAGACCTGATTTAGCATATTTTCTTTGATTATATTTGTGTACTCGAGTATAGAAAATATACCTTAAATTTGTTTTGAAATATTTTTGTTTTTTCACAAAAATTGAAGACTGTCACTTTGGTTTACAATATTAAAGTTTTCTTTGCTTTGGTTCATGTATATGGTATGTGTGTAGTTTTTCACATTTAATGTTCTACAAAATACAAACTATCGAAGGACAAAATAGTTATATATCTATTTTCTTGTTTTAAGCTATCGAATTGTTAGTTTCAGATAACTAGAGGCTCAGGGCAAGGCTAGACGTGATTTTTCTCTTAGGTAATAGGTAATTATCTTGCATAGAATCCATTCAAGTTACTTTAAAAAAAAAAAAAAATCAATATTTCTATTGGATAATGAGAATCAATGGTGAAATATTTATCACAAGACAGTACATTTATAACATGTTAAAATTAAATTTTGAAGTTTGGCATTTCTAAACTTGCATCTCAATTTCATTGGCTGCATTAGCCCTGATTTTAATGTTGATGTTATAATAAGCATACCTGTCATACAGTAAATTGATCTTCTTTTGCTTTTTTTTCTTCACATATTTAATTGTTGAAAAACACTAAGTCTTCCTTTATTTTTATCGACCCTCTTTCTTTTTTCTTTCAATATGTATTATTTTGGTGCTACTTTGTACGCAAGATTTTTATATTGTCTAAAACGTCTATTTTGAGTTTGAATTACAGGAGCAACATGGATCCACAATTTTTCCCCAGTTCATTTAGCCAAGCACACTACTGCCTGTGTCCCCCAACACGCTTGGTTAGTGAAGACTTATCCATTATGCATGAGTTAGGATGAAGCTGTTTGCTCCTTCTATTGTCAGTCCGCTCGGGATGTGACGAGAGTGAGTGCTGGTGAGAATCTGTTTTGACCTGCATTCGTAGATTCACACGTTTCTTTCATACTTTCAGATTAAACTGTGTATTAATGTTTTATCTTATAATTTTGGACACATTCAAACATAAGCCTACACATCTTCAGCGTAATAGTATTCATTAGTAATATCAAAGATATTAGAGCGTGCAATACTTGACCAATTACAACCACTACTTCAGCAGAATGAAACTATCCTAATTTTTCAGTCTGCTTACCGACAGCATCATTCAACTGAAACAGCATTGATTAGAGTACATAATGATCTAGTTGAGAACATTTGCAATGGTGTGGCCTCACTATTGGTCTTGCTTGATCTCTGCGGCCTTTGACACAGTGGATCACGAGTTGTTATTGAGTGATCTTTATGATTGTGGTGTGCGTGACTCCGCTCTCTTGCTTCTTGGGTCGTACTTGTCAGGTAGATCCCAGAGTGTGATGGTAAATCAAGTGGTCTCGGACTCGACACCCCTGCAGTATGGTGTTCCGCAGGGATCAGTTTTAGGTCCTATCCTATTTATAATTTATATTAGCAGTTTGTCTCTTCTGCTTTGTGCACATAATGTCACCTTTCACTTTTATGCAGATGACACCCATATTTATGTGAGAATCACAAATATAGTTGATATACGGAGTAAGATGGAATTGTTGATGTCTGATATCAAGAAGTGGATGAGAGCGAGAAAACTTAAACTAAATGATGGTAAAACTGATATTCTCATCATCCGAGGAAATAGAAGAGCTGATGATATAGTAGGTGCCCTCTCCATCAATGTGGGTGGATCTCAGCTGCGACCGGCCAACTCTGTTCGAAATCTGGGTGTATATGTGAACTCCCGATTAGATTTCAAAGAGCATGTAAACCAGATAGTTAAAAGTTGTTACTTGCACATCAGAAATCTCTATTTGGTGAAGCCGTTTATAACCAGACGTTGCCTCCTGACGTTGGTTCACTCATTGGTCTTCTCTCGTGTTGATTATTGCAATGCCCTGTTGGTGGGTCTTCCAAATTATATTTTGAAGAAAGTTCAGTCTGTTCTTAACAGGGCCGCAAGACTAATTTTTGGTGTTCCACCTAGAACTCCTACTACATCTCTTCACATAGAACTGCACTGGCTGCCAGTAAGAGCAAGAATAGAATTTAAGTTGTGTTTGGTGACTTTTAAGGTTCTCAAATTTGGTGAGCCTAGGTACCTTGCGGAGCTGCTCAGGCGCCCACCGGCACACCATGGTGTAGTTGTGCGTCATGACAATGACCCTTTTCGTCTTGATGAACCAAGGGCTTTCCAGCAGTCTTCTTTCTTTGAGAGGTCATTCTCCTACATGGCTCCGAGGTTGTATAACAGGTTGCCGCTGTCCATGAGACAACTGAGTTCTGTTGAATGCTTCAAGAGACAACTTAAGACTTTTCTCTTTGAGAGAAGCTATGATCTTGAGAGAGGTGTCATGACAGATGGCTATAGAGTTTAGGCTATTTTGCCACTGCTAGTGATTGTTAAATGTGTTTTGTATATAAGCCTTCTTTTGATGCATTGATTTTTGTTCTTTTTTCTTTCTCTTTTAGAGCGCTAGTGAATTCTTCGGAAAAATTGGCGCTTATGAGAAATAAGTAACATGCTTATTATTATTATTATTATTATTATTATTAAGGTTCTCTCTTCCAGTAATTGTCAGTTCAAAAAGTGTTATCTATGCATGAAGTATATTCTTGAGAACCAATTTCTGCAATGAATGTCTAAATTTATAATTATGTTTCATCACTTGTATTCACCAGGAGTGTTTTATACTGAGAGCATTTCTCCAATTTAGTCATTCATATTTACACAAGAAACGAGAATATTTTATGAACTATCGACTTACTGTACATGCTTATATAAAATATGTTTGAATAGTTGCAATGATTATGCAGGCTACTGATGGGGAAATTAGTTGAACTATCATTAATATATTTTATATTGGAATGTGTGGCTGTTGTTCATTGTATTGAGAGAGGAAACCATAGTGATCTAATATGCTATATATCACTCTTAAATTGTGATGAGTATCATTGATTTAGATAAAAAAAAAAAGCATATCAGATATAGTATTTCTGTTATTTGAAGATACTTCATTGTTCAATGATCAATTCTGTATATACAGTATATATATATATATATATATATATATATATATAATTATGGTTTTATTTATTTTTGATGTATTCCTTTATGAAATTAAGTTAACAAATTGTCGAATTGTGAAATCAATTGTAATCACTAACCTATGTCTTTAAAAGTAATGATAGATAATTTGTATGTGTGTCATTATTTGACTACTTTAATCGTATATAATTATACATATTCAACGAGGACAGTTTCTGAATGCTTTAACAGCCATTTGTCCATACAAATCCGTTACACTCGTACATATCATTCGCTCATGCTCATCATACAAACACTGCGGCCTACACTCATACATATCATTCGCTCATGCTCATCATACCAACGCTGCGGCCTATTTGTACAAAGGAATGTAAACCCATGCAGTGAACATCACAGTTATAGTAATATGTATATACTGTATATAATTTTACATATATTTATAATATAGTCCTAATATTCTAAGCCACTTATAGTGCAGTACTAAAGTACCCTAGTATGTGCAAACAATTACAAACATACTTTATAACAAGACTGAGTTTTAACATCAAGAGAAAAGTGAAGTGAATATTTTCTTATATGATAAATAGTTTATGATTAAACGAAAATCGGAATGATTAACTTAATTACTTTGTGTGAAATATTTTGTAATTCATACTAAATCATGGAAAATATGGTGTAGGTAATAATAATCCATTAATCTGTAAAAGTAATCATTTGTTTCCTATAGTTGGCAAAAGTAGTTTACTGAAGTATGAATATTCCCTTATGTATCACATATGACACAATATCAACATTGAGTGATAATGCATATTACTAGGTAAAAGCATAACTTCACATAATAGTCATGTTGTATAGATCTTCACCATGGCTGGTGATTAGTTTCAGCTACGTTTGAAGGCTACATCAAATACTGCTTATTACTTCACAATTGCAGGTTCAATTCCCAATATGGCTAGACAGATGGACAGTCTCCTCACACTTGTTGTCTCTGTTCAGATAGGAACCTGGATTAAAGTGGACAGTGTTCTTGGGTTTATTTGATATCCTGTCTCTTTCCTGTATATGTAATTGTAGATCCAGTCCATCCATTGTTCATATTTAATACACATATAACTACCTATGCAGGATTTGTCCATCCTTGACTATACCTTTCCCTACTAATATTATAATTCAATTTTATGGGTAATCATCTTTCTTGATTGCATGATTTATTTTAGAGTGAGAAAGGGAGTTGAATAATTGGTGATGCTTAGTTTGTTAATGTTGAGGATAGTTAAATTTGTGAGTAATGTATATGTATTTTTTTATGTTGGGATCTTACACCCCACCCTGAACTACATGTCACATAAGCAATTTTAGCGGCAGATAGTATACGAGTCTGTATCCGCTACAAGTTATCACTTAGTTTTGAGGGATCTTATATTAATTTTTCTTATAAGTAATCATGACTAAATTTAATCCCCCAGCCCAGGTAAAATCACTAGTCCTGCACATCTCTGCCCACCTTTTTTAGACCTCTGTGGCATATGGTGAGCCAGCACCACACAAAACTGTGAATTTAGTGTCGGAAGAACCATTGTTGTCGAGGAAGAATTCCTGTGACCTCACCATTCTTCTGCTTCCTTGGACATTTTGACCCCCAATGGACTACAATCTTATTTTTTATGTCTGCAACTGGACTAAAGACCTTGAACATGGGGTACTTGTGTATGGGGCTAAGATATCAAGGTATTAACCCCTCCAACCCCAGCGTTGAGACGTGTTCGACGGCTATTTATGTAGCGCTCAGCCCCAGCGTCGATACCGTATTGACGGCATTCTCACCCTTATATACCCATGTTATAGAGGTAAACAAGGATCCCCAGATGACCTTGGTGAGTGTTTTTATGCATGTATTCCTTCAATACTAACCCATACCATGTCTTTTAACACCTTGAGAGCGGGTGGTGGAGTATATTTCACTATGCCGCCCAGCAGATTTTTTTTTACCATAAATGGGGTTGTTTCCGTGCTCTTTTTCATGCATAAACAAGACCCAGAGCGTAATACAAGTATGTATCCCTGAAAGGGCGTAAATTGAGCTTTCCAATGACACCTGAACCATCTTTCTATGATCACTGGTTGTCTTGCAACGATCGTGTAACCGAAGGGGAAAATTGCTAAAATACGGTAATTTCTTTATATAATTACGTATGTAGCGAGGGAGTGAGGGTGGATGTAAGTGGAGTACATCTCAGTCGGTCCACGGCGGCCGTGGCGAGCGGCCATGAGGTAACCCAGGCTCCTCCCGCCGCTCGTCTCTCTCTCAGAGCCAATATTGCGCCAAAATTGCACACAGACTTAAGTCGGGCCCCGCCACATAGTCCACATTTTTCGGTACAGACTTAAGTCGGGCCCCGATAGACAAGGGTTAAAGGAAAACCAAAATCGAAATATGCCTGGGTTCTGGGTGTCAATCAATAATATATCAGCTGGGGCTCAATGGGTTAACATTCTAGATCTGAGTCAATAAATGGTAGACTTTTCCAATGTTATTAATCATGTTACTGTGTCTCTGATGGTATAATTCTAAAAGTACTAGACTTTACGTTCTGTAGTGAAATTATATGGGATAACTGAATAGTTTTTGTGCATTCATTTATCCTTCATTAAACCTTGGCCTCAACTGTCTCACCAGCCATAGGATAAAACAACTAATGAGAACCTTGCCTGGGTTCTGAGGGACCTGTTGTGTTTCAGACTTTGTAAAACCTTAACCCTTTCTGTACGATAATGGCTGTTTTAATTTTATTCTGGTTGCCATTAGACGGATTTATGAAGTTTGGAATGGACCTGTTGGATTTGAAGAACTAAACTTAATCGATTTTAGCCCTTCGATTTCTACAGGTACTTTTAAAGCTGAATAAAATCGTCCAGAGTTTGCCAGAATTAAACTAGAATGTCATCATGTTGAAGGTTATAATAAGCGGAAGCCTGCTCTTTGATTTTTACTTTGTTGAATGACATTTTATATCACACACATTTGTATTGGTCCTTTGGGTTCCGTGTATGTACAGATTTCTTATTCAAAATATTACTCCATTCTGTTTGGGGAATGATTTGTCACCATATGATCACAAGTTTTGAATTTTAGTATCTAAAAGCTTGTTCCCGTATAGTTAAGCAGCACTTACAAAGGCTAAACTATCACGCTAAACACAAGGCAATAGAACTGCGTGGCTAGCTCGGATAATTTAATTTTTTAAATATTTTCCCCATTCCCTAATGTAGCACAAGTCAATATAAAGATTATATACAATTACATCCATTAATTTTTACTTAATTATATACTTGATACCTAGCTCCACATTTACAAAGGTAAACTTTATTATAACAGAACATTCAGTTGAAAAGGTATCCAGTCAATTAAAGTATATTATATTTCTTTGTGGTACTAGTTGAATGTGGTAAATAGTAGTTTTACTTGTTAGGTGCTTGTATGCAGACCATATCTTTATTTACAAGCTACTCTTGATTAGTTATAAAACTTTGTTTTTATAAAAACATCTTTTGTTTTCGAGCTCTAGCATCATTTGTTTTTTGTGAAATGGGACAAGGGATGTAACGTTCGCTGTTCCCTGCATAACAATAGCTTTTATATTTTTATTTGTTAGCTTGTCAAACACCTGGGTACGCACTTTTTTACGACACTAACCCAGTTGACAATAACAATTTTTGTTATCACTCTTTTTCTTGTTTTACTATTAACCACTTAGCAATGTTTCCAGTTATATTTACAATGCTAACATGATCCAAATTTTAGTGAGATTATAATAAGCTAAATTTGATACTATATTGCATTATAAGACATAGTAAGAATCATACTTTGATGGAGTTAAAGATTAGATATTGGATATATACTTTACACATTGTTAATCTTGATATTCATAGTAGCTAACAAACATAATTTTGATGTGTGATGATCAGAGTAACTGGAATTGAAACAATTTCAAATGTTGTTTAGAGTAGGAATTATTAACAAAGCATTATATACCGGTTATATTAGAGTACTGTACCGAGTTTCTCCTCAAATTCCTGAAATCGCTGCAAATTGTGAAATAGCGTACTGAAAATAGATCAACATGGCATCTACATTTTGTTTACTAAAATTTGTTTCAGCTTACAACTGATACTTTAAATTTTGCTTTTATTTTAATATTAGTCAAGTATTTGTTTTGCTTCCTCAATAAGAAAATCGATTGTGATCTGATAAAAATATGTATATATATATATATATATATATATAAATTATGTCCCCGTTTTCAGTTACCGATTTACAATGTTATTAACATTTATATATATACTCGAAATTGATGTAGAATGTATCATACAAATAGTTGACCTTCACATAATATTTATGGTGATTTTAATTCATAAATTATAATAAGGGTAGGCTTATATGAAATTTTCAAAGAAACAATCTCCATAACAAATATTTGCATGGAGAACTATATAAACCTATTCAGGGAAACATATCCTGCTGGTATCTTAATGTGAACCCTCCCAGCCAACTTAAGATTCAGCCGAGTCAGAACAAAGTTTAAAGCGTTGCTATATAATGGTTGTGTTGGAGTAAGTACAGCAAAGTCAAAGAGTCTTGTATACCTTCACCACTTTTGGTTCGTTTTCTCCCTCTAGCTTGATGTGAAATTGAATGATATCCTCCTTTTATCTTTTATGTGAAATAACCGAATATGTATGTGTGCATGCCAGATTTTTCTGGTAATATACTACACGCATGTACAAGCACATCCTTTCCAACAGAACAATGCCTTTCATCAAGTAGTTACTCCCACCATACACACAATTTTACTGAGGTGGAAGAAGCCATTGTGGTGAGGTACAGAATCCATCCACCATACCCGTGTATTAGGGCTAGTCATTCAGTGGACCATCATTAATACTGGTGATGATTGAACATATAAATAACTGAAGGAAGCTATAATAGTCAAGCTTTATTCATGTGTGTTAGATGGTATATGATTTTTTCTCTTCAGCACAATGCCTTTTATACTTATTCATCCTAGCCTCCATTAGATTATTATATTCACTTTATTAAGAACCTGTGAGAGCTAACAGGTGTATTGAGATAGATTGTACCCCTTTGATTAACAAAGGTCCAGTCCTAAGTTGAATGAAATAGGCTTGCGTTTCCTGCCCACGTATTGAAGGAAATAAAACTGGAGGGAGAATTTATGTCAAAGTTGCAGAGGTATTGTTTCATGACCTTTAACGCCGACTGTACCGTAAAACTTTCTGCCGGGATAACAACGGGTGCAGGAGATAACAACAGCGGAGAAAATAGGGGAATAATTTTCAGGCTGGCTGCAGCGGGAGTCAGTGTAGAGATAAAAGCTTGCCAGGTTTACTGAATAATTTTTTCCTTCCCTTGGTCCATTTTTGTATTTCTTTGATAGATGTTGACCTGTCTGTAGACGTGTGGTTGTATATTTTTTACAAAATTTGTTTGTATATATATTTATATAGATTGATTATGGATAGCAATCTTTTTGGATTCCATATTATGTAATTGTATATTTCTCTATTTGCGTTTTATGTTAGTATATTATATTTTTTGGGGTTAGTTTTGTTAATAATTGTATAAAAAGTTCAAGAAAACGCTTGTCAATTTTTTATATTTTTAGGCCTCTTTTTTTTTTTTTTTTTTTTTTTTTTTTTTTTTTTTTTTTTTTTTTTATGTACTGTACACATATATTGTGTTCTGTATTCACTACAATGTTCATATAATAAATGTTCTCATCTTGCTAGTCTTCAAAACCTAACATATTTAGCTGTATACCAATGAATTGGTTTAAATGTTCTATTTGTTTTAATATGAATTCCACTTGTAATGGATATGGCTATTGTTTAATTTCTGATATTAGACAAATTATATACTAACTGACCTTTTGTATTGTCTGTTACACATAAAACCTGTAACATGTAATGTTAATATCCTTGGTATAGAAAACACTTACACTGTACAAAAACATACTTCACACTAATGGGTTCATGTGGCATTTGTCATCTTCATAAAATAGGAAAGTTTATGGTGGAGTTAATGGGTAGAATTGCGTAGCATAAGATTAGCTGCCATATTCAATAATCTTACCACAGTCAAGCCATTCACCATACTGCACAATATATTTATAAATAAACTGGGTGATATCAAGTTCTGTTCATAAATTGTCACTGTCCTGTAGCTTTCGTTAATATTTGGGCTAGGCAAAACCCGTCCAACATGTTATATAAGTTCAACCAGAGCTGCTAAACGAGGGCAATGGGAGGGTAGTATCGCTCCCGCTGAGTGTAGGTGATGGGAGGTATTGTAGCCGCAGCCCGGGCCAGGTCTAGTGTGGAGGTGTCTTCATGGTGCGCCGCTAACCTGTTTGCAGCCCCCCGTCCTGCCTGTTGCCGAGATGTTCGTGCCGCTGCTAGAGAGGACAGTGTGGGCAGACATTGGCGACCCTCTAAAATTGCAGCTAGTCCAGGTAATATTGGTGATCTTTTGGTGGATCCCCGTGGTGTGTGAGATGTGGCTGGACGGGGTGGAGCAGGTGGAACCATATCCTCTAAGCATGCTTCTCCGGGTCTACCATTAGGAAGTTGTGCGAGGAAGGGCACATCAGCCCCAATATCCATAGCCACAGATGTGACCCGCGGCCCTCCCTCCAGGGACATACTGGTTCCCATAAGCTTGTCTAGTTCACTAGCTGGTGGTGGCGGTGGTGTACTGGAGGGCTGAGGTCTTCGTGGTGTGGCGGGAGCAGGTGTGGCAGATGGTAGAGTGTAAATTTCCCGTAACAACTCTGGGGGCAGCCGGGGATAAGGCGGGGGCTTGAGAACGGAGTAACGGGTGCCCCATTCTTCTTCCTCTGCTGGACCACATATCTTGTATGCACAGCAGGCCACAACACACAGGGCCAGTAGTGCGCCAAAACACATAGCTGATAGTTGCATGGCCAGCACGATGTCTGCAGGGAGAGACTGTCTGAGCTGCCAGCCGATGTGCTTTATCTTTGTATTTCACCCTCTTCCCCTCCCTGATGTCCTCTTGATATTTCACCCAAGTTCTTCCCCCCATATAGAAATATCTGTTCTCTCTTATTGACAATATATATCATTAACCCTCTCTTAACTGCTATAACTCTTACTCAAAAGTACATTATCTGCTTTCTTGATATGTCTTTTCTTCCCAAACCTGGCACTCCCCTCCCTTTCATGAAAAAATACTTGCGTCCCATACCTTTAACTAAGAGTATTGCCCCCTCCCACTCCATGCACAGCCCTTTTCCCAGACAGTCTCCTCCTGTCGTTGACAACCCATCTAACAACCTTTTCATAACTTTCCTCCTCCCTTCCTGGTTCATCCCCTCGCATCCCTGAAGCCCTCAGAGTCCCTCGACATCCCTGTATAACTTTACAAATACTTAATCGCCCTCCTCACTGATTTGTTGTACTGCCCTACCAAACATTTAGTATTGCAGAACTTTTTCCCATCAACTTTCATCATTCCGACAAATTTACCTGGCTACGAAGCACAAGCAGTCTTTGACTAATAATAATATCTTACTAGCTTTTTAAGCAGCCCATACTCTTAGACATGCATCCTCTTGTATTACACTTGAATCATTCTAGAATCATTCTTTCTATATTAGAGGCATTCTGAATATCTTTTCACACCTTCTTGCTCAAGGACACAATTTTCTAGTATAAATATATATTTCTTCAATTCACCTTTTGACTAAATCAAGATGGTTGTTACCCACATAAAAATATCTCCAAATTCACTGGCCTTATGTCTCTTGGTTTCCCATGCCCTCTTCCCTTATATTACCTTACACTGCTATCTTCATAATAAATTTATAATCAAAGTTTATGTTTTCTTGTACCTTGCCACTATCTTTGAGTGCAGCTTGCATAGGTAACAGCTTCTCTAGAGCAAGAGAATATCAAGATAGTTCATGAGATTATATTGTTTTTGCTAGTCTCATATTATTCCCTCAGTCAGTGTGTTATAAAATTCTCTAATTTGTCCTCATAATTATCCTAGAATCGTTTCTAAGCTGAATGCAGCTGTGCACTTAACATCTAAAATGTCGTCCTCTCCTTAAAAGAGTAGGACTACTATGTGATATATTCACTCCCATCCCACCCCTAATCTATATTTTACAACTTCATTTCACATATGCGTCGTCATTACCTTTCAATTCTGCAAATGTTCTGGCCCAAATTATTCTGATTTCAATTTCAAATTACTGGTTAGCACATAATACCATTGGTCCATTTTAGAATTAAGTTTTGTTTTTTATTTTAAGGATTATTCTCTCACAATGTGCAATATTTTTGATTGGTTTAATTTTATGTAGGCTATTCTCTCGTAATTATTTTGTTTTATTATGTCATTTATATATTACCGGTATGTGAAATTAATGTGGGTTCTTTCACACTATACTTACAATTTGTATCTCCTTGAGCCTTATTTATTCAGTTTGTTATTTCATTTTTGTTCATATACTCTAATTTCCCCCTATCTGTGACATTCTTTGTTAACAATAGCTAATAAGATTATGTAACTTAGTCTGTGTTTTCTGTCTATTTGTAACCAGCTACGTTTCCAAGTTTCCACAAACTGAGAAATGTAAACTTTGTCTGTAGTTCATTCTCTTCTAGTTAACAGGCCCTCAATCTCTCATTCCCAATGATTCTCATATTATGGTTGTTCATACGCAGAAGTTGCATTTGCATGTAATCAAATTAATAATTTCAAATCGTTTACTTGAAATATAATATACATACACGTATACTGGATACTTTAATAAACAATATAAACACATATCAGATTTAATGGAATACCTGTTTATCCTAAGCCTTTTCCTGAAACTGACAATAATTTCATCCATGGTCAAATTTTCATCCCGCACCTTGCATAACTTAGTCTGGGCGAAAGAAAATAGCAATGTATTTTTTTTGTATTGAAATGTGAATAAGCACTGAACATTTTTGTAAAGCTGACTATTTCACCCTTGGTCTGGCTTTCATCCCGTACCCAGATTTCATTCCCAGAGCCTGATCGAGGACGCATAATTGAACAAGTCCTGCGTAAAAGCCAATTTATAAATTATTCGATTTTACCTGGTTAGTGTATGTCTCTTCCTCCCAATGATTTAATCTTAAGGATTTGGTGATTGTGTTTGATTATTTGCTGTTTGTTCCTTGACTATTGTTATGTCTTGATAATGATGTCATACGTATTGCCTTTTGTCTCCTTAATAAGCAATATGCCTTGTATTGTGGTAGGAAAACTTATGATGACATATTATTGGATTCCCTGTCCTTTTCTGTCTATCTTATTTTACGCTTTCTTAAAATAAGTCGTGCTCACTCATTCATCAAATCTGAGCTTTTCTGCTCATAAATCTTAGCCTGATTTTGTCTCTCAAGTCTTGCATTCTCATCCTTAACAGTCTCTGTCCTCACTAATAGATTCAGAATATATAGTTAAACAATATTTGTCAATCATACTTTTGGCTCATTTGTATTCATTAAGTTATTAAACTATTAATTATAATTACTTCATGCTGATTATGGTGTTCATGAATATTATTATACATTTGTGAATCTCACTTATGATAATTTACTGCTTAGTGATTTACTATATCTTATATCTTGCTTATCCTGCAATACCTCTTTTATCTCTAGTATTGAGCAGTGAACTCTTTGTATTTAATTGTGCATATCTTTTGTTGTACACTTGTTTGTTCTATTTAGTACTATATTTCATTCATGTTTTGTACTTTTCCCAGGTACTACGTATATTTCTTGAGTTCCATTGTATGTATTCTCATAACACTCACATAATCCATATGCATTACTCTCTACACATGCAATTTGTATGACATATTCTTTTCTCATCTCTTTATGCACACACACGCATATACTCACACAATATCTCACCACACACACGCTCATAACTCTTACACACCATTTAAACAAACACACTTTCTACAAAAACAGTTATTCATATGCACAGTCCCCTTTATACCTATATACACAAACACACCCTCATAACCCCTCCACACTATTCAGCCAAACACACACTTTTCCACACACACACATGCCTTTCACATGCACACACTCTAATGACCCCTTCACACTATTCAGCCAAATACACACTTTTCCACTCCCTTCCCCTCTTCCAAACACATTAATTTCCATCTTACCCCTCCCGTTTCCCACCCACCGTATTCAGTATTCATCAGTCGTATCTTCCCACGGGATTCCCACCACCGCAGCTAATATGCCAATCTCTCTCTCTCTCAGTATCCATAGCAACCTGTAATCTTCATTCCTCTCGCTTTTCTTACTTACTTTGTGTACAGTATTTTTATTTGATGCTGACTGCCTACCATCTACATACAGTATTTTTACCCTACAACTACAGTATCCCGTATCCATAGCAAAATGCAATCTTCTTTCCTCTGACTTTTCTTTCTTATTTTTGTTTGATTTATTTATTGGTATACTGTATATGTTTGCTGCTCACTGCCTACCATCTAGATATCTTTTTCTAAAACTCAGTATCTCCTTGCATTTGAATATGTTGCAATTATGTTCATGTTTCCCTGGCTCCAATCTTCTCGATTTTATTCCCTTTGATTTACCTATTTGCTTGTGTTTGTATTCTCCTGTCTACTCACAGTTTCTCAACCACATTATTCTATGCATAACTAATTCCATTCATAATATTTTCATTATATCATATAGTTTTCCTGACACATTCCTCTCAATTTTCCCCTTTTGATAAACCTTTTGCGTGTTTTTGCATTAGCTTATCGCTGCCTACCATCCTACAAGTAGCTTGTTCCATTCGATTCAATTTCAATTCTTTCCCTGTAGTTTTCCTAGCCTACACCACTCGTGCCTTCCCACTAGATGATTCTCCTTTTTGCCTGTAATCATAATACTCAAGCCATTGACCACCCCTCATTCACATTCTCTTATCCATAATTAAGTTTTTCATTTTGATTCTGTTTGAACTCCTTCCCTTTCATTTGGCTTTACCTCTCTCCTATAATATCATCTTAACCCCTTGAGGGTCTAAGCCGCAATTTGTTTCTGTATTTTGGGCTGTTATTAGACGATTTTATTCAGATTATGAAGGGTACATGGCAGTCAGAGGGTTCATTGAGACAGTCTTTACCATTGTAACTCGCACAGATCCTTACTAAGCTGCATTAAATCGTCTAATGATAGCCAGAATAAACTGTCAAAACGTGTCGTAATCCTCAAGGGGTTACCTCCTTTCTGGTAACACACTGGTTCCATTTATTACCTGCATGTATATTAGTTTGTACACCTATTGCCTCTCGTCCACATTTTCTGTCTTTACAACTAACCCCTTCGTTTTGATTAACTCCTTCTCTCTTATCTACCTGATCCACCTTTCACCTGTATCAGTTTATCTCTCATTCAGACTAATCTAGCTCTCTCTCTCTCTTCATCAAAACCAAATTATTTATGTGCCGTTTACTTGCTTCTCTTATCTGTTTCACCGTCTTCCTCAGATCTATATTGTCCGATTTCAATGTAGAATACATTATCAGTCCTAAAACTTAACCTCTTAAAATATTCTAGGTCACAATTTATCTAATATCCTATAATCATTATTTATATATGCTAAATCTATCGTTGTTCCTCTCTAGACTACATGTTCTATATGAGATATTAGAGCAATTGTGGATATTAAATCTTACTCCACCTGAAGACCAGATGTCCACTATTCCATCTCTCACCCATCGTCGATACATTACATTATCAGCTATATTTGCCCCAAATTTCTTTTTCATAATCATGTTTTACCCTCAGCCTGTCCCCTATAGTATTGTCTGTCTATGTATTTCATGTCCTAAAGATATAATTATTTCTTGGTGAACTCTAAACGTGCGTCCACTTTTCCCATATCAGCTGCTATCCTACAACTGTACCACCTATCCCATTATTTTCCCATATTTACAGATACCCTAAATATTTGATTGAAAATTCACAATCACCTGAAAATTGAATATACAGCATATGGCACCAATCACTCAAATATATAAAGTTCTTTCCATCTACTACAGGTAATTATGTTGAATCTAGGTTAAACCAGTAACTCCATTATCCAAACTAAATCCAATGTATATTTTCCCCAAATACCCAATCTACATCTCAGAATATCCCAGTCAACCTCCCAAATACTAGTATATATAATTTCCTTAACTAACATAATACCCACTTCCTCCTAATTTATCCATCATAAAATACCTGTATGTTCTGCAATACCACTGGTTCCCTTTATGTCCTGAGATTTCCTGTAATGCATATATTTTTTCCAATGCTTTCAGTTTCCTAGCACTCCAGTGTTCTTCAGTTCCAACTATTTGTATAATTTTCACGAGTATTTCAATACCTCAAATGCTCTTAATATCCCCCAATACCCCAAGCATTCACAATACACAAGTTTGTTTTATTACTCAAGTGCTCCTCTATTTCTCTCAAGTATTCCCCAGATATCGCAGTTCCCATAATTTCCCCAGTTTTTACAAACACCACCTAGCTATACTGGTACCCTTATGTTTCCTAATTTATGCCTTGTTTCCTTAATTCCCCAATATCAAATATTTTCAGCTCTTCCAATACTCCCTAGCTACTCTCAATACCCTAAATACCCCATGCCCCAATATTGAAATGTACTAATACACCCCAGCTCCTCTCGACACCCCTAGTCCTCCCACACACTCTAGTTTCTCCAATACCCACTAGATTACCCAATATCCTGAATACCTAAGTTCCTGAACACCAAAAGTGTCTCCAAGTCCTCCATTGCAATCCAGTTCACATACGGAAATGTCTCCAGCTCTCTCAATATACCCAGTTTCTTCAGCACCCCAATTCGTCTAACATCCTCAATTTCCACAATGACTGAAATATACTTAGTTCCCGATATATCCTCAGTTACCCTAAATACCCCTAGTTTCTCCCAATGTTTCCAGTTTCCCTCAATACCAAAATGCCCCCAGCTCCCTTCTAAAAAATCCCAATACCCCTAGGTTTCTATCAATGTTCCTAGTTTCCCTAAATTCCAAAATGTCACCAGCTCCCCTAAAAAATCCCAATACCCCTAGTTTTCCCCAATATTTCCAGTTTCCCTTAATACCAAAATGCCCTTAGCTCTCCCTAAGAAGTCCAATACCGAAAAGCCCCTAGCTCTCTCTAAAAATCCCAACACCAAAAAGCTCCCAGCTATCCCCACAAAAACCCTAAATACTCTCCAATACCCCCTAGTTTCTCCCAATGTTTCCAATTTCCCTCAATACAAAAAAAAAAAAAAAATAGCTCTCCCTAAGAACCCCAATGCCAAAAAAAAACAAAAACAGGTCTCTCCCCAAAAGTCCGAGCCTTACCTTCCCAAGTGACTTCGTAGGAGGCAGCGTTGGTAACCCCGCGATACCCATACCGGCCCACACCTCCCCCTGCCCCTTTACCTGCCTTGCTGCCCCTAGCCCCCCCTCCCGGCACACCTGGGAGGGGCGGTGGTGGTGGGTAGGGGTAGGGATATGGTTGGTGGGGTTGGGGAAGGAGGTTGAAATATTTGTTGGTGGTTGGTTGGGATAGGGAAATGGGGTTGAAAGATTCGTTGGTGGAAGGGTATGGTTGGGGATATACAGTGGTAGGTTGTATTGAGGGTTGGGGTTGATTGGGGAAGGGGGTTATTCGTTGGTGGTAGGGTATGGTCGAGGTTATTTTGTGGGTGATTTTGGCAGGGGCACAACGTGTTAGTGGGAAGAGAGTGGTGGTGGTGGTAGGGTGTGATTGAGGTTAAGATGATCAAGTGATTTGTGGGTTAGGTAGAAGTGGGTGGGAGGTGGTACAAAGGTAGGGGGAGAGAATATTGTAGCAGGGAATGAAGTAATAAATGTGGAATGGGCGAGGGTAATTGGGATTTCATAAATGTGAAGAGAGAGAGAGGGTATATGGTAAGATCAGATAGGTAAAAAACGGCACAGATGGATGGGAATTTAGAGTGATTGAGTGAACGGGACACGGCAAGAAAGAAAAGAGAGAAATAATTAATGGTAGTAGGAGAGGTCGATGAGGAAAGTGGGTCGAGACGGAGCAGAGGTGAGAATGAATGGCGATCAATCAATTAGAGGGTAGGGAGAGAGGAGGAAAGGGTGAATGAAAGAGATAGGAAGATAAAGGATGAACGGGTAAATGGATAGGAAATGTAAGAAGTAGAGGAAAGAGGTTTATAGAAATGGTATGTGAAGGAAGTGAACATAAAAGTGATGGAAAATAATAGGAATTAGAGGAAGTGGAGGAAACAGGTAATGTATGAGAAGGAAGTGAACATAAATGGGATAGGAAAAATAAGAAGAATTGGAGGAAGGAAATAGGTTGGGAATGTACAAATAGGTAGACATAAGAAATTGGAGAAGGTTGAGATAAAGATAAAGCAAATGGATAGATAGTACAAAGAAGAAAAACGGGGAGATTGGATAATATAGAAGCAGAGGAAAGAGATAAATAGAGGGAACGAACGGTTTGATATCATGGAGAGAAGAAAGAATAAGTCAGAGACAGCATTGATGTAATGAAAGTCATAGAAGATTAAATATTGGAATTAGGAAATACGAGAAAATAAATCATATGGAATATAATTTAAGATCAATGTATGGTGATAACATATGTAGAAAGGGGAAAAAAGATGAGAGGATGGAGATTAGGATTATTTTATAATTGTGAATCAGGAGAAAGGGGGATATGAATGAGGATTGTGGATCAGGATTAGGATAGAGATTTTGAGCCAGGATTAGGATTGTGGTTCAGGAAAAGGATTGTGGATCAGGAGTGAGTGGAGGGGGCGGCAGGAGCGGCAACAACAGACACGAGCGGGGGAGGTCGCGACGAGAGTGTGGAAGAGATGCTTGGATTAGTTCGGGAGGTTGGCAAAGGAAGAGGAGGAATAAAGTTTATAATCTAGGCTCAAGACTAAGAGAGAGAAGATGAAAGCAGACATGATTAGGCTCAAGGGAGAGTATAGATTAAAGCCAGGAGAGAGAGTGGTGTGAAATGAAAAGGTGACTGAAATTTAGGCATGTGCATGAAGAGCAAGAGGGGAAAGTAGAAGAGGCTACAGGAGGAAGTGAAGGCAAGGTATAGCAAATAAATAGGTGTCTAGAAGAGAAACATTAGAACCAGAGACAAGATTAGTATCAAGAATATATAGCTTCAAGAAGTTTGGGTCGTCGTTTAGTCGTCAAAAAATATGCGTAATTTTTTACTTCTCTAGACAAGATACTTTCCCAGAGGGGTACCGGTATGTGATCTGTGAACAAAATTCAATTTCTATATTGCTGGAAGTGTACATAAAAACATTTTAATGTTATATTAGGAATAATTTCATTCCTTAGAGAGCTCCATAACCCCCAAAATGCTTCGGACAAGGACCAATTTTGTAAGCTCCAAAATGCTTCGGTGAGGAGGCCCAGTCAGTTCTTGCTACGTGGGCCACACAACAGGTATCATGCTGCAACCAAACCAGTAGACTATCTCAACCAGTGCCAACTCAACCAGTATTTTATAGGTTAAATTAGGATTGGTCAACTTGGCACTGGTTGACCTGGCACTGATTTAGGTAGCACTGTTTTATCTGACATAGAATCGCTGGCCACATTTACACAGCCATACCTCTATCGGAACAGCCGCAGACACTCATGGGCCAAAGGCATGCTGTTGGGCTCTTCGAGGTCACAAGCAATCGTCAACTCGCATTTCAGGAATTTCTAGGTGAGCAAGTTGTTCGTATATTCAGCTAGGTGGAATATTATAATATGATATATAATTCAAGCATGTGATATTGACTCTACTGAATAGCAATATATATAAGTAATTCCAAACACTGTATAGCATAACATGCATTGGTTTTGTTTTCATATTTTATATTAGTTGGTTATTTTATCTTTATCTTTAATGTATTTGTTTTTATGTACAGTATATTATATTTCAGATTTAATTGGTAAAGATTCTGCTTTACTGTATGTTTCAATATTATTAGTATTATTGTTTTTAGAGTGGCTACAATTTGACATTTCACAGTGAGAGATGGATGATTGTATTATTTTTTTGTTTTCATTTTTTTTCTTTTTGGCCGTCAAAATGTAATTTGTGAAGAAGCTGGTGCCACTCTTATGAATAATGTTAATGCAGGGTAATAATCAGCAATTCTCCATTTTCTACCGCGTTTGTCTTGTCCAACAAAAGTATTAAACAAATTTCATGACACTGAAGTTCATACTTAATGTTTAATTTCCGTAATGGGTTCCATATGAACCATGACAAATTGAAACATTTCTATTTAGATATATATCAGTTTTTATCATGGAAATGTAAAATGATTATGTATATCATTTCAAAAATCCATTGTAAGAAATGAAAGCACTGAAGCAAATTCCTAATTTCAATATATTATAAGTCCAGTGTAATACTCTTCACGTCTTGGTAGTGGATAGTCATTCAAGAACACATAAGCAGGAAACAATGAAGGATAGCCAGGTAGAAGCAAGTGCAGGGTGATGGATAACCGGTGAAAAGGAAGATAATGCAAGGTCAGAATGTATAGTAGCTTGTTGGACGGAGTGAAGCACCAGGATGGAATGAAAAGCTGTGTGTTCGGAGATAAGTGGATGTGGTTTGAAAGCAGGCCACGGCAAGATGCGACTGAGGATTGTGATCACATGAGAGGTACCGCAGAAAGGATAGGAGTGAAGTATGAAGAGGGCATGGATTCACACAGGAGGTTGAGTTTGAAATTTGATTGAAACAATTCTACAATAGATATTAAGACTGAATATTGGTTGACACAATAATGAAAGGGAGATATAAATAAAAAGGCTGGAAACCCATGGAATTACACAAGTCATAAATGTGGGTGATAGAGACTGCTGATGAAATTACAATATAATTAGTAGAATGAGAGAGAATGATGTAATGAAAGCGTTCAATCATTCCGAGCACTGAGTGAAGAATGTGAGGGAGGGATGCTGTGGAGGTCTATTACCACAAGGCAACAGGAATTGACCGGAAGGAGAGCAGTTCAACTGTGTAGGCTAGACAGAGGAGCAGGAGGAGGTGTGGGACAGCGAGAGTCCGCAGATTTTTGTTCTCTTGATAGCAACAGCAACAACAGGATGACACAACAGCAGCGATGGCAGCAACCAAGACAGGGAAACATTTGGCCAGAAGGGTCAAAAGCCGGGTTAGGTTGAGACGGCGGTACACGAGAACCGGAGCACGAAAAATAGTAATAAGCATTGGTCCTTGGTTATATCAGGCACAATGCCTATTTAGCAGCACGATTATCATGATTACTGTGTTCTTGTTATATATATAATATATATTTCGAATATTTGACCTTAATCTTATGTATTCTGCTGCACAAATTGGTCACAGTGGAGCACTCATAATATTTGCGTTTCTTGCGCTCGCTGGCAATCATTCATCACTTTAATTGTAGCTGAATCAAAAGTTTCACACACTTTGCAACTCATTTTGCTTCATGCAAACTTTGTGAGAAAACTAATTTGCATGCACGCAGAATACAGTTTGATTATTATTGTTGCCAAGCGAGGCAGAAGTTGATGTCATGTTAATTACGAGAGGAAGAGGCTATTAACATCAGTGTTTAATTAGTGTTAGCAATTCGCTTAATGAAGCTCATGGTAATTAGTTGTTAATGAGGTGTTCTGTCTGTGGATGAATAATTGTGTGTGCATAGTGAGGAGAAAACTCATCAGGGAAAGGATTACTATATTATCATACATTTCATTATTTATTTACCTTTTGTATGGTCTTCATTCATTTTATCTTTTTATAGCATATGCATTATGAAAATGTAAATGACTATGATCATGAAAGGTAATGAAGAAAGTCTGTTGATGATAATGATTACAAATATAACCACTCATTTATATTTAGACTGTACCATAATGCATGACAGCATTAAGATTAATACATTGTTTATAAATGTTTTTTTTGTCGGTATTTGATGGTTCTGCAGAAAAAACGAAGTTCAATAATAACGAAGGGATTTTTTTAAGGACAACTACAATTACATTGTCAAGATTGATATTAATGCTTAATATTATTGTGGTCTCTAAGTATTCTTATTAGTCATGCTTATGTCATGCCAGCTTTGGAAGATATGTTTTTTTGAATAATAATAATATCTGATAATGCTTTAAAAGTGTAACCTGAATACCGGCCTCTGTTTGAGGATCCTCATTTGCACTATAGACCTAAAACTCAGTCATTAGCAAGGATTTGCTGCTATGATTACACAAACAAAGGCTTAGGGTTTATCCATCAATAGATATGTACCGTACACCTTAGTGTCGATGATGGGTATATAATTCTGCATTATGGTAATGAGAGCATTGTGCGATGGTATATCTATTGACTATAGACTATTGTGGTATAACAATGAGAGGATTCAATTTAACAGTTTAAAGTCTGTGTTAGTATGTATTATGTGTGTATTTGATTAAACGCAAAATTTAATATGAACATAACGATTTAATAAATGAAATTATTTACGATTGTTGACTTTATAATATGTTTATATTGGTTTTGTTATTTATTTATTCATTCGATTATTTATTGATTTAATATATTGAAATCAGTTTATTTATGTTATAGTCTTCAAAATAACTTTGCTTGATTTTACCTTGATTTAATTTTGACTGATTTAACTGAAGTTACTTGATTATATATAACATAGCCCTTCGTGACTTGTAAATATTTATTATTCAATAATATATTCTAGTAAAATATATTGCATTTATATGAAAAGATGCTTGAAATCAGTTTTTGTCATATCAGCACCTTGGAATAATGTTCTGAAAGCTCTGTAACAAATTCTAGTAACAATGTTGCAATCTCAAACTAATAAGGATTATACCATCTTAAGCAATGAAATATATATGTTTTCTTATAAGAAAAATATATTTCCATTGTAAGGCTTAACGGAATTTACAAACTATACATTAGAGCTTTGGACAATTATTTTTTAAAACTACGAAACGAGTAAAGCAGTTGATTTATCTATGAACAAGTGCTGCATAATCCTGCATTCAACTAATTGTCTCTATGAGTTGTTCATACTACAACACCGAGACACATTCACGAGTCGCAGGTGTATGGTGCTTGAATCATATATGGTTTTCTGGACAACATTCATAGACAAACCCATCATTGTCGGTAATTAGTATAGTTTTGCCATAGTATGATACATCAGTTGTTATCTTCGCCAACCAACTCGGATGGAGGCTATGTTTTTGTCTCCGTTTGTTTGTTTGCCTGTAAATTAAATATCTCACAAAATTATGAACCAATTTTATAGAAATTTAGTGGGCAGATAGGATATAGTTATGAACAGATTTTCACGAAATTTGGTGGGAAGTAAGAAGTGATTTAATTTAGGAGGCATTCCAGAGATTTTAATGAACTTTGGTGGACAGATAGTTTACTCTCCAAGGAAAAAGTTATTCGATTTAGGAGGCGATCCAGATCATATCCTGGAACCCAGATCCAAAAGTTAATATAGGTCTGTGATATTAATGGTAAAGAACCAGCCAGCGTAGGCGGAGGTATGCACTCTACCGAGTGCCCCTCTAGTTATAACTGCAATGGTAAGTACTGGATCATTATTACAGTATCTTTCATTGGTATTACAACAACTACCGTAGCATACTGAATGCCTAGGAATATGGCAAAGCTACAGTATAGTAATTACCAACGACAAGGATGGGGTTTGTCCACAAGTATGATCCATTGTCTGCATGTGTGACGGGGACACTTAGGTTCAGGGATTAACATATCAAAGGCATGAGAGTAGATACATTATGACGGATGCTTGGGTATGTATCGCACTATGGCCTGTTTTCCTAAACAGACCCCATCATTGTCATTGGTAATTACTATAGTTGTGTTGTATTCCTAGCCACTCAATTTAATACGCTAGTTGCTGTAATTGCAGTGAGAGTACCATAATAATGTGCCAGTACTTCTCATTGCAATTACACAACTACCTTAATCATATTGACTGGCTAGGAAGCTACAGCAATTACCAGTAACATTGATGGGGTTTAACTAAGAATCAGACAGCATGATGTGGTTGCATTTGAGGAGAAGCGAAGGTTAGCAGGAGACAGATGAAGCAAACATACAAGGAAACCAACATATATAATCTATAATATTCAAATTGTTGCAACGAATGACGCTATTTACTGGACTTGCAAGAAAAATGAAACACGGATCTTCAAGATTACATCTGTAATCCATGACATAATCACACTTGATGATGAATTGGAATACATATTACATTATTATTCCCATTTGATATTTAATTTCCCTTGCTTGTTACTAGTTTTCAAAACTAATACAATTGTCCTGTATTCAGTAAGTAAGTTTGAAAGTTTTGGGGGATTTTTGGTCTTTTTTAACTTACAGTAGGTTTCTATGTTCAATATAATAAGAATAACCCAGTAATGCTCAATGTCTATGAATTTTGTAAACTGGACTGAAATCATGGCTAGATTTATATGTTAATATACAGTTTATATATACATAGATATATGGTGTGATGATAGAAATAGATATGCGACATACTGCCTAATGGAATTTAAAGAGAAACTATTCAAACAGGACATAATTGTATAAGATAGTGTAATTGTGTCCATACTGAATAGGTACTAGTCATCATTGGTAAATATTTAACATAATGCTAATAAGAAATTGTTGTACAGTCTCTCATACAAATTTGTAGACCTCTCACCTATTTAATTATGCAAGTATATATATGATAGTTGATTTATAAATATAATTTTGTATACATCAATGTCATAATAATATATTATTATGTACAAGACATTGGAAAGAAAATTACCAACATAAATCAATCATATCAACTATATTTGCTTAGATTTTAATAGGTTAATAACGTGAGGGATCTGTAAAATTCTTGTAGTAAGCGTGAACATTATAAGCTTGATGCGTAATAATCTCTTCAATTTCCTGAGAAACATCTGATATTTTGTAATGCATGTAATATCCCTCCTCATTAGAGCCAAACGTTAGATAATTAATATTTGTTGCCTTCTGATTAATATGAAAACCCATGAAGATATATTTAGAATGATGCAATATAGAAATTAATGTAGATATAACTCAACACTATTTGACTCTAAAATCATTCTTAAGTGACTTTATTCAGTAAATGTTTCTTAACATATTATCCATCAGCAATATTTTCATAAAATAATATCAAAATTGGATTCCATTTTCGTCGACTTTTTAAAATATATTATCCTGCCTGAATAAACATAAAATTGAGTACAAAATTTCCTTGGAAACATAATGAAGTATTTTGAGATAACGTGAATGATATATGATGATATTTGAAAATGGTTAACCAACTTCTATTATGAACAATACATATGTGGGTTGCCTACATAGTCAAGGTAATTCATAATTTTTCCAAACTCATGCAGTATAAACATTTTCAAGTAAATTATGTATTTTTATGACATGTTTGGTAATGTCGGAGTTGTGGGATCAACACAACAGTGAGCTAAAGGTAACAAATTGAACATATAAAAGGAGAGGCTTAGGATTTTGAGTAATATTTTTTCAGAATATACAATAAACACCAAAAGATTCCTGGGAAATATTAGGGATGGGAAAAAGAGGATAGAAACAATAAGACGGAAGTAGGAAATGGAAATAGGTTAATGGAGAAAATAAGAAAAACATAGGAAACAACATATGGTACTATAAATTTATCATTGATGGAGTTTGGGAAACTTAATCTTCAAATTGTTACAAATATAATAGTTTTTATATAGCAGGTTATATTTTTATTTAAAATAATGTTAATTGTATCAATAATTGTCATTATCTTCACGTTAACAGTATGTTTTGAGTCTGCTTAATACATGTATGACTCACATAGTTTAAGACATAACACAAAGGTATCTTATACACACTCATTCAAGAAGTATTCATTTTTCTAAATCTTACAGAAGGAATAGACAAAAAATGGTAAGACAGTGGCAATCAGTTGTATATGACATTTATTTGACATATGAGAGATGGGAAAAACACCAATGAGAGACACAAAATTCTACCCCTAACACACCGAAACAACACCTAAGTCTGCAGGAAACTGAGTACCCTGTATATATATAAAACATACAATCACGTTTTCTGAGGACTACTAGAGGGCACACTTAACTAATCTGAAAATAAAATGGGTATACACAAACACTGATACAGATGGTAAATGTTACACACCTTGCTCTTTCATGTATCCGGCTGCTGTAGCTGGTGGAGCCTTTTACACATAAATTACAAGAGATATCTAGGTTGATTACAAAAGAGACTAACCAACATAGGAGTACAGGTGGATATGAGTTGAATCAAGTAATGTAAATGATTTGAAAAATAGAAACGCATGTTCACACTATATTGCTCCTATCAACTGAAATTATAACTGGAACGATTTTGTTGGAGTTATTGGAAACACTCACACTTATGCACACATACATGCACATGAACATAGATGCATAATCACATTGACGCTATTTGTATTACATCATGTTATTATATTTTGATGGTTGTCAACGCGCACACGCCGTTACGAATTTGCTATAAACTTTCCTCTTTAAAATAATATAATTGATTTAAAATATTCTGGTAACTCAGATGGTATTATGATAAAGTGCTAAAATTGTCAAACTTATTGTAGTGTAAATATATTTCTTAACCCTTCCTGTACCAGTGACGTCTGTTATATATGATTCTAGCTAGTTAGACGATTGTATGCAGCTTAGGAAGGATCTGTGGTAGTTAAAAGGGGCGATTGAGATTTTTCGAAGCTTTATAACTGCAAGAGATCCTTCCTAAACTGAATAAAATCGATTCATAGTAGTCAGAATAAGGTAAATAGGATGCTGCCGGTACAGTAGGGGTTAATAACGTATTTGCACACAGGTAATTAGTAATCAATTTAACAGAATATCCTTTTACTTTTGTACATAAGTGTCTAAGAGTATTTATCACGAAAAATGTATATTGATATTTTACTGTATCATACTTAAAGTATAATCAGAAATATTCAACAACAACAAATAAATCATAATATTCTAAATTGAACACTATAATCATCTATGGTAAACCATTCTCCTAATGTATTGTTTTATTTAATGTTCCCAAAATAGGTGTGCCAAACTTTGGGATTGGATTATATATACAGTATATAACTCTAAGCATGAAAAGTTTAGTACAAAAAATTACAAATCACAAGCATTATAGAGAATTTACTTGTTGAAAATTGTTTGTCCCATGTATTTCCCCAAAAGGCTTATCCCACCCTCACCTAAATGTGTTTATTTAACCAAATTGAAAAGAAGGTATAATTTTGTATGTTACAAGATTATTAGAGACATTCTAGCTCACACTGGTCTTGTTAGGAACCATCTGATATGGTGCCAGGGAGGACACTAAATATAACATTAAATATATCTTTTGTGATTCAGATTGAGATATTTTATGAATATACATTTTAAGGTTAGATTCATCCATAGAATAATTTTGAAGTTTTGGCAAACATATATTGGGTCACCCTGTCTATATGATAGTGTGGTTCAGGTTTGTAATCTCTGACTGAAGAGTTTCTTCTTTTGTTTTTCTTTTTTTTTAGAATTGTTTGGCCATTTGACCATGAAAGAAAAATTATGTGCTGAATAATTGTTGCTTGTTGTAGTAAATTAATATGTAGACTAGTTTAGAGATATACTCGTTGGGCGCTAATACAATCGTTAGTGTTATGCTTATCTAATTAGTGGTAGTATAAACTGTATAAGTTATTAGTTTTTTCTTTTCAATCTTGGTGTGTGTTTTCAGCTGCCAGTTTTTGTGTTTGTCACATGAACATTCCTGGACCTTTAATGTTTTATGTTTCATAAGTATAACTAGGTACTAATTTATGGGTGAATTATATTGTGAATTGAAAAAAAAAAAAACTAATGTATGTAGGCCTACTTGAAACATATTTCAAATTTCAGGTTGTCAAGGTATAATTATCTGCTGAGAATAACAACATTACCTCAATTATTTATGAATAACTTTTCTAGTGTACTGTTTTATGTAAAAGCCAATAAATGTCACGCTAAACAAATATAAATCTGATCTACTCACGAAACTAATCACACCGTTCATTGGAAAATCTGATACTATGTTAACTTAGAAATGTTTGTCTTATACTTTGAGAGTGGACAGTAGGTTCTATTATATTGTTGTGCATGTAACTGAGTGTTTATATTTAGAGCTGCTATAATAATAGTACTCAAATATACTGTTGTTGTAAAGTTCAATATTATATATATATATATATATATATATATATATATATATATATATATATATATATATTGTGTGTGTGGTCAACTATGATAAAATATTTTAGTTTCCTATGCAAACTAGAATAATCATAACCATTTCTGCATTTACTGTGTATGAACAATAATCCATAAGCTACCACCAAACAGCAAATCTAGGATACGATTTGTGCAAGACCAAGAAACCCAAAACTTTGCAGACAGAATTTATTAAAGCCCTGAGCAAATAGAACATATCACCAATTCAAATATGAAATATTTATATTTATTTTGAAGCAATTGCATTTAATTGCTAAATTTCAAACCAGCATTAAATGCAAAGAATTTCAAACCTCTTATACAACTAATATGAAAAAGTCCAATCCAGAGCATTTCATCTAATCCACGTTGAATCAAATGAACCAGTCTATTTCAAAGCTTTCAAAGTATTTGAACCAATAAACATTGTACCATTTGAAGCAATACTTTTTTAAATAACCCATTTGGGAGCATTTGAAGGTATTCATATCAGACCAAGCCATTTCTGGGAATTTGAATCAAACCATTTTGAACCAGGAAGCCTAATTACACATCCAAACAGTCCTCGACCTCTAAAGAGGGATGACATTAACAGATGCTCCAGCGACTGATTAGACCACGAATTATGCAGATGGTTAATATATGCAAATTTGGACCCATCGCTGTGTTTAGCTAGTTCCGGTGGCATTATTGAGTTTATGGCTATAGGGAATATAGGATTAATGGTGGAATGTTGGTAAAATGGAGCCTAATTATAACAATAGTTTTGTTATGTACAAGTAATAGCTTAGAAAATATTAATTTTTATAATAAAATTATTCACAGACAATTGTATATATTTAAACACGAACATAACACACACACACATACAACATACACAAACACTCATATAATCATTGTTTGTACCATATAATGTAAAGAAGTATGGTTTTAGAAATTTAACATTTTATATTTTGTTTCTATTTCTGAAGCACGACTTTGAGAATATTCTATAAGTAATTGCTTGTAATAGTGATAGTAACTATTGTGGCTGATGTAGTGGAATGCAAGGCTAAGCAAGCAATAGTAGTTGTATATTTATTATTAGTAGTGATATATGATTTTAGAACACACTTGAATTTTAGTATGCAGAACATTCAACAAAAATTATATTTTTTTTTCAGTCGATTATTTTTCGGATTGGTTAAGCAAAACAAATTCAGGTAATGCATATAATAATATTTTAACTTCAGTGTTATTACACATTCAATAAATATTTCCCTGTATTTGTTCATTTGTGACAAAGTAATATAATATAATGGTGATAAAATTGCAAACATTCATGGTTTTAGTATCTTTTTGGCTATTACTATAATGTAAATTGTGTTTTACTTAATCTGCATTATGATGCATTCCTTCATATCATGCTTGCTAAAATTAAACAATTTAATAGCAGAAGATGAATCTGTGGAATTATTTTACTAAGACTAGTGTGTACTCCATTCGATCCCTAAAAAACTTTTAAGCCTGAATAAATGCGTCTAATAGTAGCCATAATACAATATAAGTAATGTAATTGTATACTCAACGCGTTAAAAAACATAGAACTGAAAACATCCCAATTAAAATGGAATCCTAACTATAATCATAATAATTAGAGTTAACATGGCCAATTATTGGACACTGGCTGGTAAGCAATTAAACAAGCTATGTCAATAACAAGAAATAATTGCTCGCATTACTCATTGCAAGTTTCCAGACAAATGTGTTTAATTTGATATTGTTTCAACATTATTTATTGTATCTAAAAGTGAAGTGGGAGTATTTAATGTTATTATACATTGACACATTCTATATTTTTATTCTGGCCATTATTAGATTATATTATTATTTCTTTATTTAAGCATTGCAGAAGTTGTAGTGCTAATTGAGAAAACATTACTATTTTTATTCCTAGATGGTCTTTCAAAGCTAAGTATAATTGTCTAAGGTTAGCCAGAATATGTAAATGGCGTTCTATTACTAGAAGGGTTGCGATGAAATAATAATGATTTTAGCTTTATATTGGGTTTTTTGTAGTATTATGCTTAAATACAACAATGTTTTTTTAAGTTTTTGAATGCAGCACAAGTATTATAAAGATACATGTTCAAGTTTTTGGTTACTTTTTATATTATGTTAGTGTGTAATGAACTTGTAAAATTATACAATTATGTGTATTGGCAAAGCATTATATAAATAGTTAATTAATTTGTATTTAGATATTTTTGTAATTTTAGTGTGACATAGCTACTTATTAGATTTGTCTACTTTTTTTTTAAGTTCTAAAATATTGTTCTATTGTTTTCAAAATTTCAATATTAGGTCGGCTAACATATATTGGCTCTAATTCATCATACGTGAAATCCTGAGTTAACTATTGTAAGATCAGTTTACGTATATTATTGGCCCACTGTGTCTCATAATCTGTATATATTGTATGTTATGTTATATTAGTAGTTTTAATGCGATGACTCTAATTTTTAGCTTATTTTTTACTCTAATTTTTAGCTTATTTCACTTGCCTCCCGATAATATTATTTAATCTAGGAAAGACTTATTTGAGTTGGAGGGATAATTTTGATCATCTCTACTCTTGTTGGCTCCTAGAAGCCTTTCCTATAATTATGAAGTCAACTAATCAGAATTAGCATTATTAATGTATATACCGGTACATCGTCGTCTGATTGATGAAAAGTGAGTGCTTGTATGTGCTTTCCCTCTACTTATATCCTAAGACTAACTTACTTGCACTGTTGTGTAATATTCTGCTTAAATATTCACACTGGTACATAGTAAAAATTTAGGTAACGCCTATATACCGTATATATACAGGGTGTCCCAGGAGGAAAGGGCATAACTTTGGGAAATAATAGAACAAGGTATTCTAAGCATAAAATATTCTATAACAAAAATTCCAAATTTCAACCGTTAAAAAGATATTGAAGGTTTTATGTAGTGTCCTCCCCCGCATCACTGTAATGGACTCTTCCATGTCAAATAGTTTCCAACTACTCCAAAGTGAGCTAATATGTCTATAATCATTTTGCAACTTACAGAATTATAGTATCTTTAAAATAACATGGTCAAATAATTGCAGAAAGATGGAGGTGTAGTAGGCAGTAGGACAGCTAGGCCATCCTTATGGGGAAATACTGAAGAAAATACCATTTTCAGAATGCAATATCTTTATACCGGTCAAGATTTGGACTTTTTGTTATAGAACATTTTAGGCTTAGAATATTTTGTTCTATCATTTCCCAAAGTTATGCCCTTTCCTCCTGGGACACCCTATATACAGTATATATATACACGTAAACTAAGATTTTTACCTTGTTTAAGAAAGAAACAGACATAGATTCAAACAAGTCATATATGACAGTAGACTTGGTGATATGACACGAAAATGGAACTTTATTGTAAGGGACCCAAAATCGGAGAACGACCCCCAAGTTCGAACCTTGAAACCGCAAAAATATCACATTTTCGCTATTTCGAGGTTCGTACTTGCGGGTTCGTTTTCCGATTTTGGGTCCCTTGCTGCAAAGTTCCATTTTCGTGTCAAGTCCAGATTTACTGTAGTCTATGATACAGTATATCAATATTAACAGGGATTCAGACGAAACAAACAGGACCATTTTTCTAACCTATGCCAATATGTTTGTATTTATTTTATTTTATTTTGCTATTATTTTTATTGTGGAAGTGGAGGGGAGCAATAGTGATAATACAGAAAAGTAGAGTAGGGTGTTTGTAATTGAAACTGTAATACACGACACAATTAAAGTATTCTTTAACGTGGAATCAGGATTTGTTTTGCGGGTGGTAAACCAAAAATAAGCGACTGAGAAAATGAGCCTAAGGCAGACTAGATCGACAGTCCGATTGCACTAATTACTGTCCATTGTTAAACTTGGACAGAATACAGATGAACGGGTCCCTCATCCAAAAGTAAAAACATAGTGTGTCATCATGAATAAATGTAAGAAATAAAGACAGATGATACCCTATAGGACTTGACAGACAAAACAAAAACACCGGTAGACAGACAGTTCCTTGTAATTCATTCAAAAGACAGAAAAAGTAAAGGCCCTATAAAACTTGAAAGACAGAAAAACAAGTGATAGACAGTTCCCTCACAACACATGGAAGGGGCAAAGACAGACAGGACCCTTTTCAGACAGACAGACAGACCGAAACCAAATAGAGAGATAGACAGAACAAAAAATTTATAAACTAGATGGGATGAATCAAAGTGCTGCACATATATCAAATTCTGGGGCTGGAGACTCACTCAACCTTTTTGTTTTGGCTCACACAGACTGACTGACTGACAGGCTGGAACACACACGGACGGACTGACAGAATGACACAGACAGAGAATAGTGACATGATATTAAGGTAAACAGACAGAAATATGACATATTAAAGTAAACAAACACAATAAGACATACATTCATCAAATACTTATGACAGGCTTGTAAACAAAAAATAATGTGTAAAACGACAAACACACACATATAGAGTACAAGTACATAAATAAAATTATCTGGTTATAGACGAGAAATAATTAATAGAGCAATCAGACTAGCAATGAGCCTTGCACATGAAGAGACAGACAGACAGACACCATAATATACATGGACAGAATCCATTTAAACAGACAGACATTCTGACAGAATCCACTACTATATCTTGTTAATGCAACCTTGGTGAGGATCAAATCTATTCATAGTCTCTGATTTCTAAAAAAAAATCTCTCTCATTCCATTTTGTGTTAATTCCTCCACTGTCTCTCTCTTATTCCTTTTACGTATCTATTCCTGCAATCCTCTTTGTTTTAATATCACCCTCTCTAATTTGTTCTCGTATTATTTCACGCATTCCTAGAGCCTTTAATATCTCTCACTCTCACACACTCACTCTCTCTCTCTCTCAAGGCCAGTCGACTAGAAAGATAACTTTATTTTCTTTTGACCCTAGTTCAGTGTCCATCAGGATTTACCAATTTACCAGTCTTTCGGGTTAGAGGGCTTTCAGGTTTGAGTTAGAAAAAGGAAGGATAGGCATTAAATAATTTTAGTTTTAGTTCTTGTGTACATTAATTATATTAATTTGTAATAAAGTAGTGTAATTTATATCAACGTCTGTCTGTATCTAGTTAGCTAGTGGTCTTTTACAGAGCTAAAGGGTACAGAGCTACTTTTAATTACGCTTTTTTATTATAATTCTGTATTTTTCAGATTCTTTAAACAGGATTAAGCTATTAGAGGGATAGTTTAAGGGGTGTCACCTGCTTTTTTTTTCTCTTTCTCTACTTTTCTCTCTTTCCCTGCCTTGTATCCATTCGGCCCCATTCAGCCAACTGTTTTAAGATGTTTATCCCCATCCAGGTGTTGATTTCTTCCTGGCAAGCGTTAGCGAGCCAGCATTGTATGGAGAAATCCGGCTTCGCCAAGAGAATTTTTCTATCGAAAAATTTACAAATTTAGCTTGCTGTCAAAACAAAAATATATATATTGACACCTGGATGGGGTTAAAAGTCTTAAAACAGTAGGCTGAATGGGGCCGAATGAATACAAGCCAAAGAGAGAGGGAGAGAAAGAGAAAAAAAAGCGAGGTGGGTTCCCTTAAGGCAGTGTAGTTTGTCTGCTAATATAAACTCCCAAATGGGTATATTAGCTATTAGCATAAGTAAAATTAGATGACCACTTATCTCTGTTGGCAGGTCTCTCCCTCTCTCTCTGGGTTGTATCTATTTGGCCCCATTCAGCCTACTGTTTTAAGACGTCGATCCCCTTCAGGTTCGGTTTTTTCCTGGCGAACGGTAGCGAGCCAGCATATTATTTAAAATGGTTTTGACAGCAGGCTAAATTTATACATTTTTCGATAGAAAAATTTCTCCGGCAAAGCCGGACTTCTCCATACAATGCTGGCTCGCTATCGCTCACCAGGAAACAATCGACACCTGAATGGGGATAAACGTCTCAAAAAAGTAGGCTGAATGGGGCAGAACGGATACATGCCAAAGAAATAGAGAAAGAGAAAAGGAGAGCAAAAAAGCAGGGTCCCCCCTTAGGCTAATTATATATTATAATTTATCTGTATATCAGTTAATGGTAGAATGTATGTCTGTAGTAAAAATATAAAAACTTATTTGGTAATAATAGTGCCAATAATGGTGTTTTTAATTATTTGGTCTTACTATCTTTTATTTTAAAGGATTGGTTCTTATGAAACTATATCTGTATTTTAGCTTTATATAAATTAATGAATACATATCGTAAATTATTGTTTACTCTTGTTTATTTATTTAGTTTACAGTTACTTCTATTACAATATTATACATAAATTCAAGGCTTAGGTCTGTGTAGATAATACATACTGGTATAGATATACGTCTGTGCATTCCTATATGTATTCGATTAAAAGAGAGACACAGTGGAACAGCCCAATTGTAAGAAAATGTATTATATGTATATATCAGAAGACTAATATTGGATATACTAATCCAAATGTAAGGAACTATTGCCTATGGAAACGATTTAAAGGATAAGGATTTATTTTTGGTAGATTTATTTACTGATTATTTTCCCTCCCTAGACCTCCATCAGGCTAAACAAAAATATAAAGTAGAACCCGAAGATCCTCGTACTAGATATATTTGTACATTTTTCGGTAAAAAATTACCTGGCCAATGGCCGGTTCCTCCTAAGTTACAGGCTCGCTATTGCTCGCCAGCAAAAAAAATCAACCCCTAATTGGCTCGAAAGGTCTTAATATTAACAAAGAAATAGGTGCGAAAGGTCTTATAATTGTCAAACTCATGGGCCGAACGTCTTAAAGTCTCAATACTAATGGGGCTAAACATGAAGGAGAAGGGTGGCAAGAAAAACCAACCATCCCCCATTAATAATGAATAATACTTCGAAACGTGAACACAGATAGAAAGAGAGAAGAGAAGAGACTGGAGATATTAAAAATGCAGCTCAAGTCAGTAAGCAAAGACAGGCTTAAAAAAAGTTATTGAAAGCTTCCAACATGAAAGGGAAGAGGATATTATGCCTTCGTGGGACCTGGCGAAGGAATATTGGGGAGTCAGGGAGAAAGATTGGGAGGAATATCATCCAAGTATCTTCGAAAAGAGAGGGTCCTTGGGGGAGTTTCTTGCGTTTCGGTTCCACGCTTCAGGATGTCATTTTGTATTGTACTGAGGGATTACGCGTTGTATTGTAAAATAGAGAGACTTCAAGAATCAGTTTAAGAAGGATAGACAGATCATTGGGTATATATTTTCAGAATCTTCAGGAGTAAGAACTATAGGGAAATGCTGTCGGTCTTTATTTGACAGTGGGAGGTTTGTGAGAATTATTTAGAAGATGAGGATTTTGCGATCTGTAAAAGATCATGTATTCTATTCAAATTTCATCAAAGATAATTTTGAAAGGTTGAAAGGAAACAATATCAACATAGATCTATAAAGAAAAGATGGATATGGTTGATTGTTAAGTTTCTCTTGCTATAGGAGGTATTTTAAATTTTGCAAGGTTTTGAAAAATATTTGTAAGTTGTTGCTCTAAATCATTTTTGGTCATTTAATTTTGTAAATAAATATAGGGTTTTGATCACAGCATTTTTATTACTATATTTATGAAAGCTCTTTAATTGAATAATAAGCTGTATTGGATATTTTGAATGTTATATCAAATTCTGCATAATAAGGGAAAGATTAAGCAAATCATTTTTGTAACCATTTAACTTTACAAATGTTCATATATTGGTATAATATGGTCTGCGTGTAGCTTCATGAATTAAGAATATTATGTTACCGGTATTTAATATATTGTTATTGAGTTTCTTAGTGTAGCCTTTTTCATATACAGTATGGCTATTTAGCATCTTCAAATATGTTTACTTGTTCTACATATATATTTTAGTGTTTTACCTCCGATACTCTGCTTAACTGTGTACCGTATATGACTGCATTACTGGGTTGATTTAAGTGGGAATTTATGTGTGTGTGTCTTTATGTTTAGTCTTATATTCATTAAATAATGTGAGCCACAAGCATGTGGGAGATCCTAATTTTGTTTGTAGAATAATTGAAAGGAAATAGGCATGAAAATAGCTATTGATATATATGCATATGCAGGAAAGCAAGAAAGAAAATAAATTAACATTAAAATTGCATTGAAGAAACATACTAACTTGTAAAGCAAAAGAAGATCATTATACAAATATATATTTAGAGTATTATTTAGGATACATATTTTAACCTGTACATAATTTTAAACATTCTCCGGTTCCTACTTCAACAACAAGAACCAAAAAAACGACGAAATCCTTTAATCTTTACAATACCAGTGACGTCCTATTCATTATATTCTGGTAATTAGTAGACGATTTTGTTCAGCTTAGGAAGGACGTCTACACATTAAAAGGCTGCAGTCGATCTTGACCCTTTTTGCTAACGTATATCCTTCCTAAGCTTCTTAAAATCGTCTAAATGTTGCTGAAATCAAATAAATGAACACGTAACCAGTACAGAAAGGCATAAAATTTACCCCTCCTGGATCGCTATGCATTTATTTATGCGCTTGTGTCTTCTTAATTGCAGAAAATAAACCATATTCACAAATAGAAATAGAGAAAGCCTACGAGTTGTTCCTTTTTGCAATTTTCGGAAAATACATTCCCTCGAGAGTTTTCAAGACAAAAAAAAATCCAACATCTTGATTACAACACCCACGTATCTCAATAGGACCCCGAGGATGACAACAAGAACACAAACAACTAGAACAAAACAAGAGAAACAAAGGAAATAACAACAACCAAGATTATTTAAACTTACAAAAGACCCAACAGCATTACAAGACTACATAGGCAGTACAGAAAAATCTTTAGAAATAAGCAAATCAATTAATGCTACAAAGCCACAAACATAGTATTGACTGACATTACATAATTGCAGACAAAATTAGTTATAGAAATAATACTATAAGCAAACGATATTGCAAGACTTAATTTTACTAAAGCAGTATTATATATTGGAAAATACTACAAGAAATACAATAACATTTTAGAAATACATATAGCGTTACATATGTAATATATATTTTATAACATTCATTTGTTCCATTTGCAAGTAGTCACAGTATGAAACTCATCTTTTATTCAATTACCATTTAAATATTTTTCTAAATGCATTTCATACTTTTATTTGTTTACCTATTTGCAACGTCCAAGTTTTGTAAATGAGATTATTTTCAGATCATGAATAATTCCAGAAATCCTACTATTTCATTTTAATCCACGTCAGTTGTATTACTATAACATTCGTATATTTCATTTTTTGTTTTCGTAACATTGCAAATGCAGTTCCTTATCATTTGTTTTTGCAAAATAATGTGTTATTTCATTTATAAAGTGAGTTTAATTCCAAATGTTACCCATATACGAACTTAGAGTTGTACATAGTCCTGTTTTTACAGAAAGTGTTCCTTGATGTCTTATAAAGCTGTACTTATTTACTAATAAGTAGTATATCAAAGTGAATATTGAAAGAATTATGTATTTATTCTACAATACCTCCCTCCAAACAAATACTACAATTAGCATATTTTGGAAGAATACTATCTGCATTGTGAAACTGAATGCAAGGATTTTAACAATAAAGTAATACCAATCTATTATCATGTTATTATCTGTATAATCTCATAATGCTGATATATAATTTAACTTGTATATATATACTTTTTTGTCCTATTCATCACAATCACACCGACACTAGCACTTTCTTCACCACTATCATTTAATTCACAACTACAACACCACCATCATCACCACAATCATACATAGAACCGTCATTAAGGAAAGTTTTTTTTCTGGACTCTCTTATCCCTCATGTTTAGCCCCATTAGATGTGAGATGTTAAGACGTTCGTTCCAGTTGTTTGGCGATTTTATGACCTCCGCAAGATCCCCCTTCTAGGTAAATTTGTACATATTTTGGTAGAAAAATGTCCTGGCCAAAGGCCGGTTCCCCTTAAATTACAGGCTCGCTATCGGTAGCGAAAAATTGACACCTAAATGGCATGAAAGGTCTTAATATTGACCAAGAAATGGGGTGAAAGATCTTAAAATCGCCAAATTAATGGGGCAAGTGTATTGAATTCTGAAAACTAATGGGGCTAAGCATGAGGGACAATGGGGCCAGAAAAAACTAACATCTCCCTTCAAGTACCCCTTCACCACTGGCAAAACATGGATCCAAAACACAATAGTCGTTTCACTATGAGTAAGCCAGAAATCTCTACCTCTAATCTATATAGCTCATCATAAAGGGTTAGAGGAAATATTCTGCTAGTTTCCACACCCATCTTTGGCTGACTCTCCCCCAAACCTCCTCCTCCTATTCATTTCACTACACAAAACTAGCATACCACACACTTCTTTCCCATTAAAAAAAAAAGCGACAATCGCTTTTAACTTTGGGGAAGACACTTGTTACAGGCACCTTTGCCTTTGGTCTCCTTCATACGCATAAAAAAAAACAAATGGTAGAAATATTAGATTGAGTACCGATAGTTATTTTTTAGTTACAGAGGCTAGTGTATGGTCAACATTGTTGGCCTAGTTATAATGACTAGACAATAGATTCACAAAAACTTTCCCCGGTACATTCACCATCATCATTACATCAATTCAATATTGTATCCACTTTAACAAGACTAGTAGAATTTTCAATAATACAATCGTAATTTGAGTTTTTTTTTCTTTCTTTTTCGATGTTGAAATGCTCGTGGACATTGCTATTCTATTGGATAAGCATTTTCTCCCAGTTTTTGTAGCCCAATATGTATCGCGAAATATTTTCTCTGTAACTATTACTAGGATGACTTAATTTCAATAGTGTGACTTCTTTAATTATTATCATTATTATTATTATTATTTGTATTAACCAAATTGAGTGGACAATATAGCTGTGATATTTTCCCTGAGTGTGTGTGTGTGAACTCAAAGATTAAATGTGTGTTCATTTGTACTACGGAAATTCTTATTTATCAGTTTTCATTTTATAAATACTAATATATATTTTATTAATTTTAATTTTGGATTCTTTTAGAAGTTAAATGATCAGCCAAGCTAAAAATACTGGTAGTATTGTCATTGTTTTCTGCTTTAAAGGTATGCAATAATTTAACACAATATATACGGTATATATTTATATATTTATTTCCCGGTACTGCTATAAATGCCTTGTCTAAGAAGTCCAATGTTGATGTAAATGTATTGTTACTTTTATACCACATCGTGTAATTCTAGGCAGTGATGTTCACAAATTTTGTTTATTATTATTTCATAAACTTGCACCTACATCCACATCCTCTCATTCTCAGTCGCACGATTACAGATTTATTAATAAGCATATAGCGTGTGAACATTACGAAGAATGAAACCCAGGAAATAAACAACAACAAAACAACAGTAGCAACAATGACAACATTAACAACAACAAATAGAACGACTATCAACACACGTACCTGATCCCCCGAGTCAATACCAAGATGCCTTAGACCTATATTCCTAGACAAACACCATTATTGTCGGTGGCATTAACCCATACAGCATCGGCGACAACCTTTTTATTATATTCTGGCATCATTAGACAGTTTTATTCAGCTTTGGAGGGATGTCTACCCGTTAAAAGATTACATTAATCCTTTTTGTTACCATATATCATTCCTAAGCTTAATAAAATCGTCTTAATGCAGCTGATATAAGGACAACATTCGTTGCTGGTACTGTAAGGGTTAATAATAGTTTGTAGTATTCCTAACCAGTCAATGGGATACGCTATACCCTATTCCAAGTAAGTGTGCCAAAATTCTTGAACATTTACCTCTGTAACTCATAAACGAAGAGTAATGGAGCTAATATTTATACAATTTGGGAAGGGTCAACCAGGAATGTGGAAATTTACAGCCCATTTGCTCTAGCCCTTTTTGAGTTAGAGGTTAGGGTTCACAATTTCTGGACTACCTATTTGGAACTGGGTATAGGTGTTGTAATAACAAGAAGAAATACTGGAGCATTATTACAAGGATATCATTGCCATTATAACAACCAGCATATGTATTGACTTGGTCACAAATACGACAAAATTATACTAATGACCACTGACAATGATGAGGGTTTTCTCTAGGGACACGGGCCATTGTCTTCAAACACATGGGAAAGAGTGCACTGTACCATTACCCCATTAAAATGATCACAAGGAAAGGGAGAGTGAGCTTATTCCCACATTGTTAACCCTTCAGTACCATAGGACATTATAAGTGTGGTCTGGTTAGCTGTAGACAATTTTATTAAGCTTTGGAAATACAATCTGGTACAATAGTTCCTTCTTAAAGTGGACGGAAATTCATCTCTAGTCAAAGCTATTCGAAGAGCTTTAAGTACAGAGGAAGATTTGTCAATTTTAGGAAAGAATTTATGTCCTATAGTGTACTCCTGGGAATCCAAGTGTAAACCTTGATAAACACTCCAATTCCATCAAGCCCCTTCTAAGCAGCTTAAAATAGTCTACTGAGAGCCAGACAAAGGAAGAATGGCATCATCGTACTGAAAGGCATAAGACTGCGGCTCAAGGTTTCACTATACGGCCATTTCGCTTCTATCGTAATAAATGCAACCTTCACACTAAGTCAACGCACGTACCTTTGTTCTGTTAGGCTATTCGGAACTAGACTCTCCTTGGTAACAACCACTAATCATAACAACCATGTAGATAGTAGTTTCGCTATACAGAGACATTGGAATAAGAATCGCTATGAGATGGAGTTCGCTAGAAGGTTAGACACGGGAATATTTAGAATCACTAGTAGATGGAACTCGCTAGAGGGGTAGACACAGGAATATTAGAGTCGCTATTAGATGAAGTTCGCTATGCAGAGACAATAAAATTAGGAAGTTTGCTATACAGAGGCGGCGAAATTAGAAAGTTCGCTAGATAATGACAGCGAAATTAGTAGAATCGCTATGGACACAGGGAAATTAGATATTCTATGGAGACACAACGGAAAGGAGCTCGATACATATTTATATTTTTGTTATGAAAAAAATAGAAGAAGGAAGAGAGGAGCAAAGAGAGTTATATAGGCAGCAAACAACACACTAACGAACATCGAAGGAAAAATGAATGAGAAGTTGACACACGGAATTTTGAAGTAGCAAAAACCTTAATTTCACTTACTGCATGCTTCATGGTACAAAGACGGTGGGCGAGGCAGCAAAGAAAAACTTCGGGTGAGTATATAGATATTTACCAAGCTTTAGAGGTCCACTTAATATCCTTAAAAACGCAGATGAGTTGAAAAAAATAATAATAAATAGATTAAATAAAAATATAATAACTAAATGGTGGGAATGACCTAACCTCTCAAAAATCAAAGGAAGTTATTAGCCTATTTAGGGTGGAAATATTTTTTGGATGTAAATATATTTCTGTTTTAATTTTTGTTGAACATTTCTATAATTACCAAATTTTTAGTAATCACGTTTACTTTTTATGATAGTAAATCTATTAGCTAACTTAAGATATTAGTACTTGTTGTTGAATATATATTTATGGTTGCTTATAAATATATATTTATGGTACCATTATTGAGATTCAATTTACAATAAAATAAAAATAACACGAAAATCAAGCTATGAAAAAAATAGCAAACAAAAAACTTGAATTAAAATCTGTTACCGGTATCTATGCTAGAAAAATAATATATAATATTAGTTTTGCTTTCTTTACAGAACGTAGATATTTATTCTTACTATGTTATAAGGAAATTACCATAAATATTATAGAGCAATGTAAAAGGGGAATCACACAAGATCTTTTTTTCATCAATTTTCAATGGCCAGGACTTTTCTGCCAACATTTTATATATCTTTCGCACTGGTATCGGAAACTAGACTGAAGATGGATTAATTTAGGTGACCATTTTGTGTTTTAGGTATAACACTGTGCCAAACCAGAATTACCATTAAAATGTTGAGGGGAAAAGCACTAGAATGATTCCTAGAGACTATGCAATTTCGGTATTTGTTATTATATTTTAATTCTGTATTTGTTTCCAATATTTCTGTTTCCATAGTAAAGCAACGTATGGGAATTTCCTTGTCTTATTTGCACGTAAATTATTCCTTAATGTTATGCCAAAGCAAAATCAAAACAACTTTCTAATTCTATATTGAGTGAAAAATTAGGGAAGATATTAGTAGCCCAAGTTGTCTCGTCAAAGTTTATTTTTTTAATATAATGATAAAGTAAAAAAAAAAATCATTCTGTCATCCATAGCAATACCAAGCATTCATCTCTCTCATTTATCAACACATTCATGATACATTCTGTAATTTTTTCAGCACGATAATACATAGGAGAATCTATTCTGGTTATCATTATGCTATTTTACTAAGATTAGGAAGGATGCCACCAATAATTTCCAATCAACCATTCCTATAGATCTTCTATGAGCTGAAATATTGTCTATTGTTAGCCTGACCTGGTATTCTGAACCCCTTCAATACGATATATATAGTATATACTGTATATATGATTTTACACGATTTTGCTAAACTTGGAACTATCATTGCAATCAGAATGTACTACCTGACTAGGAAAACATGCTAACGTCCACAAATCCTGCCTAAGCTGAATACAATAGTCAAACGATGATAGACGGGATAAATGTAAAACTGTGTCACCGTGCTGGAACTATTAATATTTGATACATTCACCTCATATTCTCTGGCACATTAATGAACCACTTTCCTCCTAGTTGAATAATTAATCCTTTTAATAGTAAGCGCATATATTTTAATTTTATTTTGGCTATAATTAGAAGATTGTATTAAGGTTAAAACAGACGTGGGTGTCTTTAGCTAATCATTTGAGTCCTGAGCACACCTTCCAAGCTGAATAAAATTATCCAATATTTTCCTAGATATAATAATGATAACACTCAATATATTGAAGTAGTTAATGACTCTCTACCTACATTACTCAACATGGTATCACCTATACAATATATAGGTATCCATTTGTTATTAATTTTCTCCTTGTAATTTAAGTTTGTTACCCTATATTATTTTTGTTTTGGATAGTAATTACTTGTAAAATACTAAAAGAAACCCCCAATAATTAGTGAACTTGCATGCCTAGACTCTATTTTATCATTGATTTCTACTCTGCAATCAATTCTTTGGAAGTTGCTGATATTTGTTTAATTCTTTTACCTTTCATATACTTTCAATATAAAATGCATCGATAACCTTGCGTATTATCCTTATATCACTACATCTGTTATTCATCTATCCCTCCTATACTATAATTATTTTAACATAAGCCATTCCTGTTACTCACTACATTCTCATCACTATTAGTGCTGCAACAAACACATTCTCTTACTCATTAATTTGTCATCATTCATATCATTCATTCAACTTACGTTATTAATGACCCATTAAGTACTGACTCACCTAGTCATTAGTTATATATTTATGTGTGTTACCAAGCTTATTCAGGGATTAATACCTTGTCACTAATTAACTGCGGTAGCCATAGCAACAGTCATTAAAACATCCACAAGAATTACGATGGTATACACATTAGACAATTTAGCTATATACTCGTGACGATTAATGTGAGAGAAGTAGGGGTATTTATTCTCATATTTTAGTTCTCAGGTGTAAATATGTCCTTGTCTTTTTAATGTACAGGTGTAAACGGAATAATATCAATGCGTTAAAAATGTATACGGTATATATATATATATATATATATATATATATATATATATATCTTATCTGCGCTGCCTGTCCCTGTCACACAAACGCTGGTTGACAGCAATGCAAATGAATCGATAACAATGTGACACTGCAAAATGTATGTCAATTTATCCTTTCAATGTTTTTTTAGTGTGTCACTCTCTCTGAAAATATATGAAGAGATCAAACAGAAAACTACTGTGGGTGTTAGCTTTCATATATCACTTGGGGGACAAATAGATCAAACAGAAATACTACTGTGGGTGTTAGCTTTTATATATCACTTGGGGGACAAATAGATCAAACAGAAAAACTACTGTGGGTGTTAGCTTTCATATATCACTTGGGGGACAAATAGATCAAACAGAAAAACTACTGTGGGTTTTAGCTTTCATATATCACTTTGGGCCAAATAAATAGATCAAATAAGATGGTAATATTATAAAACAATTATAGCTACCGGTAGTGTAATATCTTGGAGGGAAATTCAAAAAAAGTAAAAAATACTATTTATTATTGAATTAGCCTTAGCTATGTTCAACTAAATCTTGTAGAATTATCTATATGTAATATTAAGAATGCTGTGTCTAGTTGATTCGAAGTGTGTGCAGATCTAAGCTATTAAGTATTTTCTTAACTCACTGGATTCCTCTTATATTTAATAGTATTAATGTATTTTGAGGCACAATTGTTTGATGAGGTTTTGAAATTATATATTAGGATGTACTTGTGTTGACTGAGATGGTGAGTGGCTGCAAGTTTTTACATTTGTATTGTACATATCAATCCGTACTTTACAATATATTTGTTGTACTTGCCCACACTATATTAAGTTAAATGTTTGCATTATACTAAAGTGTTTATTCTAAAGTATCATAGTTACTAAAAAAAGTGAGCGCATAAGCTTGTTTGATTGAACCGGTATGTGATTTTTGTGTTTTGTAAAGGAATCCATATACCGGTACCTCCAAAAGAGAGTTTTAAAATTCATGTCTTTTGCAATGTGTTTTGTCTGTCTGCATGCATCTGTGTATGTGTGTGTGCTTGACTCGGCTTGTGCTGTTGAATACTAAAATGTTTAAATGTTTTTGTTCTGCTGGGCATTTCCGCTTTTTCACTATTTTATCATTCCGACAGTCCTCGTCCCCCCCAGCTGTTAGTTTGTCCGTACGCTCTATTAAGTTTGGGCCTGTCTGGTAGTTGTGTGGTGCGCTGGTTTTTGGTGTATGTGCTGGTGGTGGTGATTGTGATTGAGTGGTATCGGTATTGTGGCTGTCGCGGCATGATGGTGATGGTGGTGCGCGAGTATTAAAAAATTAAATACGAGTGACTTATGTATGTATGTATATACTGTATAATGTATATACTCAGGCACATACCCCATGGCTGGGGGTGGCCGAATCAAGACAGAGCCTGAACAGAAACAACAGAACGCTTTGTAACAAAAAGCAACAAAACAAAACAAAATTCACACACATCTAGGTTGCCCAGGAGAAGAGTGACTGGTAACAAAATAAAAATAGTTATCCATCTGTGCACTATGTCTAGCTTGAGTAAATTTAAAGGCAGATGTTAAAATATACTTACAGGTATGTATAATCGTGGAGAGGAATTTCTGGGAGGCACAATTATGATACACTGGCGAACTATTATGGTAAATTACTTGAGAGACAATGATCCAATTACTTTGATTCAGTGGTTACCGCTCACTGTCTTGTGCATAACATTAGTTCAGGTATTATTGACCAGGACTGTACTATATCATGTTTACTAAGGAATGTAATGGACTTTCAGCTAAATACAAGTATGTAATGTCACACTACCAAGTATCAATGGAACATAGTGTCCAAATAAAATAAATTTTAAGGGAGATTTTCAAGAATCACCTGCATTTCCATCTATCATCTGGGAGACATTACACTGTTTTATATAATCTCTTTTTCGAGAACTTTTTCTTCTTGAACACTTTTTCCGGGAGCTTTTGATTAATAACGTTATTACCTCCAGCAACGAAGTTGGAAAGAATTTGTTTTCACCTCCTTTTGTCTTTTGTCTGGAAATAAGATATCTCACAAAGTTATGAACTGATTTTCACAAAATTTGGTGGGCAAATATGATATGCGCCAAGGAAGAAATTATTCAATTTAGGAGGCGATCCAGAAATGTTCGCGAAATTGTATGGACAGATAGGAAAGAACCAGCCAGCGGAGGCAGAAGTATGCACTCTACAAAGTGCTCCTCTAGTTCTAGCCATTTTTCTGGAATAATTGCGTTGGTATTGATGACTAGATTGAACACCATATATATATATATATATATATATATATATTATATAATTATATATATATACTGTATATATGTTAGGAGAGACAATCCCTTTTGAACTTATAATTCAGAAGCTCTTGGATCAGAGTTGCTGAACATGTGTGAAAAAAACACTCCTGTAATTACTCCTCTTATGTTCAGAGCAAACAAGCTATACCAAGAATAGAAAACATCCTTTATATTATTTTAGCCAACTATATATTTTTTACTGTTTGGAGTATACTTGTTTTATGGCGCATTTTTGTTTGAGCTGGAATTGAGAAGGACGTTCACTATTTTTCCTGGCACTAGATATTAACCCTTTGAGGGTTCTGATGCGTGTTGACAGTTTATGCTGGCTGTTATTAGACGATTTTATTCAGCTTAGGATGGGTATGTTTAAATCAGAGGGGTCATTGCGATAGTCTTTACCCTTTTAATGCCCACAGATCCTTCCTAAGCTGTATCAAATCGTCCAATGATAGCCAGAATAAACTGTCAAAATGCGTTGTGATCCTCAAAGACTTAATAACAACAGGTACAGTGAACTTGACTTAATATCACTCTTTCAACTTGGGGAGGGGGTGGGGGAGGACTCGTTACAGGCAGCTTTATCTTTTGTCTCCTTCATACACAGAAACAAACAAATTGACAAATTGCAAAACAAATGTGTGTGTGTAATGTTTGCCTTGAATTGTCCTGACATTCTTTGTACCAATGCAGTAATATTTATTAATCATAATTCATACGCTAAACGAAAAATAATAGCTTAATATACTCTTTCTTATAATACCGTTAAACTTATATCAATTACTATATTATTATGTTAAGAGTTAAGTCGTTTTGAGCGAAAATAGCGAAATTGTGTGACAGGACAAACTAGCCTAGATTGCCTTTTGTGTTTATTGAAGTTTATTTGCCTTTTTCGTTGTAAGGTTGTTGGGTGGTTTTGGTTGTGCAATATATCTAGTTAAGAGTTGTGCATAGGATGGAGTTAGTAGAGGGGAAGGTCTTATGTGAAAGGGAGTTACGGGTGAAAATTGAATGATGCGAAATAGGATAGAAGTTGATCAATAGCCTTAACAGCAACCGGAGGATATTTCACTATTGTTTTTGTTAGCGTCCAAAAAAAAAATGTAAGTAATCCATATACAGTACTACTTTGTAATATTGAACATGATATAACAACTATAAATCATTGGTATATGGCTTATGATTCTACTATTACTTTTTACTATTAATTTCTAGTCTGAAGTAGATTAAGGGAGCCCACCTCGTTTTTTTTCTCTTTCTCTCCTTCTCTGTTTGGGTTGTATCCTTTCGGCCCCTTTCAGCCTACTGTTTTAAGACGTTTACCCCCATCCAGGTGTTAATATTCTCCTGGCGAGCGGGAGCGAGCCAGCCAGCATATATATATTTTTGTTTTGACATCAAGCTTAATTTGTACAAAAAATGTCTCCGGCGAAGCCTACTTTCTCCATACAATGCTGACTCGCTATCGCTCGCCAGGAAGAAATCGACACCTGGATGGGGATAAACGTCTTAAAACAGTTGGCTGAATGGGGCCGAATGGATACAAGATAAGGAGAGAAAGATAAAAAAAAAAACGGTGACCCCCCTTAAGGTTTTGCTTTCTTCTCACTAAGACTATTAGATAGGTTGATATAAACAACACGAGCTGAGCAACAATACATTTGATATCGACTAGAAAACGTAAACAAAGCGTTGTCAAATAAATTGCTCGTTTTATAATGACGAATATAATTATGCTCTGTCGATTTCTCTAAAAACCAATACCGGTATGCGTAAATTGGGCTAAATCTTTAACCAACCAATAATTATAATAAGCGTCTTGGCATGGGGTTAATTAAATAATAAATTAATGCGGTTACTATTGCACTACAGACAAACACAGTAATTAAACTGCCGTCTACACGTCTTTATTTGTACTTTAGATTACTTCATTGCGATTGATCTACTTCCTAATACGATATTGTATTATCCATTTGCATGTAAAGTAGCTTAGTAATTTCTAAAGCTAAAAATATTGTTTGGTTCTATGTGTCTTTATATATAATTTAATAAGGGATCACTAGATACTTTTTGGGAAGATTATGACGTATTTTGTGGGTGTATTCTTGCTATCGTTAGACGATTGTATATAGCTTAGGAAAGATCTGTAGGAATTAAAAGGGTAAAGATTATCTCAATTAACCTTTTGACTTCTACATAACCTTCCTAATCTGAATAAAATCGCCTAATGATAGCAAGAAAACAGAAAAGAAGTGCGTCATCCTCAGAGGGATAAATAGATGTTACTAAATTAGTTCCATTACAAGGTGTCTACATTACAAAGTAAATTAATTTATTAAAAAAATATATATGTGTATGTATGTATATATATGGGTATTTTTCTTGTCCTATTGTTCTCGTAACTTTTCTAATTTCCTGAAAACAAAAATGTTTGTGAAAAGCAAACAAAATACTATATACACAAAAACATGACTGCCGATGTAAAAGCTTATCTTCACTATTTTGACCTGACCTGGAGTAGTAGCAAGATGTATAATAATCTAAATTCCAACAAGTAAATGTCCACCCGCCAACAAAGAGAGCTGTTACATAGCAACTTACTTATGCTATTAGACCTATAGCAATTTACGATTAACAGTGCCAAGCCGCCTTAACTCTTCCTGCACTGGCGAAGTATTTTTCAGTTAGTTCTAGTTATATTTAGAAGATTTTATGAAGCTTAGGATGGATCTGTTTATTTACAAGAGTTGACTGAGATAGCTTGCAGCCTTTTAATTGCTAGAGGTCCTTCCTAAGCTGAATAAAAGCATCTAATGGTAACCATAATACAATTGAAAGGACGTCACCCGTTATGAGAGGGTTAAACTACCCTTTCCATAGGCAATGCCTGTTTGATTGTTTTTTTGTTTGTTTAGATAATTATAATATACATCTGCATAGTAACATAATAGTATCTCTGTACCAGCTAGCTCTGTTGGTGACTGTACAACCACTTAGTATAAACTCAAAACCCTCGTATTTGTTTGATTCTTGAATGTGATTACTCATACATTGAGTTATATGAGTGACGTATTAACCCCTTTCAGTATTCTAGGACACATTGTCACTTTATTCTGGCTATTTTTAGATGATTTTGGGCAACTTAGGAAGGATCTCGAGGAATCTAAGAGGTCAAAACCAACGCAGGAATACCTCTGACTCCCACAGATCCTTCCTAAGCTGAATACAATCGTCTAATGATAGCTAAAATATACTGTAAAAACGCGTCATAATACTCAAGGGTTTAATTACTGTATGAATAATTACATACATAAATCAAAGTGAGGAGGTGTGTTTACATACTGACAAATATATTAGGGCCATGAATTCCTTTGAGCGAGTACACTGTGAAAATTATTATGTGAATACTAGATCATATAGTCTTCACAAAACAGGTATATATATATATTTATTAATTATGTTACATTGAACATATTTGAGAGAGGTTAAGTAATTTCGCATTCATTAGACTATATCTTTATAATATGAATTATGATAAATGTGCATCAAAAGCTTGCGAAAAGTGTCCGAATTGCTATGCAAAATTATTAGTATGCACATTTTGAGTACCAGTTTTGTTATAGTTTGTTGTTTTCCAGCTGAAGGTAAATGGCTATGTTGCTATCTTGATTATTCAGCTATTATGAATATATTGTAACCAAATATGCTGTTAATTATGAAAACTTGGTATTTCTACGAGGCAGACATACTAGTTTCGTACAATTCATTAAGTAACTAGAAATCACTGACTAAGGACTTCAATTTACCGTCAGCTGAAATGTAACCGACTATATTCTATGTGATCCATATTGTACACACCAATATTCCAGTGCGTATGGTGTATTCTATGTGCACCAATGACACACAACACTATGACGTTGATATTTCTCTTAGCAGACTTTGTAAAATGTCGGTGGTACGAAGGTCAGACTGATGGGAAGTTTCAATATTTATGTGAACATGGCATGGATTTTCTGTGGGAGAGAGAGGCAGCGAGGAAATGTGTAAATATTGGTTTTAGTTGAAATATGCTAGAGAAATGTTTCAGGTGATGTATACTTTAGAGTTTAGCTGTTAAGTGTGTTGTATGTGAAAAGTCTGTCTAAATTTGCATTGATATTAATACGGTGAGTTACCTTAAAGTTGTGAATTGGTTAATAGAACTAAATATATTAGGCATGAGGGTAAAGTAATATAACATTGTATAAGGAAAACACAAATATAGGAACTTCAGGATTAGGATATTAAATAATGTTCCATATTAAGCCTTCCGTCTACCCAGTATCTCTTGGGAAATAAAAAAAGATGAATTAATCAGATGGATATTTTGAACACCCGATTTGCTTAAAGGGAGTTCGAACCTGTTGGAATAAAACATTCTTGCTGTTCAATCGTCTTCTTTGGTAAAGGTGACAGACCATGGATTAGTTTTGAAGATAATGCAGAGAATGCTGAGGAAAGAGGTTAGTAGCAGATTAAGTATGGCTCTTAAGAGAAAAGGAGAATGGAGAAGGGCAATGAAAAAAAAGTAACCTATGAATCGTTAATGCTAATTGAAAGTATCGGCATAGATAGTGGTGAATAAGATTACAGTCGGAAAAGTAAAGGATGTAAAGATGTAAAATTATTAAATTATTCTACATTTTTTTCCAGAATTGAAGGAAGACAATAGTAGAAGTACGAGATAATAGTGAAATGAACAAAGAATGATTGACAATGGGTATTAATGGACCATCACCAAAAATATTATTTGAATGAATATGAGTGAATCGTTATTAAATGTCGTAGAAGAACTATGCCACCCAACTCAACTGAAACCTCATGAAATCGGAGTAAAAAATAAAAGTTGCTATACAACCGTTATGTCTACGCTTCCTCTAGGGGAACTATGGCGGACCAAAAGCGGAAGTAAGTGAGGATTGTGTGCGGACTCACCTGCGAGGAGGACGGCAAGTAGCAGCGCCACCTGGGGAGTCATGATGGCGACAGTGGTAATGGTGGTCTTCCCGACGTCGTCTGTCTACCTCAGGACGGCGGCGGACGGTGTGGAAAGTACCGTGGTGGCGCGAGGAGGTTGGTTCCCGAGCACCTCCTGAACGGTACGCCCGGCGCCGCACCGCTCCTCATCACCCCCGCCACTAACACCAACGCCACCACCACGCCATCTTGCTGCTGCCGGAGTCTGCCACCAGGGGTCAGCTGAGCGCCGCAGGTGACCCGCCACACTGGGATTACTGGAGACTTAGCAATTTATAGCAACTTTGGATTTTAATTCTGGATTACTGCTAATTTAACGAGAACACAACTTTGGTTTTAAATTGTGGATTATTGCTAAGGTAGCGATTTATAGTAGGTTATTTTTATATTCTTGGATTACTGTTGAATTGGCAATTCATTATTGCCTCTTTTTATATTCATTACACAATATTTATGCATTGGTTACAGTTATTAATTATGTCTGTATTTTATTAGATATTTCTATTTTTCTTATTTATGCCTCTGAAGCTGATTGATCAGCAGGCTAGGACAGCAACTAATAACCACTTGTGTTTAATGAACGTGTCCAATCTTTACTAGAAACAATATTTTTCTGATTTTCTTATTTAAAACAAGCAATAATTCAGTTGATTATTTAATCCGCATGTTTCTTTCCTGTGGTAAGAATAAAGGTATTATTTTTGGTCTGGAAGATAGGCCAGTGATGTAATGATCGAGAAAGATAATTCCTTCTCAGCTGCCCTGTTGATCAAATCTGGCAATGATGCTGCAGATAATGTAGAGCTCGGCCAAATCACTGAGATTGTTAGAGGAAAGATTTTCTTGAATATCTCTGGAAGCTCTAAAATACAAATTGGGCTATATTGAAGCCTTTCTGGAACTGAAGACCTTCATACAGATATTACGTTCTCTTGCTGGCTCCTATAATTTGTTTGCTCGTGAAATTTCCCATGAGCTAATGTGAAGTCTTAGGTTCAAGTGAAGCTTATGTGAACCCAAGTTAATATAAGTGAAGCTCAAGTGGAGCCCCAGTGAAGCTGGTGGTGCTCAGACGAAGGTTTGATTCTCAGTGAAGCTAATTCGAAGCCTCGGTGAAGTAAACAGGTGACGGAAGCCTCTCGGGAAGCTCACATCTCTGCCAACACATGGGTTGCCTCGACCAGGTGTTCTCTGAAAAGAAAAGAAATTTTGTTGATTAATGTGTGCTATTGTTTATAAGCTTGTTGCATTTACAGGTATTTATATTTTTGTTGTAACTTTTTTTCTCAATTCTTGGATTTTAGAAGCTCAGAATAATGTTTGTTTTTTTCCGTTGATATTTTGTTTTGCTTAATGAAGTGAAATACTAGATAAATTTGTTTTATTTGAAAGCTAGACCCCATATTTCTTAATCAATACTACATACCGGTACTATTGTGTTACTTCTATTTTTGTTGGAGTGTGTATATTCCCACAGATATAGGTAATAAGATATTTATTATACCTTATATATTTTGTTCGGGGAAAAACAAAAACGTTATCGTGCAAAAGGTGTTTGGCCTATATATGATGCACTATCTATCCATTCTACTGTAAAAAAAAATATATAACGCTCCCTTTCCCCGTCACTCAGTTTTATCTTCAAGCCCCCAAAGTTAAGGTACATTTTCCGGCAATTTTCTAGAAGCATTTTTATTCTCGCATTTTTTTTTTTTTACATTGGTATCGGAAAATAGACTGCAATGAGAACATGTTCAATTCCTAATTTAACCTAAGATAATATATATATATATATATATATATATATACATACTGTATATATATACTGTACAGTATATTATATAGTACCGGTATATGTATATATTTTTTTTTCAGGCATTATGTTCAATTGTTATACATATTACGAATGTGTTGTAAATCAATGGCATATATAATATTGAAACTCTTAAGATGTGTTCAGTTCAATACTCTTAAATTATATACCAGTTTTGTTACATTCTATTTTGTGTACACACCCATTTTACAGTACCCGCCTTCTATATTTCTCTAGCTTTCTGGTCCCCCACTTTCCATTTGGGATTTGCATTGAGACTTTTAATTTAGGACTTGGCAGCAGGTGATTTTTTGGTACCCAGTTATTTCGCTTGCCAGTCAGTTCTACCTCCATGTAAGTCTTTTTTAATTCACATAATTTATTAGTTTCATCCGCATTTGAGATTGAACGCTATTAGTTTATTTTCATAAGTTATGTTAGTTTAAGTTACAGTTCATTAAGTTAGATTAGTTTAAATTTAGGTTAGGCTAGGTTAAAGCTAGAGTAGCTTAGAATTGATTAAAGTCGGGTTCAATTAGTTTAGATAAGATTAGATTGGCTTAGATTAAATTATGTAAATGTTATATTAGATTAAGCCAAAATTAGGTTAGATTAGAATAGGTTTGAGGTATGAGTTATATTATATTTCTTAGGATACACCTATAAGCAAAACTGACTATACGTATGTAGATAAAGTGGCTGAGGCGAAATAACAAGAACACGAATTAACTTTACCCAACGACACACCTTTCCCCGTAATATACCTGCATGTGTTCAGCTGAAATGGGAAGCTCAAAAATGTGTCTGCAATTTGATCATGGAGAAGGATCCTATTCACTGCACTCTCATTTTTAAGGTTTCGGCTGTCAGTGTTTGTTGCATGAAATATTGCATGTGTGTGGGTTAGGGGGGGGGGGGTTGGAGGAGGGAGGGAGGGGGGTGAGGTGCGAGGGAGGGGGCAGGGGAGTTAGGGATGGGCAGGGGGTGAGGGAGGGGTTAAAGGAGTGCGGGAGGGGTCAGGGGAGTGAGGGAGGGGTCAGGGGAGCGAGGGAGGGGCAGGGGAGTGAGGGAGGTGGTGGGGAGTGAGGGAGGGGACAGAGAAGTGAGGGAGGGGGCAGGGGAGTGAGGAAGGGAGGGGTTCATTTGACTGAGATAAACTTTGAGTATCTATGTGGGGTTGGGGATTGAATCAGTTTTCATATGAGTGGGAAAGGGAATTAGTTAGTATGAGTGTGAGAGATATAGTGAGTGTGTCTGTGTAGGAGGTAGTTGAGAAGGAGATCGTGAATAGGATTGATTGTGTGTATGTGGATATGATTGGTTGTGTGTATGTGGATATGATTGGTTGTGTGTATGTGGATATGATTGGTTGTGTGTATGTGGATATGATTGGTTGTGTGTATGTGGATATGATTGGTTGTGTGTATGTGGATATGATTGGTTGTGTGTATGTGGATATGATTGGTTGTGTGTATGTGGATATGATTGGTTGTGTGTATGTGAATATGATTGGTTGTGTGTATGTGGATATGATTGGTTGTGTGTATGTGGATATGATTGGTTGTGTGTATGTGGATATGATTGGTTGTGTGTATGTGGATATGATTGGTTGTGTGTATGTGGATATGATTGGTTGTGTGTATGTGGATATGATTAGTTGTGTGTATGTGGATATGATTGGTTGTGTGTATGTGGATATGATTGGTTGTGTTTATGTGGATATGAGGAAGTTGTCCGTATGAGTGTGGGTGCGTGTGTGTGTGGTATTGAGAAAGGGTTTGTAAAAGTGTGTAAGATAGTGAGCGTGTTTGTGGGTGTGTGTGTGTGTGTGTGTGTGTGTGTGGTAGTGAAGGAGTGTTTGTATAAATGTGTAAGATAGCGAGTGATTGTGTGTGTGTAGTAATTGTAAGGGAGTGTGTCATAATTATGAGTATGTGAGATAGACTGCGAGTGTGTCTGTGTGTGCATTGTAAGTATGTGTGTAGAGAGTATAATATACCGTATGTCTGGAGTTGTTTATAGTATGTGTATGTACTGTACAATCGGGGATATTAAGTGTTGTCATAGATTCCAGTGGTTTTCGCTCAACAAGTGTTATCAGTATCTTTATAGTTACTGGGAAAAGTGCTTATCCCTCGGAGTATTAGTTTGTGTCCGAAACTTTGTGAAATATCTGACAACACTTATTAACCTTGACTGTACATTGTTACAAAAGTGTTACTAATAATACGTGTTCCAATCGTTTACATTTAATTTGGGTAGATAAACCAACAAACTCTATTCTATGTCTATCTTTTTAATATACCGTAATTAAGCGTTCATTTTTGTTATTAAATAGGGACTTGAAGCTCTTTGTAATTGTATACGAATATGTGTGTGTGTGTGTGTGTGTGTGATTTATGTGTCTGTTGGTAGTGGTAATTTATGTTTAGAGTTGTATGAGAGAGAGAGAGAGAGATTAACATAGATACACTGACCACATAGACCTTACGATACAAGCGAGGTGGGAAGGATTTAAGGAAAGAGGAAGCAATGGGTAATTGTCGTATATTGCCTTCATACATCGTCGTTATAAATGATAATGGAATATGCTGCACAGGGAAAAGGTGTGAGTACCGTACCCAATAGGATGACTGGGAGGAAAAATATGCCATACACATTGGAGGGGTGTGTAATAGATAGGGATGGTATAGACATTACCTGGTACTATGGGTGTGTTATAGTGTGTTGTATACTAAAAACCTCTCTATCTCTCTATCTGTGTTTACGTAGAAAGATAAATCATGTTATTACTGAATCTGTTTCTTATAGATATATTTATTTTATTTCAGAAAACCACATCAGGAGACAGGTATGTAAACAAACTATATTGTTCAGTATTGTTTTGAACTATGAATTTTGCAGTTCAAAAGTAATTGAATTCAGGAAAGATATTGCCCATACTGCTAGATTAGAATACGTACTTTTAATTGGCATATAATGTTTCAATCCACCTGTATTTTTGCAACAATATTGGTTAGAATACCATCGTTCATTGTGATTCAGTAAATCTAATATACTGTATATGATGCATGTTGACTCGCACATTATATTTAAGCATTCAAGACACAAATCATCATCCAATATGAACGCCCAAGCAGCAAACACGACCTCCGAAATGTATATATTAGGTAGGAAATGTATATATTAGGTAGGAAATGTATATATTAGGTAGGAAATGTATATATTAGGTAGGAAATGTATATATTAGGTAGGAAATGTATATATTAGGTAGGAAATGATATTGAGATTATTACATTAAATTCGGGATAGCTTCGAAGATTTAAGGGGAGATGGTTCATATTTTGGGCGATATTTGCATGTATTCGTTATTTTTCTAGTTTCCTCCCTAGACCTCCATAACATTTAAAAAAATACATCCATTAGATCCCCCTTCTAGAATAATTTGTACATTTTTCGGTAGACAAATTTCCCGGCCGAAGGCCGGTTCTTCCAACATTACTGGCTCACTATCGTTCGCCAGGGAAAAAATCGACACCTAAATAGCACGACAAGTCTAAATATTGACGGAAAATGGGGCAAAAGGTCTTAAAATCGACTAACTAATGAGGCAAACTTCTTAACATCTGAAAACTAATGGGGCTAAACATGAGGGAGAAAGTGGTCCAGAAAACCGGTCCACGAGGCCACGATTTATGTCCTAGACTGAGTGTACATGACGTCTTATATGTGGAATCCAAAGTTATTTATGACCACATCGATAAACGATTTTCTTGCTAACTCTCGTATTCAATTTTCTTATGTTACAGTTTCTTAGCATGTTGAACGTATTGCTTGTTAATGTCTTCTAGAAAAAGGTATATTAATGAAAGGGATCATACAATTATATTTTCAATTAGAGCAAGATCAAAATCATATTAAATCAACATAATATCTTTGTCATCCCAGCTTCACATCAAGCAGAATATTTGCATTCGCAATATTCACGGATTAATCATACTTTGCGACAACCAATTCAATCGGCATAATTATGAATCCAATCATTGTTCTGCAACTGAGCATTATTAGTAATTTGATTATTCAGGAGGAGATCCGCTGCCGCAAATGCTTAGTCAGAGTATAGTAACCCCTTCTGTGCCGGCGACGTCTTTTAAATATTATCCTTGCTATATTTAGTCGATTTTGCGCAATTTAATAAGGATCAATGGTAGCTAAAAAGGATAAATTGGGATATTTTGAGATAGTCTGTAGCCTTTTTATGGGTAGATGTCCTTTCTAAGTTTAATAATATCTTCTAATAGTTACCAGAATATAATGAAAAAGACGTCACCGGTACTGAATGGCTCAATAAGTTGTAAGCCCTTGAGGTGGAGGGATGGCATTGAGATGTATATGCAAGTGGTGTTAGGTGGGAGGAGGGGCGCCGGGTTACGGGTGACAGGTTCATCGCGGCCATTCTTTCGTGGGCATCCAGTCAAATTTCAACCCCTTCTTTACTAGCAACGTTTATTCCTTTTATTCTTGCCATATTTAGACGCTTGTGTGCAGTTTAAGAAGGATCCATGGTAGGAAACAAGGGTTAAGGGAGATAGTTCAAAGCCTGTTCATTGTTGGGGGCCCTTTTTAAACTGATTAAAATCGTCTAGCTTAATAGAAACCAGAATAAAATTAAAAAGACGTCGCAGGTACACAAGAGGTTAAGATGAAATGTACGGCATCGTAGCTGAAATCGGTAACAATGTCGTTCTTTTCGCCTGCTAAAATCAACGGGAAGTGAAAACCAAACCACAGTAAAATTCCACGGTCAAATTCCCGACAACCTTCAGCGAGAATTGGGAAGAGGAGGAGGAGGAGGGGGTGGGAGGGATATCGAAAGTTCTGTGCTTCGTTGGCTTGGGGGCTTGAATACTTTACCAATTATACCTCATGTTTTTTTGTTCTCTCTTTCTCATCCTATGAATTGCAAATCTAGACTTATCGGTGCAGGGTTTCTTCGGCATTGGCTACTGACCGACTGCCTAATTGCTGACCTCCTTAGAACTAGGATACAGTTTCCTTAAGTTTAAAGTAGGACATCGTAACCGGCCGAAGGCCGGTTTCTCTTAAATTGCAGGTTTGCTATCGCTCGCCATGAAAACAATCGACACCTAAATGACACGAAAGGTCTTAAAATCCCTTCAGCACGATGACGTTGGCAGTCGTTACTACAGTGCCATTGACTTACTTGGCCAACTGTACCGATCATCACACACACACACACACACACACACACACACACACACACACACACACACCTACCTTCAGTATAAATGATGGCGAGTTTCTTCATTATATTCTGGCTGTCTTTAGAAAACATGAATTTTAGAAGTCAGAGCGTTAATCGAGATAGTTTTCAACCCTTTGAATCTTAGATAGCTTTCCCAAATTGCATAAGATCGTCTAATAAATCCAAATTATAATTAAGAAACATGTCCTATTATTCCCATTGATTTCTAGATATCTTTCCCAGAGTGCATAAAATCGTCTAATAGTAGCCAGATAATGAAGAAGTAACACGTCCTCTTGTCCTGAAAAAGTAAACACTAATAATATGTACTGTAGGTTACTTCAGTCACTGTTGAAAAGTCTGTCTCGTTTTCTGTGTCGAGTTTTTTGTGGTGCACTTGTTTTGTCCGTGTTCCATTCTCGCTTCCTCCTCTGCCCTCGGTGTTGCTTACATGTTTTATACCTGAGAGAGAGAGAGAGAGAGAGAGAGGAGGGGTTTTGATTGATTGGATAGCATAGGATAGGGTACTTGCATTTTTCATACCTAAGGGAGAAAGAGTTCCAAGGATTAGTTAGTATATTAAAGGGAGAGTTTGTGCAGTACATTACACTCATTGGAGAGAGAGAGAGAGAGCTCACAACATCTCTCCACCATTATCAGTGCCTGTCTTACACCGTTCTGCCTTGCACCATTCCAGCATCACTCAATGTCTCTCTCAATCCTCAGCACCATTCATCACTATCACCACTACTACCATTCATATCCACCACTATTCCACTACTATAACCACTACAATTTATCATCACTACCACTACTACTACTACCATTCATATCCACCACTACCACTACCATTCATTATCACTACCACTACTACTGCCATTCATATCCACCACTATTCCACTACCACTACTACTGCCATTCATATCCACCACTATTCCACTACCACTACTACTACCATTCATCATCACTACCACATCTACTACCATTCATCATCACTACCACTACTACTACCATTCATATTTACCACTATTCCACTACCACCATCACTACCATTAATCATCACTACCATTACAATTACCTTTCATTATCACTACCACTACTACTACCATTCATTATCACTACCACTACTACTACCATTCATTATCACTACCACTATTACTACCATTCATCATCACTGACCTTTTATCCGATTCTCCGTCATTTTCCTTCCCCCCTATCGTCCGTTTTTTGCGTCACCTTAAGCTCCTTTCAGTAATCTGATCCAATCCTTCGGGCCAGACCTATGAGAGTTCCGTATGGAGCTCAGTGGTCTGGTTAATCTGCTCTACATAACTAACTACCACCACTACTACCATTCATCATCACTACAACCACTACTACCATTCACATCCATCACTATTCATCCAAACCACTCACCACCACAGCTATCCTCACCATTAAGAGAGGTTTTTATTTTGCTCCCTTTACCTCCATCAAGGTTAAATATAATTTCCCCCTAATAAATGTGTACATTTTTCGGTAGATAAATATTCAGGCCGAAGACCGATTCCTCATAAATTGCAGGCTCGCTACCGCTCGCCAGGAAAAGATCGACACATATATATTTGTTTTTCTATGTGACTGAGGGAGACAAAAGGTAGAACTGCCTGCAGCGAGTGCCTCCCCCAGAGTTGAAATAGTGACATGGCCAAAATGAAGAGACATCATCTTTGAATAATGTTTGTTTTGTGGAAGGAGGTAGTGTGGCGTGCATGTTAAGTGTAGTGAAGTAGAGAGGAGGAGGAGGAGGTGTTTGTGAGAGCATGCTGGACTACTAATCAGTATGAGAGGCCAAGCAAATGAAACAGGAATTCCAGCGACTCATCAAATGCCTACAGCCTCTAATGGGTATAGCCCTGTTCGATTGGTGCCTACAATCTACCCCCATGACGCGAAAAGTCTTAAAACTGGCAAATAATTTTGTCGAAACGTCTTAAAATCGCCAATGTAATGGGCCGAACGTCATAAAATGTATAAGCTAATGGGGATAACCACGAAGAAGAAGGGAATTCAGAAAAACACTCTCTTATGTGAAAATATACCCTTATCCCTCCCATTCACCACCACCACCACCATTACCATTATCACTACTACTCTCATTCTCCTTTCTATTACCCTCTCTCTCTCTCTTCTTATTCTTTATTCCGTCACCTTCCTTTGAGCTGGTATAGTGAATCCCTGTGGAGTGGGGATCAATGGCTAATTCTCTGGCCTCATGGGTTTTATTAATGCGGTGGGAATATGAACATGATTAGATTAATATCCAGTATTCGAGAATGGATAATAAGTCGTAGGCGTGTGCATAAACCTTTAACCGTCCTGGTGGTGTAATGGTTAAGGTGTCTAAAAATCTGTGTGTGATAACCTGGGTTCGAATCCTGGTGGATCACATATATGCTTTCATTAATTTCATTGGAGGTGTTTCGTGTTGTGGTGAAATAAATATAAATAAATCGATTTGTGTGTACTTGTCACTACTCAACACACCCCCCACAAGGCCATCACTGTGACAACTACTATACCGTGTTCAGTATAGGTAAGGCCAGAAATCCTGACCTCCAAACCTCGCTAACTAAAAAAAGGGCTGGAGCAAATGGGCTGTAAACTTGGACCACCGCCAACATCACCAACGTCTTCACCACCACCACAAGCAATCACCATCACTCGCCAGATCAATCCTCTGGCCATCATTCACTTTCCCCTTTATCTTATATTCTGTCCCCTTCCTTTGAGCTGGTATGGTAAAGCCGTGTAGAGAGGGAATGGAAGGCTAATCCTCTTACCTCGCAGATTTCATTATTAGTTGTGTTATTTGTTACTACCAGTCTTCAATTGTTGTGTTATTTGTTACTACCAGTCTTCAATTGTTGTGTTATTTGTTACTACCAGTCTTCAATTGTTGTGTTATTTTGTTACTACCAGTCTTCAATTGTTGTGTTATTTGTTACTACCAGTCTTCAATTGTTGTGTTATTTGTTACTACCAGTCTTCAATTGTTGTGTTATTTTGTTACTACCAGTCTTCAATTGTTGTGTTATTTGTTACTACCAGTCTTCAATTGTGTTATTTGTTACTACCAGTCTTCAATTGTTGTGTTATTTTGTTACTACCAGTCTTCAATTGTTGTGTTATTTGTTACTACCAGTCTTCAATTGTTGTGTTATTTGTTACTACCAGTCTTCAATTGTTGTGTTATTTTGTTACTACCAGTCTTCAATTGTTGTGTTATTTGTTACTACCAGTCTTCAATTGTTGTGTTATTTGTTACTACCAGTCTTCAATTGTTGTGTTATTTGTTACTACCAGTCTTCAATTGTTGTGTTATTTGTTACTACCAGTCTTCAATTGTTGTGTTATTTTGTTACTACCAGTCTTCAATTGTTGTGTTATTTGTTACTACCAGTCTTCAATTGTTGTGTTATTTGTTACTACCAGTCTTCAATTGTTGTGTTATTTGTTACTACCAGTCTTCAATTGTTGTGTTATTTTGTTACTACCAGTCTTCAATTGTTGTGTTATTTGTTACTACCAGTCTTCAATTGTTGTGTTATTTGTTACTACCAGTCTTCAATTGTTGTGTTATTTGTTACTACCAGTCTTCAATTGTTGTGTTATTTGTTACTACCAGTCTTCAATTGTTGTGTTATTTGTTACTACCAGTCTTCAATTGTTGTGTTATTTTGTTACTACCAGTCTTCAATTGTTGTGTTATTTGTTACTACCAGTCTTCAATTGTTGTGTTATTTGTTACTACCAGTCTTCAATTGTTGTGTTATTTGTTACTACCAGTCTTCAATTGTTGTGTTATTTTGTTACTACCAGTCTTCAATTGTTGTGTTATTTGTTACTACCAGTCTTCAATTGTTGTGTTATTTGTTACTACCAATCTTCAATTGTTGTGTTATTTGTTACTACCAGTCTTCAATTGTTGTGTTATTTGTTACTACCAGTCTTCAATTGTTGTGTTATTTGTTACTACCAGTCTTCAATTGTTGTGGTATTTGTTACTACCAGTCTTCAATTGTTGTTATTTGTTACTACCAGTCTTCAATTGTTGTGTTATTTTGTTACTACCAGTCTTCAATTGTTGTGTTATTTGTTACTACCAGTCTTCAATTGTTGTGTTATTTGTTACTACCAGTCTTCAATTGTTGTGTTATTTTGTTACTACCAGTCTTCAATTGTTGTGTTATTTGTTACTACCAGTCTTCAATTGTTGTGTTATTTGTTACTACCAGTCTTCAATTGTTGTGTTATTTTGTTACTACCAGTCTTCAATTGTTGTGTTATTTGTTACTACCAGTCTTCAATTGTTGTATTATTTGTTACTACCAGTCTTCAATTGTTGTGTTATTTTGTTACTACCAGTCTTCAATTGTTGTGTTATTTGTTACTACCAGTCTTCAATTGTTGTTATTTGTTACTACCAGTCTTCAATTGTTGTGTTATTTGTTACTACCAGTCTTCAATTGTTGTGTTATTTGTTACTACCAGTCTTCAATTGTTGTGTTATTTGTTACTACCAGTCTTCAATTGTTGTGTTATTTTGTTACTACCAGTCTTCAATTGTTGTGTTATTTGTTACTACCAGTCTTCAATTGTTGTGTTATTTGTTACTACCAGTCTTCAATTGTTGTTATTTGTTACTACCAGTCTTCAATTGTTGTGTTATTTGTTACTACCAGTCTTCAATTGTTGTGTTATTTTGTTACTACCAGTCTTCAATTGTTGTGTTATTTGTTACTACCAGTCTTCAATTGTTGTGTTATTTGTTACTACCAGTCTTCAATTGTTGTTATTTGTTACTACCAGTCTTCAATTGTTGTGTTATTTTGTTACTACCAGTCTTCAATTGTTGTGTTATTTGTTACTACCAGTCTTCAATTGTTGTGTTATTTGTTACTACCAGTCTTCAATTGTTGTGTTATTTGTTACTACCAGTCTTCAATTGTTGTGTTATTTGTTACTACCAGTCTTCAATTGTTGTGGTATTTGTTACTACCAGTCTTCAATTGTTGTGTTATTTGTTACTACCAGTCTTCAATTGTTGTGTTATTTGTTACTACCAGTCTTCAATTGTTGTGTTATTTGTTACTACCAGTCTTCAATTGTTGTGTTATTTTGTTACTACCAGTCTTCAATTGTTGTGTTATTTGTTACTACCAGTCTTCAATTGTTGTGTTATTTTGTTACTACCAGTCTTCAATTGTTGTGTTATTTGTTACTACCAGTCTTCAATTGTTGTGTTATTTGTTACTACCAGTCTTAAATTGTTGTGTTATTTGTTACTACCAGTCTTCAATTGTTGTGTTATTTGTTACTACCAGTCTTCAATTGTTGTGTTATTTGTTACTACCAGTCTTCAATTGTTGTGTTATTTTGTTACTACCAGTCTTCAATTGTTGTGTTATTTGTTACTACCAGTCTTCAATTGTTGTGTTATTTGTTACTACCAGTCTTCAATTGTTGTGTTATTTTGTTACTACCAGTCTTCAATTGTTGTGTTATTTTGTTACTACCAGTCTTCAATTGTTGTGTTATTTGTTACTACCAGTCTTCAATTAATCCCTTCTCCACCGGTGACGTCTTTTAATTGGATTCTTGCTATATTTATACGAGTGGGTGCTGTTTAAGGGGAGATTTCCACTTGAGGGATTTTTTCTTGACCTCTTTCTCCCTCGTGTCTAGCCCCGTTGCTTTTGAGATTTTAAGACGTTTGCCCTATTAGTTTGGTAATTTTCTGTCAATTTTAAGACCTTTCGTGCCATTTAGGTGTCGATTTTATCCTGGCGAGCGATAGCGAGCCTGTAATTTAAGAGTAATCGGCCTTCGGCCGAGAAATGTTTCTACCGAAAAATGTACGATTTATCTTGAAAAGGGGTCAAGGGGGTGAAATTTAAAGATTGCTGGAGGAGTAGGAAACAAACTAAAAACCTTCCCTTAAGAAGGATCTATGGCAGTAAAAAAAGGTTACGTGAGACAGTACGAAACTTGTTAGTTGCTAGAGGCCCTTATTTAACTGAATAGAATCGTCTATTAGTGGCAAGAATAAAATAAAAGAGACGTCGCCGGTACAGAAGAGGTTAACCCACCATCACCATCACTCACGTCTATCTACACTCTACCTTCACCATCATCATCACAGACCATTCACCATCACTACCACCGGACACCATCACCCACGTCCATCTACTGACACACACTACCTTCACCATCATCATCACATACCATTCACCATCACTACCACCGGACACCATCACTATCACTCACGTCCATCTACTGACACACACTACCTTCACCATCATCATCATCACAGACCATTCACCATCACTACCACCGGACACCATCACCCACGTCCATCTACTGACACACACTACCTTCACCATCATCATCACAGACCATTCACCATCACTACCACCGGACACCATCACTACATTATATTTTTCTTTTAATTAAGCTGGCTAGATATTGGCTTCTTTTTGGCTTAATTACTCATATATTACAGAGTGAGTATAGCCAAACATCGAATTTATTATGAACACTTGGTATTAATATGATACAGCGACATATTAGTTATATATTTGTCCATCAGTTATTGAAAAAAATACCATACCAGTTATGGGTCTACATTTTCCGCCAAGTTAAAACAAATCGATTATATTACCACCACTTACCATCACCAAACCAACCATTGACCATCACCACCACAACAAGAACAACCACCACTCAACACAATTACTAGCACTCTACCATCACCACCACCACGACCACGACCACCAAACCTACCAGCATTAGTTTTTGTCACCACACACCACTCACCATCAGTACTCTCACCACACACTATCACCCCTCACTACCTTCATACACCACTCACCATCACCACCACTCCTTCACTTCCCTTCCATCAGCTACTCTCCCCCTATCTTATATACTGCCACCTTCCTTTGAGCTGGTATGGTAAAGCCGTGTCGAGAGGAGGCGGTCGAAGGCTTATGTTCTTATCTCACATATATTTTGGTTACTGCTAGTCATTACTCACCTCCACTCACCACCTCACCACTCACCACCACTCACCACCTCACCACTCACCACTCACCTCCACTCACCACCTCACCACTCACCACCATCACTACTAGAAATCTTAAGGGGAGACTGACGGTTTGTTAGGTCTATTAAGTCATTTATTCATATATTTTGTTTAGTTTCCTCCCTAGACCTCCATCAAGCTTAGAAAAACACCCCCTAGACCCCCTTCAAGATAAATGTGTACATTTTTCGGTAGAAAAATGTCCTTTCCTCTTAAAATTGCAGGCTCGCTATCGCTCGCCAGGAAATAATCGACACCTAAATGGCACGAAAAGTCTTAAAATTGACAACGAAATGGGGCGAAAGGTGTTAAAATCGCAAACTAATGGGCCGAACGTCTTATAATCTCAAAACTAGTGGGGCTAAACATTAGGGAGAAGGGAGTCCAGAAAAACGGTCTGCCTCCCCTTAACATTACCCCCACTCACCACAGCCATCATCACCACAGTCACCATCATCACCATCACCACTTACGACCTCTTCTACTCTCACCACCTTTATTTTCCAACAGCACCACATGTCATCACTAATATTACCATCACCACCACCACAACAACAACCACTCACTCACCACCACCACCACAACCACTCACCATCACCACCAGCACTCACCATCACCACCACCTTCACCACCACCACTCACCACCACCTTCACCACCACTCACTCACTCTGCCCCTATATGCCTTTTGGTGTCACCGTCTTTTGAGCTGGTATGGCAAATCCCTGTAGTAGAGAGAGGGGATCGAAGGCTAATGCTCTAGGCCCGTAGATTTTATTATCACTATTGTTATTATTATTTTTTATTATTATTATTATTATTATTATTTGTATTATTATTATCATTATTATTATTATTATTATTTTTTTTTTTTTTTTTTTATTTTATTTTTTTTTTTTTGTATTGTTGTTGTTGTTAGTAGTAGTAGTAGTGGTAGAAGTAGTAGTAGTTTTTAGGAACATGTATTATATTTTTAGCGTGTATAAGAAACTTAATAGGGAACAATACGAATAACAAACACAACCAAAAGAGAGAAAGGGTAGGAGAAGGGTAAGAAAAGAAAAAAGTAAGATAATATTTTGCTAGAGAAAGGAGAAAGAGAAACAAAGCAAATAGAGAGCTTCGAGAGGATGTGTTAGAGATATAAAGGGGAGATGGGCCGTTTGTTTGGTCTTTTAATTCATGTATTTCTTTATGTCTTAGTTTCCTCACTAGACCTCCATCAAGCTTAGAATAACACTCCCTAGACCCCCCCCCCCCTTGAAGATAACACTCCCTAGACCCCCCCTTGAAGATAAATGTGTAGCCTACATTTTTCGGTAGAAAAATGTCCCGGCCGAAGACCGGTTCCTCTTAAAATTTCAGGATCGCTATTGCTCTCCAGGAAATAATCGACACCTAAATGGCACAAAAGGTCTTAAAATTGACACCGAAATGTGGCGAAAGGTGTTAAAATCGCCAAACTAATGGACCGAACGTCTTATGATCTCAAAACATATGGGACTTAACACGAGGGAGAAAGGGGACCAGACAAACGACCTCTTAACTAAAGATAGTAGATGAGCGAGATGGAAGCGAACGGAGGGAGAGGTGGAATGACAAGAAACGGTGGGAAGACATACAGAGAGGGAATAATTTGTCAGACACGAATAGGAAAATGAGAGAGAGAGAGGGAGAGAATGTAAGATGAGTATGAATAAAAGAGAAAATTCAAGATAGGGATATAGTATGAGAGAGAGAGAGCGGAATAATGGCGGCCTCTGAAGCCAAATGACTGTGCCATATATTCACTCCCGCCTCCCTTTCCTTCCTCCCCTCCTTAATCCTTCTTCACTCCCCTTCTTCCTTCCTTCCTCCCTTCCTCCCTTCCCTCCTTCCTTCCCTCCTCTTCTTCCTTTCTTCGTTGCTGACGCCGTTCCTTCCTTCTTCCCTCCTTCCTTCCTTCTTCCCTTCTTCCCTTCTTCCCTCCCCTTCTTCCGTCCTTCATTCATTCATTAATTAATTCATTCATTCATTCATTCATGCAGTCTTCCTTCCCTCCCCTTCTTCCTTCCTTCTTTCCTATATTCCTTCCAGTCTTCTTTCCATCCTTCCTTTTTCCCTCCCTTTCTTCCTTACTGCTTTCTTCCCTTCCTTTCTTCCTCTACTTCCTTTCTTCGTTCCTTCATTTTCCCTCCCTTCCTTCTTCCCTCCCTTCCTTCCTTCCTCCTTCCCTCCCCTTCTTCCTCCCTTCCTTCTTCCCTCTCCTTCCTTCCCTTTCCGTTCCTACTCTGTTATGCTCTTCGCTGTTCCTTCCTTTATTCTTTTCTCCTTCCTTCAGTCCTTTAATTATTTGTTCGTGAATACTCTCTCTCTCTCTCGTATTCCTTTTATCTTCTCTTCCTCTCCTCTCTTCTACCCCCCTCGCTTTCATCACCCCCCCCCCCATTCCATCTGTCTCTACTTTCCTCCCCATGCCCTTTCCCTATTATCTTCCCTATATCTATCCTTCTCCCCTCCCCCCCCTATCCTTCCTACCCTCCACCAATCCTTCCCTCCCTCCCTACCTTTCCCTCTCTCTCTACCTTCCTCCTCCTTCCCCCTCTTTCCTCCCCCTCCTCCCTCCCACTCTCCCTCTCCTTCCTTCTCCCCCATCCTCCCTTCCTTCCTGCCTGAAGATGGTTAACTCGAATATGTAAATTAACAACCACGGCAAGAAGTTGGAGTTGCAGAGGTTGAACACTAGTGAATGTGAAAACTTTGTACGGTACACAGAGAAGAGCTATTCTACTTGGAACAACTTGCCTTCCCTTCCTTTCCCCCTCCTCCTCCCCCTCCCCCCTCCTTACTTCCCTCCTCCTCACCTCCATTTCTTCTTCTCCCTTCCTCTCCTCCCTTTCCTGCCCTCCTCACCTCCATTTCTTCTTCTCCCTTCCTCTCCTCCTCCTTCCTACTCTCCCCCTCCTCCCCCACCCCCCTTCTTCCTTCCCTCCTCACCTCCCCTCCCTTTCTTCCTTCCTCTCTTCCTCTCCTCCTGCCTACTCTACTCTCCCCCTCCTTCCCCCCCCCCCTTCTTCCTTCCCTCCTCACCTCACCTCCATTTCTTCCTTCCTCTCTTCCTCTCCTCCTCCTGCCTACTCTCCCCCTCCTCCCTCACCCCCCTTCTTCCTTCCCTCCTCACCTCACCTCCATTTCTTCCTTCCTCTCTTCCTATTCTCCTCCTTCCTACTCTCCCCCTCCCCCCCCCCCTTTCCTGCCCTCCTCGCCTCCTTTTTTTCCTTCCTCTCTCCCTCTTCCTTCCTCTCCTCCCCCCTTCTCTATACTTCTCCCCCTCCTTCCTTTCTTCCTTCTTCGTATCTCCCGCTCTTTCCTTCTTCCCTTTCCCCCCTGAAGACGTTTAGCCCCAATATGTAAACTAGCCACCAGGCCAGAAAATTGGAGCTGAAGTGGTTTAACACTAGGAAATGTGAAAACCTTTACACACGTACGAGCTGCTCTACTTGGAACAAATGTTCCTCGATAGTTGTAGATGATTCCTCAGTAGGGCAGCATATCCCCTTTCAGTGTACAATGACCTATTTATTAGTATTAGTAGTAGTAGTAGTAGTAGTAGTAGTAGTAGTAGTTTTGCAAGGATCTGTAGTGGTTATATACAGTATTTATATATATATATATATATATATATATATATATATATATATATTTATACCGGTATATATATATATATATATATATATATATATATATATATATATATAAAGAGAAAAAAAAAAATAGTATCTCTCTCTCTCTCCCTTTTGTTTTCTTTTGCTCACTTCGACGTGAACAGATTTGGCAATATGTCTCCCCTCGAACTCTCACCGCTATCTCTCTCTTTCTATCTTCCTTTTTTTTCCAGTGTCTCTTCAACTACGGAACTTTTCTCTTTTGTTTTAACTTATTGTCCTTCTCATATATCTCCCTTGTATAGGGTTACTTGTATGTACATTTGTGTTCATTGTATATATATATGATTTTTATTTGCTTCCTTTCAAGATTGTATGCTATCGTTATATCATTATTATTTGTTTGTCTTATATTATGTCATATTATTATTATTATTATTGTTTTCCTCTCTCTTCCCTTCTATTGTTGTCCCTTCTTTGTCTGTTATTTGTTTATATCTTCTATTCCCTTCCTTTCTCTTCCATTCTTATTTCCCTCTTCCCTCCTTTGCCCTTTCTTTTATTATTCATGCCTTCACTTCCCATTTAGTTTCCCCTTATTTGTACTGTATTCCCTCTTACGTCTCTCTCTCTCTCTCTCTCTCTCTCTCTCTCTCTCTCTCTCTCTCTCTCTCTCTCTCTCTCTCTCTCTCTCTCTCTCTCTCTCTCTCTCTCTCTCTCTCTCTCTCTCTCTCTCTCACCGCCGATCTCCTCTTGCCAAGCCCTTTGACATTGCCATATATTCTCTCTTTATCTTCCTTTCTCTCCTCTTCCACACTATCCTCTTATATTCTCTTCATGTTTATCTTTTCCCTTCCTTCCTCTCCTCTTCCATACTATCCTCTTCTCTTCTCTCTTCCCTTCCTGCCTTCCTCTTCTCTTCCACACTATCCTCTTTTCTTCTCTCTTCCCTTCATTCCTTCCTCTCCTCTTCCACACTATTCTCTTATCTTCTCTTCTCCCTTCCCTTCCTTCCTCTCCTCTTCCACACTATCCTATTTTCTTCTCTCTTCCCTTCCTTCCTTACTCTTCTCTTCCACACTATCATCTTCTCTTCTCACCCTTCCTTACTCTTCTCTTCCACACTATCCTCTTCTCTTCTCTCTTCCCTTCCTTCCTTCCTCTTCTCTTCCACACTATCCTCTTCTCTTCTCTCTTCTCTTCCCTTTCTTTCCTCTCCTCTTCCACACTATCCTCTTCTCTTCTCTCCCTTTCTTTCCTCTCATCTTCCACACTATCCTCTTCTCTTCTCTCTTCCCTTCCTTCCTTCCCCTTCTCTTCCACACTATTCTCTTCTCTTCTCTCCCTTTCTTTCCTCTCCTCTTTCATACTATCATCTTCACTTCTCTATTCTCTCCCTTCCTTCCTCTCATCTTCCATACTATCCTCTTCTCTTCTCTCTTCCCTTCCTTCCTTCTTCTTCTCTTCCACACTATCCTCTTATCTTCCGTTTCTTCCTCTCATCTTCCACACTATCCTCTTCTCTTCTCTCTTCCCTTCCTTCCTTCCTCTTCTCTTCCACACTATCCCCTTCTCTTCTCTCCCTTCCTTCCTCTCCTCTTCCACACTATCCTCTTCTCTTCTCTCCCTTTCTTTCCTCTCCTCTTCCACACTATCCTCTTCTCTTCTCACCTATCCTCTTCTCTTCTCTCTTCCCTTCCTTCCTTCTTCTTCTCTTCCACACTATCCTCTTATCTTCCGTTTCTTCCTCTCATCTTCCACACTATCCTCTTCTCTTCTCTCTTCCCTTCCTTCCTTCCTCTTCTCTTCCACACTATTCTCTTCTCTTCTCTCCCTTTCTTTCCTCTCCTCTTCCACACTATCCTCTTCTCTTCTCTATTCTCTCCCTTCCTTCCTCTCCTCCTCCTTACTTTCCTCTTCTCTTCTCTTCTTGTTTATCCTTTCATGTAGCTTTATTCCGTGTGTTTCTCCTCTCATTACCGTCTCTCCTTTCCCTTACAATCCCTCTTTCCTTCTCTCTTCCCTTCCTTCCTCTCCTCTCCATGCTATCCTATTATCATTGTTATTCCTACATTTCTGCTTCGTTATTCTCTATTATTCTGCTTTATTCGTTTTTGCTCTTTAATCTTCTCCTTTATTATCTTCTTTATTCACATCTTTATTTGTCTGTATTAATCTCATATTCTTCCGTATTAATTTGTATATTCTTTTTTTAGTCGTCTCTATTCTCTCCTCTCTTCCTCCTCTCCTCTTCTCCCTCCAAAGTTACCTATATATAAAAGGGGTTGTGAAAGTGTGTGTGAGAGAGAGAGAGAGAGAGAGAGAGAGAGAGAGAGAGAGAGAGAGAGAGAGAGAGAGAGAGAGAGAAGGAGGAGGAGTCGGAGTCGGTGAAAAGAAGATACTGGTACACAAGAAAAATATAAGGAAAGGAAGAGAGAAACAAGAAGAATAAAGATGAGAGACTGAAACGAACAAAGGAAAGTGGAAGAAGAGAAAAAAATGCGGTAAGATCAGAGAGAGAGCGAGAAAGAGAGAGAGAGAGAGAACAAAAAAGAGAGAGAGAGAGAGAGAGAGAAAAAAAAACTCATCCCGACTTGCCTTCCGATAGAGATTTCGTGGCGACTCTCATTTGTTATCTTTGGCTAAACCTTCTGTGAGGAGCCTCGTAGCAAACATCTCAACTCTTTTACAGTACCAGCCGCCATGTTGACTCGCCCACTGTTGAAATTATATCCGTAGATTAAAAAGTACATGGGCACTTTTGAATACCGCCTTCAATATTGCGGTATCTTGATTTGTTATTTTATTTGTATTACTAAAAATAGATCTTAACCCTTTCACGCTTATGACGCAATGTTGAGCCTATTGGGGATACTTTAAAGCCTTTGTTACCATCAGGGGTATTTAGAAACCTTTGTTTTGATACTCTGCAGTTGTCTATGAGTTACTCGCTAATTCTGGAGGTAATTATAAGAGTGAGAGAACTCTATTTCTTATTGCTAATCTGGCAATCTCTGCGTCATATGAGTCTGAAGGGGTTAATTAATGAATCAGTAATATCGATGTCGTACCGTATGTATAATAAGGTTTATAACTCGCATCAACACTTCAGCATAGTAATACCTACAGTAGTTATCTTGTTAATTTCACTATAGATAGCGCCATCGAACTTGACAAATATCTTAAGGGGAGATATCCACTTGAGGGACATTTTTCTTGACCCCTTCTCCCTCATGTCTAGCCCCATTGCTTTTGGGATTTTAAGACGTTTGCCCCATTAGTTTGGTGATTTTTATGAATTTCCGCCCCATTCTGTCAATTTTAAGACCTTTCGTGCCATTTAGGTGTCGATTTTATCCTGGCGAGCGATAGCGAGCCTTTAATTTAAGAGTAATCGGCCTTCGGCCGGGACATTTTTCTACCGAAAAATGTACAAATTTATCTTGAAAGGGGGTAAATGGGGTGACATTTTAAGATTGCTGGAGGAGTAGGAAACAAACTAGAAACCTCCCCTTAACCCCTTAACTTCTTATAACTCGAAATGAATGAAAGCAATCGGGCTGACGTTTCTATCATTTGGGAAGAGTCCACCAGGAAATAAGTGTGGATGTTTACAGCCCGTTTGTTCAAGGCCCTTTATAGTTACGGTACAGAGAGGTCAGGGATCAAGATTATTGTCAAGTTGGTTGGCGCTACCTATAACACTATATTATTCTATCCAATATACGTAGGGTAGAAATCTTGACGCCTAAATTACGTAGCTCAAAAAGGGCTAACGCAAATGGGCTGCACATTTTCACACTTAACTAATGGCGTTTCGAATGACTATAGTCTCTTCATTTTCATCCAACGGTTAATGATCATGTTTCTCTCATCTTGATGATTCGGCTAATATGAAGATTGTGTACCTAATTATGTTATCAATTATGAGAGCCTGGTATTATAACGGTCTTGGTGGTGTAATGGTTTTGGTGTCTACTAATCTGTGTGTGATAACCCGGGTTCGATTCCTGGTGGATCACATAATTATATGCTTTCATTAATTTCATTGGAGGTGTTTGGTGTTGTGGTGAAATTAATAAAAAAAAAAAAAAATGTATGATGCAGAGACAATCTATATAATATTTTCGATTGTCTGTGTGTGTGTGTGTGTGTGTGTGTGTGTGTGTGTTCTTCATAGGCGGCCGCAGTTTTGGACCTGGGGAGCTGAAACTTTGCATGTGGGTGTCAATTGACCTGGGTCAGGTCATAGAGGGGGCGAGGCCACGATCGGAGGCCGTTTCGAGGCCGAAATTGAAAAAAAAAAAAAAAAAAAAAAAAAAAACACACAAAAACAAAAAAATGGCCGTTTGGGGCAGAAGGAGGCCTCCGATCGAAAAGGTGTATGGAACGAAAGTTGTTCGCAGCCCCCCAAAATGGGGGTACGAATGAGGTCAGGTCCAAAATCGGAGGTCATTTAGCGGCCGAAATCGAGGTCGCCGTTTAATGAGGGACAGGGAGGTCGAGGCCGGTGATTATGGTAGTAGTAGTATTGTGATGATTGTGGTGATGATGGTGATTATGGTAGTAGTAGTATTGTGATGATTGTGGTGATGATGGTGATTATGGTAGTAGTAGTATTGTGATGATTGTGGTGATGATGGTGATTATGGTAGTAGTAGTATTGTGATGATTGTGGTAATAGTGATTGATGATGGTGATTATGGTAGTAGTATTGTGATGATTGTGGTAGTAGTGATTGATGATGGTGATTATGGTAGTAGTAGTATTGTGATGATTGTGGTAGTAGTGATTGATGATGGTGATTATGGTAGTAGTAGTATTGTGATGATTGTGGTAGTAGTGATTGATGATGGTGATTATGGTAGTAGTAGTATTGTGATGATTGTGGTAGTAGTGATTGATGATGGTGATTATGGTAGTAGTAGTATTGTGATGATTGTGGTAGTAGTGATTAATGATGGTGATTATGGTAGTAGTAGTATTGTGATGATTGTGGTAGTAGTGATTAATGATGGTGATTATGGTAGTAGTAGTATTGTGATGATTGTGGTAGTAGTGATGATGGTGATTAGTAGTAGTAGTATTGTGATGATTGTGGTAGTAGTGATTGATGGTGATTATGGTAGTAGTAGTATTGTGATGATTGTGGTAGTAGTGATTGATGATGGTGATTATGGTAGTAGTAGTATTGTGATGATTGTGGTAGTAGTGATTGATGATGGTGATTATGGTAGTAGTATTGTGATGATGTGGTAGTAGTGATGGTGGTGGTGATTATGGTAGTAGTAGTATTGTGATGATTGTGGTAGTAGTGATTGATGATGGTGATTATGGTAGTAGTAGAATTGTGATGATTGTGGTAGTAGTGATTGATGATGGTGATTATGGTAGTAGAATTTAAACCCGGGCAACGCCGGGTACCCCTGCTAGTCGTGTCATATATTACAAACATCAAGTATATTTCACCAATACACGTGAGCTAATACATGTTTATATACTCCCAGCCCGACTCGAACCTCCGACATTCAGACGCCGTGGTGTAGTGGATTAAAAGCTTGGACACTCGTTCTGAATGTCGGAGGTTCGAATCCGACTGGGAGTATATAAACATCACAAACATCTCTGCCTCATTTCAAGCTACCTATCACATGACTCGAACACACAAACAATCCGCAGCTGTGAAGAGCCCCAATACTGTATATCACACTCACTCTGCTTCCATATTTCCCCACCATGTAGAAGAGAAGAATTTATGTAAGCGACTGTACATTTTGGAGTGGCGGTGTTAAGGGGGGTCACAGTTTTTTTGTTTTATCTTTCTCTCCTTTTCTCTCTTAACCTGGCTTGTATCCATCCGGCCAACTGTTTTAAGACGTTTATCCCCATACAGGTGTCTATTTCTTCCTGGCGAGCGATAGCGAGCCAGCATTGTATGGAGAAATCCGGCTTTGCCGGAGAAATTTGTCTATCGAAAAATGTACAAATTTAGCTTGCTGTCAAAACAAAAATATATATATGCTGGTTCGCTACCGCTCGCCAGGAAAATATTGATACCTGGATGTGGTAAACGTCTGAAAGCAGTAGGCTGAATGGGGCCGAATGGATACAAGCCAAAGAGAGAGGGAGAGAAAGAGAAAAAAAAGCGAGGTGGGTTCCCTTAAATCTGTCTGCAGAGAGAGTTTACAAGTCTCATCCCTTATCTGGAAAGTTTTATATCCGAAAGTTGATGGTGGTCATTTGTAGTGCCTTATCAAAGTTATCTCTCGCTTATTGTGGTGTGTGTGTGTGTGTGTGTGTGTGTGTGTGTGTGTGTGTGTGTGTGTGTGTGTGTGTGTGTGTGTGTGTGTGTGTGTGTGTGTGTGTGTTTGAGAGCTGAACTGTTTACTATACACTGTTCCATATGAGTAGGCCAAGACTCTTAACCCGTTGAGTACCGGTGTCATCCTTTCATTATATTCTGGCAATGATTAGACGATTGTATTCAGCTTAGGAAAGATCTCTAGCAATATAATAAGGCTTCAAACTACCTCAACCAAACCTTGTAACCGCCACAGATTAAGGGGAGATTTCCACTGGAGGGATTTCTTTCTGGACCCCTTTCTCCCTCATGTTTAGCCTCTTTGCTTTTGAGATTTTAAGACGTTCGCCCTAGTAGTTTGGACATTTTAAGACATTTTGCCCCATTTCTGTCAATTTTAAGACCTTTCGTGCCATTAAGGTGTTGACTTTTTCCTGGCGAGCGATAGCGAGCCTGTAATTTAAGAGCAACCGGCCTCCGGCCGGGATATTTTTCTACCGAAAAATGTACAAATTTATCTTGAAAGGGGATCTAGGGGGTGTAATTTTAAGCTTGATGAACACGTAGGGAACAAACTAAATACCTCCCCTTAAGCTGCTTAATATCGTTGAAATATAGCTAACATATAATACAGCACACGTCGCTGGGACTCAAAGGGTTAAAAATATATATATATACCTCAATAACTCTCAAACGACTAGAGTAATCGAGCTACTGTTTATCCAATTTAAGCAAGGTCAGCCAGGGAATAGGTGTGGGTGTGTGGACATGGACAGCCCATTTGCTCTAGCCCCTTTCTAGTTGCAGAGGTTAGTATTCACGATTTCTTGCCTACTTATTTGGAACAGGGGGGATGATTCACTTTTTGGGCGATTTTGGCATGTATTCATTATTTGTTCTAGTTTCCTCCCTAGACCCTCCATCAAATTAAAAAAAAAAAAAAAAAAATCCATTAGATCCCCCTTCTAGATTAATTTGTACATTTTTCGGTAGAAAAATTTGCCGGCCGAAGGCCGGTTCTTCCAACATTACTGGCTCACTATCGTTCGCCAGGGCAAAAATCGACACCTAAATAGCACGAAAGGCCTAAGTATTGACGAGGAAATGGGGCGAAATGTGTTAAAATCGCCAAACTAATGGGCCGAACGTCTTTAAATCTCGAAACTAATGGTGCTGAACACGAGGGGAAAAAAGAAAAAAAAAGAAAAAAAGAAAAACGGCCCATGTCCCCTTAATCCTTAAAACGACCCCATCCGACGTAAGAGTGTTTATTATGGTGTTCTTGTTTAATTATTGTTCTGAAAGGTATATTGATTGTTTTTGCCATCACATTTTTAGTTCAATAAGTTGGACAACACGCCCCCTAATAAGCTAAAGGAACGGACACGCCCTTACTCCCCAGACCCCCCCCC
>CM064523.1:15735604-15745604 GCA_032716605.1 Paralithodes platypus
GCCAAATTCAGGGCGGTGGGTGGTCATCTCCCAAAATATATTGTTGGTGTATTGGAAATAAGTGTGGTGTGCTTTGTTTAGTGTAGTGAAATGAATAGGAAGAGAAGGTGTTTGTGAGAGTTAGCTTGAGATAGTGAGGTAGGCCACACAAATGAAATAGGGGTTACAGCAACTCTTTATCACATGCCTATATGAAGCCTCCCCTGGGTGTGTACAATCTCACTAGGTTAACACACACACACACACACACACACACACACACACACACACACACACACACACGAAATATACCGATGATTGTTATTATTATTATTTACACACACACAACACGCAAAAAGAATCATTCAGCAACACACGAGAACAACCGGACCTTGACAAATTAGAAACACAGTGCTCTCTTTCACACACACACACACACACACACACACACACACACACACACACACACAGAACAAATAATTCCAGATCACCCACACCTTAATAAATTAGAGAGACAGTCCCACAAGAGGTATAAGTCGACTAGTGTAATCAAGCAAATATTTCTACTATTCGGCATAGGTCAGCCAGGGGATAGGTGTGGAAATTTACAGCCCATTCGTTCTAGCCCTTTTTGTGTTATAGAGGTTAGGGTTCGTGATTTCTAGCCTACCTATTTGGAACAGGGTATAGCACGGGGCTCTTCTTAACCCCTTGAGGATTATGACGCATTGTAACAGTATATTTTGGCTACCATTAGACGATTTCATTCAACTTAGGAAGGATCTGTGAGTATCAAAAGGGTAAATACTATCTCCATTAACCCTCCGATTTCCATATACCCTTCCTAATCTGAATAAAATTGTCTAATAATGCCCAGAATAGAAATACAATAAAATAAATGCTAACCATTTACCAACGCAACGAAATCATCAAATGATAAAATAAATTCGTATATCTACCTCTCATAGCAAATATACATCTCTCTCTCTCTCTCTCTCTCGGTTGCAAAATTATTGGTAAATCTTTTAACTCACACGAATCTAAGAATTTCTTCTTCAATCGAGTTGTCAACTTGTGGAATGGGCTTCCCCGAAACGTTATAGACTGCATCACCGTTGATTCATTTAAACTCCGCCTAGACAAATATCTCGCATCAAACCCGCGACTGACTGCGTTTGTAAATGAATAACTTTATTTTATTCCCCCCTCAGTTACTAACCCATCTGTCCCCTACTAACTTCCTAATCCTGCCACGGACATTAGTTCCAGGGCAGTAATTCCCTTTCCAATGTTCCCTTACCCACTCTAAACCACTGTTTGGACACTTGATCCTCAGTGTTTTGGAGGACAAGCAACCTAGAAGGGTCACTAGATCTGTTGTTGCTTGATTTCCTTTGTACTCCTTTGTACTCATACCCACTAACGAACACATCTCTCTCTCACACAAACACACACTTTGTCTTTTTTGTCTCTCTCTCTCTCTCTCTCTCATACCCACTAACGAACACATCTCTCTCTCACACACAAACACACTCTCTTTCTCTCTCTTACCCACTAACGAACACCTCCCCACCCTCCACACACACATTCCCCTGAACGAAACACAGAGCGACTCCCACATCTGAACGAAAACTAACAACAACAACAACAACAACACGGCAAATGAGAAACACTGTGTTGCTTGAGGGGGAACGAACATATACAACACACACACACACACACACACACACACACACATACACCACTACCCTGAACGAAACATTGAGCAAAATATCTTAGCTCACAACAACACTCTTGGTCAATGTGAAATAGTGTTGATGGAGAGACACACACAAATATACAGAGAGAGAGAGAGAGAGAGAGAGAGAGAGAGAGAGAGAGAGAGAGAGAGAGAACGCGTGTGTTGAGATGAGGCGCATTCTCCACTGAAAATAAAAGTCAAGCTGGTTGACTTTGGCTCAACTTCGTGCAAACTTTGTGTTGACAACAAACTGTCTTTCTTTCTTCCTGTGAAGGCCGCTCCCCTTATAAACCCCGACACTGGAGGGAATCGCAAACCTTCCAAAATTCAGGGGAGTTTCTAGTTTTTTTTCTGAACTCCCTTCTCCATTATGTTTAGCCCCCATTAGTCTTGGCATTATAAGACGTTCGCCTCTTTAGTTTGGCGATTTTAAGACGTTCGCTTCTTTAGTTTGGCGATTTTAAGACACTTCGCCCCATTTATGCTCATATGAAGATCTTTTGGGTCCTTTAGCTGTCGATTCTATCCTGGATTTTTTCTACTGAAAAATGTACACATTTATCTCGAAAGTGGCTTTTGGGAGTATTCTATTAGGGGGCGATTTCTACTTGCGGGATTTTTTGGGGGACCCCTTTCTCCCCCATGTTTAGCCTCATTGCTTTTGAGGTTTTAAGACGTTAGCTCTATACTCATTTTAGCACGCGCGCGCGCACAGAGAAAGAGAGAGAGAGAGAGAGAGAGAGAGAGAGAGAGAGAGAGAGAGAGAGAGAGAGAGAGAGAGAGAGCGAGAGGGAGAGAGAGAGAGAGAGAGAGAGAGAGAGAGCGAGAGAGAGAGAGCGAGAGAGAGAGCGAGAGCGAGAGCGAGAGCGAGAGCGAGAGAGAGAGAGAGAGAGAGACGCCCCCCCCCAACACACAGACGCTGCCCTAAACTAAACAAGTAACCACAACACCTCGGTAATTGACACTCTCAAATGGACATCCCCCACTATAAAAGAAAACACTGACACTATACTTCCTGTTGACTTTGTGCTGACAACTACTCTCTCTCTCTCTCTCTCTCTCTCTCTCTCTCTCTCTCTCCCCCCCCCCCTCCGAACGAAACCTTGCCACTGATGGGTAACCATTGAATCTCGGAGCAGAGGCTAAAGACAATTTCTTATGGCAAACAAAGTCAACCTGTTGACTGGCCGGATAAGTTAGGTTTAGGAATTGTGTATTGCCAGCCTCATTGGCTATTATTATTATTATTATTATTATTATTAGATATGTTCCCACAATAAAATTAGAGACAGTTGGCGATACAAAGCTCTGGTGTGATATCTCTAGTTCACTAAAACCCTCTCCCCTGTATTAGGGCTTATAGAGTCAGCGTTCTTAAGGGGCCCCACCTCGCTTTTTTCTCTTTCTCTCCCTCTTTCTTTGGCTTGTATCCATTCGGCTCCATTCAGCCTACTGTTATAAGATGTTTACCCCCATCCAGGTGTCAATATTTTCCTGGTGAGCGGTAGCGAGCCAGAATATATATATTTTTGTTTTGCAGCAAGCTAAATTTGTACATTTTTCGATAGAAATATTTCTCCGGCGAAGCCGGATTTCTCCATACAATGCTGGCTCGCTATCGCTCGTCAGGAAGAAATCGACCTGGATGGGGATGAACGTCATAAATTAGTTGGCTGCATGGGACCAAATGGATACAAGTCAGAGAAAGAGAGAAAAGGGGAGAAAGATAAAAAAAAGCAGGTGACCCCTCTTAACGGGAGAAAATTAAAGGTTTATTGTCAACACGAAGTTTAGCCTAAGTCAATAATGTTGATTTTTAGTTTCAGTGCTTCTCTCTCTCTCTCTCTCTCTCTCTCTCTCTCCTTCTCCAATACCTATATTACTATCAATCAATCTACATATATGTCTATCTTCCTGCCTATCTAAGAAATATGCTCTCTCTCTCTCTCTACCTCTCTCTCTCTCTCTCTCTCTCTCTCTCTCTCTCTCTCTCTCTCTCTCTCTCTCTCTCTCTCTCTCTCTCTCTCTCTCGAACGATACATAGAGCAACTCCCATAAACCCTAACAGCACAGATGAGAAACACAGTGTGGCCTGAAGGGGAAAACAGTCACACCAGTATCACTCAACTTCGACCTGGTTTTATAAATCTTCGTTCTAGAACATTTATATTTCTTCCCACTGTCAAATAAAGATGATGATGCCAATGCTGATATTAATGACATTATTTCAATTTACGTCATAAAACTAATGATAAAATGAAAACAAATTAAACACTTCTCACAAAAAAAAAAAAAAAAAAAAAAAAAAAAAAAAAAAAAATAATAATAATAATAATAATAATAATAATAATAATATTAACAATAATACAAACAAAGTAAATTTATATATAACGAGAAAAATAAAGTTTGGAATCCTATCTCAATCTATCGTGAGGTATTGCCTTGTAATTGGTCCTAGGGTGATGGCGGGTTGATAGGGACGTGTTGTGTGGCGGGCAGATTTATATTATAGATTTTGGCTGATACCCATCTGGATTGCAATGGACCAGGTTGTTGTTGTTGTTGTTGTTGTTGTTCAACACAGACAACTCAAGTATTTCAGGTCTATAACAAAATCATTCATCTGCCATCGAAATTAACGCTCTACGCTACTTTGAAGAGCAAAAAGACAGGGTTACAAAAAGGCTCTCTCCCCACCCTCCACATATTTCTGTCATCAGTCGACTGACATTATAATGAAGTACAGTGACTTATAAGTCTGTGGATCTCCTATATTATAAGTCTGTGAATCTCCTATATTATAAGTCTGTGGATCTCCTATATTATAAGTCTGTGGATCTCCTATATTATAAGTCTGTGGATCTCCTATATTATAAGTCTGTGGATCTTCTATATTATAAGTCTGTGGATCTCCTATATTATAAGTGTGGATCTCCTATATTATAAGTCTGTGAATCTCCTATATTATAAGTCTGTGGATCTCCTATATTATAAGTCTGTGGATCTCCTATATTATAAGTCTGTGGATCTCCTATATTATAAGTCTGTGGATCTTCTATATTATAAGTCTGTGGATCTCCTATATTATAAGTCTGTGGATCTCCTATATTATAAGTCTGTGGATCTCCTATATTATAAGTCTGTGGATTTCCTATATTATAAGTCTGTGGATCTCCTATATTATAAGTCTGTGGATCTCCTATATTATAAGTCTGTGGATCTCCTATATTATAAGTCTGTGGATCTCCTATATTATAAGTCTGTGGATCTCCTATATTATAAGTCTGTGGATCTCCTATATTATAAGTCTGTGGATCTCCTATGTTATAAGTCTGTGGATCTCCTATATTATAAGTCTGTGGATCTCCTACGTTCTAATGCTGCACAACCAATTGGATACGTACACATGCAGTTTGTTATAGCCTACATTAAAATGATTAGCTATAGTTTTTTATTTAGGTATACAGAATGATATACCTAAGTCGGTTTCTATAGTTATACGATTATGTAAATTATGATGTTTTTGTTAAAGGGGGTCACCAGCTTTTTTGTTTTAATCTTTCTCTCCTTTCCTCTATTTCGCTGGCTTGTATCCATTCGGCCCCATTCAGCCAACTGTTTTAAGACGTTTATCCCCATCCAGGTGTCGATTTCTTTCTGGCGAGCGATAGCGAGCTAGCATTGTATGGAGAAATCCGGCTTCGCCGGAGAAATGTTTCTATCGAAAAATGTACCAATTTAGTTTGCTGAAAAAAAAAATATATATATATATATGCTGGCTCGCTACCGCTCGCCAGGAGAATATTGACACCTGGATGGGGGAAAACGTCTTAAAATAGTAGGCTGAATGGGGCCGAATGGATACAAGCCAAAGAGAGAGGGAGAGAAAGAGAAAAAAAGCGAGGTGGGCTCCCTTAACGTCGAGGTTGTTGATGTTGTGGTTGACAAGGTTGCAGTGGTATTTAAAGTTGTTGTCAGTGGTGTATTTAAAGTTGTTAGTGGAGTGGTGCTGTTGAAGATGATGTGCGTATTAATAATGATGTTTTGTTGATGTTGTTAATGTGTTTGTTTGTGGTTGACGAGGTTGCAGTGGTATTTAAAGTTGTTGTCAGTGGTGTATTTAAAGTTGTTAGTGGAGTGGTGCTGTTGAAGATGATGTGCGTATTAATAATGATGTTTTGTTGATGTTGTTAATGTGTTTGTTTGTGGTTGACGAGGTTGCAGTGGTATTTAAAGTTGTTGTCAGTGGTGTATTTAAAGTTGTTAGTGGAGTGGTGCTGTTGAAGATGATGTGCGTATTAATAATGATGTTTTGTTGATGTTGTTAATGTTTTTGTTTGTGGTTGACGAGGTTGCAGTGGTATTTAAAGTTGTTGTCAGTGGTGTATTTAAAGTTGTTAGTGGAGTGGTGCTGTTGAAGATGATGTGCGTATTAATAATGATGTTTTGTTGATGTTGTTAATGTGTTTGTTTGTGGTTGACGAGGTTGTATAGGTATTTAAAGTTGTTGTAGGTGGTGTTGCGTTTATGAAGAATACTGTTTTTGCTGACGTTAATATTGTGTGTTGTGGCTGACGAGTGTTTATAGGTATTGAACGCTGTTGTTGCTGTCGTTTCCCAGATTGTCTGGCCGAACAGTCCTGAGTCCGGTAGACCGAAGCCGCTCCAGATGCTCGGGCCCCCGAAGGGGCCATGGTGAAAATAGATGTCACTGAGAGGGCAGCGGGGGAGGGGATCATCAACCCACGGGCTTGCACCCCCGGGCCAATGTCCCCACCGCCCGCAGCCACCTTTGCAGTGCCACAAAATTGGGCGATCTCGCCAACACCTAGAAGGAAAAAGTAGTACAGTGAAATAGACAGACGGAAACGGCTAAGCTAGGGTAGAGGATGCCAAACCTCACTCTGGATAGGACCAGCCCACACCACTGTTAATAATTAAGCTGTTGTTGGTGTTGCTGCTGTTGTATTATAATAATGATAATAATTCTATATCTATTGTATATACTCAGGCCCAATAATAATAATTATTATTATTATTTATCGTATTATATGTACCAGATATCGTTTGTTGAACTTAGTATTGCCATCACTGTTACCCTGTCGTTATTTCTCTTGTTATGTATGCTGTTATTGTTGTTATTATTGTTATTGTCATTGCTGGTGCTGGGTAGCGGTGGCACCAATGGTGGGGGTAGGTAATTTATGGCGTAATTAAAAGCAGCTGTTGGATTTATTTTTTCATTATAATTAATATATATATATATATATATTTTTTTTTTTATTGGGGGGGGGGGGGGCCTTGCACGTGACTATTGTTCTATTGAAGCACTTGTTATGATGAATTAACAGGATCCTGATTAAGGGGGGTGACCTGTTTTTGTTCTGTCCTTTTCTATCATTCTCTGGCTTGTATCCATTTGGCCCCATTCAGCCTACTGTTTTAAGACGTTTATCCCCATCCAGGTGTCAATTTTTTACTGGTGAGCGGTAGCGAGCCAGCATATTTTAATTTTTGTTTGACAGCAGGCTAAATTTGTACATTTTTCGATAGAAAAATGTCTCCGGCGAAGCCGGATTTCTTCATATAATGCTGGCTCGCTATCGCTCGCCAGGAAGAAATCGACACCTAGATGGGGATAAACGTCTAAAAATAGTTGGCTGAATGGGGCCGAATGGATACAAGCCAGAGAAAGAGAGAAAAGGACAGAAATAACAAAAAACAGGTCACCCCCTCTTAATGTAGTGCTTATTCCTGATTAATGCAGTGTTTATTAACCTACATCCATTTATCTAACCACCAACAGAATTAACATAATTTTCGTCAATTAATATAGCTATCTATAAATCCAGATCAAACACACATTCCATAAACAACGCTATTGGATTAATTTGACTCTCAATTTGCACATTCTCTTAATTCCTGTTTTAGCATATTTCCCCACTGTTCAATAAATATCGCTCGCCAGGAAAAAAATCGACCCATAAATGACACGAAAAGTCTTAAAATTGACAACAAAATGGGGCGAAACATCTGAAAATCGCCAAACAAATAGGCCGAACGTCATAAAATCTGAAAACTAATAGGGATAAACATGAGGAAGAAGGGGAACCAGAAAAACGACCCTTCTCCCCTTAATATAATCGTTTCTACTTCCTGTAAGTTGAGTGAATTTACATGTAATTTCTTCAAACCTGATTTCACAGTTATACAAGATATTCTTTCTAGACAATATACTGTTGTTACTTCGTGTGATATATATATACAATGGATATTACCTGGAATTCATCATTTTTCTATTTCATTTCGTTATTCTTGAAAGTACGTATTCAATTTATTATCATACATATTATAATATATGTGCGATTAGTTTGCTTGGGAAACAGATTAACTTGCTCATGTAGTAATGTACAGCCTATGTGGTGGATTGTGTTCTTTTATTTAATAATTTTCATTTTAGTAAGCATTGTTTCCACATAGCGATTTTGATAATTTAATTTGACTTTATATTGTCCTTGTCCCAATTTTGGTTTGTTTAGTTTGCAAGTTTTACATTTTAATACTAACAATACATTTGGTTCCATGTCATCTCAACCAGTAGACCATTTCAACCAGTAGCTCTCAACCAGTGCCAAATTAACCCAGACCAACCAAACCAGTGCCAAAATATAGTACTAACCTAACCTAACCGTATTGGTTGATTTGGTACTGGTTGAGAGCTACTGGTTGAAATGGTCTACTGGTTGAGTTGACCGGTCACCATACATTTACATTCTTCTCAGTTTCATGTTTTCCCCACTGAGAGTGTTTGCAATAATGTTTAACTAATATAATGTGTTGTAATTAAAAAATACTTTCTATCACACTTACATAATATGCCGGCAGTTGCATTTCCTTATTGCATTATATATATTGTTGGTTATAATACATGTTTTTCATTTTTTACAAGTACCTCTGACTCAATTCCTTTCCACCCTACAACACACTATCTTTTTCAACTACTAAATTTCTTTCGCAGGAGTTTTATCGTTTTACCGGAAGTCCACCCTTGACAGCTGACCTCGTTTTCTGTTGTCCAGGAAAGAATACCATGGCTACTTTCATTTCCGGTTTGTTAAGGGAGCCCACCTAGCTTTGTTTTCTCTTTCTCTCCCTCTCTCTTTGGATTGTATCCATTCTGCCCCATTCAGCCTACTGGTTACCCCCATCCAGGTGTCAATATTGTCCTGGTGAGCGGTAGCGAGCCAGCATATAAATATTCTTGTTTTGAGAGCAAGCTAAATTTGTAAATTTTTCGATAGAAAAAATTCTCCGGCGAAGCTGGATTTCTCCATAGAATGATGGCTCGCTATCGCTCGCCAGGAAGAAATCAACACCTGGATAATGATAAACGTCTTAAAACAGTTGGCTGAATGGGGCCGAATGGATACAAGCCAGGGAAAGAGAAACAAGGAGAGAAAGATAAAAAAAAGCCGGTGACCCCCTTTAAAGGATGTTCTAACTTACAGTTTTCGTTTCCTTCAAAGGGTTTTTACATTTTCTGGACCTCCTTCTCCCTCATGCTTAGCTTATATAGTATTGAGATTTTAAGACATTTGCCCCATTAGTTGGTGATGTGAAGACCTTACGTGTAATTTAGATGGCGATTTTTTTCTTGGCAAGTGATGGGGAACCTACAATTCATGAAGAACCGGCCTTTGGCATTTGTCAACCGAAAAATGCAAAATATATTCTAGAAGGGTGTTTTTTTGGGGGGTGGGGAGGGGGGGGGCATTTTTTCTGAGCTTATAACAAAATAAATAGGCTATATATCTCCAATAAACGATTCCTCTATTTTTAGCTTTAGATTATTTTCTCTCAATTAGTCATGTTCGAGGTAACTTAAATTAATTAGTTAGTTAAATTAGGACTTCAGAGGCTATCAACCCTATTGGATTATTAAGCCAGCACACTGTAAGTCAAGAATAAAGTCAGGACTGGAGCCTCTCTGCGATAACTCCAGTCCCTTCGATTAAATTAAATAATTTATCCTTACATACATACTAGTAGACTGATACACACAAACATACATACAATATACACACATATTACTCAATCATATTTATTGATTACTGAACACACACAAACACCCCATAAAAACATTATCAATCAATAGCTCATTCCTTCATTCATTCACACACACACACACACACACACACACACAAAGTAAAAACAAACACAATCTAGCAGAAACAGCACACACGCACATATACATACACACATACATACATAAACACATAT
>CM064523.1:15750604-15765604 GCA_032716605.1 Paralithodes platypus
AAGCAAGGAAGACAGGAAGGTAGCAAGGAAGTCAGGCAGGAAAGAAGGAAGGAAGGAAAGAAGGAGGGAAGGAAAGAAGCAAGGAAGACAGGAAGGTAGCAAGGAAGGAAGGAGGGAAGGAAGGTAGGAAGGACGTGCGGAAGGAAGGAAGGAAGAAAGGAAGGAAGGAAGGAAGAAAGAAAGGAAGAAAGGAAGGAAGGAAGGAAGCAAGGAAAGAAGCAAGGAAGGAAAGAAGCAAGGAAGGAAGGAAGGAAAGAAAGAGTGTCAGTTTAATCCCTCACCTGTCTCCTCCTGATTGTGAGATATGAGGAAGGAAGAGAGGGGGAGGCAAGAAAGGTGTGTGAGAGAGAGAGAGAGAGAGAGAGAGAGAGAGAGAGAGAGAGAGAGAGAGAGAGAGAGAGAGAGAGAGAGAGAGAGAGAGAGAGAGAGAGTCGTATAACTATCACTCTCTCTCTCTCTGTATCTATCTATATATCTATCTAACACACACACACACACACACACACACACATTTTCATCACCCTCTACCTAGTAAGTTAAATAACAAAGCAACGAATAAAAAAATATAAAAAGCGCACCCTACGATCCAGAAACAAAAGAGCATCGTAATAAATTTTCCCGCGCGAACAAAGGAAGGATGGCGGGAAAACAAAAGGGCAGCGACGGACTTAGTAAACACTGCGCCCACACCGGCCCCTCTCTGATCAGCTGGCGCAACATGATTAACACTAATTGACCCGACGCGCTCGAGGGAATAATGCGACGGATAAAAACCGACATATAATTCAGGCAAAAGGTGTCATAATTCCTAAACTAAGGAGGCAAAATGTAACATACCGGTAATGGGGCGAAATGGAGACGGTAAACACGCACACACATAATACCCTCTGATCATGCACATTACCGTATATATATATATATATATATATATAATCTCGGTGAGTAAATTATCCGCCAAGAATAAGTACAAAAATAACAAATATAATAATAATAGAATAAAGTTATTGTAATTGACACGATAAATAATGAAACCCCATGCAGTACTCTCATTAGTCATTACTATAGACTCTCTCTCTCTCGTGTGAACTGGGTTGCATGTAATAAACTCGCTGCCAGACATCATCATTATTATTCCCCTTCCGCCGAGATGACTTGGTTTTCGGGGTTATGTAATCATTAAAATCTGACCCCGTTTGAATATTTTAGGATATGCTGGGTTAAGGGGAGGTTTTTAGTTCGTTCCCTAGAATTCCATCAATCTTAAAATTACACCCCCTAAACCCCCTTTCAAGATAAATTTGTACATTTTTCGGTAGAAAAATGTCCCGGCCGAAGGCCGGTTCCTCTTAAATTACAGGCTCGCTGTCGCTCGCCAGGATAAAATCGACACCTGAATTGCACGAAAGGTCTTAATATGGGGTGAAAGTTCTTAAAATCGCTAAACTAATGGGGCAAACGTTTTATAATATCAAAAGCAATGGGGCTAAACATGAGGGAGAAAGGGGTCAAGAAAAAAATCCCTCAAGTGGAGATCTCCCCTTAACAGTCATAGTCTTAACCCCTTCTGTACCGTCGACGTTTTATGAAATTTATCCCAGCGATTATTATGGACGATTTTGTGCAGTTTAAAAAGGATCTATGGTAGTCAAAAGGGTTAAGTGAGCTAGTTCGAAGCCTGTGAATTGCTAGAGGCCCTTTTGAAACCGAATACAATCGTCTATTAGTAGCTAGAATAAAATACAAAACACGTCGCCGGTATAGAAGGGGTTAAAGAAGTGGGGTGGGTGTCATCCTGGCCATGATGAACGAACATTTTGGAATCGAGTGTTAATTAATGAAAGATAACTTGGAATCTGCCCAGTCTTAAGGGGAGACGGTCGTTTTTCTGGTCCCCTTTCTCCCTCGTCTTTAGTCCCATGATTTTTTTCAGATTTTTATACCTTTCGGCCCCTTTGTTTGGCGATTTTAAGACCTTTCGTCCCATTTCGTTATAAATGTTAAGACCTATCGTGCCATTTAGGTGTCGATTTTTCCTAGCAAGCGATAGCGAGCCTGTAATTGTAAGAGGAACCGGCCTTCGGCCGGGAAATTTTTCTACCGAAATATGTACAAATTTATCTTGAGGGGGGGGGGGGGGTCTAGGGGATGTTTTTCTAAGTTTGAGGGATGTCTAGCGAGGAAACTAAGAATTTATGACTGAATGAATCTATAGGTAAAAAAAAAACAGAAAAAAAAAACAGTCAGTGTCCCCTTAAAAGCTATCAATTTATCTCTTCTTACGTCGTTCATTAAGGAGTGGGGTTTCACGGTGGGGGTCACCGTTTTTTGTTTTGTTTTTATCTTTCTCTCCTTTTCTCTCTTTCCCTGGCTTGTATCCATTCGGCCCCATTCAGACAACTGTTTTAAGACGTTTATCCCCATCCAGGTGTCGATATCTTCCTGGCGAGCGATGGCGAGCCAGCATTGTATGAAGAAATCCGGCTTCGCCGGAGAAATTTTTCTATCGAAAAATTTACAAATTTAGCTTGCTGTCAAATACAAAAATATTGACATCTGGATGGGGGTAAACGTCTAAAAACAGTAGGGTGAATGGGGCTGAATGGATACAAGCCAAAGAGAGAAAGGGAGAGAAAGAGAAAAAACAAAGCGAGATGGGCTCCCTTAAGAATATAAACACCATGTGAGCAGAACTTTACTGATCATGTTTCGCAGATAACTTATTTATGCCACTAACCAGGTAGAGGAAAAAGTTATCTGCGAAACGTGGTCAATAAAGTGCTCCTCCTCATAATATGGCGTTTATGATTCTTAAGGGAGCCCACCTCGCTTTTGTTCTCTTTCTCTCCCTCTCTCTTTGGCTTGTATCCATTCGGCCCCATTCAACCTACGGTTTTAAGACGTTTACCCCCATCCAGGTGTCAATATTTTCCTGGCGAGCGGGAGCGAGCCAGCATATATATATTTTTGTTTTGACAGCAAGCTAAATTTGTACATTTTTCGATAGAAAAATGTCTCCGGCGAAGCCGGATTTCTCCATACATTGCTGGCTCGCTATCGCTCGCTGTAAGATCTAAACACCAATCTATATATCCTGTATTAGTATTGCCGAATGTTTATTATGGGTGTGGATGTATTTGAGTGTAAAGAGAAGCTAAATGACACCAGTGGCCCCAATATAGCGGAGGTAGGCCGATCTCAGCTGCTACAGGAGCTCTAGGGGTTGCGTATAATAAACCCTCCTCTGTGTGTGTCACGTGTAAGCCAATCAAAGTCCATCGCGAGTCAAATACCAGCCAATCAGAGTTCGACTGGAGGTAACTTCCGGCCAATTGAAGTTCGTCCGGGCCGAAAGCCAGCCAATCAGAGTTCTCCTCAAGTCAAATGTCCGCCAATAGGAGCTGGTCTGGAGTTGGTGATGTAGGAAGCTGGTTATAAAATGATATGATAACTCTATTGTATTCGCGTTCACTATATAATTATGATCAGTCAAAATAATTTACCATGATCATAAGAGAGAATACATTTAGGCTACATTTACAACAAAACAGGTAGGCAAATTGATAAAATATGCCGAAGGTACATGGTCTTCTATGCCGACCGTTTCAACATATATTTCTCGTACATGTAATAAAAACAAAACAATACAAATAAGTACTTTATGCGACTAAACCACATATGAATAATATTGGTAACTTATTCACCAAAGTTCAAGGGGAAGACGAACATGCAAAATAATCAGGGGAGATTTAGATGTATTTCTATATTCTCCCTAGACCTCTATATTCTCCCTAGACCTCTATATTCTCCCTAGACCTCTATATTCTCCCTAGACCTCTATATTCTCCCTAGACCTCTATATTCTCCCTAGACCTCTATCAAGCTTAAAAATCACCCCCGAGACCCCCTTCGAGATAAATTTGTACTATTTTTCGGTAGAAAAGGGTCGTGGCCAAAGGGCGATTCTTCCCAAATTACAGGCTTGGTATCGATCGCGAGGGAAAACCCAAACCTAAATGGCACGAAAGGTATTAATATTGACAAAGAAATGGGATGAAAGGTCTGAAAATCGCCAAGCTAATGGGGCGAATGTCTTAAAATCTCAAAACTAATGGGGCTAAACATGAGGCATAAAGGGATCCGGAAGTAACAATAACGTCCCCTAAAATCTATATCAAAACACAACCAAATCTACAACTCATAATAGTGACACGTTAAGGGAACCCCACCTCGCTTTTTTTTTTTATCTTTCTCTCCCTCTCTCTTTGGCTTGTATCCATTCGGCCCCATTCAGCCTACTGTTTTAAGACGTTTACCCCCATCCAGGTGGCAATATTTTCCTGGTGAGCGGTAGCGAGCCAGCATATAAATATTCTTGTTTTGAGAGCAAGCTAAATTTGTACATTTTCCGATAGAAAAATTTCTCCGGCGAAGCCGGATTTCTCCATACAATACTGGCTCGCTATCGCTCGCCAGGAAGATATCAACACCTGGATGGGGATAAACGTCTTAAAACAGTTGGCTTAATGGAGCCGAACGGATACAAGCCAAAGAAAGAGAGAAAGACAAAAGTAGAGAAAAAAAAAAAAACAGGTGACCCCCCTTAATACAATGCGAGCGAAACCTTCCATTATAGGTAGGCGAGAAATCGTGACCCCTTTACCCTCTGTAACTCAAAAAGGGCTAGCGCAAATGGGCTGTATATTTCCACACCCGTTCCCTGGCTGACTCTTCCCATTTAGTAGAAATGTTAGCTCGATTACACTAGTCGTTTATGAGATATAGAGGTTAGTGGTCAAGATTTTTAGCCTAATCATAAAGAATGGACTACTAGTCCGGTGGCAGGGCCATGGAACCTTGCACTGAGAGAGGGTAATCATTTTATTGCATTTTTCGATAGAACTTGGTGTCTAATTCAATTTCTGGGTGGGTGTGAACTTCACACCCGCTTGCCAATTTCAGAAAACAAGATGGCCGCCAAAAATTGCCAATTAACAAAACCCTTCATAATTTCTGTTCTGAGCTCACAAATATGTTGTTTTTATAGTCTATAGGTATGTTTTTATAGTCTATAGGTATGTTTTCGGGTGCACAGAATCCGATTCTGGCATTGTTTTAATGGTTTCAAGTCATCCTAATGAATATATACCAAGATGGTGGGCAAAATTACACAAAAAGCTGTTTTTCTGCATTTAATTATGATAAATTCTTGATGCATTTTCACTTGATATTTTCTGGATGAGAAACATTAGAATCCAAAGCAAACATGATAATTGGAAATCTCAATTCCTTACACAATAAAGACATGTAAATACTAGACATACATTTACTTAAAAATACTGTGTTATAGCCGTTTTCCGTTGGCTTAACCCGTACTACATCACAAAGTACAATTATTATCCTAACATTCTTCCTCCATAATTATTGTCTTCTCCATCATCTTTCAAGTTGAATGGGTTGTGGCACACACCACTAGCAGCACCACAAGCGCAAAAGACGGTGCATGGCAGCTGACGGCTCATACAACCACATTTGCCCCCTCGGCATTTTTGATGATTGATTTTTTCCTGGCGAGCGACAGCGAGACTGTAGTTTAAGAGGAACCGGTCGGGAAATTTTTCTATAGACAAATTTACAAATTTATCTTGAAGGAGAGTCTTGGGCGAGTGTTTTTTTAAAGCTTGATGGAGGTCCAGGGAGAAAAGAAAAACTATGATAAATATATATTAATTATCAAACAAATACGGCCTATTAATAAAGGTGATGGTCAAGAAACTGCCCCGGCTCAGATTATGGAGCTCGTATAACACGTTTTAGTGGCCATTAGACCACACTTAAGGGGGTAGTACTTGCTTTTTGGGTATATATTTATATATTTAATTATTTTTTAGTTTCCTCGCTAGACCTCCATCAAGCTTAGAAAAACACCCCGTAGACCCCCTCTCAAGATAAATTTGTACATTTTTCGGTAGAAAATTTTCCTGGCCGAAGGCCGATTCCTTCTAAAATTAGAGGCTCGCTTACGCTCGCCAGGAAAAAATCGACACCTAAAGGGCACGAAAGGTCTTAATATTGAATACAAAATGAGGCGAAATGTCTTAAAATCGCCAAACTAACGGAAAGAACGTCTTAAAACCTCAAAACTAATACGCTAAACATGAGGGAGAAGGGGGTCCAGAAAAAGCGAGTAACTCCCCCCTTAAAGTCTCAGATTAGGGAGCTCGTCCCGTTTTTAGTGGCCGCATAACACCCCCACTTAATCGGAGGGTTTTCTGAGGGTTCTTGAACTAAGTGAACTAAGTGAACTAAGTGAACTTGCATGTTGGTTACTCTAACATATATATATATATACATCGTGATATGGACAATCGTATACCGGAGACTAATTATAAACATATCGTATTCAATTAAAGGGACGATGGTAGTTAAACTAAATATACCGTACTATATGGATGCCAGTGTGTTAAGGGGAGGTTTTTAGAGTGTTCCCCAGACCTCCATCAAGCTTAAAATTACACCCCCTAGACCCCCTTTCAAGATAAATTTGTACATTTTTCGGTAGAAACATTTCCTGGCCGAAGGCCGGTTCCTCTTAAATTACAGGCTCGCTATCGCTCATCAGAAAAAAATCGTCACCTAAATGGCACGTAAGGTCTTAAAATTGACAGAAATGTGGTAAAAGTTCTTAAAATCGCCAAATAATGGGGGCGAAAGGCTTAAAATCTCAAAAGCAATGGGGTTAAACATGAGAGAGAAAGGGGTCCAGAGAAAAAAATCCCTCAAGTGGAAATCTCCCCTTAACCCTTTGAGTACCAGCGACGTGTGATGAATTGTATTCTATGTATAGTTAGACGATATTTTGCCGCTTAGGAAGAATCTGTGATAGTTGAAATGGTTGATTGAGATAGTTTAAAGCCTTATTATTGCTAGAGGTCCTTCCTAGGCTGAATACAATCGTCTAGTAGTTGCCAGAATATGCTAAAAGGGACGTCCTTTGCACTGTATGGGTTAAGGGGAGGTTTTTAGTTTCTTCCCTAGACTTCCATTAAGCTTAAGATTACACCCCCAAGACCCCCTTTTAAGATAAATTTGTACATTTTTCGGTAGAAAAATGTCCCGGCCGAAGGCCGGTTCCCCTTAAAATTACAGGCTCGCTATCGCTCGCCAGGAAAAATCGACACCTAATTGGCACGAAAGGTCTTAAAATTGACAGAAATGGGGCTAAAGTTCTTAAGATCGCCAAACTAATGGGGCGAACGTCTTAAAATCTCAAAAGCAATGGAGCAAAACACGAGGGAGAAAGGGATCCAGACTCCTTCTCATATTCATCCAAGTCTACAAAAAAAAAAAAAAAAAAAAAAAAATCTCCGGTTCGACACCCTGATGGAAGAATGCAGGACATGGTAAAGAGGTAATGAGAAGGAAGAGAGGGATAACTGAACGTGTGGGGAAGATAATAAAGTGGAATGTGTGTGTGTGAGAGAGAGAGAGAGAGAGAGAGAGAGAGAGAGAGAGAGAGAGAGAGAGAGAGAGAGAGAGAGAGAGAGAGAGAGAGAGAGAAGTGCTTGCTTGCTGGGAAGGGTTGAGAGCAGAAAAGAGGGGTTGGTGGAGACTTGGAAGGGAAGAATGTTGTCATTGAAGTTTGGAGAGGTCAGAGGAAGAGTGAGAGGGTGGAGAGGGGTAGGTAGGTGGGGGGGGGGTAGAGGGGAGGGGAGAGGAAGTGGGGGTGGAGGGAGGGTGGGGATCGAGGGGTTGTAGGGAGAGATGAGGAGGAAGTGGATGGGAGGGAGAGTGGGGAGGGGGAAGGGAAAGATGAGGAGGAAGTGGGGATGGAGGGAGAAAGGATAGAGGAAGTATAGGGTGGGTAGGAAGGAAGGGTGGAGGAAGTAAGGGGAGGGGAGTTGAGAATTAAAAGGGAGGGTGGAGGTGGGTAGGGAGGGAGGGTAGGAAGGAAGTGGGGGGGGGGGAGGGGGGAGGGGAGAGAGTATGAAGGAGCAGGCAGAGTAAGGGAAGAGGGAAGAGAGAAGTTTAGAGAGTTAAGAGGGAGCTAGGGGGGGGGGGGGGGAGATTGAAGGAGGGTGGGGGAGGGAGGGGGGAGGAGAACGGAAGGAAGAATATAATACTGCATAAAGGAAGTGAATGAAGGAGAGAGAGAGAGAGAGAGAGAGAGAGAGAGAGAGAGAGAGAGAGAGAGAGAGAGAGAGAGAGAGAGAGAGAGAGAGAGAGAGAGAGAGAGAGAGAGAGAGAGAGAGAGAGAGAGAGGAGAGAGATGGCTAATATTAAAGATGTAGTATTGGTGATAGGTGATATGTTGATGTGGAGGTTAGCAAAGGAGGTGATAATGGTACTAGACAGAAAATAAGGTAGGTAATAGGAGAACTGGTGAAATAGGCAAGTAGGGGAATATTGGGTACTGGGTGGCAGGAGGTATATTGGGTACTGGGTGGCAGGAGGTATATTGGGTACTAGGTGGCAGGAGGTATATTGGGTACTGGTGGCAGGAGGTATATTGGGTACTGGTGGCAGGAGGTATATTGGGTACTAGGTGGCAGGAGGTATATTGGGTACTGGGTGGCAGGAGGTATATTGGGTACTGGGTGGCAGGAGGTATATTGGGTACTGGGTGGCAGGAGGTATATTGGGTACTGGGTGGCAGGAGGTATATTGGGTACTGGGTGGCAGGAGGTATATTGGGTACTAGGTGGCAGGAGGTATATTGGGTACTGGGTGGCAGGAGGTATATTGGGTACTGGGTGGCAGGAGGTATATTGGGTACTAGGTGGCAGGAGGTATATTGGGTACTGGGTGGCAGGAGGTATATTGGGTACTAGGTGGCAGGAGGTATATTGGGTACTGGGTGGCAGGAGGTATATTGGGTACTGGGTGGCAGGAGGTATATTGGGTACTAGGTGGCAGGAGGTATATTGGGTACTGGGTGGCAGGAGGTATATTGGGTACTGGGTGGCAGGAGGTATATTGGGTACTGGGTGGCAGGAGGTTATTGGGTACTGGGTGGCAGGAGGTATATTGGGTACTAGGTGGCAGGAGGTATATTGGGTACTGGGTGGCAGGAGGTATATTGGGTACTAGGTGGCAGGAGGTATATTGGGTACTGGGTGGCAGGAGGTATATTGGGTACTAGGTGGCAGGAGGTATATTGGGTACTGGGTGGCAGGAGGTATATTGGGTACTGGGTGGCAGGAGGTATATTGGGTACTAGGTGGCAGGAGGTATATTTAGCCATAAGTTTACAACATATATTTACATTTACAGTATTTGTATTCATATTTCCCTGGCGGAGCCTTTGGAAAGCTCACAAAGCTCTCTTAAAGGGGCATGGTTCACTTCATGGTCGTTTCTTTCTTTTTTTCATTTATTTATTAGTTTTCTAGTTTCCTCCCTAGAACTACATCAAACTTTAAAAAACAAAAAAAAAGGAACCCCTTTCAAGATATATTTGTACATTTTGTCCTGGCCGAAGGCCGGTTCCTCCAAAATTAAAGGCTCGCTTTCGCTCGCCAGGAAAAAATCGACACCTAAATGACACGAAAAGTCTTAATATTGACAAAAAAGGGGCGAAAGGTCTTAAAATCTAAACAGGAGGGAGAAGGGTGTCCAGAAAAACCGACCATCCCCCCTTAAAAATGTGTTGGGGAGGCGGAGGACACATCGGTATGGGCGACTGAATGGCTGTGAGAATGTCCACATTATTAGGGTCTGTTCGACGGCTTGGTTGGCGCGGGAGTCCAGATGTAATATACTGTATATTATGGGAAGGTGGAATCACGAGAAAGGGAGGTAGATGCGAAGAGGATATTTTGTTCAGTTCAATTTCAATTCAAAATACTTTAATCACAATTGCATAATATATAAATATCCTTCAACATTACAACATATTTACATTGCGAGAATGAGGAGTTGATATGTGCCATTATATAGTTATTCATTTATTGCACAAATGATATAAGTCAACACAAACAAAACAGCAAGAGTGCACCCAAAAAGAAGCTACAAATATAGAAAGAAACACACATATATGTACAAAGAATCCCAGTAACAGTAACAACATTGCAAAGCTATTAAATACTATATTGGTAGAAGGCGAGGTGGTTTGGGTAGAGGAGAAGGTATCATTCGAAAAAGGGGGAGGTGATATTGGTAGTGGAGGTGGTACTTGTATACATAAATGATGGCCTAGGTTGGCAGAAGATGGCAGAGGTGTGTTGTCTTTGGATAGGAAACGGGCTATAGTAAGAGGGGGTGACCTGTTTTGGTTCTGTCCTTTTCTATCTTTCTCTGCCTTGTACCCATTTGGCCCCATTCAGCCTACTGTTTATCCCCATCCAGGTGTCAATTGTTTACTGGTGAGCGGTAGCGAGCCAGCATATTTTTTATTTATGTTTGACAGCAGGCTAAATTTGTACATTTTTCGATAGAAACACGTCTCCGGCGAAGCCGGATTTCTTCATATAATGCTGGCTCGCTATCGCTCGCCAGGAAGAAAGCGACACCTAGATGGGGATAAACGTCTTAAAATAGTTGGCTGAATGGGGCCGAATGGATACAAGCCAGAGAAAGAGAGAACTAACAAAAAGCAGGTCACCCCCTTTAATTAAGATGGGTAGGGGGCATTGCTAGGGGGAAATGGTACTGGCATAAAGGGAGATGGTATTGGTAAGGAGATGGTATAGGTATGTTTGGTATGGATAAGGTGGTATTGGTGAAGGAAAGGGGAGCTAGATTTAGTAGACTAGAGAGGGATATCTGTAAGACAAGTGGTTTTGGTAGGGGATATGTTGGAAGAATATGGTAGAAGAAAGTGCTATACCGTACCCTGTTCCAAATAGGTACGCCAGACATCGTGAACCCTAACCTCCATAACTCAAACAGGTCTAGAGCAAATGGGCTGTCCAATTCCACACCTATTCCCTGGCTGACCTTCCCAGATGGTAGACTAATATAATGGATTTTAGGAGTAGAGTTGGTTGGTGGAGAGAACATAATAATATATCCAGTATTAGCTCGATTACTCTAGTCGTTTGGGAGTTACAGAGGTTAATCTTCAAGAATTTTGGTCTACTTACTCGGAACAGTGTATAGTTTTAGTATGGGAGGTGGTGGTGGAGGAAGGTGGTGGTGGAGGAAGGTGGTGGTGGAGGAAGGTGGTGGTGGAGGAAGGTGGGATTGGTGGAAAGAGATTATGGTACAGGTAGGCTACTTTATATGGGAAGCAGCAAGGGTGTTGGGAGACGATGATATTGCTGAAAGGAGAGGTACTATTTTGATTTTCTTATATTTTATTATTATTTTATACATATATATACAGTAAGCTATACTGTATACACACATATATATATATATATATATATATATATATATATATATATATATATATATATATATATATATATATATATATATATATATATATTATTTGTTGTTTTTAAAGGGGATATGGCATTGACAGGGGAGGTGTTATTGCTAGAAGGGGAAATAGTCGTGGTAAAAAGGGGACAATGGAATAGGTTGATATGGGTACTTTATATGAGAAGCAGCAGGGTCTTGGAAGAGGGTGGTATTGGGAGAGGTGCTATGCTTAGATTGGAAAGGGGTCATTGGTAAGGGAAGTGGTATTGGTAGAACGAGAACTGGTAAAAAAGAAATTATGGTGGAGGTACCGTGCTTTAAGGGGACATTGGTTATTTTGTTTAGTCTATGTATTTATTTATATATATATATATATATATATATATATATATATATATATATATTTTTTTTTTTTTTTTGAGACAATGAACGGAGGAAGGAAATACACAGACAAAACAAAAAGGTTCATGTGCCTAAAGGCATCCTCTTAACCCCTTCTGTACCGCGACGTCCTTTTAACTTTGATCTGGCTACTATTAGACGATTTTAAAAAGTTTAAAATGTAGCCTCCAGCAATTAACAGGCTTCGAACGATCTCACTTAACCATTTTTACCACCACAGATCATTCCTAAGCTTCATAAAATCATCTGAATGTAGCTGAAATCAAATACAAAAGACGTCACCGGTACAGAAGGGGTTAATTTATTTTTTAATTTCCTCCCTAGACTTTCATCAAACTTAAAAACAAAAACATCCATTAGATCCCTCTACTACTACATTTTTCGGTAGAAAAATTTCACGGCCGAAGGCCGGTTCCTCCACAATTATAAGCTTGCTATCGCTCGCCAGGAAAAAAAACGACACCTAAAGGGCACGAAAAGGTATTAATATTGACAAAGAAATAGAGGGAAAGGTCTTAAAATCGACAAACTAATGGGGCAAACGTCTTAAAATCTCAAAACTAATGGGGATAAGCATGAGAAAGAAAAGGGACCCGAAAAACGGCCCATCTCCAAAAATAAATACTTTTTGCATATTTATACTTGACATTGACAGATAACTTGAATTTAAAGGCGATAGTAGGGTTGGGTGGTGGCTGATAACTACCGTGTTTGATGGAGGAGCAATAATGGTTTGGTGGTTCTCACAGGTAAGCCACGGTAGCCTTGTCCGTTTCTTAGTCATTAATGTGTGACTTTAACCTCATCACACAGGGACAAGTGGCTTATTTCTACACTTTTGATAATGCACCATATTGACGAAAATTAGGGGAAGGTGTGAAAAAAGCTTTGTCAAAATATCATACTGATCCAACTGTTTGTTAATAAGTTATTTCCGAAAAACGATGCCACACGGCCTCTGAAACCCATAGTAGGTGTTGAATATTTCCTGGCGAGCAGTAGCGAGCCAGCATATTTGTTAACATATTTTTGACAGCAAGCTAAATTTGTAAATTTTTCGATAGAAAAATGTTTCCGGCGAAGCCGGATTTCTCCAAACAATGCTGGCTCGCTCGCTCGCCAGGACAAAATCGACACCTGGATGGGGATAAACGTCTAAATGTTTTAAGCTGAATGGGGCCGAATGGATACAAGCCAGAGAAAGAGAGAAAAATAAGAGAACAAAATCAGGTCACCCCCCTTCAGGGATATTGGTAAGGAACGTAGTATTGGTAGAGGGGTAGGTGGTACTGGTAGAAGAGGTTGATAGGTACTGGTAAAAGAGGGTTGATAGGTACTTTATATGGGAGGTATAGCGGGATATTGGGAGACGATGATACTGGTGAAAGGAAAGGTGTTATATTTGTATTAGAAGGGGAAGAGGGGCACTGGCAGGGGAGGCGGTATTGGTATAAGGTGGTATTAAGGGGAGGTTTTTAGTTTGGTCCCTAGATATCCTTCAAGCTTAAGATTACACCCCCTTGAGCCCATTTCAAGATAAATTTGTACATTTTTCGGTAGAAAAATGTCCCGGCTGAAAGCCGGTTCCTCTTAAATTACAGGCTCGCTATCGCTCGCCAGGATAAAATCGACACCTAAATGGCACGAAAGGTCTTAAAATTAACAGAAATGGGTTGAAAGTTCGTAAAATCGTCAAAATAATGGGGCAAACGTCTTAAAATTAGAAAAAAACAATGGGGCTAAACATGAGGGAGAAAGGAGTCAAGAAAAAAATCCCTCAAGCGGACATCTCCCCTTAATAGAAAGAGAGGTGGATGTTGTAAAGTAGAAATAAATTGTAGTGTAGGTCCAGTCGCGCTAATAAGTCACGTCTCAGCTGTCCTAACGTTTGGCTCGCTCTTTGCTGTATTAAGGGGAGATGTCCACTTGAGGGATTTTTTTCTCGACTCCTTTCTCCCTCATGTTTAGCCCCATTGCTTTTGAGATTTTAACCACGTTCGCCCCATTACTTTAGCGATTTTAAGAACTTTCACCCCATTTCTGACAATTTTAAGAACTTTCGTGCCATTTAAGTGTCGATCTTTTCCTGGCGAGCGATAGCGAGCCTGTAATTTAAGAGAAACCGGCCTTCGGCCGGGACATTTTTCTACCGAAAAATGTACAAATTTATCTTGAAAGGGAGTCTAGGGGGTGTAATTTTTAAGCTTGATGGAGGTCTAGGGAACAAACTAAATACCTCCCCTTAATGCCTGTCACATGATGACTAGGGTGGGTATGAGTAGGAACATGTTTGTATATGTCACTCAAAAAGAATTGGTAAACAAAAGGAGATGGTTTAGGTTGGTATAGGGTAACAGATAGGGAGAAGATGGTGGTGGTGGTGGGAGGGATGCTATATATTTAGATTCGGAAAGGGGGCACTGATAGGGATTGGGGAGAGGGGGGAAGGGATTGGTAGTTGGAAAGGGGGCACTGATAGGGATTGGGAGAGGGGGGAAAGGGATTGGTAGTTGGAAAGGGGGCACTGATAGGGATGGGGAGAGGGGGAAGGGATTGGTAGTTGGAAAGGGGGCACTGATAGGGATTGGGAGAGGGGGGAAGGGATTGGTAGTTGGAAAGGGGGCACTGATAGGGATGGGGAGAGGAGGGAAGGGATTGGTAGTTGGAAAGGGGGCACTGATAGGGATGCGGAGAGGAGGGAAGGGATTGGTAGTTGGAAAGGGGGTACTGATAGGGATTGGGAGAGGGGGGAAGGGATTGGTAGTTGGAAAGGGGGCACTGATAGGGATGCGGAAAGGAGGGAAGGGATTGGTAGTTGGAAAGGGGGCACTGATAGGGATTGGAAGAGGGGGAGAGGGGGGAAGGGATTGGTAGTTGGAAAGGGGGGCATCGGTGTAGGGATTTGGTCTGGCTTTAAGGGGGGTGACCTGCTTTTTTGTATTTATCTCCTTTCTCTCTTTCCCTGGCTTGTATCCATTCGGCCCCATTCAGCCAACTATTTAAAGACGTTTATCCCCATCTAGGTGTCGATTTCTTCCTGGCGTGCGATAGCAAGCCAGCATTATATGAAGAAATCCGGCTTCGCCGGAGAAATTTTTCTATCGAAAAATGTACAAATTTAGCCTGCTGTCAAAAAACATTTAAAATATATGCTGGCTCGCTACCGCTCACCAGTAAAAAATTGACACCTGGATGGGGATAAACGTCTTAAAACAGTAGGCTGAATGGGGCCAA
>CM064523.1:15770604-15779295 GCA_032716605.1 Paralithodes platypus
TCCTGGCGAGCGAAAGCGAGCCTGTAATTTAAGAGCAACCGGCCTCCGGCCGGGAAATTTTTCTACCGAAAAAGGTACAAATTTATCTTGAAAGGGGGTCTAGGGGGTGTAATTTTAAGCTTGATGAAAACGTAGGGAACAAACTAAATACCTCCCCTTAAACTAAACTAAATATGAGCTACTAAAAGAGAAAAGTAGTAAGATCAAACTAAACAAGAGCCAAGATCTAGGGAGCAAAATATAAACTAAACTACTAAAACATGAGCTACTAAAAGAGAAAATTAGAAACAAAAAAATAGAATTAAATAGAAAATAAAAAATATAAATAGGAAAAGTGGGGATTAGGCCTGAGCATATAGATAGATAGATAGAAAGATAAAAGTAAACATGAACCGAGAGAAGAATAATGTGATCAGCTGTCCACCACCACCCGCCCCAATTTGCTGACCAAAAGGGTTGCTCTTGCTGACTCGCTACTTTTCCTAAGTCCAATTTACATGTCTTTAAGGGGAGAGTTGTATTTATGTGTATTTATCTGTTCATTTATTAATGTATAAATATATTATTTTAGGTTCCTCCCAAGACCTCCATCAAGGTTTAAAAAATACCCCCAAGACCCACCTTCGATATAAATTTGTAAACAAATTTCGGTAAAAAAATTGTCCCGGCCGAAGGCCGAATTATCATATTTTTAAACTGTGTATTTCTTCTGTATTTGGCTATCTCTTCTTGTAAAACCTCTTCCTCACTCAATGAAAAAAAAAAAATATATATATATATATATACAGTACCGGTATATATATATATATATATATATATATATATATATATATATATATACAGTACCGGTATATATATATATATATATCAGAAATGTTGCCGGAGTTGAAATGACTACACATGTCTAAACTAATGCAGCGAAACAGGGGAGGTCCAAAAAGAGACCTCCCTTGGACCATATAGGGTTAATGAGACAGCAGGACAGGAACCAAACACGCCCCCGCCCCCCCCCCCCCCCCAAAAAAAAAAAAAAAAAAAAAAAACCTTCATTTGCATATAAATTATTTCTTTCCCCTCTGCTGTCCTCAATCACCCTTCTTATTTTCTTCAGTGTATTTTTGCATAACCTTTAAATTCCATCAGCTTCTTCATTGCTTTAATTACGAATCTCTCTCTCTCTCTCTTATATATTCACAATTATCTTTATTGTTTACCCTATATTCATTCTATTTTTGCTATGTATTTCTGAATAACCTTTGAATTCCATCAACTTCTTCGTTCTTAACAAAGTTTTCTATATTTGTAAATGTTTTATACCTTCTATTTATTTTCCTTGTTGTATAACCTCTCTCTCTCTCTCTCTCTCTCTCTCTCTCTCTCTCTCTCTCTCTCTCTCTCTCTCTCTCTCTCTCTCTCTCTCTCTCTCAACACAGGCCAAACTAAACCACCAATGCCACTCACTAAACATAACCCGGTAATAACATAATAAGGAATCATTATTAACACTTACCCCCAGGTACCAAACAGGCCACAGTCATTTGTTGTTGTTGTTGTTGTTTACTAACCTAGAAGAAAAGAAAAACAAATATTAAGTATGCAAATTCAACTCAAACACACAAAGAACAGCAGTGACAATAAATACGACCAATAATAATAATGATAATACTAATAATAATAATAATAATAATACAATAATAATAATAATAATAATAATAATAATAATAAAGATAATAATATAATAATAATACAATAATAATAATAATAATAATAATAATAATATAAATAATAATAATAATAATAATAATAATAAATATAACAATACAATAATAATAATAATAATAATAATAATAATAATAATACCGAGGTGATAATAAACTATTTATTTTGTAGAAGTTATATCCATCACACGGAGACCAAACTATGACTCCTGTACCAGTATTGCCAAATGTTTATATTAGGTATGAGCATATTTGAATGTAAAGAGAGGCTGATGACACCAGTGGTACCAATATGTAGGAGGTTGGCCGATTTCTGTTACTATAAAGTCTCTAGCTTACACACCCTCATTCTCTCTCTTTCTGACACACACACACACACGTAAGACACATTGTTATTACTACCAAAACTGATTGATAACTACTACTACTAAAAAATACTACTACTACTACTACTACTAATAATAATAATACTAATACTAATAATAATAGTAACAATAATAGTAAAAATAACCGCAGCAACAATACCATCAGTCAACTTCTACTACTACTACTACTACTACTACTACTACTACTACTACTTTTTTTTTATAAACCACTCAGCCTGTGCACCCCCTCTTTGGACCCTAAACCAGGTCAGAACAGTTATCAAAGCGTCCGACTTGGTAGTCATTCAGCTACTTACTATTCCGGGGTCAGCACTCAGACTCATCATTGTGGATTACTACTACTACATTGATTTTTATTTAATATTGTTCATACATTTTATTTTACAAGCATCAGATATTACTATTCAACACCATGCAACTTCAATCCAGTCTCCTTCCTATGCTACTACTACTACTACTACTACCACACAACCATTACTACTAAAATGACTAATATTGCCATTAATAAGTATAATTCTGGTATTAACCCACCCGCCACACACTGAATGCAGACAAAGTTGAGGGGCATGCCGCAAAGTTGGCGACCTGGAAAACCTGTTAATTATTCAAGGGGGGCGGGGGGATGTACGTGTAGGGGGGCTGCGCGGGGGGTGGATACGTGGAGGGGGCTGCTGCGCGGGGGGTGGAAGGGGTACATGGAGGGGGGTTCACGTGGAGGGGGCTGCGCGGGGGAGTAGAAGGGGGTGGGATTACGTGGAGGGGGCTGCGCGGAGCTCGAAGAGGGGGGGGGGGGGGGGGGTGGGGTGAGGGCTGCGCAGGTGGTGGAAGAGGGGATGTACGTGGAGGGGGCTGCGCGGGGGTGGAAGGGGGGGGGGGTACGTGGAGGGGCCTGCGCGGGTGGTGGAAGGAGAGGGGATTGGGAGAGGGGGTCTGTGGGCATTGGGGGAAGGGGTTCAGTACGGTGAGATGGATTCGGAGGGATGGGCTAGGGTGAGGTGAGGTGAAGTGTGTGTGTGTGTGTGTGTGTGTGTGTGTGTGTGTGTGTGTGTGTGTGTGTGTGTGTGTGTGTGTGTGTGTGTGTGTGTGTGTGTGTGTGTGTGTGTGTGTGTGTGTGTGTGGTTGTTGGTATGTGTGTGTGTGTGTGTGTGTGTGTGTGTGGTGTGTGTGTGTGTGTGTGTGTGTGTGTGTGTGTGTGTGTGTGTGTGTGTGTGTGTGTGAAAAATGAGTAGGCCTACACACAAATCAAGACTGTGTGGCAATTGTCTTTTCAAACAGAAAGAATTATGCATAACCGAATATATAGTACAGTACATAACCGAATATATAGTACAGTACATAACCGAATATATAGTACAGTACATAACCGAATATATAGTACAGTACATAACCGAATATATAGTACAGTACATTGGAGTTAACCCTCTCGCTATCCTGTGGACTAGGGAGTTGCCGTTTAGCATTCAGAAATAGAGTTATGTCAATCTCATAATTACCTCTCCAAAATTAATTTTCTGCCCACAGCTCATTCAAAGACAACTGCTGAGTTTGAAGTAACTAAAGTAAAGGTGTCTAAACACCCCTGATGGTCACAAAGGCTGTTAAGTATCCCATAAAGGGCGCAAATCGCGTCCTGTGCCTGAACCCAAAGAACTTAAAGGATTTATCAGTCATAGTGTGAAAATGGGTATTGTGAGAGGGTGCTGGGCTTGGTCGTATTGACTAGGGGGGGGGGGGGGGAGGAGAGGGTATGGTGGAGTGAGCTGAGGTGGAATAGAGTAGTTTGAAGTGGAGTGGGATTGGATGAGGCAAGGAGAGATTGGGTGGGCTGGATCGGGGTGGGCTGGATCGGGATGGGCTGAATCAAAGTGGGCTGGATTGGAATGGGCTGTATCGGAGTGGGTTAGATGGAGTGGGTTGGACTGTAGTGGGGTGGAATGGAGTGGGCTGGATTTGAGTGGACTGGATCGGGGTGGGCTAGATCGGGATGGGCTGAACCGAAGTGGGCTGAATCAAAGTGGGCTGGATTGAAATGGGCTGTATCGGAGTGGGTTAGATGGAGTGGGTTGGACTGTACTGGGGTGGAATGGAGTGGGCTGGATTGGAGTGGACTGGATCGGGGTAGGGTGAGGACATATGGGTGTAGTGGGGTGTGTTGATGTTGGACAGTATGGACTGAGGGATAGGGTGAGGTGGCTTAGGGTGGGATGAGGTGGGGTAGGGTGTGGTCAGGTGGGGTAGGGTGTGGTGAGGTGGGGTGCAAATGGCTAAGGGGTGGGGTAAGGAGGTAGGGGGTAAGGGCCTTAGGGTATAGTATGGTAGGGTGGGGTGATGTTGGACAGTATGGATCGGAGGGGGGGGGGGGGGGGGGGGGGGGGGGGGGGGGGGTGGGGGGGGTGGGGGGGGGGGGGGGGGGAGGGAGGGGGAGAATAGATGTGGGTAGGAGGGTAAGGTTGTATAATTGGATATGGGGCCAGGGTGGGGTGATGTTGGATAGTATGGATCGGATGGTGAGGTGGGGTAGGGTAGGGTTGGGGTTGTCTAATTGGATAGGGGGCCGGGTGAGGTGTACAGGGGCTGAGAGGAGGAGGTGGGGGTTACGGCCCTAAATTAAAAGCTAACAATTTTTTTTTAGCAACTCTAGCCTGACAGTTTCTGAATATAAATTGCATACGAATTCATCCATCTAAAAAATCGTCCTCCAGTCTATGCTCCAGTCATTAGGGTAGGGGAATCATTGTTCTTATCTGGATCACATTATGTATTATGTATTATGTATTTGTATTATGTATTATGTATTTGTATTTGTATTATGCATTATGTATTTGTATTATGTATTATGTATTTGTATTATGTATTATGTATTTGTATTATGTATTTGTATTATGTATTATGTATTTGTATTATGTATTATGTATTTGTTGTATGTATTATGTATTATGTATTATGTATTATGTATTTGTTGTATGTATTATGTATTTGTTGTATGTATTATGTATTATGTATTATGTATTTGTATTATGTATTATGTATTTGTATTATGTATTATGTATTTGTATTATGTATTTGTATTATGTATTTGTATTATGTATTTGTATTATGTATTTGTATTATGTATTTGTATTATGTATTATGTATTTGTATTATGTATTATGTATTTGTATTATGTATTATGTATTTGTTGTATGTATTATGTATTTGTTGTATGTATTATGTATTTGTTGTATGTATTATGTATTTGTTGTATGTATTATGTATTTGTTGTATGTATTATGTATTTGTTGTATGTATTATGTATTATGTATTATGTATTATGTATTTGTTGTATGTATTATGTATTTGTTGTATGTATTATGTATTTGTTGTATGTATTATGTATTATGTATTATGTATTATGTATTTGTTGTATGTATTATGTATTTGTATTATGTATTTGTATTATGTATTATGTATTTGTATTATGTATTATGTATTATGTATTTGTATTATGTATTATGTATTATGTATTTATATTATGTATTATGTATTTGTATTATGTATTATGTATTATGTATTTGTATTATGTAAGTCTATCCCCATCCTTTTTATATTGTATAGTTTAAGGGGGAGATTTCCACTTGAGGGATTTTTTTCTTGACTTCTTTCTCCCTCATGTCTAGCCCCATTGCTTTTGAGATTTCAAGACGTTTGCCCCATTATTTTGACGTTTTTAAGAACTTTCAACCCATTTCTGTCAATTTTAAGACCTTTCGTGCCATTTAGGTGTCGATTTTATCCTGGCGAGCGATAGCGAGCCTGTAATTTAAGAGGAACCGGCTTTCAGCCCGGGACATTTTTCTACCGAAAAATGTACAAATTTATCTTGAAAGGGGCTCAAGGGGGTGTCATCTTAAGCTTGAAGGATATCTAGGGACCAAACTAAAAACCTCCCCTTAACCCTCTCAGCATACAAGGATGCATTCTTCATTCCATTCACTGTAGAAAGGCGTTATGGAAGTCCTTTAATACCTAGAGATCTTGATGGAGGTCTAGGGAGGAAACTAAAAAAAAAAAAAAAAAAAAAAAAAAAAAAAAAAAAAAAAAAACCAAAATACATAAATGAGCCAATAAATACGCTCATCCCCCCCCCCCTTAATACGCCCATCCCCCCTTAATACGCCCATCCCCTCCTTAATACGCCCATCCCCCCCTTAATTAATGACCCTAGAACTACGACGTCGGCCTTTAGGATACGACCACCAGAGGGCTGAAAAGACACCGTAATAAAATGCGTCAGAAAGAGAAAAAGAAGTTGTCTAACCCCCAAAAGTTACCAGAAGAAAAAGAGCGTTCGTTCGTGTGTGGGAGACAATTGTGGTGGGGAGTGGTACTGTGATTGTCAATGAGAAGAGGGTGTGGTGGTAGGGCGTTGGTTGATGAAGCCGGTGTCACACGAACGCATTGGCCAGCAATTTTAAATGCACAAGTTTTTTCTCGTAATATGTTGAGGCTCATATACATATTTTGTTATTGTATTCATTTATCTATTGTTGCACAAGGTAGATTGCACAAGGTAGATTGCACAAGGTAGATCGCACAAGGTAGATCGCACAAGGTAGATTGCACAAGGTTCCTAAATTATATGATGCATCTGAGATTTTACAGCTACCAGACTATAATTGCTTGTAAAAACATTGACGGAAAAAAGAGCTCCTGAGACGAAAGGACTTGTTTCGGGTATGGTGTTGTGGAAAGACTGGAGGATAAGGGGAGGGGAGGAGGGTGTGGAATGGTTGTCAATGGGGGCTGACATTATGGGAGGGGGGGGGGGGGTGGTGGAAATGTTGTCAATGGGGGGCTGACATTATTGGGGAGGGGGGGTGGAGGGGGGGGGGGGGGGTGGAATGGTTGTCAATGGGGGGGCTGACATTATTGGGAGGGGGGGGGGGGGTGGAATGGTTGTCAAGGGGGGGGGGCTGACATTATTGGAGAGGGGGGGGGGGTGGAATGGTTGTCAATGGGGGGCTGACATTATGGAGGGGGGGGGCGGTGGAATGGTTGTCAATGGGGGGGCTGACATTATTGGAGAGGGGGGGGGGGGGGGGGGGGTGGAATGGTTGTCAATGGGGGGCTGACATTATTGGAGGGGGGGGGGAATGGTTGTCAATGGGGGGGCTGACATTATTGGAGTTTTGCAGTTGCCTATACATGGATTCGTTGATACAAAATTAATATACTCATGAGACGGACAGAATACATTTAAGGGGAGATTTCCACTTGAGGGAGGGATTATTTTCTAAACCCCTTTCTCCCTCATGTTTAACTCCACTGCTATTGAGATGTTAAGGCGTTCGCCCCATTAGTTTGGCGATTTTAAGAACTTTCGCCCCATTTCTGTCAATTTTTAGACATTTCGTACTATTTATGCGTCGATGTTTTCCTGGCGAGCGATAGCGAGCCTGTAATGTAAGAGGAAACGGCCTTCGGCCGGGACATTTTTCTACCGAAAAATGTACAAATTTATCTTGAAGGGGGTCAAGGGAGTGTGATTTTGAAGCTTGATGGAGGTCTAGGGTACAAACTAAATACCTCCCCCTTACTATATACCACCATATAAGGAAGAGGAGCACACTATTGACCACGCTTCACATTAATAACTTCAGCAAGCCAACCCCGATGACGGTATATGCTGAATTGAACGTTGTCAACAATTAAGGGGAGGCAGACCGTTTTTTCTGGACCCCCTTCTCCCTAATGTTTAGCCCCTCTAGTTTTGAGATTATAAGACGTTCGGCCCATTAGTTTGGCGATTTTAACACCTTTCGCCCCATTTCGTCGTTAATTTTAAGACCTTTCGTGCCATTTAGGTGTCGATTATTTCCTGGCGAGCGAAAGCGAGCCTGCAATTTTAAGAGGAACCGGCCTTCGGCCGGGACATTTTTCTACCGAAAAATGTACAAATTTATCTTGCAGGGGGGACTACGGGGTGTTTTTCTAAGCTTGATGGAGGTCTAGGGAGGAAACTAAAAAAACTATATGAATAAATTAATTAATAGACCAAACAAACGGTCTGCCTCCCCTTAAGTGCTCCTCCTCATATGGTGTAAATACAAACATATGGATTCATACCGACCCCTTGCGATTATGTATGCCAGTAACAATATTGTGACTGACTTACGCGAACAATAGTGTACACAATTCTTTTTTTAATTTATCATATGAATTAATTACTGCATAACAACGAGGGTCGTAATTCAATCATAGTATTTTTTTTTCTAAAGGTCCTAATTCAATCATAGTATTTTTTTTTCTAAAGGTCCTAATTCAATCATATTATTTTTGTTTTTTCTAAAGGTCCTAATTCAATCATAGTATTTTTTTTTTCTAAAGGTCCTAATTCAATCATAGTATTTTTGTTTTTTCTAAAGGTCCTAATTCAATCATAGTTTTTTTTCTTTTCTAAAGGTCCTAATTCAATCATAGTATTTTTTTTTTTCTAAAGGTCCTAATTCAATCATAGTAATGGTCTTTCTATACATAAAATCAATGCGTGGATACAAATTCACGTGGGTAACTGTACATAGACCCCCATAACAATTGCTAGTACGAAA
>CM064523.1:15779395-15825060 GCA_032716605.1 Paralithodes platypus
AATATTTGTTGCCTTCCAATATTAAACGTTTTACTTTCAACCGGCCCAACATTACAGTTAGTTGAATCCAGTTGAGAGAGCCGACCAGAGACTCCCAGACCCTCCGTGTCGTAGTCAGACTGTGAAGAAACATGAACAGTTTCCTGCGAAACCTGTTGCGATTGTTCACACTCTGACTCAGAGTGAGAGCAGCTGTGTCCCAGACCAGCCCTATCCACTGAATTACTCGTGAGGGAACAAGGTTTGACTTTACCAGATTTACCTTGAACCCTAGAGTTTTGACATGATTTAAAATTATGTTGACATGTTTGATGCATAATTGCTCTGTCTCTGCCACCACCAGCCAGTCGTCTAGGTACCACAAAACTCTGATTCCTTGCTTTAACAACGGCATCAGGGCTTGTCGGACTAATTTCGTGAATAATCGAGGTGCCAGGTTCAAACCGAATGGCATCCTTTGAAAAACAAAATTTTGGTGCCTGATCCGTAAGGCCAGAAACCTTTGAAATCTTTTGTTTACCGATACGTGCCAATAAGCGTCTGTCAGGTCTAGGGAACACATCCAACCTCCCGGCGGAAGTGTTAGCCTGATTTGGTGTACTGTTAACATTCGGAATGACTCATTGTGAATGTGAAGGTTCAGATAAGACAGGTCTACGACCGGTCTCATCTGAACACTGTCCCTTTTGGGAACCAAAAATAGCTTGGACGTGAATACAGGGTAATTTGGGGGGACCGGGATGATGACATTCTTGGCAGTCATTTCCTGGACCAGTGACTCCACCTCTAAAGAAACAAAATTCGCCGTTGTCGGCTGACGTAAGCGAGGTCGCCGGAGCCACTGCCAAGTGATGCCTTTGCGTGCCACCATCCGTGCCCAAGTGTTTAACGGCCATGCTTGGTGACACGTTCGGAACGACCCAGTTAGCAGACAAGGGTTCGCCGGCTGTACTACCCTCGGATCCGCCGGCCTGAAGACTGGCACCGGGAGTGAGAGAGACTTTAGTTTTTTGATGGTGGTGGACGCTTCGCCGGCTGGCTGGCGTTGGCCTAAGACGGGCCCTGACCTGGCTTATTATGGCCGCGTCCTCTCTGACCTGAAAACCTACTCTGTCTATGCCTGTACTGACCTTGAGGGGAGGAGGAGGACTTAGGTGGAAGAAAGGGCTTAGATCCCCCCAGCTGAGCCTTAGCGACTGGCCTGGGTTTGGGGAAGTTAAAGGCAGGTTTCTTAGAAGGGGTGGGACTGTGTTTAAAGGCCTGAGCCATATTAAACACCGTTCGCCACACGTCAGGGGACATTAAAGAGGGAGTGAGCACTGGTGACATGACCACCTGATTCGCAATGCGATCAGGCAGTTTTCGGACTAAGGACATTCTGAGGTCTTGTCTCGCTCGTACCGCCTCAAGCAAGGCGGTGCGGATGTCACCCAAAGATTGGATTGACGACTGAAGAAGCAGTCGCCGGGACAATTCAACCGATCGTCTGGCATCCGCGTCTGCGATTGCCTGAGTGGACCGGAGCAAAGACTTTGCTACCTGTTGAGACACTATGTATTTAGAGAACAGGCGAAAAGCTTTCCCCCTTAGCCTAAATTCTCGGTCTAGGTGAGTTGGGGTAGGGGTAGTGAAAGGGTCTTTTAGCTCACAAAGATTAATTTTAGGGGCAGCTAAGAAAGCAAACAAAGCTGAAGGGACTCCGCCGGCAGAACACACTGGCATGGAGAACCAAGAATGAGTATCTTGAGGGATCTGGTGGGAAGTTTTGGAAGTAAATGTGGTCGCAAAGTTTTGAGCCTCTGTCTCCCATTCCACCCAAGGTCCTGGACCCAACTGCCCCACCTTCTAGACTGGATTAGCTGCTGCGTCTGTGACGGTTTGCAAATCGAGTTCTGGAGTGAGAGCTGACAGAGTCTTAATGTCATTAAACCCATCATGCTTAGACCAGTCTGAAAACAATTTTGAAGCTGAGGCAGAGGGTAAAGCCGGCTTAGCAGTATAAACAAAATAGTCCTGGTGATAATAACTAGGTATAGCCTTTATGTTGACATCTAGTACATTTCCCAAAGTATCCAAGGCCCTTAATTTCTTAGATTTATTGCCCTGGATGACCCACTCACGCGGTACTGGGAGTTCCCCTGACAAGGTAGGTTGGGCGAGCTCTGGTTTAGTGGGGGTCAAAAGGACCCATGACTCGTCTGGTCCGTAAAGCAAGGGCATAGCTACCTTTCTGAGAGGCGCTCTGTCTAGAGGGGGCGGATTGACATCCGTTATAACCCTTACATTCGAAGTGGTCAATGCCGCCGTAGCAGGCCTAGTAACCACTGATGGTGACAGAGGGGGAGGGTGAGGGATCTGAGTCAAAGCAATAGCAGTCATCCGAGGCCGTACCGTAGAGCTTGTCGTGGGAGCTCCCAAGTCCACTGTGGGAGTTTCCTGCTGTTGGCCAAAAAATTTAGATAAAGCATTACTAAGTAGCCCATCAATTTCCTGTGCAGTGACAAATTGACTTGATGATGTACTCACTGGTGAATCATTAAGATCTTGCGCGCCGTCTAAGCCTGAACCTGACTCTTGCCCTTCCATATCCGATATAATTGAAACCTCGTCTTTATCATCCTGTTCCTCCTGAGAAGAACCCGCCGAAGCTGGGGTACCTTGTTGCCAAGATAAGTCAGGAATAGAGGATGGGATCGCCGCATCCCGTTGGATGTCAGCCACTGTGTGAATAGTTTGAGCCGGAAGTGGGTGGTCAGGCCCTGGCCGAGAATATCGCCAAACACCTAGGCCTTGGCCTACACTCCCTTGGGAGTCCGAAACACACTCAACCACTGAGCCCCCTGAACTCTCCAATTCCAGGGTTAAAATGTTAATGGGTAAATCATCTTTAGGTACAGGCACTATACTGGACCCTTGAGACCGAACACAAACTCTGTCTGGGGTAGAGGTACGATGAGAAGTACTAGAAACTGGCGAATGTCGGGAGGCCTTTCTATCATGGGAATCCTTTTTTGAAGATTTATGGCTGCGGTGTGACCGTGAACTACTCTTCGATTTGGAGGATTTATCGCCGTGACCACTGGTGGAACTTTCTGTCTTATTCTTTTTACTCGATGGTGAAGAGGCAAGACTAGGTGGCTGGTGTCTGAGAGGTGACCTAGACCGAGATCTCTCCCGAGACGAGGAGGCTGCCGCCGGGGGTGTAGGCTCTCGTTGACGTTTCGCAGTAGCAGCAGGAGAAGACACAGAACCCTGACCAGTCTCCGCTGGCTTACGACTAGTTACTCGAGAGGAACGTTTAGGGGGAGGGTGCTCAAAAAGAAGCCTATCCCAAAGAGGGACGTTGTCACATTGAAGTGACTTATGAGCCACAATCGTAGTATACGCTGACATCTGTTGCCGAACCTCTCGTAAGGCGACCGCTGCGGTCTTATCATTATCTCGGAGGACTTTGACACTTAATTGGGAGAAAAAGGAACAGTTGCGCATCACCCACAGACCCCTTGAACGGTCTAGACATTTAACACACTAGATGCAAAGAGTGTGCGCAAAAATAGGGATACCGGCACAGGTAGGGGTAATGCATAAAGCAAAAACTGGGGCAAAGGTAGCCATGACAGAGACTGGTGGGAAAACTACTGCAGGGTCTGTATTGGTCCGCTGGAGCCCAGCTCTGGAAAAAAGAAAATTTCCAGGAATTAATGCTCATAAGGTTAACCCAACATGTTCGCACACAAGTGTTAATAACCCGCCGGGTAACGAGACGTAATGTCACAACAATCACAGCTCGCTACGCGGCGGGATTCTATAAAGATTTCCGAATATCTAAACATGTCTTAAGAAAGTTAAGAATACCCTCTGACATAATATAAAGGACCAATATGGCGTTTACAAACATAGTCTTTCCGGTGGTGACTGTTTCAAGATTAAATTTTGGAAAACAACCCCCCACAAAGATGCCGGCACCTGAATTATCTAGCAGAATAACACAGGGCAGGCTGATACGAGATCTGATTTCTAACGAATTGTCACAAAAGATCGCCGTAAGTTTGAAGGCGGCGATACATTAACGTATCTCTCAATTAACTGGTTAACTAAATTGAATTGTAAATTCCTTATTTCCTCCTCCCAGGAGCACCCGCCGGGTGTGAAAAATTTGTGAAAAAGATGTTAACCCTAATTAAGCCTTCGATCGCCGTAAGTCTGAAGGCGGCGATACATATAGTATCACTAAAATGGATCGGTTAACTAAACTGAATGACCAAGACGTTCATCCCACCCTACCAAGGTGCACCCGCCGGGTGAGATGTAAAAACGTTAACCCCATAAGTTCCTGTCCCCACTTCTTTGTAAAAGATCGCTGGGGAGGAAAGCCCTCAACAACAGCTAGGTTTTTCCTTTTGGTTTGTAAAACCGGGTAGAAAAACTTCATAACATATGTCCGCATGAACAATGTTAGATGGGTACAGCCAGTCCGCCGGGAATCATAGGGAGCCTGAAACAGGCACCAACACAGAGACGCAGTCCTGGAGAGCCACAGACACCTCATCGCCAGGGACACAAGCCTGTGTTGACACCACGCGTGGCCCAACACGGCTCTCGGCCGGGTTTTTCATGGTGTAACCGAGAAAAACCTGCCGGAAAGTAACCCACCCCGTTCAGAAACCATCTGAACGCACATAGGACCCGAGAGCAAGCCAAGCACGACTAGCCTAGGGCCCACACAATAATCCGTGGAATTAGCCAATACACAACTAATCCAGGAAACATACATAGTCCGTGGAATTAGCCAATACACAACTAAACCAGGATACACATGACACAGTAGGACATATTTATAAAATAAACAATAACACTTGTACATGTGGCAAAGCTACGAGCGGCTGGCTAGGCCTAAGCAGACGGCATAAGAAATGTTGAAATATAAACAAAAACACTGGAAATATAACAACAGGAACCACCGCCAACACACCACTGTAGCAAATACTTCCGACAAAGGGAAGACTGACTCGGGACCCAGAAAAAACTTCACTAAGTGAAGAAAAAAATGCTGGGAACGTCAGTAAGCAACGCTTACCTCATCAGAAAGATAAAAGGCAGCATAAATAACGCGTAATGAAAGCCGCCTGCATCACAAGCTAACTCAACTGTGAAAAGTTCACATGTCCACAACAGGACCACGAGGGTACATCCGAAATAGATGCCCCAAACACACGACCCAAAATACACTGCACTGCGGGCAACCAGCCCAGGACACTCCTGCTACGCATATCCTAACCTTACTCGATACATCCCGGAGTAAACAAATGAGAAAAAACTCACTAGGGACGCAGCAAATGCGGAACCAGCGGAGCGTGGGGAGACACGTCCGGGCAGGCTGAGCGCAGAGCAGAGAAGGAAGAATGACGCCTGAATCAGCGTCTGGTCAAAGATCCACACAAGTACATCCACGATATGATGGAAAGCTTATTGGATAGTTATTCTTATTTTGTTTTTATTTTTTACGAAGTTTTTTCGTAGTGAGAACCCAATTCAAAATGACTGAAGCCATGAGTGAGGTCGCGTGCGCTCATGATGAAGGCTCCTCAGATTTTAAATGCTCTGCGCGGTAGATTCAAACTATGGCGGATTAGTGTTTGAAGAGGATGCCTTATGTAATAGGCATGTTCGTCAATGATGGAGGGGCCACTAATAAATTAAGCCTGTTTGTAGTGCACCAGTTATGTAATGTGTTGAGATAGGGTTGAAGGAGATCTGTTGCTGTGCCTGGGTCTTGGTGTGTGCATGTGAGTGTTATGTCGTCTGCGTAGGAGGCTATGTTTATTTGGGGTGTATTGGGTGTATTTATATCATGCATGTACAGATTAAAGGGTGCGGGCGACAGGACGGATCCTTGCGGGACTCCGTTTGGGAAATTTCTGATGCTAGATGACTGACCGGCAAAAGATACGTGTGCACATCTGCCTGCTAGGAAGTTGACCAGCCACCTTTTTGTGTTGTGCATGTTTATGTTGTAAATTTAGTTTGTTAGGTTGTGGCGGGGGATGGCATCAAAGGCTTTACTGATGTCGAGTGTGGCAAGTAGTGATCTGTGTGGTCTGGCTGAGTTGATGCCGTCAAAAGCTCTTTGTGTAAGGTCTGTAAGAAGAGTGTTTGTGGAGTACAGTGGCCTGAAGCCATGTTGTGTTGGAGCTAGGGGTAAGGCGTGTGTAATTAGTTGTAGTAAAAGGCGTTCTATGACTTTGGAGGGGGTGCAGAGGAGTGTGATAGGGCGGTGTGAGGAGGGTAGCGTGGGTTCTTTGTTGGGTTTAGGGAAAGTGATGATGATACCATGCTTCCAGATGTCTGGTATTGTGTTGTGTGAATAACTGTAGTTTGATATGTTAGTGAGTGCTTGTATGCCTTGTGGTCCCAGGTGTCTGAGGTGTATGTTGCTTATGTTGTCTAGGCCACAGGTGGGTGAGTGCTTGAGATTGTTGATGATGTGCTTTGTCTGGTACTTAGTGAAGGGTGCATAGTTAGGGTCTGTGGGGAATTGTCTCTTACGTCGGATGACACGTCGGAGTGTTTGCTTGTTGTTTACATGAAGGAGTAGAGTCTGTTGTGATTGCAGCATGTGATTGTGTTGTGTTGCTGTTGGAAAGTGTGATGCTGTTTAGTGTTATGTAGAATTTGTTGGGGTTTGTTTTGTGATCAAGTGTTTGTAGGAAGTTATTCCAGTTTAGTGTTTGTTGTTCTTGTACTTTGTTGTTGATCTGGGTGTTGAGTGCTTGGATTTGTTGTGTGATGTCTTGTGGGTGGGGTGCTGGGGAGTGTTTCAGTGTGTCACGTTGTCTGATGAGGTTTTGAATTTCTGGTGAGAAGTTGGGGTTGTGTCATTTTCTGTAACCTCTTGGAATGTGTTTCTTGTCAGCGTTTTGGATAGTTGTGTTGAATGTGTGGACAGCATTGTTGATGTTAGTGATGGGTGTGCCGTTTAGTTATATATCTTGATCGAATCCTTCGGGCCAGCCCTATTAGAGTTCTTTTATGGAGCTCAGTGGTCTGGTTAAACTAATATAAAAAAAAAAAAAACATCCACTGCTAGATAATGTTGACATATATATAATCCCTATTATGCTAGCATCACCATTGGTGTGCTCCCTAGCAAGTGATGTAGGGCAGGGATGCTACACCACCCACTACCTGCAATAACCACCCACTATTTAGTCTATGTATATTTTGTTGGTTTTGTCCTGTTTGGAACTGCGCACATCTTTACCAGTAGGGATATGGCGTGATGAATAGGAATATTACACTTTATATTTTAACTATACAGTAAAAATATGTTCACACTTATTTAGTAATGTTTACTTGTATCAGTATTTGAAGGGTTCCAGTAATTAGGGCCTATGGGAACATCTGGCATTGTTTTGATTATGGTGAAGCTTCCGATTTCTTTATTCATTTGGAAGTTTTTTGTGTAGTTTAAGAATCCTGAAATGACAGTGAGCCCTCTGTGTTCCAACTGTCTGGCATGGCAAGAAGAGTTATACCATAGAATGCCTCAAAAACTGCCATAATATTAAGGGCAGTTAAAGCTGATGTACAGTGTTAATATACAATTGACTGTATAGCACACTATATTGCATTTTAGGACTTAAAAATCTTGATGTAAATTGATCTTTCCTTTATTGTTACTCATTGTTGATCATAATTATTTCATGTTTCAATAATGGATTAATGGATTTTAAGGAGTAAAATATACTCTGCAAGAAAATGCTGTAATATATATATTTTTTTAATTATTTAAGTTTTGAATTTTTGGTTTTGATTATCATAGGATTGTCATTGTATTTAATCCATTCTGTCAGATTAGGACAATTTTATTTATTACTGTCAGTAAATTTTATTAGCATAGGATTTGTCTCTCACTGTCGAATGGTTGTTTTGTTGTTGCTGTTCCCCGGGCTGTCTGGCCGAGCAGCCCCAAAGTCTTGAGCAAGGCCAAGGCCATAACTGAGCGGCCCCACAAAACCCTCCCTGCTTACCACTAATAAAGCCCAGGTGACCGAAGCCACTCTCAGGCGGGGAGCTGAGGAGGATGCGGAAACGCCCGGGAAACCAAAGCCCCACCCAAGGCATTGTGCCCCTCAGCAATTATGAAGGGAAAGTTGAGGGTCAAAGAATATATGTGATGCTTTGGCTCCCAATCTGCCAACCTCTAGGTTGGCAGTAGGGAGGTCAATCCACGGAAGAGACGCCGTGCCGTCACTTGAGATCTAGAAAATATATAAGTAAAAGGAACAATCAGAGTAAGCTATGGGTATGGCAGAGATTGCTCAGCTCTCACTCTGATAGACCACCCCATCACCACATGACTAGAACCCATTCCTCTCGGCATCAGCTAGGAAAGGCCCTAGAAAGCTGCCTTTGGCGGGGGGATAGCTCCCCTATTTCAACTCCTTTCGGGGCTGGGCACCTGCCCACTGTCAAATGGTTAATCAAGATAGCTATTATCACTTTGATTCTCAGAGGGTCTTCCTTAGCTGAATAGAATTGTCTAGCAGTAGCAAGAATAGTGTAATAAAGGTAGATTAACCAATTTTGTACCCTATATTTTATGCCAGATACGTTGGAATAAAGGGGGCTTATTGTTTATTGGATATTGGATAGATTTTCTATAATTTTTTTGAATTACAACAGTAGCAAGTTCTCATGATTAGTTGTTACTTTTTCTCACAGAAATGTGTTTCAATGTAAATAAATAGTGTACTGTAGTTGTTTTTCATATTACCATAATTGAGATGTTTGTACCAAGCTATGATGCAGTTAATGTGGAAGAAAAATTAAAGATTGTATAATATTTTTTCAACCATTTGTTTTATTGACTCTAACTTTGCTTAAGATATGGCATTAAATACATACATATATATAATGGTTTAGCGTCATTTTTCCATTACATGCATTTTAACGGCTTAGACGGGGTTGCCTTTCAGTAGTTGGAGTGTACTGTAGTACAATAAAGTCCCACCACAGCACTGCCCCACCAAGTCATCACTGTGGCTGATGTTGGTATACTTCTAACCGTGCCTCAGCAAGACTCAACAGAGTCCTCCTGCAGCACTTTCACCTGCAGTATCTGCAACCACACCAGCCTTAACACCTTACGAGCGGCCTAGGCGGTAATTTATATGTACCGCCCAGCGGGGTGTTTTTACCCTAAATAGGGTTGTTTACGTGATCATTTTCATGCCTAAATAAGACCCAGAGCGTAAAACAAGTATCTATCCCTGAAAGGGCACAAACAGAGCTTTCCAATGACACCCCAACCATCCTTGTACGACCGCTGGTTCTCTTGCAACTATCGCGCAACACGAGTGCAAAAACCATGTAATTAGGTAGTTTCCCTACATAATTCCCTGTGTAGCGAGTGCGTGAGGGTGGCGGAGGGTGGGATTCATGTCAGTAGGTCCGCCGCGGTGGTCTGGAGCAGTCATAAGCTTGCTACTCTCCTCCCACCACTTATCTCTCTCTCTCAGCAACATTATGTGGTGAAAATGGCACACAACATAAGTTGTGAACCGCCACTTAGTCCATATTTATTTCACACGACATAAGTTGCGCGCCGCCAAAGAAGGGTTAACAGTGTTACAAAAAGACAGCACCATAATTATAATGTAAAACTTGCAAAATGAACAAACCAAAACTGGGACGACACAAGATAAACGCAAAAGAACTAATCAAAATCGCTATGTGGGAACAACGCTAAATAAAATAAAATTTGAAATAAAAGAACACAATCCACCACATAGGGTGTACATTACTACATGTGCAAGACTCTACTGTATATTAGGCAATTTGGACTATAGAACAATAAAGTCCTGCCCCAACATGCAAACACTGTTGCCGACACAGGTGTGGTGCCAAACAGCGCCCAGGTAAGACTCGGTCCCCTGTGGCACCTATCCGCACCCCATCAGCCTCGGCAGTGCCATACCAAGACAGTGCTAAGATAAAGACTTTATTGCATAGTAATGGCTGTTGGTCCACAAGTCTAACGCCATCCCCCTATTAGTCGCCTTGTATGACACGCAGTAGGATGCGTAAGGCATATTCTTTTTTTCCTCCACCATTAGATAAAGGCCCCCTTACCCCCTGGGGATACAATACCATAAGAGTTGGATTTTGCCAGTTGGGAGTTCTAGTATGTAGCTCATGTGGTCTGGTTAAACTAATTAAAAACAAAAAAAATATAAAAATTAACTCCTTCAGGGCGGGCTGTTAAATAAAAAATTGCCAAATTTCGGCCTTGAACAAGGGCTGGGAGGCAGGCGAGCGAGTCTAAGCAGCGCGGGACCATCCCATCCACCGCCCACCGTGTCTGAGCCATCACTAGTGGCAGTGGGAGACATCTCCAACTCACTTACAGACTTGGGAATAGCGGAAACCGCTCAAACTCGCTATTTTTTACCGATTTAGCGTCATGTGTGCAATATCGTTGCACGGCAACCAGTGGTCGTACAGACATGATTCAGGTGTCATTAGAAAGGTCTATTCCTCTGCTTTCAAGGATATATAATTGAAATACGTTCTAGCTCTTGTTTATACATGAAAATGTGAAGGGAATGAAGGTTACATTTAGTCCAAAACCCCCGTATGGTACAGTGCAGACCAAGCAATTGTTATATGGCAAGTGCTGCAACAAAAGTGTTAAGAAAGGAAATTTTTTGAGGATATGGGAATATTGTACTGTACCCTGTACTGATTAATGCAGGTCTCCTCGAGCTTACCTTTTTTTTTTTTGTCATTTGAAGACACATACTATCTGTAATGATGCATAATGGCTACCTCCTGTATATATAATAATAATTTCTTGTGTGATACCTCATTAACTTCCCCGCTCTGCTTACTTCATTGGTCTCAGTTTTGAACACGTGCGGGGGCTGACGGAGGTAGCAAGAAGGGAGTGCGGGCCCACCTGCTCACCCTTCCTGCTGCCCCCAACTAATTGTGGTGGGCACTTTCATTTCTCATTCCTTTCTGTTATTCGTATTTCCCTTCTTCCCCTCTCTGTCCCCTCCTTTGGGGGCACAGTAGCTGTCCTGAGATGTATGACCATACTAACTCTTTGGTTTAGTTGGAGGGTGTTGTGGGACGGCAATACCTTCACCCGTAGAACTGTGGTAACCGACGTGTTCGAGTGAGGGGAAAATTTAATGTCAAACCCTGACCCTTGTGCTGGGTCTGAGATCGACAGACTGACAGCCCTTATGGTGCAATGGGAGGGGTGTATATCTGTCGGAATTCCTGGGGCGATTGTCCCGTCCTCATATTGTGGCTCCGTCAGGGGTATGGAACAGGGCCGGGTCAAGAGCTGTGGGGGCCCTGGGACACAGCATTTGTCGGGGCCCTATATTCAGTGGCCCCTAATGTGCGTTGGGGGGCGAGCGAAGGGAGCCTATATGCAGCTGGGGGGTATGGGGGGATGCTGTAAGCCCCCCCCAGGATTTTTGTTTGTTTTGAAAATTAAGCACTTTTTGGGGTACAGTAAAATTCCGATGATCCGACGACCGATAATTGGAATCTCCCAATAGTCCGAATTTTTGAAAATGAGGCCAAATCCGAATTCACCCGATAGTCTGAATTTCAAAAAGTTCCAAAGTCCCCTTTTTGAGGCATTAGGCCACCCAAATAACACATAATGGTACACACATATCATATGTTCATGAAATCACTTGAAAAGTTTACCATTATGTGTCATATTGGATGTATAGCATTATATTTTGCATATGCATAGCCTGTATTGTGTTCAGGTTTTCGTCAGTCCATTAATACACAGGTTCATAGGAGTAAATTCCAATAATCCGAAAAATCCGGTAATTGGAACAAGGCCCGGTCCCCTGCTATTCGGATTACAGGACTTTTACTGTATCTTGATGCCTATGCATGGCAAAGGAGTCGTGTTATATCCCATGCCACCCTCCACCTTCTATCTGATCCACTGCACTTAATAAGTAGCCTACACCACACTTTCTTCTTTACAAACAAATATTTAAACAACTCTTAATGCATCTTCATTTAATTTCTCTATCACTTTCAAGTATGATAGGGACACTTGTTACAGTCAATTTGCCTTTTGTCCCCTTCATGCTCATAAAAATATAACGTGATAAAAAAAAATAAGATGATGATGATGATGCAGTTTTTACCACCATACACTCCCTGCTGAATAGCAAGGCTAGGGTGGGTGCCCTGATGAATCAGGGACTTAGTGAATAGTTGCCACAGATTGCTAGACCGCGCCGTTCACCAACAGCACTGACGTCTGCCAATAACTCACTGGCTGGCCCGAGGCTCGAACCGTCAACCTCACGGTTAGCAGGCGAACGCTCTACCAATCGAGCTACGGCCCCCCCTGGGGGTAAGGGATTAGAATATGCCCCACGTGCCTTCTGCGTGTCGTAAGAGGCGACTAAAGAGCTTGGGTCGGTGGGCTTGCGACCCCCACCTGTGAAAAATAATGAAGCAACGAAAAACGAACGATCAGCCTCGGATGCGGACGGACCCTGTGTTGACGAACCCCGACCGACTATGGACAATCTTACGGACAATCTTAGAATAGCTACATTTCTTACAGTTTCTTACAGTAGATCCTCTGGAAAAAGGCAAACTAGGCCTGTGTATCCAGCTCAGTACCAGTACTTGCACTGCTGCGGTCGTTCACGGTGTTGACGGCGGCGGTAGCAGACGCAACATTTGTACTATTCTGTATTTTTGCTTTATAATCAAACTTCAAATCTTGTCTTCCCCATGCTTTATCAAGATTACTTTCAAACTCCCTTATTGATTCGGAATTGACTACATACTGGGGCAGTGCGTTCCACTCATTTACAATTAGAATATGGGTCTGTGGGTTCAAGGATTGTGTGGGTGAGAATGAAAGTAGGAATACAAACGTGGGTGATTGTGTGTGTGTATGCTCCGACAGAGGATAAACTTGTAAGGGAGAAAGAGGAGTTCTGGGTGAATGTACATGGAACGTGAGTGGCATGAATGATGGCACAAAAGAGAGAGAGGTTTTGGAAGTGTTAGTGAATGCCAGGCTTGTATGTGGAATGACGGAGACCAAATGGAAGGGTACAGATGTGGGAGTGTGGAATGGGTGTGTGTGCTGGAGTGAGTGAGGGAGCAGCTAGAGAAGGTGCGTGTTTGTTTGTAAGTAACAAATGGAAGGAGCGTGTAATAGAATATGGGTCTGTGGGTTCAAGGATTGTGTGGGTGAGAATGAAAGTAGGAATACAAACGTGGGTGATTGTGTGTGTGTATGCTCCGACAGAGGATAAACTTGTAAGGGAGAAAGAGGAGTTCTGGGTGAATGTGGAGGCGTGCCTGGATAAGTTTGACAAGAACGAAAGAATATTTCTGATTGGGGATATGAATGGTAAGGGGGGTGATAGGAAAGTTGATGAGTGGTGGGAGGGTGGGGGGTACCGTCAGAGGTAAATGGGAATGGTAGTGCACTTGTGGACGTATGTGTGGGGAGAAGGCTGTGGATAGCCAACACCTTCTTCCGACACAGAATGATACACAGGTACACATGGAAAGTGATGTGGATGATGAAGGATAAGACAGTGGTGGAACGAAAGTCACTGATTGATTATATATGTGTGGATGAACAAATGAAGACATCTGTGCTGGATGCTAGGGTGTATAGGGGTATTGGAGGGGGTCTGTCTGATCATTATGTACAGTAGTAGTAGCTAAAATTAGGATACAAAAGTGGATGAGGAGAGCTGGAGGGAGGCGAAAGAAAGGTGGAATGGTGAGGAGGGTGGAGAGGCTACAGGAGGAGGAAATCAGGGAAGAGTACAGGAGAGCAGTAGAAAGACGACTAGGTGGGTTCGACCTGGAAGATATGGAGGAAGTGGAGGAGATGAGCAAGGTGTTTAAGGAAGAGATCTGGGCAGCATGTGAGGAGGTGTGTGGAGTGAGGAGAAGAGGGAGGGGAGTGAAAGGTGCAGCATAGTGGACAGAAGAGGTAAAAATAGCTGTGGAAGACAAGAAGAAAGCGTATAGAGAGTGGTTGGGTAGTAGAGGGAATGAAGATTTGGAGAGGCAGAAGCGAGCGAGGTACGTGGAGAGAAAGAGAGTAGTGAAGGAAACTAAGAGAAGAGTAGATGAGGAATTTGGAAGGAATCTGAGTGTAAAATGGAGGGAGTGTAAGAAACTATTCTGGAAAGAAGTCAAGAAAGTTAGGGAAGGTAGCAAGGGAAACAGTAAGGGTGTGAAAGATAAGAATGGGAGAATGCTAGCCGAGAAGCAAGAGAGAGTCGAAAGATGGAGGGAGTACTTACAAGTTCCCTTGTAACTATATTTCTGTTGTCCCCTGTATATTTTTGTTCTCCCTATCTTCTTAATATTTTCATTTTTACTGTGTTGTATGTTTTTTTACTGATGTTGATATCAGTTTTTAGTTTTTCTTTTAGTATACTTTTGACAATCCGGCGCCCTGTTTGGAGGCATTATGTCCAGGCCCCAAGTCCTCCTGGGAAACAACTGTGCTCGGTATGCTGCCGGCCAGGACCCCCTCGGGGGTGGAGGAACAAAGCAGAAAAGTGGTGGAAACGTCGTTCGGGTGAAGGAAAGCGTGCTCCGTGTCTGTTCCTTCAATGCCAATGGCATAAATGATTTTAGCAAGAGAGAGTGTCTGATGCGAGAGCTTAAAGATGGATGTGTGGATGTGTGTGGGGTAGGTGAGACGCACCTGTTGGGTTCTGGAGTGTGGGATGGTGAGAGTGAGCATGATTTGTGGGGTGGGGAAGGATGGGTTGTCTGGTCTGGATTGGATGCAGGATATAAACGTAAGAAAAAGGAAGGGGTAGCAGTAATTTTGTCAGAAAGGTTGAGGAAGTGTGTGAAAAACTATGGATGCGTGGACTCAAGAATTGTATGGTGTGAGTGCAAGATTGGGATAGATAGGTATACTTTTATGTGTGTCTATGCACCAGTCAACCAAGAAACTGGGAAAGGTGCGGAAGAAAATAGAAAATTTTGGAATAAAGTCAATAAATGTATAAGAGAAAGGCAAGAGTGTACACAAGTAATATTAGTAGGCGACATGAATGGTAGAGTTGGAAACGAGGAGATAGAAGGTATAGTGGGTAAATGGGGTGTGGAGGGTAGGAATATGAATGGTGACTTCCTTTTAGAAGTATGTGCGGAGAGAGAGATGTTTCTGGCTAACACATTTTTTGAACATCGTCACATTCATAGATATACATGACACAGAGGTGAAGGTGAGCAGGAACAGAAATCTCTAATTGACTACGCCATGATGGACTCCGGACTAAAAGGAAGAATTTTAGATTCAAAAGCTGTAAGAGGTATGCTGACGGGATCAGACCACTATACAGTGCTGACAAAAGTGAGGATAAGGAAAGAGTGGAAATATGAGAGGAAAGAGAGAAAACTGACCGTAGAGAGAATAAATGTGAGAAAATTAAATGAAGAATGTAATGCAACAAAATACAAGGACATCCTGAAAGAGACTATAAAGGACATGGATGTTATGATAGATCTGGGAAATACTGTAGACGAAGTATGGAAAGGTACAAGAGACTCCATGATTAAAGCAGCTGAGAAAGTATGTGGGAAGAAAACCTTTAAAATGTGGAAGAAGAAAGGTAATGCATGGTTTAGTAAAGAGATAGAAGAAATAGTGAAAAAGAAGAAAGAGTTCAGAAAGAGTATGCTGCAAAAGAATATACCTAGAGAAACTAGAGATGCGAGGAAAGAAGAATATAAAAATTTGAAACAAAGAGTGAAGAGGGCGATACAAGACGCTAAAAGGAAGACAGATGAGGCATATGGGAGAAAGATTAGTGAACAGTTTCTGAATGACAGGAAAGCATACTACAGAGCTGTGAAAGAAGCCAGAGGGAAGAAGACTGAGAGTGTCTCAGGTGGTAGGATGAGGGACATGAATGGGGAAGTGGTAGAGGGTGATGGTGTGGTGAAAGTATGGAAAGATAATTTTAGTAGCTTAGCTGTAAAGAGTAGGGGGAAGGCAAAGATCTCATCCATAGGAATGGAGAGAGGTAGAATAAACAGGGTAGTTGAAAGCCAGATAAGCAGAGAAGAAGTAAAAGAAGCAATCAATAGACTTAAAATGGGCAAAGCTGCTGGAGTAGATAACATCCCAGGTGAAATGCTGAGATATGGAGGAGAAGAAGCTGTTGACATAATGCATAGGTTATGTAAATTAGCATGGGAAAAGGAAAGTGTACCAGAGGACTGGAGGAAAGCAGTGATAGTACCCTTGTACAAAGGGAAGGGTAGTAAAGAAGAGTGTAAGAATTATAGGGGAATTAGCTTGCTTAGCATACCTGGAAAGGTACACGCAAGAGTAGTAACACAGAGGCTACAGAAGATAACGGATGACAAAATAGGCGAGGAACAGGGAGGTTTCAGAAAGGGCAGGGGCTGCGTTGACCAGATAGCCTCAATGCGATTGTTGGTAGAGAAGTATCTGGCCAAAAACAGAAAACTCTATGCAGCATTCATGGATTTGGAAAAAGCCTACAACAAAGTAGACTGGGAGGGCCTGTGGGATGTGTTAACAGTATATGGTGTGGGAGGAAAGTTGCTAATGGCAGTAAAATCTTTTTATAGGAATGCAATGGCAAATGTGAAGGTAGGGGATAAGTTAAGTGAAAGTTTTGAGGTCAATGTAGGTGTAAGACAGGGATGTGTCATGTCAGCTTGATTGTTCAATATATACATGGATGGAGTGATTAGGGAATGTAGGGCTGTATCAATGGGTGTGGGAGCTAGACTGGAATCAGAGGGAAGAGCATGGAAGGGGGGGGGGGGGGTGCAGTCAGTTGACACAGGACACCCTAGACCCCGCCGGAGTATGAGAGCTGTGATACAATTTAAGGTTAAAATGTGTTATGAAAATTTCTCAGTGAGAAATTGTGCTAGTACAATGTTAAGTACAAAACAACGGTGTTGTTAGAGTAGTTTAGCTGCGAAAGCAATTTAGTTTTAGATTATTGGAGTTCCTTTGCAATTTATCTCCAAGTTTATGTTGGGGTTTATTATGTGTACATGTAAACTTATAACTTGTTATTTTTTGTCACCACTCGTTGAGTGGGGTGCCTTTGTAACTACAGATCTGTGTTCAGAATCTTCAGGGTTACCTAATTTTGTCAGGCAGGCTTCTTTGAAGCACGCACCTGCCTGAACCCCCTTTTTCTTGTATTTGTTCGGCTACGCCGTTATTTAAATATATTTTCAAAGTAAGAATACTATGTGGTTGTTTTTATTATCTGCTTTTCTAGAGTTATGATATGATTACGAATGTCCCCCTCCAGTCTTAGAAATCAGGCATGTTCGTCAATGATGGAGGGGCCACTAATAAATTATAGGTTTGACTCCTGTAAGGAGATAAAGAAAACCTAATATTTAGTAGTGGCCCCGTAATCATTGACGACTGGGGCCCTCCCGACCGTCCCCTTCCCATTCGTTGATGTATTAAGGATTTTGGTTTACTTGATATGTCAGTGAAGGAAGAATGACGCCTGAATCAGCATCTGGTCAGAAATCCACACAAGTACATCCACGATATGATGGAAAGCTTATTGGATAGTTATTCTTATTTTCTTTTTGTTTTTATTTTTTACGAAGTTTTTTCGTAGTGAGAACCCAATTCATAATGACTGAAGCCATGAGTGAGGTCGCGTGCGCTCATGATGAAGGCTCCTCAGTTTTTAAATGCTCTGCGCGGTAGATTAAAAACTACGGCGGATTAGTGTTTGAAGAGGATGCCTTATGTAATAGGCATGTTTGAGAGAAGAATGCATGAAACTATAGATTTTAAGGAAAAATATAGAATCAAGAAAGAACACAAGAAAAGTTGTAAAATAAAATTGAAAAATGAAGTACTAGAAGAGGTTGAAAGTTTCAAGTATTTGGGAGCTGTACTATGCAAATATGGTAAAATGGAGAGTGAGATAAAAGAGAGAAAAATGCAAGGGAGAAAAGTGATTGGAGAACTTGATAGTATTCTCAAAGGAAGAATGGTTAGCCAGGAAGTCAAAAAGTCACTGAGAAACAGTGTGCTGCTCCCAACACTCTCGTATGGAAGCAAGACATGGACGGCAAGTGACGAGGACCTCTTCAAACTAAGAGCTGTGGAGATGAGCTTTTTCAGAATGGCAGCTGGCATGAATAGGCTAGATGGGCCAAGTAATAGGGAAGTGTACGAGTCCTTTGGAATGGAAGAGCAGGCTTTGGGCATTGATTGTGGTGTGGTTGAGTGGATAAAGAGAAGTACTTTGAGGTGGTATGGTCATGTTCAGAGAATGGATGAAGACAGAATGCCAAGAAAGATATATGGGAGTCAGGTGAGTGGAACCGCTAGTAGTGGGAGACCACCTATGGTATGGGAAAAGAGAGTGGAAAAATATATTGAAGAAAAACTTCCACGTAGTGGAAGGGGCATTGTGGCACGGGCAAAGGAGGAATGTCTTGACAAAGTAGCTTGGAGACGTTTCTGTCATGGCCATCCTCTAGTGGGGGTTTCCCAGGGGGAAGCAAGGCGTCGGAGATGATGATGATGATGATGAGGAATGAAGAGCCAGCAAACATAGTTGGATATGGTATGGGAAGGAGAAGAGGAGAAGTAGTGGAGGAGGAGGTGGGGATCAGGAGGTCAGAAGTGTGGGAAGCCATGAAAAGAGTGAAGTTGGGGAAACCACGAGGAACAGATGGAGTGTGTGGGGAAATGTTGAGGTATGGTGGTGAGATAGTGATCGAATGGGTATGGAAAATGTGCAAACTAGCATGGGAGAAGGGGAGTGCACCCAATGACTGGAAGACTGGCATAATAGTCCCCCTATATAAGGGCAAAGGGGAAAGAGGAGTGTGTGGTAACCACCGAGGAATATGTCTTTTAAGCGTAGTAGGGAAGGTGTACAGTAGGGTAGTGATTGAGAGAGAGAGTGAGAACGGAGAAATTGATAGGTGACGAGCAGGGAGGTTTTAGGAAGGGAAGAGGATGTGTAGATCAGATTTTTACCCTGAATTGTGTTGTGGAAAAATATCTGGAGAAGCAACAAAAGGTATATGTTGCCTCTATGGAATTGGAGAAGGCCTATGACAGAGTGGATAGAGAAGGTATGTGGAAAGTACTTAGAATATACGGAGTAGATGGCAAGTTGCTGAAAGCAGTGAAGAGCATGTATGAGGGTGCAAAGGCGGCAGTACGTGTGGAGAATGAGTAGAGCGAGTTCTTTGACCTGAATGTTGGGTTGAAACAAGGGTGTGTGATGTCCCCGTGGTTGTTTACTGTACAGTATATATGGATGGAGTCATGAAAGAAATACTAGGAAGAGCAGTGGATGTTGGTGTATTGCTAAAAAGGGAGGGAAATGAGTGGAAGCTGGCTATACTGCTGTTTGCGGATGATACAGTTCTGATGAGCGACAATGAATGGGAGTTGCAGGGTCTGGTAAATGAGTTTGGAACAGTGTGCAAAAAACGGAATTTGAAGGTAAATGCGGGGAAGAGCAAGGTTATGGTCTTCACAGAGTGTGAGGTGAAGTTGAACGGTCAGGCTATGGAGATCGTCAGCTCTTTTAAGTATCTGGGCAGTGTGTTGAGTAAAGATGGGACTATGGATGAAGAAGTGGGGGAGAGGGTGCAACAGGGGAAGAGGGTTGTAGGGACGTTGAAAGCAGTAACAAGAAATAGGGTGGTCAGTATGGAAGTGAAGAAGTCCTTGCATGACAGTGTGGTAATCCCGACACTAACTTACGGAAGCGAAGCATGGAAGTTTGGGAAGAGACTCAGACCAAGAGTGAGAGCGGTGGAAATGAGTTACTTGAGAAGTGCGTGCGGAATTACATGGAGGGATAGACAGACGAATGAGGAAGTAAGAAGGAGGTGTGGTGTGGAGGTAGATGTGCTGGAAAGTGTGAAAAGGAACAACTTGAGATGGTTCGGCCATATGGAACGTATGAAAAGCGGGAGAATGACTAAGAGGGTGTACGAGAGCGAGATTGAAGGACAGAGAGGGAGAGCTGCACCGAAGGAAGGTGGGAGAATGGAGTGAGGAAGTATATGAAAGAAGGCAGTGCTGGTTGGGAGGAGGGGCGTCGACTGACTGGGGACAGAGATGCATGGGGCCGGTTCGTTCGTGGCCACCCTCTCGGGGATCACGGCGTCAGGCAATAGACAGATAGATATAAAAAAAAAATGTCATAGGATTGCTATACCGGTACCATATTTATTGGTGGCTCCTTACGTCAATGACGTAAGTGCCTATGTTAATATGGCCTCGTTCCGGGCTCCTCTGAGCCCGGGTTAACCTGGATCACGGTGGTCGAGAACCAAGATCATCATAGGGGGTACCCCTTAACCTCAGAAGTGTGCATGGGGGTAATTAGACACCTCTGCCTGTGCGCATGTATTTGAGCTGTTTCCATCACTAAAATATTCATTTTACCATAAATAGCATTAATACTTATCCATATGCGCCTATTATAGGTTGATTATAAAGGTATTAACCTGTTACAACAATAAAACAAGTGAAAACAGCGTTTGGATGGTCAAAATCGGCGATACAGGGCGGGAGTTACATAATGTATGGGTGAGGCAACCTCCTTTCCCGCCAATTTCCCCTAAGGCTGGAGAGACACTGTCGATCGATACTCTCTCTCTCTCTCTTGCACTCGCTTGCTAACAGTGATAACAATGCCCTGCTTGCAACTCGCTAATGTTAGCACGAAAATATACCTCGGAATAAGGGAATAACAGGGAAAATAGGTGATAACTGAAGGAGGGGAGGAAAGTGGGGAAGGAGGGGAGGTAGAGGAGTGATATTTTGCATGGCCCAGGGGCAAATTTTGTATTTTTTGTTTTCGATGTTTAAAGTTGATTTTTTTTTTCTCTGACTCTTAACCTAAGACGTGCGCACAGGGGGTTTTCTACAGGGTAAGACTGTGCGCACCTATGATGGTTTTGGGACCCATTGCCAATTTCGATAAAAATTACATCATCGTGTAGGGAATGTTTGCGTGCATCGGCCCATATATATTTGACCCCCCCAAAAATGTCTGGGGGGGGGGTGGGGGAACGGTCCGTAGTTGAAAAATGTGGAGTGAATGGCACCGCGCGGCTAGATTGTCATCGAGCGGCGAGATTTCCCTGCCGAATTTTCACGCGCCCAGGGGATAGGAGAGGGAGGAGGGGGTGGGTTACCGCGTATTATCACGTATATCTCCTTTTTTGAGCCCTTCTAGGCTATGTAGAGTATGTATACGTGTGTAGGCCACCCATATAACAATGAATATGCCTCATAGTGACCATAAATTGCAATATATAAGGGCATTATAAGATAATTTTTAGGCGGGAATGAAGATGTGTTGGAGGTTTGGCGGCAATTTATGAGCTGAGAGTGTGGTTTACGCCATACATATCACTTATATCTTGTACTTAGAGCACTGTCATGCTATAATACAGACTTGTACGTATGTAGACGTGCCATATATCAAAATATATACCGCATATAGACCAATTCATGCGATATTTACGCACATTATCAATGAGTTTCTATGCGTGAACCAAGGTGTGAGTGAGTTGTGCTGGGAATGAAAGGGGGAGAGGGTGTGTTACGCCATAAATATCACTTATATCTTGTACTTAGACCACTGTCATGCTATAATACAGACTTGTACGTATGTAGACGTGCCATATATCAAAATATATACCGCATATAGACCAATTCATGCGATATTTACGCACATTATCAATGAGTTTCTAGCAGACGGAAGCCTGAAAGGGTGGGTGGGTGGGAGGGAGGCATGCAGGGAGTGAGTGAGGGAGTCGTGGAGAGAGGGAAGGCAGGCAGGGAGATCTCTAGATAGGTAGCCAGCTTTGTGATAATTGTGGAGGCGCAAGGATGTCTTGGTATTTTGAACCTTATGTCTACCAGGTGTCTGGTGTTCGTTGCCACAAAGAGGTCTACAATAACATGAGTCAGGAATGGAGAGAGAGAGAGAAACTGAGACATGCGTATGTCGTATGTATAAATGGACTTCAGAATTGCATTTTTATGCAAGCAGACATTGCATTTTAGACACATGTGAAGTACCACAGAAACATGTAGGCCATTGACTGTAAATAAAGTACTATATTATAGACCAGCAATGAGGGTGGTCAGTAAACACAGGCAGATTGCCTTTTGTGATAGAGAGCTAAATATAGACTGGTGTCTCCTTGTGTAACGGGAAGAAATTGTACTTTCCCTTTTGGTATATGTTGTAAGGTTTGACTTAACTGTACGACTTTTTCCCCTTCATTCACTCTTCCCTATATTTAAGGGAAATGTATCGTTTAAGAAGGGTTAACCCGGGAGCTGCGGGGAGACTCTTAAGAGTTCCCCCGGCGCACTGCGGGGAGACTCTTAAGAGTCAGAGAAAATAAAAATCAACTTTTGACATCGAAAAAAAAATATTTTTTTATATTTTTTTTTTTTTATTTTTTATTTTTTTTTTGGCCCCTGGGCCATGCAAAATCTCAGTCCTCTACCTCCCCTCCTTCCCCACTTTCCTCCTCTCCTTCAGTTATCACCTATTTTCCCTGTTATTCCCTTATTCTGAGGTATATTTTCGTGCTAACATTAGAAATCCGATTGGAGGGTGTGGTCATCACTGATAGCAAGCGAGTGCAAGAGAGAGAGAGAGAGTATCGATCGACTGTGTCTCAGTGGCCTTGGGGGAAATTGGCGGGAAAGCAGATTGCCTCACCCATACATTATACAACTCGCGGGCTATATCTCCGATTTTGACCATCCAAACGCTGTTTTCACTCGTTTTATTGTTGTTTCAGGTTAATACCTTTATAATCAACCCATAATAGGCGCATATGGATAAGTATTAATGCTATTAATGGCACAATGAATATTTTAGTGGCGGAAACACCTCAAATACGTCAGCACAGGGGGACGTTTCCAATTACCCCCATGCGCACTTCAGAGGTTAAGTAACCCTTGTCTATGTAAAGAGGGAATTAGCCTAGATCAGGAGGAGAACTAATATTCTCAAATCTACTAAAATACTTTCAAGCCTAATTTATCCTTTCACCCCTTTTGTTATTCCCTGTAAAAATCCTTCCTTATCGAATTTAGAGTAATGCCCCCTGGTGTAAAAAGACCGCCAATTCCTACCCAAGCGACGCCACCCTTTGTGGTCACCCTCCCCTTTTTTGGCGGGATCTCTGGCACTGGCCCTCGGCCCCTCACTGCCGTGACCCCAGGCCTACGAGAGAGACACCTACCTACCCCTCAGTCTCTGTCATCATTCCCCGCTTCTTCTCCGGACTTAGGCTTCCTTTCCCTCCATTCAGAGGTTCGTAATTCAGGTTTATAGTGTTATAAGGTATTGCTTATTCAGTTAAGTAAGTACTAGGTGTGTAATGTAGGAGGTATTACTGTGATTGACAAATTCGTGAACTCGAGCCTACCATCGGGTTGGTCGACAGGCACCCCTCACCTGCCAAGTGCCTACAACCATACAAATTCCCCCATTATAATTGTGTTCAGTAAAACTTAGTCTGTGCACATTACCTAAGTGTTTTTCTGATATTTAAGACTTTGTTATTCCAAATCAACGTCAAATTAACTTCGTGTGCAATAATTTCAGTCAGAGGGACGCCATTTGATGGCCTTCCAATTCTTGTGTTTTTCCATAATTCCCGACCAAACTTAGGCTAGCCTATTTTGCTAGTTTGTCTTTCACCGTTTTACATAATCCTGAGGTAGTGCGAGAACACCAGTTAAGAGTAGAATTACGGACGATGAAGTTGACTAAAATGCTTTTGAAGCTTGACCGCCATTTTAGGATTTATACTGTTATGCCCTGTTTTTCTACAGGATTAACTTGGGTAATGTGGGTTCTATCTGACTGGGTATATAAGGCTGCATGCACAATACAAGGTATGAGGAATAGAGAACACAAAATAAACACACGGTAACACGACACACGATCACTTTTATTTAAGTAGATGAATAAAGAGCATAGACAGATAGTAATTCTCGTACAAAACAAATAATAGAAGGGAACTGCTAGCATTAGCGGATCTGGATGGAGCCTAGTCTCCCACTTCCAACGTTCAGGTATACTCTTCTGATCACGGGTTTAGTTAGCAAGTTTTTATTATACTGGAAGACCTCAATATATTTATGTATTCAATTTCACTGATTTGATCTCTTACTGGCTGGTCGCGTGCCCAAGTAGCAGCTCACAGTTAGGATTAGACACGCGTCTATTTTAGAACACGGAATCTCTAGTAACCTCATGGGGGTACTGATCTAAGGTTTATATTCTTATGGCAGAAATACGTAGAACACAAATCAGTGGGCGAACGTTAGATATCACTAGGGTTTTAATATCTGAATAAGGTAATTACGAGAGTCAATGTCGCCTGTTAATTAATGAACACTGATACGCTTAGTACGTCCCAAATGGAATGGTTAGATATGAGTTACACTGGGCAAGGTTATAGCCACTTCATAGAAAGTTAATAAGTGAGTGTCAACTGGTACTATAACACTTAGTACTAGTAACATGAATCTTGAATAGTATTTGTAGGTCTGGTCCTGGTTATCTTGCTTCCGGTGATGTTGGGGGCTAACGACTGGTTCCTCGGCCGTCCAGGTGGTCCAAAATGTAGGAAGTTCTCAAGTCGGATCTCTTGACGATCGGTGCTGACTACACACTTATATACCCACGAATTTGTGTGAAGGTTATAAGGTGCACGTTAGGACTTGTACATGGACAGCTCTTCTATTTAACTTCTGCCATGGAGTCTGCCGGCTCGGGAATCTCTCAACTCAGGAACAACACGAGGGCAGAGCTAGAGGTTAACTTCAGGGTAGTGACCACTGGTTGGTGTCTAACTTTCAACTGATTTGACGGGGCGGGAGCTAGGTTTATAGGCTCGGTTCTGGACCCAGTAGACAATAGGGATCTCGAGTCTTATGAACTTATTTGAGCTCTCAATAGATATGGGGACTGGGTAAGATGGTGATTACTGTTGTGGCACATGGCTATAGGAAGCCTTCAATTTGTGATATAACTGAGCCTTAGTAAAAGGTACTATTTTGGCTATACTGGAAGTATTTATGGACGGGAGACTGGATCTACTTTGCGGGGAGGACTGGGACAGCTGTGATAGGGGCGTCTCTCTTATATTGCTCAGTCTTCGTTCTATTGCATAGCTGAGGTGCTAATTTGACTATCCGAGTATGCAAAACAGGTGGATGGGTTATTGTGGGTATAGAGAAGTGAGTAAGGGGGTTAGACATGCATGGTTAGTTCATTGATAGGAAGAATTCCTAGGCTACCTGGCAATGACCCGGAAGTCAAAACAGGGGTCAGGTATACCTCCGCGGGGGTGGGGGTCTCCCTCCTCGGGTGGGTAAAAAGGGGTAGCCGGGCGCTCTCCCTCTGAGATGGTCGTCCGGCGGCTGTGGCTAGGGGCTTGCCATATCACCAGTGTTTGTAATAACCCTCTGTTTATGAGACATGTGGGTGTTCTTAATATCAAAACCGAAGGTGCCTTGGCTAGCTGGGTGTAATCGGTTGGCTGTTAATTGCATGGCTTGCTGGATGTGGTGGAGACTGGTTGCTAATTCTGCCACATTTATCTGGAAGTATGGCAATAGAAATTAATTACTGGCGAGGCGGCGAGCCTCGCACCGACGACCATGGGGTGCAGGGTTGTGAATGGGTTGTAAGAGAATAGATGGCATGCAAGGGGTTAGTAAAGTTCTAATGTTGTTCTGGCCTACTAAGTGAAGGTAGGCTGGATAGGAGTATATATATAAATGGTTGGAGAGCGTTAGCAACGAAAAAATCAAGGATCTTCAAGAGGTATGAGAGAGAGGCTAGGTCGGACAAGAGTCGAGAAGTGCGGGTATCTTAATGAGAGGGGGGGAAGCTCAGGGGGCTACAGGGAAATTTGACCCTAAGGTCTCTGGGCGTGGGGGTGGCATTAGGCTACAATTGATATTGGAGTTTGAAAGGACAGTGAAAGTACGTTAGCCAAATGCTACCGGGGGATGCAAATACGGGGTGGTATATGAGTCTGGAAAAGATAGAATCATGTGGACTGTGGGGCGGTGGGGGAGAAGGAGGTTAACTTCAGGTGTGTGCTTGACTGTGGATAAAGTAGGGAAAAACATGGTGTATTATTATTCGTCAATACGAGGGGTTATGGACCTATTATTTGACACGATTTCTTGTATGTCTACTGTAGGTGTCCCTGGGAACTGCGTTTTCTATGAAATATAGACCAAAGAAAAACGGCAGTTCGTAGGGGTACTTCGTTATTGTTTAGGAATACTATGATAGATACTGGTAACAAAGGTTATCCATACAATCTCTGGTTGGGGTAAGAGGTGTAGGACACGAAGCAAATTGGCGTAGTGTGGACTGTGGATACGAAGGAGGTAAGTGGAAGACGTATGACAATTGTGGAAAAGTAAATGGAAAAAGGTGAACACAATGGCGGATAAAGATACTTAACCTAAGGATTGAATACATATATTTTATGGGCGATGGGTCTTCAGAAACTTAGTCTGGCAAGACAAGATATGTTAGGGAATGTTAACATTAATACGTAACCTAAGGATTGAATACATAGATTTGATGGGTGATGAGTCTTCAGAAACTTAGTCTGGCAAGACAAGATGTGTTAGGGAATGTTAACAAAAAATACGTAACCTAAGGATTGAATACATCGATGAACGACGACATTATAGTCGTCGTCCTAATAAGGTGATGAAACCTGGTTGATCTGCACTTGGCAAAATACGACACAAGGACAGTGCCGCTATGTCGTATCAATACTGGTGGCAGTTACTATTATAGAGACACTTAGTTACTAGAGGAACAATGCAAGGGGGCGACTGAGCACGGGTTACATATATCTATACTCGTCATGGGAAATGATATACGAGGTCTAGGGACAGGCGTGGGTGTTTTAACTGCTAAGATATATAACATCTACTTCTTGGATGTAAGAACATACATAGATATATGGCTGTCTGATTTGTTGGCTTTGGCTCAACCTAGGGACAGGGCATGGGTGTTTTTAATATGAATGTATCTTCCTGTTCATCATCATTGTAGTTAGAAGTGTAGGACACGAGGGGGTAGTGTACATGAGGTGTGGAAAATGGTCAGTTTAGAAGAGGTATGTAGGTGCGGCCTGGAGCTGCTTAGCCCTGCGGGCTTGGGCCTGTCTGAATTGGCTGGCTCGGTCAGCTGGTCCTTTCGTTCTGTGGACCTTTCTTTCGGGTATTTCTGTGTGGTGTTCGCTCGTGGCTTCTGTGGTGGGCTTCTTGTTCTGGGGCATTTTACTTCCCTCTCCTTCATTATAGGCTCGTCCCCGAGCCTCAAGGGTGAAGTAAAAAGAAGCATAGTCATGGTGGGTCATTTTAAGGGTATTTAGAAGGTTTCACCAAGCAAGAGAGCGACGGTCAGGTTTCTTTTGCAGGTCAATGTATACCTGTAAGAATGTGTCCTCTGTGTTGTGGCGGGCGGTTGCCCGGGCTTGATGTGGGCGTTGTATACGGGCTAAGTGTCCAGTGGGGTTTTTTACTTTAACCTTCCGTATGAATGGTTTGTAGCTTTCCCCCGTGGGGGTCGGAGTGAGGTGTGTGGGACTGACAGGAGGTCTGTTTAATGTGGTGAACGGGTTACTAACCGAAGGGGGATTCACGCGTGACAACAGAGCTGGGGATGAAGGGGGAATATGAGTCTGGGTTTTTTGGGGTTTTCTTGGGCGGTGTTGTAGGTTGGGAAAATATAGTGAGGCAATGCGCAAGATCGGTTTAGGTAAGGTGGTTAAAGGAGGTGTGTGGGAAGGAGGGGGTGTGTGTGTTGTGTGGCTTGGGTCCTTAGTGTCAGAATGGGGTGTTATTTTTGTATCGCTGTCTTTAAATCTGATGGGTCTGTTGATTATTCTACCTCTGGCGGTCCTGGTGGGAAGGTAGATGTTTGTCGTGGGACTTGAGTCGCTCGACGATGTTTTATATTGAGGGGAAGAACGTTTTACAGGTGAAGGGCATCTACTGGGGGCGAGGTCGGGGTTTATTTGAGAGGTAGATGCGTGTGGGGGATTATGTTGGGTGAGGGTGGTAGGCGAAATGGAAGAGGGTTTGGTGGGGGTATTTGTGGGGGTTCTCTCAGGGGTGACTTGGTGGAGGTTTATTTTAGGGGTTGGTTGGTTGGGGGTTCGATGAGATGAGGAGGTTGGTTGACGTGTGGGGGGGTTGCGGGGATAGTGGAGGGGAAAGGGGCGGATGCGGGGGGGGCTAGACGGGTGGGTAGGTAGTGGGGATTTAAGTTGGAGGGTTGGGGGTAGGGACGTGTGTGGGATGTGTTCTGTGGTGAGATCGGTGATTTGTTGGTGATTATTCGTCTTCTTTCCCTTTGTGGGGGAGAATTCGACGAAGAAGAAGAAGAGGAGGAGGAGGAGGAGTAGGAGGGTAGTGGTCTGGCAGCCCTACGGAACTTGGTTAGCAGGGTGTGTTTTCTGGAGGTTTTAAACGATTTTTGTCGTGGGCGTAAGTTGTAGCGTGAGGTTACTGAGGTAGGTTGTGTGGTGCGGTTGGGGGTGTACTTGGTTTGGGGTGGGGGTGGTGGTTTTCTCACTGTGGTGCCTGGTGGAGGTATGTCAGGGCTAGACGGGAGGGTTTCCGTTGTGGTCGGGGTTGTGGGTGGGGTTTTTCGTACTTGGATAAGTTGGGGAGGTACTTGACTATCAGAAGTGAAGGAAGGTGTCATGGTGGAAGAGGGTGTGATAGTGGGGACTTGGGGTTTGTGGAGGTTAGTTTGGGGGGTATGTTGAGGAATGACTTGTCGGTTCGGTGCTGGAGGGCTTAGGCCCTTAGGGGTTTGTATGGGAATATTCATAGCCTGAGTGGAAGGGTGAGTAGGGGTGTTTAATTCGGGGTCGGACGTGTGGGGTGTGGCTTTAGAGGTTTAAACGCTCGGACGAATCTAGTTCGGAACGTGCGAGTCACGCCGTGATAATCGATGGTGACTTGAAAGGCATTTGGGACGTGTATGACGGTGTAGGGCCCGACATAGCGAGGGCCTAATTTGTTGGTGACAGGGAGGTTGGCTACCATTACGGTGTCATGGATGGCGAAAGGGTTTTTATCATCTGGGTTATCCGTTTTGGTGTCTTGACAGGTTTGGGCGGTATGGAGGGTGTTTTGCAGATGTTGCAATGGGTCAATTGTGGAGGTGTTGGAGGGAGCGTGATGATGGAACGGCAGTAACAGGGGGGGTACGCCGTAAACACGTTCATGAGGGGAAATACCGTCTTCTCGGGGACAGGTGTTCATGCCCCATTGTATCATCTTTAGTTGTGATGGCCAGTCTGAGGTGTTAAGAGCAATCATTCTTGTACGTAACTGGTTGTTGATGATGCGATGGCTGCGTTCGCATATAGCATTTCCATGAGGCCAGTATGGGGATGAGTGTTTAATCTTAATACCGCATTGTTGGGTGAATTGTTGCCAAACGTGTCCACTAAACTCGGGGGCATTGTCCGATAGAAGAGCAAGGGGAAGGCCGAATATAGGGAACACTTCTGTGGCAAGCAGTGTGGCGATTGTGGTGGCTGTGTGGTCTTTAACTGGGCAGGCTATTAAAAATGTTGAATATACGTCAACAAATGTGACGATATAACAGTTGCCAGCGTAAGAAGGAAACGGGCCCATGATGTCGAGGGATAGGACTTGGAACGGTTGGTTGGCAGAAATGGTACCAGCTGGGCCTGAGCTGGGCCTGGGGTGCGTGATCTATCCTTCCCCAATAAACAAGGTTTGCAGGATTCTGTCACTCGTTGTGCAATTTTGGAGGGGTTGGGGGTCCAGTATTGGTCTGTGAAGATTTTTAACATCTTCTTTTGTCCCAGGTGTATGCCGTTTCTCTCGTGGATGGCAATCATGTAGTCATGGGCAATGGTGGGGTCCAAGATTATGTGACCAGTGTCTGTGGCAAGTTGATCTCCCCAGCGAGTCAGTCCCCGGAAGATATTTAAGGGTATCCAGGGGGGTCTGATTCTTGCTTCCCAAGATTGAATTAGGGAGAGGGCTGGGGGGGCATTCTGTCGGGGTGTGGGGGTAGATACCAACTGAGTGTTTTGTAAGGCGGCTAGGTTGGTGGGGGGGTCTTTTGGTACTGGCAAACGTGACAGGGCGTCTGCATTAGTATGGAGTTTGCCTGGACGATATTGTATGGTAAAGTCGTAGTCCTCTAGTGTCTCCCTCCAACGTACCAAAATGGCTGAGTTGGTTTCGCACCTACGCAGCCATTGTAAAGATTGATGGTCGGTAATTATTTCGAGTTTTGCGCCCAACACAAATGACCGGAAGTGGCCGAGTGCCCAAATGATCCCTAAGCACTCTCTCTTGGTGGCTGCGTAATTCTGTTGTGGTTGGGTGAGGGTGGAGCTGGCATACGCTATCACATGTTCCTCTCCGTCTCTGACTTGAGCTAAAACTGCACCCATGGCGTACAGAGATACGTCGGTATAAAGACGGAAAGGTTTTTGGTAGTCAGGGAAAGCGACAATAGGGGCTTGGATTAGCTTTTGCTTCAAAGTGTTAAACGCGAGGTCTCTTTCAGGTGTCCAGGTGAACGGGGTGTCTTTGTGGGTAAGTTGGTGGAGGGGTCTGGCTATGGTGGCAAAGTGGGGGACGAAACGTCTGTAGTATGTGGCTAAACCTAGAAACGAACGTATTCCTTTAACAGTGGTGGGTGGGGTTTGGTTTTGTATGGCTTGAAGTTTCTTTGGGTCTGGCGCAATACCATGTTCAGATATCACGTGTCCGAGGAAATCTACCTTATTCCGGGCAATCACGCACTTTGAGGGTTTTAATTTCAACCCGGCGGCTCGGATTCTTTGAAGGACTTGTCTCAACCTGAGGAGGTGTTCTTCCCAGGTTGGAGAGTACACAATAATATCGTCCAGATAGGCTAGGCAGGTTTCCCAAGTTAGGCCATATAATACCGCTTCCATCAAACGGGAGAAAGTGGCGGGTCCGTTACAGAGGCCAAAAGGTAGGACGTTAAATTCATAGTGATGGCCACCACTAGTGGAAAATGCTGTTTTCTTTTGGTCCTCGGCCTTGATAGGCACTTGCCAATACCCTGCTTGCAAGTCGAGGGTAGTGAACCATTTGGATCCGTGTAGGGAGTCAAGGGAATCGTCTATTCGGGGTAAGGGCGTAGCGTCTTTAATGGTTACGTCATTTAACCTCCTGTAATCGACGCAAAAACGGGTTGTCCCATCTTTCTTTTTGACTAAGACAACAGGGGAAGACCAGGGGCTAATGGACGGGGTGGCAATCCCGGCCTCTAACATTTCCTGGACTTGGCGTTCCTCTTCCTGACGTTGTATGGGGTTCTTTCTACGGGATGGTTGTCGTATGGGGGGCCTGTGGTGTTAATAATGTTTTGTTCTATATCAGTCTGTCCGATTTCGGTGGGTTGTTGGGCAAACACGTCACTGAATTCCAGCAGTAGGTCGTACATGCCGTTCTTTTGGTGGTCAGATAATGTCTCAGGGAGAGGGGGCAATTGGAGGCTGGTAGGGGTGTCGTTAAAATCTATGGGGAGGTCATCGAAAGTTTCGAGGTCTCCTATAATGAGACCTTTTGGTAGTGTCAGGGATTCTTCTGAGATATTTGCCACGAGAATGTGGTTGATGCGAGCGGAAATGATGGCGGGTTGTAAGAGGCAACGATGGGGGTTGGGGGACGTGGTAGTGGGGGAAAATATCATGTGCGTTTGGGGTATGGGCCGCAGGTTCACCCATTTTTGATGGTAGTGGGGAATTTGGCATTTATCCTGAACTACAGCTGGGCTAATGATGGTGGGGGATTGACTGGCGAGCAGGTGCTTGCTACTTATAAGGGGGGCAAGGTCGCTTTGGTGGGGGTCACGCGTGAGGGGGGGATTAACGGCGCGTGTGGGAGGATCAGTGGGGCGTGGTGTGAGGGGGTTAGAAAACGGGAGTTGTTGGAGGGACTGCGGAGGGTTGGTGGGGGAAGCGTGAGATATAGAAGATGGGTTATTGTTGGAGGACTGATGTAAGGACATGTGGTGGTTAGAAGGAATTTGGGGAGCGTTGTCGGTGGCAGTGACGGTTTGTTTGGAGTTTATATGGATTTGGTGGTTTTGTTCGTCATGAGAGGGCGAGTCAAGTGTGGGGTTGTGAAGTTTTCTAGGGGTGTGAATTGTGTGGGGGTGGAAGGGAGCTACTGACGGAAAACTGTCACAAGGGGAATCGGGGTGGGGGTGGACTAGCTGGGCATTTCTGGGGGCATGGTGGGAACATGGTTGTGTCTCTCGGTCGGCACGCGTGAGGGGGGGATTAACGGCGCGTGCGGGTGGTTCAGAGTGGTGAGAGGTGAGCGAGTTAGAAAACGGAATTTGAGGGGGGGACTGTGGAGGGTTGGTGGGGAAAAAGTTAGGTGTATAACATGGGTTATTGGTGGAGGACTGGTGTATTGATGTGGTGTTGTTCACAGGACGAACGTGGGGAACTTTTTTGGTGGCAGTCAAGGTCTGGTTAAAAGTGATGTGGGGCGGGTGGGTTTGTTTGTCATGAGAGGGTGAGTCAAGTGTGGGGTTGTGAATTTTTCTAGGGGTGTGAATTGTGTGGGGGGGCAAGGGAGCTATTGACGGAAAATTGTCACAAGGGAATTGTTGTGGGTTGTGGGATAGCTGAACATTTCTGGGGGCATGGGGGAAATTTTGTTGGGTACATTGATCGGCATTTTTCCTGGAAACATGTGTACATAAACATTGGATGGAATGATGGTTACATATATCAGAGTCTGTCCTGAAAACATGGGAGGATTTATCTGGGACAGCATGAAGAGAATGGAGGGAATTATCGAGAGGGGAGTTGCTTGGACTTGTCTTCTTTCGTTTGTTGAGGAATTTGTTTACTGAATGGGGTGAGATTTGGAGGGGAGTCAGGGCAAGGGGAGGGTTTAGGGGTCACCTTAGTGCTAGCTGCAATTTGGTAACCCTGACTCAGGGTTTGTTGAGGGGGAGGGTGTTTTTTTTTTTTTTTTGAATGGGTTTCTGCGTGATGGGTTTGTCAGAGGCTTTGGGTTGGAATTTTTTGAATTATATCAGTCTTTGGCCGCAGTCGACCTGGGCCTGGAGTTTTTGAAGGAGGTCAAGTCCAAGGAAACCATCATAATGTTTACAGTTGGAGGAAAACACTGTGAATGTGTGATAACAACGAGCATGGGGGGCAGGAGTGGTTACTGGTAGGGGTAAAGTGTCTCCTAGGAGATTTAAGTAAGTATCAGCAGCTGAGATTAGTTCTGTTTTGGTGTTTAACAAAGGGCCAAATAGTCGGTGATGTATTTCATAGTAAGATTTGAACAAACATGACTTGGCAGCTCCTGTGTCGATTAACAAGCGGACAGGAATGTCCTTGATTTTGGCCATGTAATAAATGGGGGCAGTGCGATCAGTTATGGCGTCCCCCGCCGAGCCCATCGTGGGCGGGGGATACTTTAAAAATCCTGGGGGTCGGTATCTACCTCCTCCAGGGTTTCCTCGGTATCGTCTGAGGTCATGATATGGGAGGCTATGTCTTCGGTGTACATTGCCTCCATTTCTTCCTCTTGTCCCCACTCCTCTTCATTTACAGAAATGCGAGGAGTACAGGGGCGAGGTTTGGCAGAGTCACAAATTTGATGGAGGGCGCACTGAGCATTATTACAGGCAGGGAAATCATAGGGGTTGATACTTACTAAGGTAGGGTTTTTACTTTGGTAGGTGTTGTAGGTTTTGCTCCGGTTGAAGATTCTGCGTGGCTGGGTAGGTTGGAACCGGGGTCTACTGGGTTGGGGCTTGCCGGAAGGGTAGGTAGGTTTGTTGTGGAAGGATGAGGATGGGTAGGCATTCTTGGAGTTGAAGGTTTGAGCCTTGGGGTTTTGGTTGTCGAGGTGCTGCGGGTGTGTGGGGAACCTCTTGATTACAGCGATTTGGGTGGGTGTTTCTGTGTGCACGGCCAAAATACGTCGGATCGTGATGAGATCTTTTTTATATCCGACGAAATCGTGCACACGGAAAATTGCCCTCTGCTGAGGGCAATTTTGATACAAGGTTGACCAGAATCTGCTGTTCTTGCTGGATTCTGGTCAATGTGGTGAAAGACACTTTGATGTGTTGGGCGATTTATTCACTGTGGCATCTAGATCGCCTTCGAATTTAGTGTCTTGGAGACGGTTGTGGGCTACGAAAACGCCCAACGAAGGCTTAATGGCCTCTATCACTATTGTGCAAAATTCGTCCCATGTGAGAGCAGGGTGCACTTGGTAGGCAACCAGGGAAACGGCTTTTCCCAGGTGCGTTAATGTCACGGCTATCTTTTGTGCGTCCGTGGTATAACTTAAGTCAAGTACGGGTTTCACTATGTCCATGAATGTTTCGATCTCATAAGTTTCTCCATCATAATGTGGGATGGGAATGTGAGAACGGTGCGCCATGATGTTATCGTGTTCTGGCTGTTCCAAACTTGCAATGTAATGCAACCTTTTATCCGAATCAAGAACCACCGCTGCCGCCAATGTTATGCCCTGTTTTTCTACAGGATTAACTTGGGTAATGTGGGTTCTATCTGACTGGGTATATAAGGCTGCATGCACAATACAAGGTATGAGGAATAGAGAACACAAAATAAACACACGGTAACACGACACACGATCACTTTTATTTAAGTAGATGAATAAAGAGCATAGACAAATAGTAATTCTCGTACAAAACAAATAATAGAAGGGAACTGCTAGCATTAGCGGATCTGGATGGAGCCTAGTCTCCCACTTCCAACGTTCAGGTATACTCTTCTGATCATGGGTTTAGTTAGCAAGTTTTATTATACTGGAAGACCTCAATATATTTATGTATTCAATTTCACTGATTTGATCTCTTACTGGCTGGTCGCGTGCCCAAGTAGCAGCTCACAGTTAGGATTAGACACGCGTCTATTTTAGAACACGGAATCTCTAGTAACCTCATGGGGGTACTGATCTAAGGTTTATATTCTTATGGCAGAAAAATGTAGAACACAAATCAGTGGGCGAACGTTAGATATCACTAGGGTTTTAATATCTGAATAAGGTAATTACGAGAGTCAATGTCGCCTGTTAATTAATGAACACTGATACGCTTAGTACGTCCCAAATGGAATGGTTAGATATGAGTTACACTGGGCAAGGTTATAGCCACTTCATAGAAAGTTAATAAGTGAGTGTCAACTGGTACTATAACACTTAGTACTAGTAACATGAATCTTGAATAGTATTTGTAGGTCTGGTCCTGGTTATCTTGCTTCCGGTGATGTTGGGGGCTAACGACTGGTTCCTCGGCCGTCCAGGTGGTCCAAAATGTAGGAAGTTCTCAAGTCGGATCTCTTGACGATCGGTGCTGGCTACACACTTATATACCCACGAATTTGTGTGAAGGTTATAAGGTGCACGTTAGGACTTGTACATGGACAGCTCTTCTATTTAACTTCTGCCATGGAGTCTGCCGGCTCGGGAATCTCTCAACTCAGGAACAACACAAGGGCAGAGCTAGAGGTTAACTTCAGGGTAGTGACCACTGGTTGGTGTCTAACTTTCAACTGATATGACTGGGGGCGGGACCTAGGTTTATAGGCTCGGTTCTGGACCCTGTAGACAATAGGGATCTCGAGTCTTATGGACTTATTTGAGCTCTCAATAGATATGGGGACTGGGTAAGATGGTGATTACTGTTGTGGCACATGGCTATAGGAAGCCTTCAATTTGTGATATAACTGATCCTTAGTAAAAGGTACTATTTTGGCTATACTGGAAGTATTTATGGACGGGAGACTGGATCTACTTTGTGGGGAGGACTGGGACAGCTGTGATAGGGGCGTCTCTCTTATATTGCTCAGTCTTCGTTCTATTGCATAGCTGAGGTGCTGAGGTTGGGGGGAGGGGCGTCGACTGACTGGGGACAGAGGTGCATGGGGGCGGTTCGTTCGTGGCCACCCCTTCGGGGATCACGGCGTCAGGCAATAGATAGATAGATAGATAGGTGCTAATTTGACTATCCGAGTATGCAAAACAGGTGGATGGGTTATTGTGGGTATAGAGAAGTGAGTAAGGGGGTTAGACATGCATGGTTAGTTCATTGATAGGAAGAATTCCTAGGCTACCTGGCAATGACCCGGAAGTCAAAACAGGGGTCAGGTATACCTCCGCGGGGGTGGGGGTCTCCCTCCTCGGGTGGGTAAAAAGGGGTAGCCGGGCGCTCTCCCTCTGGGATGGTCGTCCGGCGGCTGTGGCTAGGGGCTTGCCATATCACCAGTGTTTGTAATAACCCTTTGTTTATGAGACAGATGTGGGTGTTCTTAATATCAAAACCGAAGGTGCCTTGGCTAGCTGGGTGTAATCGGTTGGCTGTTAATTGCATGGCTTGCTGGATGTGGTGGAGACTGGTTGCTAACTCTGCCACATTTATCTGGAAGTATGGCAATAGAAATTAATTACTGGCGAGGCGGCGAGCCTCGCACCGACGACCATGGGGTGCAGGGTTGTGAATGGGTTGTAAGAGAATAGATGGCATGCAAGGGGTTAGTAAAGTTCTAATGTTGTTCTGGCCTACTAAGTGAAGGTGGGCTGGATAGGAGTATATATATAAAAGGTTGGAGAGCGTTAGCAACGGAAAAATCAAGGATCTTCAAGAGGTATGAGAGAGAGGCTAGGTCAGACAAGAGTCGGTATCTTAATGAGAGGGGGGGAAGCTCAGGGGGCTACAGGGAAATTTGACCCTAAGGTCTCTGGGCGTGGGGGTGGCATTAGGCTACAATTGATATTGGAGTTTGAAAGGACAGTGAAAGTACGTTAGCCAAATGCTACCGGGGGATGCAAATACGGGGTGGTATATGAGTCTGCAAAAAGATAGAATCATGTGGACTGTGGGGCGGTGGGGGAGAAGGAGGTTAACTTCAGGTGTGTGCTTGACTGTGGATAAAGTAGGGAAAAACATGGTGTATTATTATTCGTCAATACGAGGGGTTATGGACCTATTATTTGACACGATTTCTTGTATGTCTACTGTAGGTGTCCCTGGGAACTGCGTTTTCTATGAAATATAGACCAAAGAAAAACGGCAGTTCGTAGGGGTACTTCGTTATTGTTTAGGAATACTATGATAGATACTGGTAACAAAGGTTATCCATACAATCTCTGGTTGGGGTAAGAGGTGTAGGACACGAAGCAAATTGGCGTAGTGTGGACTGTGGATACGAAGGAGGTAAGTGGAAGACGTATGACAATTGTGGAAAAGTAAATGGAAAAAGGTGAACACAATGGCGGATAAAGATACTTAACCTAAGGATTGAATACATAGATTTTATGGGCGATGGGTCTTCAGAAACTTAGTCTGGCAAGACAAGATATGTTAGGGAATGTTAACATTAATACGTAACCTAAGGATTGAATACATAGATTTGATGGGCGATGAGTCTTCAGAAACTTAGTCTGGCAAGACAAGATGTGTTAGGGAATGTTAACAAAAATACGTAACCTAAGGATTGAATACATCGACGAACGACGACATTATAGTCGTCGTCCTAATAAGGTGATGAAACCTGGTTGATCTGCACTTGGCATAATACGATACAAGGACAGTGCCGCTATGTCGTATCAATAATGGTGGCAGTTACTATTATAGAGACACTTAGTTACTAGAGGAACAATGCAAGGGGGCGACTGAGCACGGGTTACATATATCTATACTCGTCATGGGAAATGATATACGAGGTCTAGGGACAGGCGTGGGTGTTTTAACTGCTAAGATATATAACATCTACTTCTCGGATGTAAGAACATACATAGATATATGGCTGTCTGATTTGTTGGCTTTGGCTCAACCTAGGGACAGGGCATGGGTGTTTTTAATATGAATGTATCTTCCTGTTCATCATCATTGTAGTTAGAAGTGTAGGACACGAAGGGGTAGTGTACGTGAGGTGTGGAAAATGATCAGTTTAGAAGGGGTATGTAGGTGCGGCCTGGAGCTGCTTAGCCCTGCGGGCTTGGGCCTGTCTGAATTGGCTGGCTCGGTCAGCTGGTCCTTTCGTTCTGTGGACCTTTCTTTCGGGTGTTTCTGTGTGGTGTTCGCTCGTGGCTTCTGTGGTGGGCTTCTTGTTCTGGGGCATTTTATAGACCATCTCGCATTTCGGAGAGACGACCAGGTTGAGTAAATTACTAATGTAGCAGTTGTATTGTATGTTTAGAACTTGTTCATTACTTTGAGTTTATAAAACCATGCATTTTGGTAAATATGATTGTATTTTAACGTGTAAATCAGGAAAGGACAGTCGTTTGAGATCGTGTCCTTGAGTTTTGTTTACCTTTCGTGTCTCCGACGTTCCAAAGTTAGGCCTATTCAGATAAGTATTTATAACTAACGTCTCCTAGGCCTGGTTATTGTTAATTTTAAATGTTTTTACTGGGTTATAGTGTAAAGAGTTACTTGTTATCTTGATTTAGAGGTCTTCATTTCCCAACCCCAGTACTGTCAAATTTTGGACCCCCCTGGGGGGGGGGGGGGGGGGGGATGCGAACCCACGCCTCCGAAGAGACTGGTGTAGCACCCTCCGCATTGAGCAGTCCAACCTGTTAAGTTTGACCATGACAATTACCTTTGATTTATGCCATTATTGTATTGATTTGACTCCATAGATATGCTGTGTAATTATGTATTCCCAATTGTGTGTAGAGTACTGCTGAGTAACATATGTACCTGTACTTAATGAGAGGATCTTTGGATGCCTTAAGAGATTATTTCGGTACTGTACTGTAATGTCATAATTTGATCTGTCATTGTATTTCTGTACTTATATTAGCTCATCTATTTTTATACGTTAATAGGAATCCATGTATTTTTATATGTTTATATTAGCCTATATTTGTTATATGTATTTGTTTTAGTATTACTGTGTACCGTAATTAGGATATTGATTAACCCCATTATTAAGGGTTAGCTATATGTCAACCGTGGGTTAACCCGGGAGCTGCGGGGAGACTCTTAAGAGTTCCCCCGGCGCACTGCGGGGAGACTCTTAAGAGTCAGAGAAAATAAAAATCAACTTTTGACATCGAAAAAAAAATATTTTTTTATATTTTTTTTTTTTTTTTTTTTATTTTTTTTTTGGCCCCTGGGCCATGCAAAATCTCAGTCCTCTACCTCCCCTCCTTCCCCACTTTCCTCCTCTCCTTCAGTTATCACCTATTTTCCCTGTTATTCACTTATTCTGAGGTATATTATATTGGAGGGTGTGGTCATCACTGATAGCAAGCGAGTGCAAGAGAGAGAGAGAGTATCGATCGACTGTGTCTCAGTGGCCTTGGGGGAAATTGGCGGGAAAGCAGATTGCCTCACCCATACATTATACAACTCGCGGGCTATATCTCCGATTTTGACCATCCAAACGCTGTTTTCACTCGTTTTATTGTTGTTTCAGGTTAATACCTTTATAATCAACCCATAATAGGCGCATATGGATAAGTATTAATGCTATTAATGGCACAATGAATATTTTAGTGGCGGAAACACCTCAAATACGTCAGCACAGGGGGACGTTTCCAATTACCCCCATGCGCACTTCAGAGGTTAAGAATGTATTCGACTTACCAGGGAACCAGTTTGGGATGGAGTCGATGTGATGCTGAATTGCTGATGGCGGAGAATCGGAGATTCACCCCTCCCATTGGCTGAGTGAAGGATGCTGAACTCGTGTACTGTACGAGGGTTCAAGGACCGCAGGAAGACGTATGATTACCCCCTATACCCCAGGATACGGTAGGCCGAAGAAACCTACAGGCAAGCCTGGCCGATACCGGTATCTAGCGGAATTGGGATGTATAATACTGAGAGGAATGGGGTGGATACAGACAGCAATATTCGAGTCCTACTCCTAGGTTAACCCGGGAACTGCATGGGAGACTCTTAAGAGTTCCCCCGGCAGACTGCGGGGAGACTCTTAAGAGTCAGAGAAAAACAAAAATCAACTTTTGACATCGATTTTTTTTTTTTATTTATTTATTTTATTTATTTATTTTTTTTTTGGCCCCTGGGCCATGCAAAATCTCAGTCCTCTACCTCCCCTCCTTCCCCACTTTCCTCCTCTCTTTTAGTTATCACCTATTTTCCCTGTTATTCCCTTATTCTGAGGTATATTTTCGTGCTAACATTAGAAATCCGGTTACAGGGTGTGGTCATCACTGATAGCAAGCGAATGCAAGAGAGAGAGAGAGAGTATCGATGACTGTGTCTCAGTGGCCTTGGGGGAAATTGGCGGGAAAGCAGCTTGCCTCACCCATACATTATACAACTCGCGGGCTATATCTCCGATTTTGACCATCCAAACGCTGTTTTCACTCGTTTTATTGTTGTTTCAGGTTAATACCTTTATAATCAACCCATAATAGGCACATATGGATAAGTATTAATGCTATTAATGGTACAATGAATATTTTAGTGACGGAAACACCTCAAATACGTCAGCACAGGGGGACGTTTCCAATTACCCCCATGCGCACTTGTTAGGTTAAGAGACTGTCCCAGTACGGTAATGGATTGGTCCCAGGTTAATGGTATAGAGATAATTAGATACGGACCATACGGTATCAATGTTAAGAGTTGTAAACGGTAAAATGTTCCTTATATTAATATCAAGCTTAAGATTACTGCAATATGTTTGTATCTATCCTCCCGTACCTATTTGGATCTAAATGTGTTGTCAGGATGGTAAATCGGAGCCGTCAGTATTAAATTGGTCTAAGAGTAGTACCAGTAGCCTAACCGAGAGTTAAAGTCTTGTCAGCCAACATTGAAGGTGAAGTTCTTGATTGGTCTTTGCTAGCCTCCGATTTATCCTACTGTCCTAATGTATCTGAATAATGAGCATGAGTCACGATTGCATAAAGAATAAGAAACCAAGAAAACCATGGGGACGGCCAGTTCACCTGAAGGTGGGCGATCAAATAATTCGAATGAATTACCGTTCCCAAAACATCCTTATGTGATATCTAGAAAGTAGAGAATATGCTAGGTCTCAGTGGGGTTTTTGTGGTTCTTTGGTCTTATCATCGTGTCGGAGTTGCAGCCTTTCCCCTTCCTCGAAGGATGTTGGATGTGGGTCAACCAAACAGGGTTGTCCTCTCGTTAATTAGAATGCAATAACGGGTTTGTCGTCATCTCTTCCTTTCTATCCTTGAGTACCTATTTTCCACCTTCGCAGCTTAATCCTTCTTTTTCTGTCTCTCCCTCCCTCTCTCTCTCTTGTTCGCAGAAAAAGTGAAGTGAAGAAAGAGAGGCCATCCCCCCCCCCGTTACAGTGGTGTGCAGCGGTGCGATTTCTTTAGGAGTCCATGGTTTGACATGCTCCTGTTCCGTTCAGGGCTCCTGAATTAATCCCGTACCCCCCGTAGAAGAGACTGTACAGTACTGGCTCTTACACTTTCACTCGGGTGTTTAGAATCAGTGCATTGCAGTTGTCCTTTTTCACGCTACCAACCCGTGAAATAGTTACCACAAACAGTATTGGCCATGCTACCACATTTCAATACGGTTAGTGTAATATTTCAGGGAATCTTTAAGTGCAGCAGATACCAGCAAGAATCACAGTGACTGTGAAGGAACCGCAAAGTTGAGATAGCGGTGGTTAGTGTTTTCCGGTTATTAGTTGTCTATCAATTATCCTTCTTTCCTGTCCAAGATGGAGAATCCTGATCCAGATCCAAGGCACGAGGTGCAAGACGTTTTAGTCGGGAGGAATGATGAACGCCAAGAGGCTATGTCCGTCGCGAAAGAGGTCCTGGAACAGACCTCACTGACCATGGCCAGGAAGTTTAGAGACGTGGCTAATCGGAACCGCCGGAATGAAAAGGTCAATGTGGACGACATGGTATGGATCAGGAACGAGAATCCACTACCAGGGACTAGCCAAAAGTTGAACGCAAAGTGGGTGGGTCCCTTTAGGGTTACGGAAGTAGTCCGAGACGGGGCTGCGTATAAGCTAGTAAATCCCTATACGGGTGTGTTTATGAAAAGGGCCGCTGAGAAAGTGAAACCGTTCATGGGTGAGGAGTATTGGCAGGTAGAGCAAGTTGAAATGCCGGTTGAGGAAGACTATCAACCTGAGATTTTAGCACCCAGAGCCCGTCAGCCGGCCCGGCGTTATATAGAATCTTGTTAGAGTCCCTGTTGTGGTCATCTTGTTGTGTACTCCCCTGTGGCCCCCGCATGGTTAATTAATCTTTCCGGTCAAACCCCCGTGCAGCGAAACTTTAAGAGACGTAGGTGCCTAGGTTATGTAGAACGTCATACAAGTAATTGGGACTAGGTGGTGGCGTTCCCATCAGGACGTGCTGTTGGCTCTGAGTACCTTTATGGTTGACTGGGGTTATACTCCTTTCGTCCCGAGGCTCAGCCAGCGCACAGAGTGTGAAGGGACTCCCACGATACGGGTGTCCACGCTGCTCTCTAGTCTGGTCTCCTGGGGTTTTCCAAGCATAAAGGGTGGAGAGAGGCTGTCTCTACGGGGACAAGATAGTGCCTGGTTGGCACTCTCCTGAAAAGGAGGGACACTTTATAGAGTGGTATAGTGATTTGTTGATGAAGGAAGGGACGCCCCACAGGCAGAGTACAGTACAGTAATGTGTCAGATTCTAAGACGTTGGGCATAGATTGCGAGCTCTGGGCATGGTAAGATGCCAGGCGGATCAGAAATTCTGCTGTAATAAGTTAAGGCTGGATTAATTGGTAACTGTATAATGTTTATGTTGATGAAAGAGTGAATGAGGTAAAAAGTCTTCAAAGAAGAGGTAGAGCTGTGTAACGGGAAGAAATTGTACTTTCCCTTTTGGTATATGTTGTAAGGTTTGACTTAACTGTAAGACTTTTTCCCCTTCATTCACTCTTCCCTATATTTAAGGGAAATGTATCGTTTAAGAAGGGTTAAGTAACCCTTGTCTATGTAAAGAGGGAATTAGCCTAGATCAGGAGAACTAATATTCTCAAATCTATCTAAAATACTTTCAAGCCTAATTTATCCTTTCACCCCTTTTGTTATTCCCTGTAAAAATCCTTCCTTTTCGAATTTAGAGTAATGCCCCCTGGGGTAAAAAGACCGCGAATTCCTACCCAAGCGACGCCACCCTTTGTGGTCACCCTCTTTTTTTGGCGGGATCCCTGGCACTGGCCCTCGGCCCCTCACTGCCGTGACCCCAGGCCTACGAGAGAGACACCTACCTACCCTCAGTCTCTGTCATCATTCCCCGCTTCTTCTCCGGACTTAGGCTTCCTTTCCCTCCATTCAGAGGTTCGTAATTCAGGTTTATAGTGTTATAAGGTATTGCTTATTCAGTTAAGTAAGTACTAGGTGTGTAATGTAGGAGGTATTACTGTGATTGACAAATTCGTGAACTCGAGCCTACCATCGGGTTGGTCGACAGGCACCCCTCACCTGCCAAGTGCCTACAACCATACAAATTCCCCCATTATCATTGTGTTCAGTAAAACTTAGTCTGTGCACCTTTGCTTAGTGTTTTTCTGATATTTTAGACTTTGTTATTCCAAATTAACGTTAAATTAACTTTGTGTGTAATAATTTCAGTCAGAGGGTCGCCATTTGATGGGCTTCCAATTCTTGTGTTTTTCCATAATTCCCGACCAAACTTAGGCTAGCCTATTTTGCTAGTTTGTCTTTCACCGTTTTACATAAACCTGAGGTAGTGCGAGAACACCAGTTAAGAGTAGAATTGAGGACGATGAAGTTGATTAAAATGCTTTTGAAGCTTGACCGCCATTTTAGGATTTAGAGCATCTCTCATTTCGGAGAGACGACCAGGTTGAGTAAATTACTAATGTAGCAGTTGTATTGTATGTTTAGAACTTGTTCATTACTTTGAGTTTATAAAACCATACATTTTGGTAAATATGATTGTCTTTTAACGTGTAAAATCAGGAAAGGAGCATTCGTTTTGAGATCGTGTCCTTGAGTTTTGTTTACCTTTCGTGTCTCCGACGTTCCAAAGTTAGGCCTATTCAGATAAGTATTTATAACTAAACGTCTCCTAGGCCTGGTTATTGTTAATTTTAAAATGTTTTTAAACTGGGTTATAGTGAAAGAGTTACTTGTTATCTTGATTTAGAGGTCCTTATTTCCCAACCCCAGTACTGTCAAATTTCGGACCCCCATTGGGGGGGGTACTGTGTAGGGAGGCATGGGTCCCTGAATTAAGTTTGACCATGACCTTTGATTTATGCCATTATTGTATTGATTTGACTCCATAGATATGCTGTGTAATTATGTATTCCCAATTGTGTGTAGAGTACTGCTGAGTAACATTATAGTTTGACTCCTGTAAGGAGATAGAGAAAACCTAATATTTAGTAGTGGCCCCGTAATCATTGACGAACATGCCTATTACATAAGGCATCCTCTTCAAACACTAATCCGCCGTAGTTTGAATCTACCGCGCAGAGCATTTAAAAACTGAGGAGCCTTCATCATGAGCGCACGCGACCTCACTCATGGCTTCAGTCATTATGAATTGGGTTCTCACTACGAAAAAACTTCGGAAAAAAGAAAAAGAAAAAGACAATAAGAATAACTATCTAATAAGCTTTCCATCATATCGTGGATGTACTTGTGTGGATCTTTGACCAGACGCTACTGCAGGCGTCATTCTTCCTTCACTGACATATCAAGTAACCAAAATCCTGAATACATCAACGAATGGGAAGGGGATGGTCGGGAGGGCCCCAGTCGTCAATGATTACGGGGCCACTACTAAATATTAGGTTTTCTTTATCTCCTTACAGGAGTCAAACCTATAATTTATTAGTGGCCCCTCCATCATTGACGAACATGCCTGATTTCTAAGACTGGAGGGGGATATTCGTAATCATATCATAACTCTAGAAAAGCGATAATCAAACAACCACATAGTATTCTTACTCTTGTAAAAAAGAGATATTCGGGTGCATAAACTTTATACAGCCTAAATCTTCAAAAAGGGGTACAAGCAGGAGCGTGCTTCAAAGAAGCCTGCTTGAAAAAGGGTTAACTCTGAGACTCTGTACACAGATCTGCTAGTTTAAGAAGGCACCCCCACTTAAAGTAATGTGGTGAAAACTAAAAACTTATAAGTTTACATGTGCACATATAAACCCCATTAACTAGTAGATATATTCCTAAAAATATAACCAAACATAAATGAATTCTTGTACAATTCATAGAAGTACTGACTCGTGTACTTATGGAGAAGTAATTACTTCAAAAGTAAAAGTCGTAGTTGCAACTACCGAGATTTCTCAAAAATCTATTGCTTCACAGCCAAAGCTACTTACAACAAGAATTGTTGTAACACTACTATTGGCCTTTAGCACAATTTCCTGCAATAAATACTACAGAGAAATTTTATAAAACAATGCCTACAAACAGTATCCCAGCTCGTATGTTCCGAACACATACTCCGGAGGGGTCTAGGGTTGTCCTATGTCACACTGACTGTACCCTCCCCCCCC
>CM064523.1:15825160-15882660 GCA_032716605.1 Paralithodes platypus
ACATGCAAAAATCGCCCAAAAAGTGAACCATCTTCCCTTAAAGGGGTTAAAATTAGGTTATCATGATGACATTAACTGCTGCCTGTTTTCAATTGTGTTTTGTGACCGTAAATTATTGCGTATCTCCTTAGCACATCCTCGCTCGTGAAATAGAACTGTTTTGTTTTAAGTGTCAAGCAAATAGAACTGTTTTGTTTTAAGTGTCAAGCAAATAGAACTGTTTTGTTTTAAGTGTCAAGCAAATAGAACTGTTTTGTTTTAAGTGTCAAGCAAATAGAACTGTTTTGTTTTAAGTGTCAAGCAAATAGAACTGTTTTGTTTTAAGTGTCAAGCAAATAGAACTGTTTTGTTTTAAGTGTCAAGCAAATAGAACTTTTGTTTTAAGTGTCAAGCAAATAGAACTGTTTTGTTTTAAGTGTCAAGCAAATAGAACTGTTTTGTTTTAAGTGTCAAGCAAATAGAACTGTTTTGTTTTAAGTGTCAAGCAAATATATCATCAGTTCTTCCCTCCATCTTACCCTCTCATCTTCTTTACGGTTGTCCTCAAAGTTCTCCACCTAAATTTCTTGTATTACCATGTGTAAGTAAAAAGAAGAAAAACTAATATATATATATATATATATATGGTTCAATCCCAGGTGGGGTGTGTGAGATTTTTATAGACGGCCATCGATTGAAGGATTACACTTATACATATTTCCACATCTATCATTATCCTTCTTAGTGCTCTCCACATTATTTATGTTCGTCCTATAATTAAGATAAAAAGCAGATTAGTTACCCCTGTTCATCTCCCCCACCTCATTTTCCGGAGAGATCGTGCCCTTATTTCCGCCTGATCTCCAATTACGAGGGGGGGTACGGAGGAATCGGGTCATGCTCCCAAGTTGGCCCGCTGCGAGTCATTTAGCCGGGGATAATGGGGAGGGGGGGATTAGGGGATGGAGGTGAGAGAGAGAGAACGGGAGATAATGTGGAGGGGGGAAGGAGGTGAGAGAGAGAGAGAACGGGAGATGATGTGGAAGGAGAGATTAGGGGAAAGTGGTGAGAGAGAGAGAGGTGTTACATGGAGTTACATAGAGTTACATAGATACACAGACTGCACAGACTGCACAGACCTTGCAGTCCCTACTATAGCAGTCCGGACTTAATGCTAACATACAATTTGTGATGAAGTGTTGTAAGGATAGCGAATCAGAAGGCTCTCTCCCCACCCACCCATCACTCCAAACTTGAGTTAGCATGATATCTAGTTGGGGCAACAAAGCCCCCAGCAGAATGAGAACATTTGTACTGGGAAATTCATAGTAAAGAGGAATTTGAGAAATATTGTACACTTCTGATGTTTTACCGATTATTTTCACCTATATTACTCCAACCTCCTCGAAATGGATGTCTAAACTCCTTTTGAATGTGTCAATTGTATTACATTGAAACACTGTATCTGGCCGTTTGTTCCACTAGTTGACCACATGGTAGGTGAAGAAGTGTTTTGTGACATCGAGATTAGTCCTCCTGGTTTTAAATTGCATTTCATTTCCCCGAGTTGATGAACTATTATTGAATTTGAACAGTGAAGCTACGTCAATTTTGTCAAAGCTCTTTTATATCTTGAGACACTCAATTAATTGACCTCGCATTTGTCTTTTATTAAGTGAAACAAATTCATTTTTGTAATCTTTCATGATATGATATATTTCTCAGTGACGGTATCAGATTTGTCGCTCTGCTCTACACTGACTCGAGTTTCTCAATGTCCTTGTTCAGATGAGAGAGAGAGAGAGAGAGAGAGAGAGAGAGAGAGAGAGAGGGAGAGAGAGAGAGGGAGAGAGAGAGAGAGCACCCCCCATACAAATTCACTTCCTGACTATCCACCCATGTTTTTTTACGCAACCCAGATTAGCCAGTTGGTAAATATGACAACACAGGTATTTAATTAACCTACCCTATAGTTCATCCATTATAATTAGACAAATAAATCTCAACCACTAACCTCTATAACTCAAAAACGTCTGCAATAATCGAGCTAATTTGTCTACCATTTCGTAACAGTCAGGCATGGAATAGGTGTTGAAATTGACAGCCCATTTGCTATAGCCCATTTTGAGTTACAGAGGTTAGAGTTCACGATGTCTTGTTAATATTACGACCTTTCGTGGCGCTTAGGCAAATTTATCTTGAAAGTGGGTCTAGAGGGTATAATTTTAAGTTTGATGCAGGTCTATTAGGGAACAAACTAAAATCCTGCCCTTAACTCCTACAATACTTGACGCATTTATTAATTATATTCTAGCTAACGTTGGACGATTTCTAGTTACAGGGATAATTGAGATAGTGTTTACCCCTTTGATACCTAGAGATCTTTCTTATACGATATGAAAGTGTCTGTGGTAGCCAGAATTGATACACCTAGAATATTGAGAGAAGATGAAGGGTGGATTTGTGTATTGTTGAAGAATAGTCTTGTGGAAGGTTGTAATGGAGTGGCAGCGGCAGAAACAGAGTCTTGGAGGCGTTGAAAGTAAACCATATTTTTTCTGCCCCAATCAGAAATAATTGATAGGTCAGAAGATAGGCATTCTATGGCCTCGTCACGTTTGTTTTGGAGTGCTTGTTGCATGCTGGGTTGATGCGAGAAAAAAAACTAGTTGAATAGTGTTAGGTAGAGTCGTCAGCATATGAGTGGATAGGACTAGAGATACGGTTGAGTAGATCATTAATAAATATTAGAAAGATAATTTTAGACAGGACAGAACCCCGAGGAACACTGGAGTTGATAGGTTGAGGGAGTGAGCGATGGCTGTTCATAACTGCAGCTATGGAGCGGTCTGAAAGGAAATTGAAAGATATTGACAAATAAATGGGGTGGAAGGTCTTAAAATCGCCAAACTAACGGGGCAAACGTCTTGAAATATGTTAACTAATGGGGTTAAACATGAGGGAGAAGGGGGACCAGACAAAACAACTGTCCCCCTTTAAACCGTCGATATGGCTAGCTAATTACAGCCTCAATATCGTAATCTAAAGGTAACACGTCGCACCTAATGATCCGCGATATTGAATTAGGTTTTCTATTTGTCTAATGTCAGACGTCTTGATCCTCGAGGAGGTGGCCACGAATGAATCGCCTCCATGCTTCTCGTCATTTTTCAGCTGGAGACCCTCATTACACCCAACACCATTTTCACTCCATCCTTTCACCATTTTCTCGGTTTGCCTCTCACTCTTCTTAGTAATTCTCGCACTCTCCATACACTTTAAATGACCGAACCACCTCAAGGTTTTTCGATACTGGTGATGTTCTGTCTTCTGTTAATGTTAGACTATTCGACAGGGGTGATTTTCTGTCTTTAATTCATTTTAGACTTTTTAATAGTGGTGATTTTCTGTCTTCCATTATTTTAGACTTGTCGATAGTGGTGATTTTCTGTCTTCCTTTCATTTTAGACTTTTCGACAGTGGTGATTTTCTGTCTTCTGTTTATTCTAGATTTTTAGACAGGTGATTATCTGTCTTCCGTTCATTTTAGACTTTTCGATAGTGGTGATTTTTTGTCTTCCGTTCATTTCAGACTTTTCGATAGTGGTGAGTTTCGGTCTTCTGTTTATTTTAGACATTTACGTTACAGTCTACGCACATGCAACCCTAAAACCAGTTGCACAAAAACTTCCCTCGTTCCCCGACCGACTCTTTCCACGGCTGTTGTTTTTGTGCGAGGCCAGGGCAATTTGTCAGCCTATGAACAATTAGCCGACTGTTTTAACCATTATCAAAAATATACACCCACCAAATGGAGCCTGAAAACTATAGCCCGTGTAAACATTCATTAAAAGTGGGAGTTTATATGGTATGAACACGAATTTCACCAACATTTGTGTTGGCCAGGGGGGGGGGGGGGGGTGTAGGGGGTTGTTGTTGTTGTTGTTGTTGTTGTTGTTGGTGATTGTATATTTTGTTTGGTGGAGGTGATTCTTATTGTAATATTTGTTGTTCGTGGTGGTGGTGGTGGTTGATTATATCCGTTGTTGGTGGTGTTGGTTGTAGTACTTGTTGTTGTTGGCGGTGGTGATGGTTTTAACAACCGCCAACGAAGTTGGTAGACGTTATTCTTTTGCCTCCGTCTGTCAGTCTGGTTGTTACATTGTTTGTCAGTAAACAAGATATCTCAAAAAGTTATGAACCGATTTCCACGAAAGTTGGCGGGCATACAGGATAAGGGCCAGTGTAGGCCGCTCACAAAGGTTGAACCAATGGTTACGAACATTGGTGGGCAGATAGAATATGCGCCAAGGAAGGAGAGATTCCATTTATGAGGCGATCAGTGGAATGTATACCTCCGCTAGCGTTGGCGAAGGTATGCATTCTCCGGAGTGTCCCTCTACTGTAGTTGTTGTTGTTGGTGGTGGTTGTTGTATTAGTTGTTGTTTTGGTGGTTGTGGTTGTTGTATGAGTTGTTTAAATTAAAGGTGGTGGTGATCGTTGCCGTATTTGTTGTTGGTGGTGGTGGTTGCTGTATTTATTGGTAGGCTATTTATGGTGGTGGTGATGCTTTCTCTATTTGTTGTTGGTGGTGGTGGTGATGGTTGCTGTAGGCCTATTTGTTGTTGTTGTTGGTGGTGGTGGTTGCTGTATTTGTTGTTGTTATTGTTGTTGGTGGTGGTGGTGGTTGCTGTATTTGTTGTTGTTATTGTTGTTGGTGGTGGTGGTTGCTGTATTTGTTGTTGTTATTGTTGTTGTTGGTGGTGGTTGCTGTATTTGTTGTTGTTGTTGATGGTGGTGGTTGCTGTATTTGTTGTTGTTGGTGGTGGTGGTGGTTGCTGTATTAGTTATTGTTGTTGGTGGTGGTGGTTGCTGTATTTGTTGTTATTGTTGTTGGTGGTGGTGGTTTCTGTATTTGTTGTTGTTGGTGGTGGTGGGGGTTGCTGTATTTGTTGTTGTTGGTGGTGATGTTTACTGTATTTGTTGTTGGTGGTGGTGGTTGCTGTATGTGTTGTTGTTGGTGGTGGTGGTGATGTTTACTGTATTTGTTGTTGTTGGTGGTGGTGGTTGCTTTATTTGTTGTTGTTGGTGGTGGTGGTTGCTGTATTTGTTGTTGTTGGTGGTGGTGGTGATGTTTACTGTATTTGTTGTTGGTGGTGGTGGTTGCTTTATTTGTTGTTGTTGGTGGTGGTGGTGGTTGCTGTATTTGTTGTTGTTGTTGGTGGTGGTGGTTGCTTTATTTGTTGTTGTTGGTGGTGGTGGTGGTGGTTGCTGTATTTGTTGTTGTTGGTGGTGGTGATGTTTACTGTATTTGTTGTTGTTGGTGGTGGTGGTTGCTTTATTTGTTGTTGTTGGTGGTGGTGGTGGTGGTTGCTGTATTTGTTGTTGTTGGTGGTGGTGGTTGCTTTATTTGTTGTTGTTGGTGGTGGTGGTGGTTGCTGTATTTGTTGTTGGTGGTGGTGGTGGTGATGTTTACTGTATTTGTTGTTGTTGGTGGTGGTGGTTGCTTTATTTGTTGTTGTTGTTCCCCAGGCTGTCTGGCCGAACAGCCCCAAGGTCTCAAGCAAGGCCAAGGCCATAAACGAGCGCCCCCACAAAATCCTCCCTGCTTACCACTAACAAAGCCCGGGTGACCGAAGCCACTCCAAGGCAGGGAGCTGAGGAGGGTGCGGAAACGCCCGGGAAACCAAAGCCCCACCCAAGGCCCTGTGCCCCTCAGCAATTATGAAGGGAAAGTTGAGGGGTAAGGGAAAAATGTGACACTTTGACTCCCAATCTGCCAACTTCTAGGTTGGCAGTAGGGAGGTCAATCCACGGAAAAGACGCCACCACTTGAGATCTAGAAAAAGTAAAAGGAACAGTCAGAGAAAGCTATGGGTATGGCAGAGATCGCTCAGTTCTCACTCGGATAGACCAGCCCATCACCACATGACTAGAACCCAATCCTCTCAGCATCAGCTAGGAAAGGCCCTAGAAAGCCGTCTTTGGCGGGGGGATAGCTCCCCTATTTCAACTCCTTTCGGGGTTGGGCACCCGCTTTACTTGTTGTTGGTGGTGGTGGTGGTGGTTGCTGTATTTGTTGTTTTTGGTGGTGGTGGTGATGATTACTGTATTTATTGTTGTTGGTGGTGGTGGTTGTTGCTGTATTTGTTGTTGGTGGTGTTGTTGGTGGTGGTGGTTGTTGCTGTATTTGTTGTTGTTGTTGTTGGTAGTGGTGGTGATGATTACTGTATTTGTTGTTGTTGGTGGTGGTGGTTGCTGTATTTGTTGTTGGTGGATGTGGTGGTGGTGGTGGTTGCTGTATGTGTTATTGTTGGTGGTGGTGATGCTTGCTGTTGTTGTTGGTTTAAGTGTAAAGTTGGTGGGGTGGTGGGGGGCTCTAATGCCAAACTGTATTTGACCATGGCACTCATCTCTGTGACGTTGCCCTGTGAAGCCTGTTGTGGATAGCTCGGGCTGCGTATATCATCCAAGCAACCACAGTTTACTTCCCCGAATGGGACGTCACAAATGTCCACTAACTCCAGGTTCATATTTACTGCTAGGTGAACAGAGGCTAGGGTGTAAGGGGACTGCCCATCTGTCAAGCTCTGTCCGTGAGTCGAACCCGGAACTTTTCGATTATGAGTCTAACGCTTTACCATTGCTCTACCATACCCTTTTTGGGTAGTAAATTACAGTCTCGCTATCGACACCTAAATGGCATGAAAGGTGTTAAGATTGACAAAGAAATGCGGTGAAAGGTACTAAAATCGCCAAATTATTGGGGCAATTGTCTTACAATCTCAAAAGTAATGAGGTTAACATGAAGGAGAAGGGTGTCCAGAGAAATACATAAACTCCCCTGAAGTACAAAATAAAGGCAAATATAGCTGGGTCATGCGCTGTGAACCATTTATCTTGCATAGTTAATACAATTAGACAGATTTATCCCTTATAATTCCATTAGATGAAAATAATAAAAAAGAGAGAAGAATTACACAGAAAAAAACTAAGCATCGTAATAATAACTGAAAAACCCCCCACTTACTTCCACCTATGCGGTCGGATGTATGCGCTCTACCAATCGCTTTCTAAATGGCGTATATCCTATCTGCTCACCAAATTTCATGAACATCGGTTCGTAACTTTGTGAGCCACCTACACCGCGGAGGTATGCGCTCTACCGATCACTTTCTGAACCACTTCTTCCTCGGCGTATATCCTATCTTCCCACAAAATTTTGTGAAAATCGGTTCATAATTTGTTTAAGCTATCTTGTTTAGAGACAGACAAACAAACGCAGAGATATAACTTCCTCCATTTTTGTTGGTGGAGGTAATAACAGAAATGCCAAATATAGGTTAAATGGGTTCATGCACCAGAGGTCCCCCCACGAACCATTTTCCTCGCTTAGTTAACAAAAAGGCAATTTGTACGCCTGTAATTTAATATTGTACAACTGCTTTCAGACCCGGCCAGGATAATCAAGCCAGCTCGCCCACCCGCTTCCACTACCAAATGAAAAAAAATACTAATGCTATTTTGCATATGATTTTTGCAGCTACACATGTTTTAAATTACTTTTTTTTTCTGAAGTCAAGGGTTCATCTTTTTCGTGCGTAGGCTATTATATACCTTGTTCCAAGTAGGTAGGCCAGAAATCGTGAACCCTAACCTCTGTAACTCAAAAAGGGCTAGAGCAAATGGGTTGTAAATTTCCACACCTACGCCCTGGCTGACCCTTCGCAAATGGTAGAAATATTAGCTCGATTCCTCTAGTTGTTTGTGTAAGTTGTTGAGGTTAATGTTCAAGAGTTTTTGCCCACTTACATAGCCTGTAGCTAAATGATTGAAAATAAAAATATATAGTGTGACCTAAATAAAGTTATTTATACGGGAACGCGAAAGTGATTCCGAACCCTAAGAATTGGAGCTTTAAAGGTTGTTTCTGTTCGGGCTCTGTCTCGAGTCGGCTACTCCCAGCTATGGAGTATGTGCCTGAGTATATGCATACATACAGTGGAAAATAAATATAATTGGAAATACAGTCAATTTATTGCACATCGTGCGACTTCTTTGAAATATAATTATCAGAATAATGAATGATAGAGTAAGTATTCATATATTTTATATAGAAAAGTGTATATATAATTACATGAATGTACTGTAAATGGATAAAATATATCCATATTCAATAATTATGATACATGTCAAAAACTATGAAAATCTGTTTAATTTGAGCGAGACCTATCCTAGTAAGGAGGATATAAAACTACCTTGAGAACAAAACAAAATAATACAGATATTTTATATTTTTATTCCATTTTGGTAAAAGTAGATGACTATATTTATCTCCAGGAACCCTTTTTGCATTGAGTAACAACTGGAGGGGTAGCAAGACACTCCCCATGTGTCTTAGTATGGGTCTGTCCACAGTCTAGAGAGGTTGTCCCCGACGCACTCTCCTGACTCTCGACGTCACCAGGCAACCATTAGGCCTCATTGATAATAATTAAGAGGGAGGGGTATATTTATTGGTGGATTAAGAGGGAGGGGTATATTTATTGGTGGATTTATATATTTATATATCATTTGCTTAGTTTCCTACCTAGACTTCCATCAAGCTTAAAAAGAAACATCCCCAAAGTCCACCTTCTAGATAAATTTGTAAAAAAAAATGGTAGAAAAATGTCGCGGCTGAAGGTTCGTTCCTCCTAAATTATAGGATCGCTGTCGTTCGCCAGGAAAAACATCGACACCTAAATGGCACGAAAGGTCTTGAAAAAGAAATGGGGCAAGTTTTTGTTTTTTAAATTGCCAGGCTAATGAGCCGAACGTCTTAAAATATGAAAACTAATGGAACTAAACATAAGGGAGAAGGGGGGCCAGAAAAAACAAAACATCCCCCCTTAACCCACAACAAAACATCCCCCCTTAACCCACAACAAAACATCCCCCCCCTTAACCCACAACAAAACATCCCCCCTTAACCCACAACAAAACATCCCCCCCCTTAACCCACAACAAAACATCCCCCCCCCTTAACCCACAACAAAAACACCTCCCTTAACCCACACCAAAAGATCCCCCCCCCCCTTAACCCACAACAAAACATCCCCCCTTAACCCACAACAAAACATCCCCCCTTAACCCACAACAAAACATCCCCCTTAACCCACAACAATATAAAACCGCATAATTCAACTCAACGTCACAGGCAGATGAAAAAATATACAGAGGCGTTTTAATATGCATTTGATGTATACGTCTACCATGTTTCATAATATACGCTAATTAAGATCCTTTCTTACCACTTTTCATTAGAGATACGATGAATTCAAAGGACGAAGTACAAACATTTAACCCATACTTTAGATGTTCAAAATATTAGTGATTTATGTTTATCATCGCAAATAGAAAAACAAAACAGAAAAACAAAACACTCCACTTACTAACCCCTTGAAGCAGCAGATGACGATTTTTTACTTTAATTTAACCATTTTGTTGTCGGAGGATTTTACTCAATTAAAAAGTATATCCAGGAGGCAATGGCTTTAAAAAGTAGCTCAAGTAGATCAATTACTGTAACAAGTCCTTTGAAAGTGCTATGCATTTGTATTATAATTGTCTCTCAAGAGAGCACACCAATGCATAAAAGACAAATTAAATAATATAATAGCGTCCCCCATTATTGAAAGAAGGGACCTAAAGGGGGCCATGGATCCCCTGCTATCCCAGAAGCTTGACCCTATGCTCCGTATACTCATGGGGTACCAGCGTGCCGGAACCCTCCAACGTGCATTACTACACCAGCTGACTCCAACCAAATCCTCAATGGCACCAACGCAACAAAAGATCTAATCAAGCAAACGCTACCACTGTCAAACAACCATGCACAGAAGTCTGAGCTATTATGGCCCCCGGTAAGCTGTAATATCCTTGACAACTCAAGCTGTAAAGTCAACTACGTTCGATATCTTGTTGGTACAAAAGCTGTGTTTCCAGTCAACACATTGTTGACAAATCAAATTGTACTAATAACAACACTCAACACCTTGTCAGCCAACACCTTGCATAATTTGGCTTACGTCCTCCAAATCGTCTAACATCGTCTGAAGGTAGCCATAATGGCATAAATACGGTATCAGCTTGAAAGGGTAAACAACGGATTGCCACTACAACAACTACCAGATACTGAAGTTCAAAGAAAGACTACAGAGAGATTCCCCAGGTCAGCCGTGAGGTCTATGCCTGAAGAAACCAAGATAGAAAAAGAATGGTAGAAACTTTTTGCAATCACCTTGACACCTAGCCAGTCTGCGAGCGTGTAACTTTTGGCTTGATAGGAAATTGCAGGAGCCGAAGAACACAATTTACTCTATACAGTTATATTCGTTCTAGCTTTTGGGGTAGTTTGGGAAGATGTGATTTCTTTAGATGCGCATGTGACCTTTAACTACTGGTGGTGGTGGTGTGAGGCTGATGTGTGTGTGTGTGGGGGGGGGAGGGGTATATTTGCCATGGGGTAATACAAATCTAATATATACTATAACTGTATGAACACATATTTCAATTATATATCCTACCCTTAATTCCATAAAACCCTCTAGTTCTTCAATAATTCATACTTTCATACACATAATTAATCTTTCTTTCTTATGAGAGTATATGCACTTTAGGGTGTCATAACAAACTATACCGAAAACTAACTGCATGAACTATATTATATAAATCTAATAGAGAAGTAAAAAACTCGTTGAACTTTAATCAATCAGCTACAATCAGTAAATCAAATAGTAAAGTAAAAACAAAAAATATATATACTATAATCAATAACCAGAATAGTAAAGTCTAAAAGCCCTATGTACTATCGAAGAATAAAGTAGAAATGCCAATGACTATGATATATAAATAAAATAGTAAAGTATATACAGTACATTCCGATGAACTATAATCAATATATATATATCTATATATATATATATATATCTATATATATATATATATATATATATCATATATATATATATACATATATAAATATAGATATCTATATATATATATATATATATATATATATATATATATATATATATATATATATATATACTGTATACAGTATATACCGGTATATGTTTATCTACCTCTGTATATGTCTGCCTGAATACTGTAAACATAATCTCGTTTTCGTTTCAGGGTGAGTTCCTGACTAACGCTTTTGGCCGGAGAATGTACAGGTTAGCTATCTTCATTATACCAATTCTCGAGCATGCCATTATATTTATACCTAAGGTTAGATGCCTTCAATACACCAATTCTAGAGCGTGCTACCATGTTTTTAGGAAGGTTAGATATATCCCTTTATTTCATTTCTAGAGCATGCCATCCTATGTATGCCAAACCAACACGAAGGAATCAAGGTCAGGAAAATAAATAAAATAATAACTAACTAGATTGACAAGCCCTGAATCTAATATGGTACTGTCACATTTCCCTCAAAACTCGTCTCTGTGATTTAAGGGGAGGAAGTTATTTTTTCGAGTCCTCCGCCTTCCTCATGTTTAACCCTCTTAGTCATGAGATTTAAAGACCTTTGCCCCATTAGTTTGGCGATTTTCACACCTTATGCTCCATTTCTTTGCCAATATTAAAACCGTTCGTGCCATTTAGGTGTCGGGTTTTTTCCTGGCGAGCGATAGCGAGCCTGTATATGAAGAGTAATCGGCCTTCGGCTGGGACGTTTTTCTACCGAAAAATGTACAAATTTATATCGAAGGAGGGTCTAACGTTTTTATATATATATATATATATATATATATATATATATATATATATATATATATACTGTATAAGTGTATATAGAGAGAGAGGTTTAGATAGCAAACTGAACCCCCTCCTTAAACCATTGAGCCGAACCAGTTAATTATGCTGCACAATACCGTCTGAGCTCCCTTAAGCCACAGGGATAGTACAATTCTAACTTTCGTGAAGACGTATTTGTTTTCTACTTTGCTACTGTTAGGCGATTTAACTCCGATTGGGATGATAAGCACGATGGAGGTCTTGGGAGGAAACTAAAAACATTTTTTTTTTTATAGGCTATACAATATACAAATGTGCAAATAAATACGCCTATCCCCCCCCCCCCTAAAACCACGCAAGGTATTCCGTACGTAATTCACATATCAAGTTTGGTAGGTTTCTTATAAAAAACACACCTCGCACCCAGATGGGTACTCGCTAGCCTTGGTCGGCAACTCATCTAGGGGAGACAACCTTATACAAATCCGGGTGGATGGGACTCGTCAGCCTTGGTTGGCAACCTGTCTAGGGGAGTAAACCTGCCACAAATCCGTACTGCTTACCTAAGGGTAAGGCAGGTTAGTGGATGGATTAGCCGAACACCACTGTAGAAAAATAGTGCCAACAAGATACACAGAGGGCCTCGGAGTCGGACGGATCCCAAATTGAGTGGTCAATCCTGTAAGTCCTTCACTAAACTGGCTCGGGTTGTCCCTCTCACAGGGAATAGGTCCGCTTGGGGGCATTCTGTGTATGGCCACCCTCGTAAGGGGAGTAAGGCGTCCGGCAATAGATAGATAGATAGTACCCAGAACTCTTCATGCCCAAGAGTTTGTATCCCCTAAAGTTTCTCACTAAAATGCTTTGTACCCAATAATTCCGACTCCAAATTACTTCATAGCCAAAGTGTTTCCCCCCAGAAAACATATTGCTTCGAAGACGTTTTGTTTATTTACTCAGGGGATTTCCCTCAGATGAAATTAATTCATAAGAATATTATTATTCAGAGAAATCGAGATAAATATAACCTCGACGAAATGTGTTAACACGGAATAATTGCCCCTCAAACTCTATTCACCAGGGACCTCTGCTATCTCTCTCTCTCTCTCTCTCTCTCTCTCTCTCTCTCTCTCTCTCTCTCTCTCTCTCTCTCTCTCTCTCTCTCTCTCTCTCTCTCTCTCATAGTATATATAATCATTCATCTCATCAAATAATGTTCCAAGAAACTTGTTCTTCGCCGTGTGTTTTGAGAAGACACTTCACGTATCAAATCATTACAGTGGCTATCATAAAAAGAACCCTCTGTCTCGGAAGGAATTGTTTTCTATAAATTACATGAATGCAAATGTTTAAGGAAACTTCTCTTTCGCCCTGAGTTTTGACAAGACTCAAAGTTAATCAGTGGCTATCATAAAGAAAAGACCTTTCCCTAATGGAAGGAATATACCGTATATCTCTAATGCCAACTTGTGTCGCGAGAGTTGAAAATATAAAAAGGTCGTATGCCATATTATGTTCTGCCAAGACACTTCACGCATCCAATGAAAATCAAAGGCTATCGTAAAGAAAGTACCTCACTCTTGGAAGGACTTGTTATTTTTTTAAGGGAAGTTTTGTTTTTGTTGGACCCCCTTCTTCCTCATGTGTATCCCCATTAGTATTGACATTTTAGACATTCGCTCCATCAGTCTGGCGATTTTAAGACCTTTCGTATCATTTAGGTGTCTATTTTTCCTGGCGAGCGAAAGCGAGCCTGTAATTTAAGAGGAACCGGCCTTCGGCCGGGAAATTTTTCTACCGAAAAATGTAGATTTATCTCGAAAAGGGTTTTATTTTTATTGTATTTTGTTTTATTTTTTAAGCTTGATGGGGATCTTGGGTGGAAACTAAAGAAAATAATATAAATATTCATATAAATACAAATAACCCCTATAATCCAAGTTGTGATAAGAGTGTTCACCCCATCACCCGCTGCTCTGTTACTGACACTCGCTCCCTCCTACTTCACACACACTTTATCACTCTATTCCTCTTCCTCTCTTTCTTGTCTTGCCAATCTGAGACACTGATATGATTTTAAATATATGGTCTAAAAGTTTTTGCTTTGAAGTTTGGAAGGGAGCACTCGAATATTTCCATTGTTAGATTATTCCTGACAAACCAATATTCTTCGTAAAATCTGGGAGTATATTTTCCAATCCACTGTACATCTACTGACCTATGTTTGTGAGGTCTTGCGATTTTGTATAAATATATAATATGTATTTACTATAATATAGTTGATTTGATCTGAACATCAATCTAAATGGATATATCTGCATAAAGAAAATTGAAAGGTCTCACGAACATTTGCCAGTAGCTGTGTACACTCGGGGGTATTAAGTGTTGTCATAGATTCCAGTGGTTTACGCTCAAAAAGTGTTATTGGTATCTTTATAGTTACTGGGAAAAGTGCTTATCCCTCAGAGTATTAGTCAGTGTCCCAAACTTTGTGAAATATTTGACAACACTTATTAAGGGGAGGTTTTTAGTTGATTCCCTAGACCTCCATCAAGCTTAAAATTACTCTCCCTAGACCCCCTTTCAAGATAAATTTTGAAGGCCGGTTCCCCTTAAATTACAGGCTCGCTATCGCTCGCCAGGAAAAAATCGACACCTAAATGTCACTAATGGTCTTAAAATTGACAGAAATGGGGCGAGGGTTCTTAAAATCGCCAAACTAATGGGGCGAACGTCTTAAAATCTCAAAAACAATGGGGCTAAACATGAGGGAGAAAGGGGTCCAGAAAAAAAAACTCCAGGTGGATATCTCCCCTTAACCTCGACCGTACATGTGCTGCCTATATGGTAGAAGTCATGGTAGTACACTCTCTCCCAGAATCAGTCTTTCCCGCTTCCTATGACTTAAATTGCTTCAAACTCCGTGTGTCCAGGCATTTTGGCTCGAACGTCCCTTGATTTTGGCCCTGTCACCCTTTCAACTATGGGGGAGGCACTCGCTATAGGCAGTTATGCCTTTTGCCTCCCTCAATCACATAGAAAAAATATATATATTGCACTGGGACCCAGGGCATTCAACATGGATATCTAGTAAAGCAGATCACGATCACAATTTACCAAATGCCCAGATTTATTATGATGTTGCTCCCTTTGGGAATGGAGATTATTAATAATGAAAATTTATGCTAATCTCTCTCGCTCTATCTCTATCTACCTACCTACCCCCCCCCCCCTCTCTCTCTATCCCCCCTCGCTCTCTACCCCTCTCTCCCTCTCTCTTTTTCCTAACCTCCCCCTAGGCTCTACGTCTTCAGCTTATCAGGGTTTTAAATCAACAATGGGTTAGGAAAATAGTACAGCCGAGCCATTAGTATTTACCCAGCTCCCGGGCACTTGCAGAACCCCAACGTCTGAGCCACAATACTATTTGATGAGGATTATAAGACCAGTGTGCTTTTGGGCTTAAAGGGGGGATTAAGGCGTATTTATTTGCTCATTTATGTATCTTTTTTATTATCTTCTTTAGTTTCCTCCTTAAACCTCCATCAAACTTTAAAAAAAGAAACACCCCGAAGACCCTCCTTCAAGATAAATTTGTATATTTTTAAATAACAAACATTTCCCAGCCGAAGGCCGGTTCCTTTTATATAACAGGCTCGTTATCGCCTGCCAGGAAAAAATCGACACCTAAATCACACGAAAAAGTCCTTATATTGACAAAGAAATGGGGCGAAAGGTCTTAAAATCGCCAAACTAATAGACCAAACGTCTTAAAATCTGAAAACTAATGGGGCTAAACCTGAGGAAGAAGGGGTACCAGAAAAGCGAGGCATCTCCCCTTCATGGGAGGAGTGAAGGATTTCCTCTGCTATTATGATTTTCCACAATTTATATATTATATAAAGTACAAGAGCAAGGTTGTCCGTGAACTATGGAATTAGACTGTACATCCAACATCCAGTCCCGTCAGGCCTCAAGCTGCTGTCAATAATAGAGTGGCTGGTGGAGAGGGAGGGGGACTCACAAGAATTGATAAGATATTCAGAGAGGTAATCTATGTATACTGTTGACGAAGCAAATACAAACCCGTATGATTTGGTATGCTAAATTGTATAGAAAGTTGGGTAAGAGGTATCCTCACCAGGATTCGAACCCACTCACTCCAGGTATATTTGGGAGAGTCGGGCACCGTAACCACTCGGCCATAACCGCTCATGGCCGAGTGGTTACGGTGCCCGACTCTCCCAAATATACCTGGAGTGAGTGGGTTCGAATCCTGGTGAGGATACCTCTTACCCAACCTGTCGTACTTAATCGTACATAATTGATAGTATAGAAAGTGTTTGTTATAATACACAGACTATACCCTGTTTATTGTAGGTAGGCTAAAATCTTTACTAATAACTTCTATAACTAAAAAACTGCTAGAGTAATCAAGCTAACATTTCTACCATTTGGGAAGAGTCAGTCTGGGAATAAGTCTGGCCATTAACAGCTCATTTTCTCTAGCTCTTTTTGAGTTACATAGGTTAGGGTTACCGATTTCTGGCCTACCACACACACACCTCTACACACCTACCACACTCACACACCTCTACACACCAACCACACTCACACCTCTACACACCTACCACACTCACACCTCTACACACCAACCACACTCACACCTCTACACACCTACCACACTCACACCTCTACACACCTACCACACTCACACACCTCTACACACCTACCACACTCACATACCTCTACACACCTACCACACACACACCTCTACACACCTACCACACTCATACCTCTACACACCTACCACACTCACACCTCTACACACCTCTACACACCTACCACACTCACACCTCTACACACCTACCACACTCACACCTCTACACACCTACCACACTCACACCTCTATACACCTACCACACACACACACCTCTACACACCTACCACACTCACACCTGTACACACCTACCACACTCACACCTATACACACCTACCACACTCACACCTCTACACACCTACCACACTCACACCTCTACACACCTACCACACTCACACCTCTACACACCTACCACACTCACACACCTCTACACACCTACCACACTCACACCTCTACACACCTACCACACTCACACCTCTACACACCTACCACACTTACACCTCTGCACACCTACCACACTCACACCTCTACACACCTACCACACTCACACCTCTACACACCTACCACACTCACACCTATACACTCCTACCACACTCATACCTCTACACACCTACCACACACCCACCTCTACACACCTACCACACTCACACACCTCTACACACCTACCACACACACCTCTACACACCTACCACACTCACACCTCTACACACCTACCACACTCACACCTCTACACACCTACCACACTCACACACCTCCACACACCTACTGTACTCACACCTCTACACATTTCACACACTTACACCTCTACACACCTACCACACACACACACCTCTACACACCTCTACACATCTACCACACACACACACACCTCTACACACCTACCACACACACACACCTACCACACACCTCTACACACCTACCACACACACACACCTCTACACACGTACCACACACACACCTATACACACCTACCTATACACACCTACCACACACACCTCTACACACCTACCAAACACTTACAACTCTACACACCTACCACACACACCTACCACACACACACACACCTACCACACACCTCTACACACCTACCACACACACACACCTCTACACACGTACCACACACACACCTATACACACCTCTACACACCTACCACACACTTACAACTCTACACACCTACCACACTCACACATATACATACCTACCACACACACCTCTACACACCTACCACACACTTACAACTCTACACACCTACCACACTCACACCTCTACACATCAGCTACCTCCAGACCCAATACACAAAACAAGGTCCTTCCACACACTTCTTCCACTTCCACACTGTTCCTACTCTCCACACATACCCACATACATCCACACGCCACCAACAACATACACTCCTCCGTACCATTCCCACTAACTTCATAATTGTCACTAACCTCCACACCATCACATATACCTCCACACGCTTAGACATTCAACGCACACACTCCACACACTCAATAAACTTCACCCATTCCCCCTCCAGACCTCCATATACGCACCCTCAAACCTATAAACTTTGATCTCGGATAGAGCTTAAGCTCCATTTACTGGCTCACTAGAATAGTACTGCACTCTAAGCAATAAAACTAAGCACCCCTCCAAACGCTCTCACAAACTTATATTGTTCTCGGACACATCTCCTGATCCTTCATAAACAGTCCCATTACCTTCTATATATACAGTATATATATATATATATATATATATATATATATATATATATATATATTAATTTAGATAGCGATAGGACCTCAACCTTATTGCCCCAGACCAACCGTAAACGACCCCGAACATTATTACAACTACACACGCACACAAACTTCGACATGCCAGTACTGTATATGAGTAATAACACTACACACTCATATACACCTTCACATACTCTGAGTAATAACACTACACACTCCTATACACCTTCACATACTCTGAGTAATAACACTACACACTCATATGCACCTTCACATACTCTGAGTAATAACACTACACACTCATATACACCTTCACATACTCTGAGTAATAACACTACACACTCATATACACCTTCACATACTCTGAGTAATAACACTACACACTCCTATACACCTTCACATACTCTGAGTAATAACACTACACACTCATATACACCTTCACATACTTTCCAAACCTCCAAACATTCTCGCATTCACATACTTTTTCAAGCCTCCAAACACACACATACACTCTCCTCAACAAACCTCCATACACAGCCCTACTCACCAACAGGACACATTTAGATCTACTATAGAGCCTGAATCCAGCTGTGCCGTAGTACGCTGGGCAATAAAACTAAAGACAATTCCCCGTCTACCCCCTACATAATGCCCCTCCCCCCCCCCCCCCCCCCCTCCCCCTTTACCGGGATCAAGGGACCCTACATATATCTTCCTGTCCTCTCTCTCTCTCTTTCTCTCTCTCTGTGCTGCATGGGAACGAGTAGAGTTTTACGAGGGGAGGGAAAGGGTAGAGTAAGCCTACTCTCAGATGCTCAACCAAATTGTTTACGGAAAAGACAGACAAACAGTAACATTTCCAAAGGTACCATAGCAACACTAAGATACAGGAAGATATAATTTTATTTTACTATCTACAGAATAATGTGTTTATTTAAACCTTAAACGTAGATCAACAATATATATATAAGTGTTGCTTTCTAGTTCTTATCCAATGTGTGATTGTCCATACTCTGGTTAATATAAACAGTATCAATGCTACGTAATAGTTTGGTTTCAAGATCTACTGTATATTCTGCAGCATCAAATTATTATCACCCTCTTTCGGTTTTGTTTTAATATCTAGCTTCTATATGATCAAAATATATACATCACCCCCTTTCTAGTTTGGTTATATAATATAAATTCTACATTACCAAAATCACCCCCTCATTTGGTATGTTTTCTGATCTAAACTCTACATGACCAAAGTAAAATATCACTCACTTTTTTATTTCTTTTTAAGATCTAAATTCTACATAATCAAGATACTATCACCCCCTTTATGGTTTGGCCGAAGGACGATTTCTTCCAAGCTACGGGCTCGCTATAAATCGCACACCTGAATCGGGTGAAGCGTCTAATTATCGCCAAGCTAATAGGGTGAAACGTTTTTATATTCTCCAAACTAATAGAGCGAAACAGGAGAGGTCCATAAAGATCTCCCTCAGACCACATAGGATTAAGAAAGACTTCTAGAGATCAAAAGGAGAGAACCATCTGAAATATCCCTTTAATTTCCACTGGTTCATGTAAAGGTGCACACTAATTTTCAAGTGCTAATCTTTTCATTATAGGCCGGCCAGAAATCCCAACACCCGACCTCTCATAATGTATAAACAACTTCAGTAATGTTGAGCTGTTATTTCTGCCATTTGGGAAGAGTCAGCCAGGGAATACTTGTGAGAATGTACAGCCGATTTGATCTTGCCCTTTTTGAGTTATAAGAGGTTCGGGGTCACGAATCTAGCCTCATTATAATTAATAGACTAACCAAGTAAATGCCATCGTAGCGAAAAGGATAATCTGAGGCAATTAATCCTTTTGAAGTTTATTCAAGATAATTTCAATGATTGTGTTCATTTTAGGAAGTACAGTCGTGTGCATATATAAGGTTACAACAATGTGAATCTTTAAGGGTGTAGTGCTTTTTATATTGTTTTATTTGGGTAATTTGTTTTCTTCTATGTATTTACTTATCAATTTATTTTTGAGTTTCCTCGCTAGACCTCCATCAAGCTTAAAATAACACCCCCTAGACCCCCTTTCAAGATACATTTGTACATTTTTCGATAGAAAAATATCCTGGCCAAAGGCTGCTTCCTTCTAAAATTACAGGCTCGCTACCGCTCGCCAGGAAACACTCGACACAAATGAGACGAAATGCCTTGATATTGACAAAGAAATTGGGTGAAAGGTTTCAAGATCGACAAACTAATGAAACGAACATCTTAACATCTCAAAACTAATATGCTAAACATGAGGGAGAAGGGGGTCCAAAAAAGCAAGTACTTAATTAAACCTTTAAAGCCAAGTTATGAAGCATTGGAATATAATAAAGCAATGTATAGTCTCGTTTGTGCTCGATACTGATTCGAATAGGTGTTCGTCGTTTTCTATGTTCTTGACTGTACCAATGGGAGTCAGAAGGTTAAATTAAGATAGTCTATAGGCTACCCCTTTAAGTACCTCCTGTCCATGTATTTCCTTACCCTTTAGTGACCTAGTAATGATTTAGTAGTACTGTCGCTGCTTGCTTTCCTTTCTAATGCCCATCTTAAGGGAAAGTTTTTAGTTTGATCCCTAGACCTCCATCAAGCTATAAACAAATACTCCCAAGAACCCCCTTCGAGATCATTTTGAAAACATTTCGGTAGAAAAATGTTCCGACCGAAGGCCGATTTTTCCTTAATTGCAGGCTAGCTATCGCTCGCCAGTAAAAAAATCGACACCTAAATGGCACGAAAAGTCTTAAAATTGACAAAGAAATAGGTTGAAAGATCTTAATATCGCCAATCTAATAGGCCGAACGTCTTAAAATCACAAAACTAATGGGGCTAAGCATGAGGAAGAAGGGAGCTCAGAAAAAGGTATAATGCAAAATAATAAGGAAGGCTCTATTGTTCCCCAAGTGCCAAGGTAAGCACGCAGACAATAAAAGAACCCGACCTCTCTCTCCCCCCCCCCCATATAAAGTAATGGAGGCACGATCTACTGGGCCTACTGTTTTATTCAGCTCATAATAAAAGAGTTAGTGTTTTGTTTAGTATATTAATATATTTTGTGTTACGTATTTATTTACTTTGTTACTTTGTTTACTTTGTTTTCATTATAGACTTTTAACGTAATGGAGGGACGATCTACTGGGGCTACGGGGTTTTTTTTCAGATGGTAGTAAAAGGAAACTGGTTAGAGCCTGTTTATATTTTATTCATTTGTTTTGTATGTAATTTGTATGTATTTTGTATGTAATTTGTATGTATTTTGTATTAATTTGTATGTATTTTGTATGTAATTTGTATGTATTTTGTATGTAATTTATTCTATTTTATTAATGTATTTGCTTTTATTTATATATTTATTCATTTTCATGACAGGCTTTTACCGTAATAGAGGGACGATCTACTGGGGCTAGTTTTTCTTTATTTTCTTCTATTTTCTTTATTTACATACATACATACATACATAAAATTTTAAGACTGAGTGTTCCACACATAAGTGCAGTTTCAGTCTCTTGTCCTAATGGCGGCGTTCCAGGCAACCCTGTTAAGGGCTGCTTCACTTGTCAAGTTCTTGGATTTGAGATCGGCGTGTATAGTCCGATCCCAGGTCTTCCTCGGTCCACCCCTTGGTGCAGCTCCCTCCACAATCACAGACCTGCATTTTTTCACCCAATTTTGTTCATCCATTCTCTCCACATGTCCATACCATCCCAGTCTACTTGTACGCATCACCTCGCTAATACTCTTTATACCTAAACGTCTCCTCAGCTCAACATTTGTTATTCTATCCTGTAGCCTGGCCCCACACATCCATCTCACCATTCTCATCTCATTACGCTCCATTCTGTTGACATCCTCTACTTTAACGGCCCATGTTTCTGAGGCATACGTCATTGCACTTCTAACACATGAGGCATACACCTTTCCCTTCAGGGGGAGAGGCATTCTTTTCATGGTCAGGATTGGCATCAATTCTCTGAACTTCCCCCAGCCACACCTAATTCTAGCAACAGTGGCAGCCTCGGCCCCACCACCGGCAGAGATGGTATCTCCTAGGTAACAAAACTTGTCCACCAGCTCCAAAGACTCATTTCCAAAATTCACAGCCACAGGATCATCACTTAACACAAGCTCACCTTTGCACACTACGCACTCAAATTTCTCTATTTCTGACTTATCCTTCGGCAGGGGCCCCTTTATTCTACTACAGCGCTTACTCCCATGGTGTACCCAACATCGACAGATGGTACATTGAATTGAGTTAACGCCCACTCCCTTTCCACACACTGCACATGGGTATGCACCTCTCTTTTCCACATTGCCTCGTCTCAATCTACAATGCATAACCTTGGTTTTGTTAATATTGACTCTTAAACCCTTGCTCGCCATGCCATCTCTCCACTCTCTGAATTTGGCCTCAGCATCCTGCATACTGTCAGCTATTAGGACAAAATCGTCTGCATAAAACAGTTCCAACGGGAGTCCGCCTATAAAAACTCTAGACAGCGCCTCCAAGACCATAATAAAGAGGAGGGGGCTTAACACTGAACCCTGATGGACTCCAACACGGACTGCGAACTCATCACTCAGTACACCCTTCACCCTCACCGAACTTCGCGAATCCTCATACATCTTCATTATCACACGCACCAGCCACTCTTCCACACCAAGTTTCCTCATAGCCCACTGCACAACATCTCTAGGCACCCTATCAAAGACCTTCTCCAGGTCTACAAACACAAAGTAAAGATCCCTGCCTTTTAGTAAGTATCTTTCCTGTATCTGCCTGACTATGAAGATAGCATCGGTTGTACCACGTCCTGGCATAAAACCAAACTGCATATCATCAATAGAGATGCTTTGCCTGATCAAACCCTCAAGGACTCTCTCACAGACCTTCATGATTTGGTCAAGCATTTTCAGGCCCCTATTATTTCCTCTATCTAGCGCATCCCCTTTTCCTTTGTATATATTTACTATTACACTTTTGAGCCAATCCTCTGGGATTTTCTCATCTTTAATAATGGTGTTTACCAACTCAGTGACCAAGTTTGCACCAATCTTTGTAAAATTTGCAGGGGACACTTCTTACAGGAAGCTTAGCCTTTTGTCTCCTTCATACATATAGAAAATAATGGAAATATACAAAATATAATTTATATCTCCAAATGGAGCAAGAGTATAATGCTTTGCTTGCATATTTGTATTAAGTATTGTACCTAAAATACAATACGCATATACTGTATACTGTATATATACTTTATATATACGGTATATATATGTTTCTAATCTCTCAGTGGGGATCGAACCGTCGACCATCAGGACGATAGCCGACGCTTTAATCAATTACAGTCTGCCGTGGTGTAATTGATTAAAGCGTCGGCTATTGTCCTGATGGTCGACGGTTCGATCCCCACTGAGAGATTAGAAACATTTAGTGGCTCACGTGTATTTGTGATATATTCTCTCTCTCTCTCTCTCTCTCTCTCTATTATATATTATATATATATATATATATATATATATATATATATATAAAGGACAAACAGAAGTGTAAGATTGTAATCAAATATTATTTACATGTCCTTTTTTATATTTTGGAGGCTGGTAGATATACAGTATAAGCATTTATTTATAATTATTTATATTATTATTATTATTATTATTATTATTATATATATATATATATATATATATATATATATATATATATATATATATATATATATATATATACTGTATATATATATTTTTTTTTTTTTTTTTTTTGGGGGGGGGGGGGGGGGGGGGGGCGGAATGCACATGCTATATATTTGTAATCAGTAAAGGATTTAGTTAACAGGCTGGGTCTCTGTCTGGGGTAATCCACAAAGAAATCATTAAATATTCTCCAAATCCTTGATGATGTCGCAATTTACATAACAATTGGCAGTCATCCTAGTTAACACAATGATAAATTAAAGCATTAGTCATTCCGGCACTTCAATGACCGTGTCCATTAAAATATTGGCCTCTAATTGAGAGAATACGTTCCGCCGCAATTACCGCTCGTCGATCATAGGCAATCATTAACGGGAGGCTTTTAGTTTGCTCCCTAGACCTCCATCAAGCTTAAAATTACACCCCCTAGACTCCCTTTCAAGATATATTTATGGTTATATTTTGGTCTACTCATTTATTTATACAGATATTTCTTAGTTTCCTCGCTAGACTTCCATTAAGCTTAAAAAAACACCCCCTAGACCCCCCTTCAAGATAAATTTGTACATTTTTCGGTAGAAGTATTTTCCGGCCAATGGCCGGTTCCTCTTAAAATACAGGCTCGCTATCGCTCACCAGGAAAAATCGACACCTAAATGGCACGAAAAGTCTTAAAATGTACAGACATCGGGCGAAAGTTCTTAAAATCACCAAACTAATGGGAGGAACGTCTTAACATCTCAAAAGCAATGGGTCTAAACATGAGGGAGATATGTTTGCCTCTATTTGAGAGAATACGTTCCACCGCAATTACCGCTCGTCGATCACAGGTAACCATTAAGGGGAGGTTTTTAGTTTGTTCCCTAGACATCCATCAAGCTTAAAATTACAACCCTAGACCCCCTTTCAAGATAAATGTATACATTTTTCTATATAAAAATGTACTGGCCGAAGACCGGTTCCTCTTAAATTACAGGATCGCTATCGCTCGCCAGGAAAACATCCACACCTAAATGACACGAAATGTCTTAAAATTGACAGAAATTGGGCGAAAGTTCATAAAATCTCCAAACTAATGGGGGGAACGTCCTAAACTCTCAAAAGCAATGGGTCTAAACATGAGGGAGAAAGGGGTCCAGAAAGAAATCCCCCCAAGTGGAAATCTCCCCTTAAAACACAATATTTACATGTTCAGTACACAGGGCCCGATATCTAGTCAGAGGGCAAATTAACATGTGCTCTCGGTACTACTGATTGCCCCCTCCCTCCCCCCCCCCTCCCCTCCCTCCCCCCCCCCCTCCCCCCCCCCTTATATCATATGATTAATTGACTCGTGATTATGTGCTTAAGGGGGGGGGGGGTCACCTGATTTTTTCTCTCCTTTTCTCTCTTTCTCTGGGTTGTCTCCATTCGGTCCCATTCAGCCTACTGTTTTATGACGTTTATCCCCATCCAGGTGTCAATTTCTTCCTGGCGAGCGATAGCAAGCCAGCATTGAATGGAGAAATTCGGCTTCGCCGGAGACCTTTTTCTATTGATATATGTACAAATTTGCCTGCTGTCAATTTTTTTGTTTTAAATATGCTGGGTCGCTACCGCTCGCCAGGAAAAATATCGACACCTGGATGGAGGTAAACGTCTTAAAACAGTAGGCTGAATGGGGCCGAATGGATACAAGCAAGAGAAAGAGAGAAAAGCAGAGAAAACAATCAGGTGACCCCCCTTAACGACATGATAATAATTCGTATTTCTTGTCAAAATGCTTGTGTACAGTCGAGAGCATAAATGGCGACGCACACTTTTGTTTTCTATGTGAGCGAGGGAGACAAAAGGCAGAACTGTCTGTGAGGAGTGCCACCCCCAGAGGTGAAAGAGTGACAGGGCCAAAGTCAAGGGAAGTTCTAGCCAAAATGCCTGGACACACGGATTTTGAAGCAATTTAAGTTATAGGATGAGGGAAAAACTGATTCATGGAGAGAGTTCCAGAGTTCAGCTTTTGAATAGAAGAACAATTGAGAATAACGTTTCACTCTTGGGTTGGAGAGTTGCAAAGACTAGGGGTGGGATTGTTTTGCAAAATACTGAATCAGTATCAAGCATAAACGAAACTATACAAAACATTATTACAGCCCAGATGCTTCAGAACTTGGCTTTAAAGGTTAAATTATTAGAAGTGGTGTAACTAAATATATGCAAAGGATTGAACATTCCCATACATTTTATACTAGCTTGGTTATCAATATTTCAGGGGAATAATCCACTTCTGCGCCGGCGACGTCTTCTTAACTTTATTCTGGCTACGATAAGACGATTTTATTCATAACAAAGGACCTCCAGCAATTAACAAGCTTTGAACTATCTCACTTAACCCATTATACTACCACAAATCCTTCTTAAACTGCACAAAATCGTCTAAATATAGCAAGAATATAATTAAAAAGATGTTACCTGTACAGGAGTTAAACACCATAGGTGGGATGGTGTGGGAGTGAGTGAAGCCTGGTTGTGGGTTAGGTGTGGGTGGATGTGAGGTGTGGGTAAGATAAATTGGGGTGGGATGTAGTTGTGGGGGATTTGTGAAGGTTAACCCGTACTGTACCGGCGACTTCTTATATATTTTATTCTAGCTATATTTAGGCAATTGTGTGCCACTTAGGAGGAATCTGTGGTAGTAAAACGGATTAAGGGAGACTTGTCGAAACCTGCTAATGGCTGGAGGCCCTTTCTAAACTGAATAAAAACATCTAATAGTAGACAGACTAAAGCTAAAAGGACGTGTCACCGGTACTGTATGGGTTAAATCCAGATATCGATTATGAATACAGTGTAAATCAGAAGATACGCCATGAATATAAACACAATTTGAGGAGGAGGAGCACTTTATTGACAACGTTCCGCATTAAACTTCATCAGGCCAATGAATATAATTATATACTATGTATAATTATATACTATATTATATAATATATAGACACTACATGTAAGGGGTAGGGAACAGCATGGAAACGATAAGAAAGGAGGCTGGACGGAAAATACAATGCCCTTACAAAGATCACACTACTATATCTCCGGCTATCTCCTCTTACTAACTTTTCTCTTTTAGTCCCCCTTGAAGTACTGATAATAAGGACCCCGAGGAACAGAAGAAAACGAGGAACACAAGGAAAGCGAAACGAGGGTAGGGATGACTTTGGTAGGTTCGGTTTGGGTGGGGGTGGGTGTAAGAAATGGAGTGGGATTACATGGGTTGGGGAGGAGGAGGGGTGATGAAGGGAGTGGTTGTGGATAAAATGGAATGAGCTGAGATGTTATGGGGGGGGGGGGGGGGAGTGGAGTGAGGTGCAATTAGGTAGAATGGAGTGGGGATGGGTAGAGTAGAATGCAGTAGGGTGGTAATGGGTTAACTGAAGTGGGGTGGAAATAGTTAACGTAGGATGGGTGGTTGTGGTTGAAGTGGAGTGGGGTTTGGGGAAAGTTTGGGGTGGACCTGAGTAGATTGGAGTTGGATGGGGATGGGTAGAGTGGGGGTGAGGATAGGTAAAGTGGGGTGTATAGGGATTGTGATAGGTAAAATGGAGTTAGTTGAGGGTCGGTAGAGAGGAGTGGAGTGTGGTTAGGGAGGATAGAGTGCAGTGAGGTTGAGTGGAATGGGCTGGGATAGGGTTGTAATGAATAGACTGGAGTAGGGTGGTATGGAGAAAGTTGGGTATGTGGAGGAAAATTGGGTAAGTGGAGAGGAACTGGGTGGGATGGAATTGAGTTAGGTAAGGGTGGAGTGGGGTTTAAGGGGAGGTTTTTAGTTTGGCCTCTAGATAACCATCCAGCTTAAGATTACACCCCCTTGAGCCCCTTTCAAGATAAATGTGTACATTTTTCGGTAGAAAAATGTCCCGGCTGAAAGCCGGTTCCTCTTAAATTACAGGCTCGCTATCGCTCGCCAGGATAAAATCGACACCTAAATTGCACGAAAGGTCTTAAAATTGACGGAAATGGGGCGAAAGTTCTTAAAATCGCCAAACTAATGGGGCGACTGTCTTAAAATCTCAAAAGCAATGGGGCTAAACATGAGGGAGAAAGGGGTCCAGAAAAAAATCCCTCAAGTCGATATCTCTCCTTAATGGAGGGGAATATGTGGATGTGGGAGTAGGCCAGTGTGGAGGATGCGTTGTAATATGTGGGAGTAGGCCAGTGTGGAGGATGCGTTGTAATAGGGTAAATGTAGTATGTAAGGAGAGGGTGGGATTGGGTGTAGGAGGAACATTATTATAAGGTATATTAGGGTGAGAGTGGCTGTAGGTTGGTCATAGCTACAGTATGATTGAGTGGGATTAGGTGTAGATTGGACATAGATACGGTATGATAGAGGGTGTTGACGGTAAATAGATACTGTATGATAGGGTGGGATTGTGTGTAGATTGGACATAGATACGGTATGATAGAGGGTGTTGACGGTAAATAGATACTGTATGATAGGGTGGGATTGTGTGTAGATTGGACATAGATACGGTATGATAGAAGGTGTTGATGGGACATAGATACTGTATGCTAGTGGGATTAGGTGTAGAGTGGACATAGATACGGTATGATAGAAGGTGTTGATGGGACATAGATACTGTATGCTAGTGGGATTAGGTGTAGAGTGGACATAGATACGGTATGATAGAGGGTGTTGATGGGACATAGATACTGTATGATAGAGGGTGTAGATAGGACATATATACAGCATGATAGAGTGGGATTGGGTGTAGATCGGACATAGATACAGTATGATAGAGTGGTGTAGATAGGACATATATACAGCATGATAGAGTGGGATTGGGTGTAGATTGTACATAGATACGGTATGATAGAGTGGTATTGGGTGTAGATCGGACATAGATACAGTATGATAGAGTGGTATTGGGTGTAGATCGGACATAGATACGGTATGATAGGGTGGGATTGGGTGTAGATTGTACATAGATACGGTATGATAGAGTGGAATTGGGTGTACATTTTGCATAGATACAGTATGATAGAGTGGTATTGGGTGTAGATCGGACATAGATACAGTATGATAGAGTGGTATTGGGTGTAGATCGGACATAGATACGGTATGATAGAGTGGGATTGGGTGTAGATAGGACATAGATACAGTATGATAGAGTGGTATTGGGTGTAGATAGGACATAGATACAGTATGATTGAGTGGTATTGGGTGTAGATCGGACATAGATACGGTATGATAGAGTAGGATTGGGTGTAGATCGGACATAGATACGGTATGATAGAGTGGTATTGGGTGTAGATAGGACATAGATACAGTATGATAGAGTGGTATTGGGTGTAGATCGGACATAGATACGGTATGATAGAGTGGATTGGGTGTAGATCGGACATAGATACGGTATGATGGAGTGGGATTGGGTGTAGATAGGACATAAATACAGTATGATAGAGTGGTATTGGGTGTAGATCGGACATAGATATGGTATGATAGAGTGGTATTGGGTGTAGATCGGACATAGATACGGTATGATAGAGTGGGATTGGGTGTAGATCGGACATAGATACGGTATGATAGGGTGGGATTGGGTATAGATTGTACATAGATACGGTATGATAGAGTGGGATTGGGTGTAGATCGGACATAGATACGGTATGATAGAGTGTTATTGGGTGTAGATGGGTTATATATACGGTATGATAGAGGGTGTAGCTAGGACATAGATACGGTATGATAGAGTGAAAGTGGGTGTAGATGGGACATAGATACAGTATGATAGACGGTGTAGATTGGATATAGATACGGTATGATAGGGTGGGATTGGGTATAGACGGGACATAGATGGGTATAATAGAGTGGAATTGGGTGTTGATGGGACATAGATACTGTATGATAGTGGGATTGGCTGTATAGGGGATATAGACAAGGTAGGATTGGGTGGGATTGGGTGTAGACGCAGCAGATAAAAGGTTGAATACGATGGGATTAGCTGGAGATGGAGAATAAAGTAGAGAGGTATTATGTGTAGATGGATTATATAAAAGGTAGATACTTTAGTTTTGGATGCAGATAAGAAGAGAATATATATATATACGCACATACATACATACATACTCTGGCTATCTGTATCCAAAACTAAAGCACACATTCTCTCCTATAACGTTCAATTTTTATAAGTTCCCTAATAGCCTCATTGGCGAGAACACGGCTGGCGACAAAGAATAAAAACTTCCAGCATTTTCCCCAATTCACTTAACGCCCCCCCCCCCCCCCCCCCCGGTTTCTTTCTCACCTTCTAATTCTGTTTTTTCCGGGGGGGGGGGGGACTGCAGTAGCGCGCGTGGTAGTTGATTGTTCCATTTCCGACGTCGTTATCTGAATTTCCGACCCCCATTACTTTTACATCACTCTCCTCGCGCCCTCTCTCTCTCTCTCTTTATCTCGATCCGCTCTTACTGTCTCGTCTCTTTCTTTTATTGTTCCTCCTACGCTCCTCTGTCTTTGTTTCTGTTCCTCTTCTTCTACTTATATCTTTCTCTTGGGATACGTATATATATATATATAATGTTCAGGTTACTTATATAGCACCATTTCCCTCTAGCCCTCTCTCTGAGATTCAATAGCGCTCGACCAGAGTTTATTACCAGACACTATTACCCATTTCCTTGCTCACGGGAAGTGGTACCGGCTACCAGTGTATGCGAAAAACCTTCATGCCTTAACGTGGGATTGAACTCGGGTCACCTCCGGGGTTAGTTAGAACAAGAAGCTCCCGAGTCTTTTTCGTATTAATATTTAAAATTTAATATATATGCAACCTATTCAAAATTTTAATCGAGCTCTCACCAGTTTATGAAGGCCACCTCTGCTTCACAGTGTCAAACTAGAGCCAATGGTGTGTGGCTTACCTATGTGGGTGCTTTGTTGATGACTTACCTCTTCAGCTTCCAATCTCCAATTTCCTTTGCTTGTGGTTGATGTTCGTTCTTCTTTAGTCCAAGGGCCACAGTGAACAGCAATACCATGCAAGGGGGCCAATCATTATTTATCTTATGTACAAGACAATGTGTTAAATTGTTTGTAAATAACCCCACTACTGTCAGTTGGGATTTGAACCCCGGTCTTTCAGATGAGAGCCCAGGGCGTTGCCTCTGTTCCACCCTTACTGTAAAAGACCTGAGAGCCTTGCAGCTACAATGTAGTGGAGTAGATACGTCCTGGGATCTCATTTGAAAGATTTGGGTTCGAATCTCAAGTGGTAGGTAGCAGATTATTTTATATAAGTGATTGTGTTCTTTCGTGGAAAATGTATTCTAAACACATTACTTAGAGATGATAACTTGTATCATTGACTATATGTTGCCTCTTAGCACCTGTTTAAGGGAGGATGGTTGGTTTTTCTGGACTCCCTTCTCCCTCGTGCTGAGCCTCATTAGTTTTGATATTGTAAGAAATTCAGCCCATTAGTTTGGCGATTTTAACACCTTTCGCCCAATTTCGTTGTCTATTTTAAGACCTTTTGTGCCATTTAGGTGACGATTTTTTTCTGACGAGCGATAGCGAGCCTGAATCGGCCTTCGGCTGGGACATTTTTGCTACCGAAATATTTACAAATTTATCTTGAATGGAGGTCTAGGGGGTGTTTTTTTAAGCTTGACGTAGGTCCAGCGAGGAAACTAAGACATATCTGTATACATAGATGAGTAGACCAACATATAAGCACTACCCCCTTAATGGAGTTAAAGGTGATCATTTGCCCTCTTATAATGCTACCGGTTCGTGAATTTAGGGGTCTGGCTCATAATTATACTACCTACAATTATCGCTTTAGAGGCGTTTGTTAGGGAACCATATAACCTTACTATCATGGGTTATAGTTTGTGTTGATCTGGCTATAACTGTATTTATCTATCTATAGCTCAAAGGAGTACAAAGGAAATCAAGCAACAACAAATCTAGTGACCCTTCTAGGCTGCTTGTCCTCCAAAACACTGAGGATCAAGTGTCCAAACAGTGGTTTAGAGTGGGTAAGGGAACATTGGAAAGGGAACTACTGTCCTGGAACTAATGTCCGTGGCAGGATTAGGAAGTTAGTAGGGGACATATGGGTTAGTAACTGAGGGGAGGATAAAATAAAGTTATTCATTTACAAACGCAGTCAGTCGCGGGTTTGATGCGAGATATTTGTCTAGGCGAAGTTTAAATGAATCAACGGTGCTGCAGTCTATAACGTCTCGGGGAAGCCCATTCCACAAGTTGACAACTCGATTGAAGAAGAAATTCTTAGATTCGTGTGAGTTAAAAGATTTACCAATAATTTTGCAACCGTTTCCCCGCATGTTTATTAGATTGGTCGATAGTGAAGTACTTACTACAGTACTTACTACAGCGGACTAAGGAATTGTATAGGGTTAGGATAACTTTTTTTGGATTTATGCTCAAATGACCTGCCTATAAAGCCAATTATTTTGTTTGCCTTCTTAACAACTTCTGAACATTGTTGACTCGGTTTTAGGTTACTCGATATTGTTACTCCCAGATCGGTTTCTCTGTTTACATTCTTAAGCTGAGTGCCATTCATCGAATAGTTTGCTTTTTCATTTAGGTATCCGATATGTAGTACTTTACATTTATCCGCATTGAAACTTATTTTCCAAATTTGGGCCCAACATGACAATTTATCTAGATTGTGTTGCATATTGTCAACTTGTTCTTTTGAGAGTACGCTATTTGCAATTTTGGTATCGTCAGCAAATTTTGAGATTGTACAGGTGAGACCCTCATCTATGTCGTTGATGTAAATTAGAAAGATAATTGGTCCTAGTACCGATCCCTGGGGTACCCCGCTACTTACATTGGTCCATTTAGATGCCTTACCGTTTATGACTACTCTTTGCTTTCTGTCGCTGAGCCAATTTTCTATCCATTTCAACACACCGTCTTGTATTCCATGCGCTTTTAGTTTTAGCAGTAAACGTTTGTGGGGAACTTTGTCAAAGGCCTTTTGAAAATCAAGGTATATAATATCTACAGCTTTACTCTCATCGTAGAGGTTGAGGATATTGTGGAAGAAGTATAAGAGGTTTGTTAAACAGGAACGTTTTTTACGAAAGCCGTGTTGAGTATCTTTAAGTATGTTATTTTCCTCTAAGTGATTTACGAGTCTGTCTCTTATGACCGTTTCTAGCATTTTACATACAACTGAGGTTAAGCTAATTGGACGATAGTTACTGGGTAGGGATTTGCTGTTTTTTTTTAATATCGGTGTTACGTTGGCTAGCTTCCACTGATCAAGGCATAGTTCCAGACTGCAAGGATTTATTGAATAGTAATGTCAGTGGTTTGGAGAGTTCATCCTTAGCTTCCTTTAGAACTCTAGGCGAGATTGTATCAGGTCCAGGCGTTTTATTTACCTCGAGTTTATCTAAACATTTCAATACTTCTCTCTCTGTAACGGTGATATTGCTTAGAACATCTGAATTATCAATCTGAATCGGCGATGGTGTAGGGATATCACTGAGGTCTTCTGTTGTAAAAACTGATGCAAAGAAGGTATTGAGGGCATTACTCATTTTTACTTCGTCTTTGGTGTATCCTCTATTTTCATCGACTAACGGTCCAACAGTTGAAGTAACTACTTTTTTCTTTCTGATATAACTATAGAATTCTATCGGGTTTGTTTTACTTTGATTCGCAATATGTAACTCTAGGGTCTTTTTACTTTGCTTAATTAACTTTTTGGCTTTGCGTCGTAGCTCGACAAATTTCACCCGTTCTTCGTAATTTTGTGAGGATTTTAATCTATCATTAGCAAATTTTTTAGCAAGCAGGCAGTTTGAAATATCTTTATTCCACCATTTGGGCTTATTATTATGGCCTGGACGCCGTATTTTCGATGGTATGCAGTCTTGCACTGCTTTTAGGTAAGTGATTTCGAATAACTCTCTCTCTCTCTCTCTCTCTCTCTTTCTCTCTCTCTCTCTCTCTTTCTCTCTCTCTCTTTCTCTCTCTCTCTTTCTCTCTCTCTCTCTCTCTCTCTCTCTCTCTCTCCTCTCTCTCTCTCTCTCTCCTCTCTCTCTCTCCTCTCTCTCTCTCTCTCTCTCTCTCTCTCTCTCTCTCTCTCTCTCTCTCTCTCTCTCTCTCTCTCTCTCTCTCTCTCTCTATCTCTCGCTCTCTCTCTCTTCTCTCTCTCTTCTCTCTCTCTCTCTCTCTCTCTCTCTCTCTCTCTCTCTCTCATAGTTTTGCCCTTATACAAAAGTATGGTGAGACCGCACCTCGAATATGCTGTGCAGTTTTGGTCACCTCACCTCATAAAGGATGTTAAAAAATTGGAATCTGTGCAAAGGCGAGCCACTAAGCTAATTATTCCTTCATTGAGAAATAAATCATATGATGAAAGACTGAGAGAACTTGATCTATTTTCACTTAAGAAACAAAGGATGAGAGGCCAATTGATAGAGTGTTTTAAAATTCTAAAAGGATTCAGTAACATTAATCTAGATAAGTTATTCAAAAAAGCCGAAGACACATCTACAAGAAGAAACAATTTAAAATTATTAGGTCGGAGAGCGAATCTAGATACAAAAAAAAAAATCTTCACTCACAGTGTAATTGATGAGTGGAACAAACTTCCAAATAAAGTAATAGACAGCTCCTCTATAGATACATTTAAGAAAAATCTAGACTCATACCACAGACAAATTGGTATGGAGTAGGCAGTAATTATCACCGTTATTATTTGTTCAGCTGAAGAGAGCGTTAGAAAAAAAAAATAATAATAATACACAAATAAAAAATAAGAATAATAAACATCACTAAATATGTACATACTACTAAGGGTGATGGGTTGGATGATTCCAATTAACCCCAAAAGTTACATGCTGCTAAGGCGAAGGGTTGCATGATTTTTTTAATTTCTTTTTTGTTTTCCCTTTCTTTTTTTCCAATCTTTCCTGTAAATTCCTTCTGGGGATTTCGAAGCCCAGCAAGGTTAATCACTTCCAACTTTTTCATGCACGGTAATTGCCGGAGGGAACGGATGGTGGGGAGAGAGCCTTCTTCTTTTCTATCCTTTCCTTCAACTTTCCTTTTCTATCAGATATGCCATCTCTACTAGAATTAAGTCCTGACCACCTCGTTTGGATCGTAAGGTCTGTGTAGCCAGTGTATCTATGTAAGTCTATGTAAGTCTCTCTCTCTCTCTCTCTGTTTGTTTAACTGTCTCTGAAGATCTTATTGAAATCTACTTTGAATATCATTATACAGTATATATGCCTTTTATTTGTCAGTTTTCTCGGAATAATGCTACTATTTCAAACAAAATATATAGTATGAACTCCCAATGCAATTGTCAAGAATTACATCAGTATTTCATCTTGTTTAATTAATGTATCTTGCAACTTGTGTTGTATAAATAGCTATGTTTTTTGTTTTAAGACAAACTGGCTCTCTGTCACTCTTTTGGCTTTGGGAGAGGCACTCGTTACAGGCAGCTCTGCCGTTTTGTTTCCTTCTTACACACAGCAGAAATATGCTACCTGATATACATTCAAATAATGCATTCATTAATATGTAAGACATCCAAAGACCTTCTTATCATTATTTTCTAGTATTTACAATTGTTATAATAATACCCCTAAGTATATTGCATAAAATATGTTTATTATTAAGACCATGTACAGTTGGTCGCATTAATTTTGTATACACTCCGTGATTCTATGAATGGCAGGAACATTAATAATGCTTAAATTAGAAGTGTATTTACTTATGAAGCACTTGATGTATATAATCAATTAAAAGCTTAATGGTAAATTAATCTTGAAAGTCAATCACACTATATTCTTGTTTCTTCTCAACTTCCCTACATAAAGTCACTGTATGGAACAGATTCATGTGGCCAGCTGTACAATTCCTTACAATAGTATCTCGACTCGGTTGGTAAATAATACGATGAACACACAGGAAAGAGAAGTTACCTGTATATTGTGGCAGCCTGTTCGTTTGGAAGTAGAAGACAGTTGAACGATAGTTGGTTTAATTTCATCTGACGAGAAATTGAATCCTTTAGCAACTGATTTTTCGATAACTAAAAGGAAAACAAGAAACTTGAGACAATTGAACTATGTCGGTTTCATTTCATTTGACGATAAATTAAATCCCTTAACAACTGATTTCTCGATAACTAACGGGAAAATACGAAACTACTATGTCTCTGCTTCATATTAGTACCAAGTAAGTCATGTACTCGTATATTAATTACTCCACGGGCTAGAGTGAAAAGCAGTACTATCAGAGTGGGCCTTTAGCAACAAGTATATAAATTACAAGACATTTCTCCTATTGTTGTATATATAATTTTCGTATGATAACTTATGTCACTGAGTTCCCCTATCACTTGATACCAGTTTATTGGATTTTATGCTGAGAGTTTTACACCCTTAGTGTGGTTTTAGGATCTGGCCCATCGACGATATAGTTTGTTTCTCTTTCCTGTATGTGTGTCGCATTGTTAACGTTCAACTGTATGTATATAAAAGAGATACACATAAAGAAAATTTTGGCATTGGTCCTTATATGTTATTCGATTACACAATGATGTAGGTTAATAAAATCTCCCTTCATAAAGACATAAAAGCATTTATTGTGAGTGATAAAATCTTCAGACTCTTGAACTATGACAGGAAAACCTCATCTCTTGGGGAGGGGGGGGGGGGAGGGGGTTAATTCAGATTGGGGAGGGGGGTTGGGGGGACGAACACTGTACACATCTGCTCTGTCTTGTGTAGAGGGGGGCCACGAAAATTCAGCCCTCCCCTTTTGAGAGCAGCAGAAGCTAATATAAAAATAGGTTATTATTTATATATATATATACTTTTTGTTTTATCTATATAAGGGGGTTGTGGTGGTGGTGTTGTGGGCTGAGTGAACCGTTTTCCATTACCACCTATATGAACAAATTCGTACAAAAGTTCAGAAAAGTTCAAAATTCGCAGACACGCCTTGCACCCCACTCGGGAGATCTTAGGCATACACAAATGTAATCTATTGATGATTGTATGTTGGTGTGTATTGAACAGCTGGATTTAAAAGTTCGGCGTTTATTTAGATTACACATTGTGTAATAGCATTATGAAACAACTCATTTTGGCAGTTTTTTGTTGTTTCCAAGTAATCATTAACCGATTGTGTATTTTTCATTTACGGTATGTTCGATTTGTGTTTTCTCTTCTCTACACAGCTTATCATCAAGGTTGTTGGAGAACTGTTGAATCCGGCTATACCCATACACACTTATATTTTTGTGATTGTTGTTCTTGAATGTGTATTGTACGCATTCACAATTGATTCTATTGACTAACCCCTTATGTACCGTAGACATCCTTTATATTATATTATGGCTACTACTAATCGATTTCATTCAGTTTAGGAAGCATCTCTAGAAATGATAAGTCTTCAAAAATCCCAATCGACCCTTTCAAACTTCCACAGATCCTTCCCCAAGCGGCATACAATCGTGTATATATAGCTAGAATAGAATATAACAGACGTCGCCGGTACAGAAAGGGTTAATGTATGTTAATGTGTATCCCCGTGTATATAATGTTCTCCATTACTAGCAACCGCTGTCACACGAGCGCTTTTTCCATCAATTTTCCATGAGCAAGTTTTGTTCTCGTATTATTTCGAGACTTTATCGCCCTGGTATCGGTAAGTAGACTGAAGGTAGCTTATGTTAGCAGCCGAATTCTGATGAGGGGTAACTTTTGAAGCTTCCAAACCATAATTGCCCGTCATTACATTTTGGCTAACATTAGATGATTTTGCTCAGGTTTTGAAGGCCCTCTAGCAAGCAAAGAGGGACAAATTTCTCTGTTAACCCTCTGACTCCCATAACTCCTACCTAAGCTGAATACAATCGCCTACGAACAGCCAGAAACAAGAGGAGTAAACAGTGCCTCGAGTATTGAAAAGGTGAAGCTACCGTAAACAAAACAAAAAGGTAAAGTTGGGTTCAGAATTATATAGACGCCGAATCTCTTGAAGGATTTTGGGGATTGTGTCACTTACTCAAACATACAGAGCTGGTGTCACACGAGCCCCCTTTTCCGGCATTTATTTCAGGCAATAATTGTAGTCTGGCATCTTGTGAATTCAAGTTGTACAGGACTCCAATCTCTTAAGGGGAGATCTCCACTTGAGGGATTTTTTTCTTGACCCCTTTCTCCCTCATGTTTAGCCCCATTGCTTTTGATATTATAAAACGTTTGCCCCATTAGTTTAGCGATTTTAAGAACTTTCACCCCATATTAAGACCTTTCGTGCAATTCAGGTGTCGATTTTATCCTGGCGAGCGATAGCGAGCCTGTAATTTAAGAGGAACCGGCCTTCGGCCAGGACATTTTTCTACCGAAAAATGTACAAATTTATCTTGAAAGGGGCTCAAGGGAGTGTAATTTTAAGCTTGATGGAGGTCTAGGGAACAAACCAAATACCTCCCCTTAAGGGAAGATGGTTCGTTTTGTTTTCTGGCCCTTCTTCTTCATGTTTATCCGCATTAGTATTCATAATTTAAGACGTTTGACCCAGTTTGTCGATTGTATGACCTTTCACCCTATTTATCTGTCAATATTAAGAGCGTGTCATTCAGATGTCGATTTTTTCGTGACAAGCGATAGCGAGCCTGTAATTTGAGAAGAATCGGCCATTTTGCTATCGAATAATGTACAAATTTATCTTGAAGGAGGGTCTTGTGTTTTTTCCCATGCGAAAATACCAATAAATTTTTTGAGAATAAATAACTTGCTCGTCAAAATGTACCGGAAAAGCGCCGGTGTGACATCGCCGTACGAACAGAAGTAGGAGTGTATTGTGATTGTGGTTTTGGGAAGTCTCTCGTACGGTTGGCCAAATAAGTCATGTCTCCGCTGTCATTACGTTTTGCTCGCTGTGTGCTGTATTAATGTCTGTCAGATGTTGAATAGGGTGTGTAGAGATAGGAACATTTATGTTTATCTCACTCGAAACGATGAATTAAACCTTAGATGCCAATTATTGATCGAAATATACTTGATGACGCGACATCACTTACTCGGCCGACTGTACACATTGCACAGGCCGGAGCCCCTCTGCCTCTGTGCTTGTGAATAGGTCTTTTCTGGTATTATATATTTTTATTATGATTATTTTCCCAAGAGGTATTATTTTAGGTCTGCCTTATCAGTCTATTTCACTGTATTTTCTAGTATTATCCATGTTTGCTATGCTTATTATTATCCATTAAAGTGTTCTATTAAGTCTGCTTGTCCATTCAATCTCACTTTATTTTCTTGTATTTTCCATGTGTGCTACGATTTATTATGTTCCCTCCACCAACCGACTTGACTCCTAAACTCAATTAATGACATCAACAAATACATGAGGCAGTCCAGGGATTCGAACCTAGGATGCTCACACCGAAATTCAGTGCATTTATCCATTGCGCTACGAACACAGTTAAAGAATGGTGGACAAGCCTACGATTTAGTATGCAGTTTCGAATCCTGCATATCAATCTAAGCATGTACACACTTTCCAACTGCGCTATCATAGGCTATGGATAGAGTATTTGTTTAGGTTTGTTCTCTCAATTCGTCATCCTCTATATGTTGGCATTATCAATGTTTATATGTTGGCATTATCAATGTTTATATGTTGGCATTATCAATGTTTATATGTTGGCATTATCAATGTTTATATGTTGGCATTATCAATGTTTATATGTTGGCATTATCAATGTTTATATGTTGGCATTATCAATGTTTATATGTTGGCATTATCAATGTTTATATGTTGGCATTATCAATGTTTATGATTATTCTCCATGAAGGTACAGTTTTAAGGGGAGGTTTTTAGTTGATTCCCTAGACTTCCATCAAGCTTAAAATTACTCCCCCTAGACCCCCTTTCAAGATAAATTTGTACATTTTTCGGTAGAAAAATTTCCCGGCCGAAGGCCGGTTCCCCTTAAATTACAGGCTCGCTATCGGTCGCCAGGAAAAAATCGACACCTAAATGGCACGAATGGTCTTAAAATTGACAGAAATGGGGCAAGGAGTCTTAATATCGCCAAACTAATGGGGCGAACGTCTTAAAATCTCAAAAGCAATGGGGCTAAACATGAGGGTCCAGAAAAACATCCTCCAGGTGGAAATCTCCCCTTAAGGCTGCTTTTTCAATTTATCTCACTGTATTTTCTGGTATTATCCATATTTACTATTATTATTATTATCCATTGAGGTATTATATTAGGTCTGTTCTCTCAATGTATTTCATTGTAATTTCTGGTATCAACCAGGTCTGTTATGTTTATTTTTCCTCGAGGTATTATTTAGGTGTGCTTTTTCAATGTAGTTCACTGTATTTTCTAGTAATCTACATATTTGCTATTATTATTATTATTATCAACTGAGGTATTGTGCTAGGTCTGCTTGTTCAATCTATCACTCTGTCTTTTCTGGTATCATCAATGTTTATTATGATTATTTTCCATTGAGGTATTATTTTTAGGTCTACTTTTGTGTTCACTATACTTCACTGTATTTTCTGGTAGTATCAATGTTTATGAATGTTATCCATTGAGGTACTATTTTAGTCTGCTTTCTTAGCTCATCTCACTGTATTTTCTGGTATAATCACTTTAAATATCGTGGCTCCATTATGCTGTTTATAATGCAAGCAGAATCATCGGAAACAAGTATTGATTGACATTTATTATTCATTAACCCCTTGAAGATTATGACGCCTTTTAACAGTTTAGTTTGGCTATCATTAAACGAGTTTACTCAATTGTGGAGGTCCTATAGGGATCAAAGGGGTAAACTGTATCTCAAATAATTATCTTAACTCCCACAATTCCTTCCTAAGCTGAATACATTTGTCTACTGACGGCCAGAATACAAGGAAGAAAAACGTCCCCATATCGTGAGAGGTTTAAGGGCAGATTTCCACTTGAGGGACTTTTTTCTGGACCCCTTTCTCCCTCGTGTTTAGCCCCATTGCTTTTGAGATTTTAAGACGTTTGCCCCATTAGTTTCGTGCTTTTAAGAATTTCCGGCCCATTCTGTCAACTTTAAGACCTTTCGTACCATTTAGGTGTCGATTTTATCCTGGTGAGCGATAGCGAGCCTGTAATTTAGGAGTAACCGGCCTTCGGCCGGGAAATTTTTCTACCGAAAAATGTACAAATTTATCTTGAAAGGGGGTCAAGCGTGGTGAAATTTTAAGATTGCTGGAGGAGTAGGAAACAAACTAAAACCCTCCCCTTAAATGACAAATATTAATGATAAACATATGCATTATAAATTACCTCCATGCACTAGCCAATGAAAGAGTACTTGCATAATAAAAAAACATACCAGGTCCACGATATTTTATAAGTAACTTTACTCAAATATATATAAGTAACTGTACTCAAATATATATTTTATAAGTAACTGTACTCAAATATATATGTTTTCTATTCGTCACAATTGAAATACGTTTGGTCCTGCACGTTAGTTTCATAGCATTATATCTGGTGGATCTTGCTATTACATATACTGTATACAAGGAAAGGTTTGTACGTTTGTGAGAACACTAAATATTTTGAATTATTTGTTTTGTTTTCATAAATTGTCCTTGTAAATATTGTTCATGATATTCAATATATTACAGGGCCTCAGGTTTCGTGTATGGTAAAGGCATTATTTATAAATTTTGTACACTAGAATCTTGTGGAAAACCTTGTTAGACCTCTAATTATAAGAATCATACAGATTGTTGCAGTACACCAATACATGCATTATATATTGTTATGTTATAGATATTCTAGAACACACCATCCTACTAATTTCAGAAGACAAACTTTTTACAGAGAATGATTGATTTACGCCAAATGAAAAGTTATTGCTTTAAATTAGAATGACATACCTGGTATATAATATATTTGAACAGATAAGCTTGTATAAAAAATAGATTTTGTTGCAAGTGGGATTTTGATAAACTCTTCAGATACTTTCCCAGAAATGTCCAATGTATAGCCTAAAGTCACTCAGAAAAGTTCGTCAACCTCTTTTATATAATATTCTGGCAAGTAATATATATATATATATATATAATATACCGGTATACTATGTTCTATTAAAGGAATTTCATATAAATTATATATCAATATTTATATATTATTTAATATATCATCATTTCATGCACAAGTAAAAGCCGATGGTTGAACTTGCATAAACAATTAAGAGAGCTAAGATTTTTTATGAGCAACTTCAAAATCACTCAACAAACCTACTTAATCGTTATGCAATTAATTAAAATATTCGTCGTAAGCCGTATTCTATATTTTTAGATCATTATAATATTATATAGTTTGATTTTATGCTATAATACAAAGAGGTCACGGAGTTTTCTGAGCGAATATAGTGTATTTGTTTATGAGCACCACTATCTTCAGCTAAGCTCTTTCTACATATAACGACTTTTTATTCCATTTATTCTGGCTATCATTAGACGATTTATTCGGCTTAAGAAGACATTTTGAGAGTCAGTTGGTGAATTGGTAATATATTTGACCATATTCAATGCTAGAGAGCCTTCCCAAGCTGAGTAAAATCGTCTAATGATAGCCAGAAAAAGTGGAAACGCGTCTTCGTAAACTGAAAGGGTTAAAGGTGTTTGATATCCGAATGTACTGTATATGTTAATCAATTGATACTTCCCAAGTGTAATATGAAGCTCACATCATAAAATGGCTTTTTGATGACATTGGCATAAGGGGAGGTTTTTCTTTGACTTCGCCCCATTTCGCCCTCGTGTTTAGCCCCATTAGTTTTGAGATTTTAAGACGTTCGCCCTCTTAGTTTGGCGATTTTAAGACCTGTTGCCCCATTTCTTCGTCAATAGTATAACCTTTCGTGCCAATTTGTTGTAGATTTTCTACTGGCAAGGAATAGCGAACCTTTGATATAAGAGGAATCGGCGTTTAGCCGAAACACGTTTCTACCAACAAATGTACAATTTTATCTCGAAGAAGGTCTTGGAGGTAAGGTTTTAAGCTTGATGGAAGTCTAAGGAGCAAACTAAATACCTTTCCTTAACAAGACACTATCGTGGAACTTGTACAGATTAACATCATTTGTAAATCACCTTAATTAACATCTTAACCCTTTGAGGATTATGATACGTTTTAAGTATATATGTTGGCTAAAATATGACGATTGTATTCAGCTTAGGAAGAACTTATGAGAGCTGGGATAGTTTTTTTCCCATGTGGTTCCTAAAGATCCTCCCTAGATTGCATAAAATCATCTCATGGTGACCAGGATAAATTAAACAAATGTATCTTCAAAATCTAGAAGGGTTAAACTAATGAAATTATAGCACGTTTTAGCAATGTCTCGCCTCTTCAGAAAAATTAAGGGAGGGTTTTTGTTTATTTACCTTTTATTATGTTTATTATTATTATTATTGTTGTTTATTATTTTTGTTGTTCATTATTATTATTATTATTGTTTATTATTATTATTATTATTGTTGTTTATTATTATTATTGTTTATTATTATTATTATTATTGTTTATTATTATTATTATTATTGTTGTTTATTATTATTATTGTTTATTATTATTATTAGTATTGTTTATTATTATTATTGTTGTTTATTATTATTGTTGTTTATTATTGTTGTTGTTTATTATTATTGTTGTTTATTATTATTGTTGTTTATTATTATTATTATTATTATTGTTTTTTATTATTATTGTTTATTATTATTATTATTGTTGTTTATTATTATTATTGTTTTTTATTATTATTATTATTATTATTGTTTATTATTATGTCCATTGATTTGTATTCCTCTTAGCTTTCTCCTTGGACCACCATCAAGCTTGGAAAAATACCCAGTTCATACTTGACTTTGAAAACATAACCATTGACAATTATAACCCAATATTATATCGTCATTAAAAAATACCTCTCATTAAGATTTTATATTCCATACATATTGGGTAGCCATACACCATTTCAATATCATGAATTACAGTGGAGATTTCAACCATGTAGAGGCCAACTATTTAGCCAAACTAAGATGTTTTATTCAAGTAGTGACTGAATAATTATGTATGGGGCATCCAGCTCTTCATATCAATTAAAATAATCTTCTCCCTCAGTTTTTGAGCATTTGCAACCATTAATTTGCTACTCATAGATAGATATACATAACAGTGTTCATTCCTCTCCAGATACCTTCATTTACTTTAAGGGGCCCACCTCGTTGTTTTTGTTCTCTCTCTCTCTCTCTCTCTCTCTGGGTTGTATTTATTCGGCTCCATTCAGTCGACTGTTTTAAAACGTTTACCCCTCTCCAGGTTTCTATTTTTTCCTGGCGAGCGGTAGCGAGCCAGCATATTTAAATAAATGTTTTAGACAGCAGGTCAAATGTGTACATTTTTCAATAGAAAAATTTCTCCGGCGAAACCGGATTTCTCCATATAATGATGGCTCGCTATCGCTCGCCAGAAAAAAAATCGACAACTGTATGGGGATAAACGTCTTAAAAGAGTGGGCTGAATGGGGCCAAATGGATACAAGCCAGAGAAGGAGAAAAGGAGAAACAAAGCAGGTCACCCCCCTTAAACACTTTTATCATGTATAGTATGTTCAAACAGACTAGTAGTAGTACTTTATATCTAATGCAAGGTTTTCATTTTGTGGAAGTTTAATGTGCATCATTTTTCATTATTTGTTTCGATCTCTCTTCGTCTTCATTGTCATTTTCACCCACAATCACAATTGAGAACCTGATTTAACTGCCAAGTTTATCAAAACTAACTAAGCACTGACACATATCCATCAGAAATAACAACTCGATATTCAGCCTTGTAGCTGGTTTAGGTGTTGTTATACAGTGATGCAGCACAGGATAATTATGTTCTCTCGTTGACATATAGTATTTTTTCTATTCCCACTTTATGTTCCTTGGTGTTTCTCCCATATATTTTGTGTGTTCAAGATAATATTCTTAACACTGACGTTATAATTGTATATTTTCTTGTTTATGATTGACATCCGAGGATACATATATTTGATTTTGTATTTAAAGTTTGTATAATTATGTTTTGAGCTTTCAAAAAAGTGTTTTCAGACAAAAACAACTTATTGAGTTCAAAAAGATTTTAGGCACAATTTATCTGGTCTTTGACTGTACTAAAAGTCATTCGTGAAAAGTTTCGAGACACAGGGCCATTATTTTAATGAGATATTTTCGGATATTAATCAGATATTAATCAGATATTAATCAGATATTAATCAGATTATATATTATACAATGTAAATTATGGTACCAGAGGTACCATATATTTGTGGATTGATATAATACAGATTCAGTTATAGATCCCTCTACCTGAACTTTTGACAATCTATTACATAATCTCGACTGACCATTAACTATCCAAAACAAGAACGAAACTGTTCCCATTTTTTTTTTTATAATTACAAAGGCGAAAACCCACTTTTTAAAATAATGGCCCAAATACAAAGATATTTTTCACACAACATTTGGGTCCCTTGCCCTTCGCGGAGAAACAGCCGGGCTGGCAGACTGTCCAGTGGGGTTCATGGTACCCCGCAAAAGGTGAGGCATAACAGAGGCAGCGGGGTTCATGATTCCAGAGGCATTGGTCATAGCCATTGTGGGAATAGCTTCTATGTCTGCGGTGGTCATTTGTCCAGCCATACTCACTATCGGTACCGTACCTAGGATTGACGTCCCACCGAGTACCACATTGGATAAGTCGGGATTCAACATGGTACCCCCACTGCACATCCCGATGCTGCCCAAGTCAGGAGCCCCCATGTTCGTACACACCCCAAGATAGCTAATGCCCGGCTCCCCCCCAACCACCGTTACTCCGAGGTTCCCCGCTGTGGCAGCCTGCAGGTCCCCTACACCCAGACCCATCAGATTCATGGTATTGGGGTCACACATGGCAGCGCTATTGAGGTTTATGGGTGCACACAATCCTCCCAGACCCATGTTGAGGGCCGTGGTGTCGGTGATGCCGGTGAGAGTGATGGTGCCCCCGCCCTCTAGGCCAGCTACGTGTGTCAGGTTGCCCAGTGGGACGCCTGTGTGGAAGGTTGACCCGGGCATGATACCTGCTGCCCCTGGTTCCTGAGGCCGCATTGCTGTAAACAGAGAAGATATGTTAAGGTGGATGTAAGAGCAACTTTATATTTCCACTCCACTCAGCATGCGAAAGAATTTACTTAGTCGCTATATATAATATTTTGAGCATGGTACTGTAAAACATTTGCTCTGAATTAAGTCATTTAAAATAACATAAAATGTTTGAAAATCTCTACGGCTGCAGAAAATGCTATTCACGGAAAGGATAACAGAAGACTTACACTTGTTCAGGTGTATAAACTTTCAATATTTGTGGCTTTAACTTCACTAGGAACAAAGGTTTTGACCGTTCACTTCGGATCGAAAAGTCGTAATAAATTATCTAGCAATTCTAGGTACAATTATAGGTATGACATAATAACCATACCTAGTGTTCTACTAAGTAAATATATAGAATCATTGTGAGTACCGAGATGAGAAAATTGACATGTAGATATTTCAGATAACTAAATCTAACACCGTTTTTGCTGCACCGAATAGTCCATCATTTACAGTATATGCTTCAGCCTACTATAACTAGTTTGTTGAGTAATGATAATGTAATACCTTAACCTAACCTTTAGTAGATATTCATGAACAAATAGATCCATAAGGCATACACTAGCGAATAAGGCATACACTAGATCCATAAGGCATACACTAGCGAATAAAACTGAATGAGAACTAGATCAAATTCAGCTTTTGTGTTGTCTTTTCTCTTACTATAAGGCAATATTTTTTGTATATAGTGTCTTCTTGAAATGGAAGCAAAACAAATGTCAAAATTAGATTTCAAGATACATTTCAATAACAATTGGCTGATTGTATCATAGTAAGGGCAAACGATGTACTGAGGCAGAGACTTTCCGAGTTTACCAATAGCGTTAAAGAAGAATTGCAGAAAATGATTCACTCTTAGGTTAGAGAATCAAACCTACCTGGCCGTAGAACATGTCTGGCAGAGTCTCGCCCCAGTCGTCTCACCCCCAGGATAGGTAGGGTGGTGGTCCCCCCCGCCATTCCCTCCATCATTGAACCTTGCTGAAATAAAAGAAGCGGCAATCTTATTATCATGAAAGAAAAGAGGAGAACACTATCTTAATCTTATGGGAAGATTTGTATATGCTTGCTCATTTATTTATTCAATTATTATTATATTTAGTTTCCTCCCTAAACCTCCATCAAGCTTTAAAAAACATCCCTAAGATCGCCCTCCCGAACAAAATGTGTACATCTTTCGGTAGAACAATGTCCCGGCCGAAGGCCGGTCTCTCTAAATTACAGGCTTGCTATCGCTCGCTAGGGAAAAATTATTGCATCATACTATTATATGATATAGTATTTTATTTATAATAAACATGATAGTATATTGTACGTTATAATATATGTAATATATTATTATTTTATAGATGATATAATTATATTTATTTCCATGATCCTCAAAGGGTATATTACAATTATTGTCTGCTACAACTACAGGTGACTTCAATGTCATGGTATATAGTTATCTGTTTGTTATTGTGGATCCATTTCTTGAATGAGGTTATAATATGTTAAAGAAAATAAGAGCTACACAGAAGGCTATATTCCTCATTATTATCATTCACTGCGATTTGTATTCACGTCCATATTAATATCCATTGTGTTCTTAATGTTTTGTAATTATTTTTTCTATTAACCTCAACTATTGGTTTCAGCTCCACATTTGTTATTATGTACGTGTATATTTCATATTATATTAGTATATGATATTTAACTATCATATTTCATTATAGCATATACTGTATATAATTATATTATATGTTACGATATATTGTACTACATTTCAGATTGGTATATTTGTGTGTTATATTATATAACATATTTTACTACACAATGTATGTTATTATTTTCTTTGTGTATACTATTAGTTACAAAGTTATACTATTCAGTTACAAAGAATTGTGATGTAAAAAAAAAAATTTCCGGTAGAAAAAAAGAACAAGATAATAATACCATTTCCTTTCCACTCAACTTAACAAAACCGTATTATTGTTTACATCACTGACAAAAAGGTAACTGTCCTTGTACCGTCCTTTTGCTTTCGATTTACGGTCGTGTGTTGATGTGGCACCGTGGGCGTGTGTCGGCAATGAAGCTATGCAGCCAATGGTCTAACGATTTCAAAAGACAGTGTAAAAACGTTGCGTCGACGAAACCGACGGTCCAACGATGGTGCCACGAAGGCGCAAGGACGCTGCCATGACGAATAACGGCCGCCGAGCATCGTAGGCAAATTTCAAACATTTTGACATCGTTTTGCACCACGCTGATCCGTGGGGAAACGCTGGGACGCCGCTAGGCAACCACCGCCACGGCGCTCTGGCACGTCCCTACGATGACCCCGATGAGCCAAACGATTGCGCCACGATGGCAAGTCGTGGGCTATTGGGATCGAAATCGTGCATGTGTGAAGTACCCTTGAAGCCTATTGGTCCGAAGAGATCTATTTCGGACCTTTCCCATTTTGTTCCGTTAGTTTGGAGATTTTAAGATGTTTCAGCCCATTTCTTTGTCAATTTTAACACCTGGGAAGCAATAGCAAGTCTGCAATATAGGAGGAACTTTTACTTCTGAAATTAAAGAATGAAAAACGATGTCAATAGGGCTTTAAGAGGAGATTTCCACTTGAAGGATTTTTTTCTGGACACCTTTCTCCCTCATGTTCAGACCCATACCTTTTGAGATTTTAAGACGTTTGCCCCATTAGTTTGGTGATTTTAAGAACGATTGCCCTATTTAAGACCTGTTGTACCACTTAGGTATCGATTTGTTCCTGACTTGCGATAGCGAGCCTGTAATTTGAGAGGAATCGGCCTTCGGCCAGAACATTTTTCTACCGAAAAAAATACGAATTTATCTTGAAAGGGGGTCTAGGGGATGTAATTTTAAGTTTGATGGAGGTCTAGGGAACAAACCAAAAACCTCCCCTTAAGTGGTTAATAGAAGTGGTGGTGTAGCTGGCAGATGCATTAAATAATTAAGCACACACACACACACACACACACACACACACACACACACACACAGTTATCAAATGCGCCGCTCTTATCATCATTATACTGGATGCTTTTGTCCTATTTCCATTTCAATGAATGACTGTGGCGACTACAGTATATATGTATATATGACTGACTGTGGCGACTACAGTATATATGTATTACGTAGTGTGAGGTGCATTAAGGGGGAAGCTTTATTTATTGGTCCATTTATATCATTATTTATATATTTTTAGTTTCCTCCCCAGATAAGCTAAACTAACAGGCCGAGGGCCAGTTCCTCGTAAAATATCGCTCGCCAGGAAAACATAGACACCTAAATGGCACAAAAGGTCTTAATATTGACAAATAAACGGGCGAAAATCATAAGTTTGATTACAAATAGGGCTAAACATGAAGGAGAAGGTGTTTCAGAAATGTTGTTTCAAATACTTCCCCTTGAATAGCCCGATATCACTGTACTTGCAGATTAGAAAGGTGTCGGGTTGATTGCACGGGTCCGGGTTGATTGCAATTGGTCAACGCAACATGCAACGCGCCCAGTGATTAAACGCTGGAGTGTTTTGCAATTCCCCCACCGTGACAAACAGGCCATGGGGGGGGGGGGGAGAGAGAGAGAGAGAGAGATAGATAGATAGATAGATAGAGATCCGCTAGTAAGGAGAGATTGGCCACCTGACATTAAGGGAGATAGTTCGAATTCTGAAAATTGGCTACTAGTCATTTATTAAACTGAATGACATCGTCTAATAGTAGCCAACATATAGTTAAAAAGACGTCGCCGGTACAGAGGGGGTTGTAAGTGTAAGCGCTGGAGTGTTTTGCAATTCCCCCGGCGTGACAAACAAGCCAAGGGGGTGGGGGGGGAGTAGATCCGCTAAGAGGAGATATTAGCTAACTTACTCTTTGGATGAGATGTTGGTGCCGTGGATGTCAAACAGTGATCATATTTTTTTAATAATATAGAGTTATAATTAATAATATAGAGTTATAATTAATAATATAGAGTTATAATTAATAATATAGAGTTATAATTAATAATATAGAGTTATAATTAATAATATAGAGTTATAATTAATAATATAGAGTTATAATTATATCCGTAGACTAAACTCGGCATCACGCTCCAGTATTGCCAAATGTGTATTATGAGAAACTACTATTAACTGACGATTATCAACTACTATGACTGAATTTTGTATTTGTTTAGCTAATAGTTACCTCCGCCAGTGAAGTTAGAGGAGGTTATGTTTTTTCCTTCGTTTGTTTGTCTGTTTCTTCGTCTGTATGGTTATCTGTAAACAAGATGTCTCAACAAGTTATGAACCGATTTTCGCAAAACTTGGTGGGCAGATACGAAATGCGAAAAGGTTACTTCAATTAGGAGGCAATTGGCAGAGCACATGCCTCCTCCAGCAGACGTAAGTACTGCTTGACACATAGAAAGTAGTGGCATCTCTCCATACCTCATTCTCCCCTCTACACCTCACCCCCTTTCCTCCTTCAACTCTCCCTTTGTTTTTACACAGGTGTCAGCATTCCATGGGTTAAGGAGAGACTAATAACCCCAGGGCACCAATATGGCGTAGTTTGGCCGACATCTGCCCCTATAGGGTTTGTAACACGGCGGTTGGTCCATTTTATTGTTCCTCAATATTCACCCGGGGACATAGCATTCTCTCACAATATGGCCACTCATTCATTTACATACACATACACGTCCATATACACAGATACACATGCAAACATGCCCTTATACAAATATACATGCACAATATGCACACAAACACAGGTAGACACAGATGGAAACACACAGACACACGCATATACGTAGCGATATACATTACACAAACGCAACCACACACACACACACACACACATATATATATATATATATATATATATATATACAGTATATATATTATATCCACACAAAATGATTTACACAGATCTTTGGGAGCCCCTACAGGGCATCAACACACAGAACTGCACAGACAGACAGACAAATGGACGACATGATTACAATACTACGCCACCACTACAGGGGCTACGTAATGATACTAATAAACTTACCGTGGGGATTCTAGTGATGAGTAGCGAGTCTCTAGAGGAGGTGGTGAGGAGGTCCCCGGTACTGGAGGCTAGTGAGGCACTGTCAGCCACACTACCCGGCCTACCTCCACCACCACCAACACCACCACCACCTACATCACCACCTCCACCTCCACCATCACACCCGCTCCCTCCACCGTCCACGGGGGTTTCGCTCTCCTCGCCCTTGTTGCTCGAACCTGTGAGATAAAATTAATGAGTTATCTGTATACCCTCAGCCGGACTCGAAAAGGTTAAATATCCTTTATCACGCCGTGGTTTAGTGGATTAAAGCATGGACACTCGTCTTGACTCTTGGTAGTTCAAGTCCGGCGGAGAGTATTAAAACATTTAGTAGCTCACGCGTATTTGTGAGATATACGAGTAATAATATGTGAGTGTGGATGTGTGAGAGAGTGAGTAAGTAGAAGGTCGATAGAGAAAAAAAACAAAAAAGTATGTGTCTGTGACATGACATGAGTACAGGAAAGGTGAGACAAGCAATCTAATTTACCCTGGAATATTACTGTACCACAGAGGTTTACATCGCATGTCCTCATTAACATCTGAGTGAGACGGAATACCGGGTCAAGACATTGCGACACCCCCTTGTTTACATTGGTGACATCTGGATTATAATGTTTGGTAGACCTGTACGGTACCCTTCCAACTAGTACCAGACCACCAACCCCAGAGGGGACTTCACAACAGTCTGCTTTTACCAGCTTCCTCTTTGTATACAGCTAGGTAAAATACAAATAAAATAAAGAGACTTTCGCTATTATCTCATCCCGAGTGATAATCGAACCCAAATCCTCTTTGACTGTGAACCAAGCACTCTACCCAATACACCACGGGACAGGCCATGTGTGTGTGTGGGTGTGTATATCTATGTGTAATACGTATACACTGACCTGGTGTTTCTCGTGTATTGGCCCCCTCGGAGTCTTGAGATTGGAGGCACAGGGCATCCTCACTCAATTTCACCTGTAAGAAGAACAAACTATTAATTAACTTATGGAACATTCACTTTGCCATTTAGGTGTCGACATTTTCCTGGCGAGCAATAGTGACCCTGTAATGTATATATATATATATATATATTTTTTTTTTTTTTTTTTAGCGAAAAATTTACAATATTGTTCCAAAAGAAGTTGTTTTTGGATGTTATTTTTAAACTTGATAGAGGTCTAGGGAACAAACTAACCCCCCCCCCCCTCCAAGATAAAACTGATAGTTTTTTGCCGGTTATTAAATCATTGTTATATATTCTACTTACTTATATCTCTCCTCCATTTTATCAATCCATTCCTTGCATTACTGTTTTTCTCACTCTACCCTAGACAATAAATACCTTTCTTATGCAATTGCTTCCCTATTTTAAATTTACCACCATATGTGTAACAACCTTTAATTCTTGTTATTATTCCACATTAAAATTGAACAATGTTATTTTGTATTTATTTATTGTATTCTAATTATTATTATTATTTTTTTTTTTAAATTTGCTTTTCTATTACGTATGTTATATTTGCACTCCTCGACAATAGCTCTCTACCTTTCAACCTACTGTCCTCACTCTTCTAATTTGGTGTTTATCATATACTAACCATTTTTTAACCTGAAACTGTTCTAAAAAATATTCCAGTCCACCCTACCCTTCTCTATTTGTTGCTGCCAGTCGCCCGTCACTTTCAATATTTTGGTTTCCATTTTTACTTGCCTTTATACCGTCCCCCCTGTCGCTATGTATTTATACTTTTAGGTCCAGTCAGCAGTAAAATTTGCCTCCCAATTTTGCTCGGTGTGAAGTCAAAATCAAGTTAGTTAGTTAAAATAGGACTTCAATGGCTATCAACTCTTCTGGATTATTAAGCCAGTATCAGGACTGGAGCCCCTTTTCGAGAACTCCAGTCCCTTGTCAAAATCAAGGCGTTTGAAAACTAGATAGCCAGAACAACTGCGTCACTATTGTCGTGGCAGGCAGGTATTATTAAGGTTACTTTTATTCACTCGTCCAATGTGTCAATACCCTTAAAGCTTTGCCTCGACTCATAGCTAGGGTGAGAAGGAATGTTTGCTCTTGGCTTTACCCACACCCAGTTTATGTTCATCTATAACTCTTCACATGTCACTAAATCGCCTATCGCATAATCCTCTTTGCACTCTCTCCTTCTGTAGCACCTTATCTTTCATAGGTCACATTCTTCTGCCACGCACAGCTATTGACAAATGTTCGTGAGCTCTTACATTTTTTGTTATGTAAATATACCCATTTACATTGATGTTCAGATCAAAAAGGCTATATACTAATAAATACATAATTATGTATTTAATAATATATAGCTTATTTGATCTGAAAATAATTCTAAATGGATATTATGATATCTATTTAGATTGAAGTTCATATCAAATTTGCTATATAGTACTTAATGCATGATATGTATTTACTGTATTAGTATATATCTGGTTTGCATAATGAAACTCGCAAGAGCTCATGACCAATTGCCAGTACCAGTACATTTGCTCTGATTTAACCCAGCTATCATCAATTTTCTCGACTTAATCAGGAACCCATATTCTACTCTTATTTCAAACATTGTCTCTACTAACCCGCTCCAGGCACCCCTCCTCCAGTATTAGTATGACGGTGAGGCTAATATGACCGTGAGTAACGTCCCTTTTGTTGGCAATTATAAGACGTTTCGCTCATTTCGTTACCGAAAACTTTATCAATTATAGCTTCATGAGAGTCTGGGGGACATTATGTTTAGCTCGAAGGAAGGTCTGTGGAGGCAATATATTTAGTGCATGGCCCAAACTTCGGTAAATATCAATCCCTCAACCTACCTGCTCCGCCCTCTCCAGCCGCCTCCTCCCGCCCCTCCTCTTGAGTATCACTATGACGGTGAGGGTGAGGACCAGGATGACCGTCAGGGATAACGCCAGGATCATCATCATAGGCGGTACCAACTCCAGCAGCCACGAGCTCATCCCGGGGCCTCCTCCTCCACCGCCTTCGTCTCCCTCCCACATACCGCCGCTCCCTCCGTCGTCCGCGCCCTTTTTACTGGGGTCGTCGCTACTGCCGCTTTTACTGTCGCCGCCCGGACTGTTACCGCCGCTGCTGGTGTCGCTGTTGCCGCTGCTGCCGCTACTGACGCCGCTGTAGGAGGTGGCACTGTTGGTGTTGCTGCCGCTGCCGCCGTTGGGCATGCCTGTAGGAAGAGATATGACAGATGAATACGACGGCCTACTAAGGAAAGCGAATAAACTCTGTGGGAGGAGATATGACAGATGAAGACGACGCCCTAGAAAAGAAAGCTAATAATCTCTGTAGAAGGAGATATGACAGATGAATATGACGCTACAAAGAAAAACGAATAATCTCTATAGAACGAGATATACTAAAGAATTACAGCGGATTGCAAATAGAAGCGAGCGATATCTATAGATGTTACGAAGGATTACGATGGGTTACATAGGAAAGAAAGCAATGCCTGTAGGAAATATTACAAAAGATTACAGTAAATTATTTTAGAGGAAACCTAAGAATCCCTGTAGCTGTTAACCCCTTCTGTACCGGCTACGTCTTTTTTGTTTTATTCCAGCTATACAGTATATATACGGTTTTGTGTCACTTAAGAATGATGTGCTGTACTAAAAAGGGTTAAGTGAGATACCTCGAAGCCTGTTAATTGCTGGAGGCCCTTTATAAACTGAATTCAATCGTTTAATAGTAGCCAGATTAAAGTTAACCCAGGAACGGCGAGCGTCCTCATATGAGTCTGAACCCTAGGAGGGCGAGAGTCCTCATATGAGCCATGGTCTAACAAAAGCATTTCTAAACATCCCACTGTCACTCAAAACAAAGGAATGTGTAAATATGTGAGATAATTCCTCTCCATACATTCTATCATACCTCCACATATGTCCACATTCCCCCCTCCCCCCCCCCCCTCAATTATCTCCTATTTTCTCTTATTCCTGTGATAATCTATTATGGCGCCAAAGCTCCCTACCCAGTTTCAAGGTCGAAGCCCGCACTGCCTCCTGTCTAGCTCGAGAGCTCGTGAAGGGAGGGTGCAGTCTCGCTCTCTGTCAACTCCATGAATGAACCACTCGGCAATATTTTGTGTTTGTCACCCCCCAAATACTATTCCCACTTGTTTTATTGTTGTAACATATTAAACATAAAATAGGCGCATATGAATAAGTAATAACGATATTTATCGGATAATGACGATTTTGGTCAGAAATTAATGAAATAGCTTAGCCCCACACGACGTTTAACGAATCCAGAGTCTCGTCGCGGATAGGTTAAAAAGGCGTTGCCGGTAAAGAAGGGGTTAATGCGAAGACCCAATATTCCCATTCCCAAATCTCCCACCCCTGTATGTAAGCGTAAAGGCGAACTCTTGATACGGTTATCAGACACTCTAGCACAACCAGCCACCTCCGGCCATGCAGTTATGCATAAGTTTTGGGCTATGGAAATCTACATATGAATAGCCTTCCCACCGTCCGCTATGGGCTGGCTACATATACAGTATTTCTTGGCTGACCTCCCAGGCTTTCTTGTCAGGTCGTAAGTTTCGTATCCCATGTGCTCTTGCTCTCTCCAATCTATCTTTATCTATCTATCTATCTATCTATCTGTCTTCTCGTTTCGGTGTGTAATTGTAGATATCATTGGTTAGTCTATACTGTATATATGCTATTTTCGCTCTCTAGCCAGCTTCTTTGTGATATTGTTGAACACTTTCGGTGATTTTATATTCTACGTCTATTCATGTATTCGGTCATTCATATACTTAATTATCATGATTGCTACTGTATGCACTCGACCTCCGTAGAAACAGCAAAATATATGTTTGATTCTGATGCTACACTGTACATTATAAAAGTCTCCTCACAATCCAGACTAGGTATCATGTTCCCAGCTGACCTCCAGCCTTTCTTGTCTGGTCGTATGTATTGTATCCCATGATCCTTTTCTCTTGCTAGTTTCTATGTTTGTGTTTGTTGTTGTTTAGATGCCATTTGACTCATTTATATCTTATGCGTTATCTAGTCAGTGTCCATGTATAATTGTAGGTGCCTCGTATGTATGTATTGTTTATCTAAGTAATGGATTTATGACCTAATTACTGTGTTCACTCGGCCTCCATACAAACATCAGAAAATGTCTTGGACCACATCAATATACATAATAATAGCTGCCCCACAGTCCAGTCCACGTCCTACATTTCCCAGCTGACCTCCTAGGGTTTGTTGTCTGTTTGTTTGTTTCGTATCGTATATTCTTTCTCTTTTGCTATTTGCATGTCAAATATGTCTAGAAGTGTAAGCATTATTCTATATTACGTATTAATGCTATTTTTTCATTTAATTTTTCATGATAGTTATTTATCATGCCTCATTTGATTTGTTGTATTTGATTTTTATTATTATACCTCTGGGAAAGCAGTGTGACCATAGTTATATAATAAAATAACAGCTTCCTATATTTCTCAGCTAACCTGCCAATCTGTGTTGTCAGCTTGTAGGTTTGGTATTGTAAGTTCTTTGTATCTCGCTAGTGTAGTGTATGTGTGCAGTTCTTTGTATCTCGCTAGTGTAGTGTATGTGTGCAGTTCTTTGTATCTCGCTAGTGTAGTGTATGTGTGCAGTTCTTTGTATCTCGCTAGTGTAGTGTATGTGTGCAGTTCTTTGTATCTCGCTAGTGTAGTGTATGTGTGCAGTTGTAGATCGGTGAAGAAGGGAAGGGCGTATTTATTGGTCGATTAATTTATGTATTTGATATTGTATTGCTTTCCTCCCTAGACTTCGATCAAGTTTGAATTGTATTCAGATTAGCAAGGGTATACGTAAGTCAGAGGGTTGATTGAGAAAGTGTTTACTATTTTCATCCCCACAGATCCTTCCAATACCGTAAAAATTATCTAATGATAGCCAGAATAAACTGTGAACCTGCGTCGTAATCTTCAAAGGGTTAAACCACGTAGCCTATAGTAATTTGTATCCCAGTATCGTTTCCATCACTCAAACCGATAGGGAAATTATTTTTTATCATCCTTTTTCTCCATTCTATACACTATTTCTGGCACTATAACTCATCTCCAAGATTTTAATTGCATCCAGCTTCGTCAGAGAAAGTTTGATTGCTTCCGGAGCCTTAATTTGACTTCTATTTTTCTCAGTCGGTATTAATTAACCCTGTCTGTACCGGCGACGTCTTTTTAATTCTATTCTTGCTATATTTAGACGATTTCATGCAGTTTAATCTTTCAGCTGCTTAGCAT
>CM064523.1:15887660-15895160 GCA_032716605.1 Paralithodes platypus
GTGTCCTGGCTAACATAAGAGGCTATTAAGGGGATGGTGGTTGTTGTTCGTGTGTCCTGGCTAACATAAGAGGCTATTAAGGGGATGGTGGCTGTTGTTCGTGTGTCCTGGCTAACATAAGAGGCTATTAAGGGGATGGTGGTTGTTGTTCGTGTGTCCTGGCTAACATAAGAGGCTATTAAGGGGATGGTGGTTGTTGTTCGTGTGTCCCTGGCTAACATAAAGAGGCTATTAAGGGGATGGTGGTTGTTGTTCGTGTGTCCTGGCTAACATAAGAGGCTATTAAGGGGATGGTGGTTGTTGTTCGTGTGTCCTGGCTAACATAAGAGGCTATTAAGGGGATGGTGGTTGTTGTTCGTGTGTCCTGGCTAACATAAGAGGCTATTAAGGGGATGGTGGTTGTTGTTCGTGTGTCCTGGCTAACATAAGAGGCTATTAAGGGGATGGTGGTTGTTGTTCGTGTGTCCTGGCTAACATAAGAGGCTATTAAGGGGATGGTGGTTGTTGTTCGTGTGTCCTGGCTAACATAAGAGGCTATTAAGGGGATGGTGGTTGTTGTTCGTGTGTCCTGGCTAACATAAGAGGCTATTAAGGGGATGGTGGTTGTTGTTCGTGTGTCCTGGCTAACATAAGAGGCTATTAAGGGGATGGTGGTTGTTGTTCGTGTGTCCTGGCTAACATAAGAGGCTATTAAGGGGATGGTGGTTGTTGTTCGTGTGTCCTGGCTAACATAAGAGGCTATTAAGGGGATGGTGGTTGTTGTTCGTGTGTCCTGGCTAACATAAGAGGCTATTAAGGGGATGGTGGTTGTTGTTCGTGTGTCCTGGCTAACATAAGAGGCTATTAAGGGGATGGTGGTTGTTGTTCGTGTGTCCTGGCTAACATAAGAGGCTATTAAGGGGATGGTGGTTGTTGTTCGTGTGTCCTGGCTAACATAAGAGGCTATTAAGGGGATGGTGGTTGTTGTTCGTGTGTCCTGGCTAACATAAGAGGCTATTAAGGGGATGGTGGTTGTTGTTCGTGTGTCCTGGCTAACATAAGAGGCTATTAAGGGGATGGTGGTTGTTGTTCGTGTGTCCTGGCTAACATAAGAGGCTATTAAGGGGATGGTGGTTGTTGTTCGTGTGTCCTGGCTAACATAAGAGGCTATTAAGGGGATGGTGGTTGTTGTTCGTGTGTCCTGGCTAACATAAGAGGCTATTAAGGGGATGGTGGTTGTGTTCGTGTGTCCTGGCTAACATAAGAGGCTATTAAGGGGATGGTGGTTGTTGTTCGTGTGTCCTGGCTAACATAAGAGGCTATTAAGGGGATGGTGGTTGTTGTTCGTGTGTCCTGGCTAACATAAGAGGCTATTAAGGGGATGGTGGTTGTTGTTTTGGTCTATTAATTAATTTATTCATAATTATATACTTTTTAATTTCCTCGCTAGACCTCCATCAAACTTATAAAGACACACCCTTGATCCCCCTTCAAAGATAAACTTGTACATTTTTCGGTAGAAAAAAATTCCCCGGTTTCTCTTAAAATTGCAGGCTCACCAGGAATTAATCAATACCTAAATGTCACGAAAGTTCTTGAAATTGACAACGAAATTGTGCAAAAGGTGTTGAAATCGCCAAACTAATGGCTCGAATGTCATAGTATCTGAAACTAATGGGACTAAAAATGAGGAAGAAGGGAGACCAGAAAACCGGCCCATTTTCCCTTCAAGGGGGTATCAACCTTCCTTGACCCAAAACACGTCAATTTCGACTTGTTTTGTGTGTGGGTTTTTTTTCGTTTCTTAGCTAAACTCCTTCCTACAGTATAGAATAATACTGTATAACCACAAAAATACCCATCTGATATCCCTACCACCCCAAACCCCTCCTCATCTTCCATATATATGCCAAAAAATCGAAGTATTATCTTACAAAATACTCACGATTAAATAATAATGTTTGCCATAATTACACGTTTTCTCTAACATGAGATCTAGAAAGCGTCATTCTTAAGTGATATTAGAGTTATTTTATTTGTCTTATATAAAAATATAGTTCATCATTACCTAACCAAAGTCCTCTAATACTGAATCTACATCAGAGGTCATATATAAATAATTTCAGTTACCCATAAATAGCATGGCATAGCGTTTTCTTCATCACCCGCGAGTAAATGAAAACTTCGCTCTCTCCCCATTTTACGGGTCCCTATGAAGAAAAAAAAGTGAATTTCCTAGTGTAAAACAATGTTTCGGGTATCCTTTAGATACCCTTTTTTCAATTTCTAAACAACAAGGCTCATCCAAATAGTGTTCTAAATCTTCGCCATTGTGCAGACCAGTTCCAAGAATATCTACACAACTTTGGCGCTTGGAAATTGTGTTACAACCAAAATTATTGAAGGCTTAGCTGATTTTGATTTGCTCATAAATTCAGTAATAATTGTATGCACATACATTGCACATATTTTGCAACCTTTTTTTATTTCTCAATTAGAGATATTACAACGACATGTTGTAGGTGCTAGAGACAGATTACCTCTAGAAACGGGTGAGTGACTTTTCTGGCATACACAATGTTCCTAGTACATTATAGATAAACAAATTATGCCACCACACGCGCGCGCACCAGGGGTCGTCAAAGTTGCACAAAGTTGCACACCACTGGGATGAAATACTATACTAGAAGAATGACACTCATACTCATATTACGAATTTAAGAAAGGTATGCAGGCGAAAATATAAAGTCCATTAGGCATATACTTTGCTCTCATGAACGTATATTGGTCGTAATTCGCCCATCTAATATGGATATAAAGGTTAAAATGCTCTCAATATTCGCAACTATTGTATGTATCTTGTCCATACCCTATAATATGTACAGTTGCCTACACAAGTTATGTACCTCGTGATCTTATGCATGGAAGTATAATGCGCATGGTTGAATTATGATTGTAGCTTCTTATGCATTAGTTAACCCTTTCACGCATTTATGACGCAGAGGTTGCCAGATTAGCAATAAGAAATAGAGTTCTCTCACTCTTATAATTACCTCTCCAAAATTAGTGTTCTGCCCACAGCTAACTCAAAGACAACTGCAGAGGTTGAAGTAACTAAACTAAAGGTTTACCCGATGGTAACAAAGCCTTTAAAGTATCCCCAATAGGCTCAAAATCGCGTCATATGTCGGAGAGGGTTAAGGGGGTAGCTGTACATAGTAACATACTCGGTCTCTGACTTGTGTTACGAGTATAGTCATGGACAAAACTATTTTCAGCCCGAAGCGAGGGTCACTAGCTCGGCATAGTTATTCAATATTGTTATAAAAGGTTCCAGCTACGCACTGTGAAAAGGTTGTTATTTCTTATGCAAATTTAGAGGTTATGCATAAGATTAAATATTATGAGGAATATGTAGGTATCCTTATAAGCACATTCTCAGATATGTTTTATTTAATAATATAATTTGTTTCTTCCAGATCATATCAAAATCGGCATGCAGCTTTTTCCTGAGATGCGTAAGTAACCTTTTAAATTTCTGTCTGTTGGTTTATTATAGTAGTGTATGTATGTGTGTGTAGAGAGAGAGAGAGAGAGAGAGAGAGAGAGAGAGAGAGAGAGAGAGAGAGAGAGAGAGAGAGAGAGAGAGAGAGAGAGAGAGAGAGAGAGAGAGAGGAGAGAGGAGAGAGAGGAGGAGAGGATCGAGAGAGAGATGAGAGAGAGAGAATTTGCAGAGAGAGAGAGACAAGTAGAGAGTAATATAACGAGAGAGAGAGAGAGAGAGAGAGAGAGAGAATGATAGTAAGAGAGTCGGAGAATAAATGGTGCATCTTGAAATCCCTGTGTGAGAATTTATGGTTCTTCTTGCAAGGCAGCGCGTCCTAAATCTTGCAAACGAATTCTCAACACTCTCCTCTAAGACCTATCTATAACACGCTTGCCTAATTCATTTTTCTTCACATGTATAAATATTTACTTAGCAGTCTCTAGTTGTACTCTAGATAAGTTACTATGTATACTGAGTATTTTCGTGTGATATTTTTATAATTTTGTTTCGTTTTTTGTTCGGTTTTCTCAGTTTTGACGGTAAATTTAATCCCTTTCCAACTGATTTATCTATTCCTAGTGAACATTATATGCAACTATTATGTCTATTTAGTATATTAATACCAAGTTGTTACAATAACTAGCATATATCGTAACATAATATTTGTAAAAGTTGAATAAGTAAGATGAGAACAATGAAATTCACCGTCAGCTGAAAATGAATCAACTATGGTTTATTTTGTTTTCACCTTAGGAACTATTATAGTTTATAGAATTTTAGCCAAATATTTACCATATGAAATGTATAATTTGATGTTATTTACACCTGATTAAACAGAACCATTGCTCATTATTAACCTCGCGTTCAAGTACATTAACATATTTTTTTCATTTTGTTAATGATACCCAAAGACTATTGTATTCAGTTACATTATTCACATGCTGAATAATATCGTTTGGGGGTAGCTAAACTTAATTGTAAACGTATGGTTCATATTGACTTGTGTTTGAACACTCCGAGACATGCATCCTAGCCCAATATTTTGTTTTTCTATTTTTCTATATGTACCAGCTCTTTATGGCTGTCACTGTACATACAATAAATACCAGTTAACCACTTCAGTACGGGTGACGTCATCGTTCCTTATATTCTGGTTATAATAGACAATGTTATGCAGCTTAGGAAGGACGACTAGCAGTCAGAGAGGTGTGTTAATTATATCTCCAGTATTGCGTTGACTATCATAATTTCTTCCTAAACTGAGAGAAATTGTCCAAGATAGTAGAATATAAATAAAACTAACATCCCCCGTACTAAATGGGTTAATACCATCAAGAGTAACTGTACAAGGCAATAAACTGAATGTGTGGGACAGTTTATGGGTCAAAGTACTTCCCTGTGTTTGAACTAGGCCTATATGAAGTTCGTGTGGTCGCATACATACACAATATACGGTACCCTATACTAGTTTGTCAGACGGGGGTATAGAGGAAAACTGGGTTGGAGATTTTTTTTTTTTTTTTTTTTTTTTCATTAATTACTATTTTTGGTATTATTATCATTATTATTGTTATTTATATGGTTAATAATATTCATTATTATTCGTTCAATAGTTTCATTTATTATTTCATTAATATAGAAGTAGATCATTATTAATATCTGTATACATTTATTGTATTCGATCATATAACTATCCCCTCAAAATGCTAATCGAATTTCTTTATGAGTATCCTATAGGTTCCAGTCCTTGCCTCCTTGGAGTACCACATGTATTCATTACTTGCATTGTAGGCTGTCTCCCGTAATATAGTTGTTCGAGGGTTGACACTCATTTTAACATCGAGTATAGGATTATGGCATCCAAAATGAACTTTAAAAATGTTAAAATGTTTGTGTTGTTTATATAATAGAGGTTGCCGTGGGACACGAAATATGTTGAGGGGAGGCGGGCTCTGCCCCCCCCCCCCCCCCCCTTGCCCCCATCCCTCCCCCCAAGTCACGTATGTTATCATCATCTGTGCTCATTTGTAGGGGGCCCAATTAAGGAGAAAGTAAATTAACAGATGCAATATGCTTCCAAATTACAATGACATAGCGGCCCGCCATTTATGGGCGATATTTACACGTCATTTTAAATGTTAATGTTCTCCCTAAGCAGATTTGTCCAAAGGATCAAACTTTCATTAAAGTGAAGTACAGTTATAGGTATTCCAACTTGCATTTCAGAATTGTTATGAACATTGGTGGGTGGTTTGCTTAATGTTATGAACATTGGTGGGTGGTTTGCTTAATATATACTCATTTCTTGGATCTTTTGCTTTGCTATCCAAAACGAAACTGAAGATACATTATTTTAAGTAACTGAATTTGTATTGAACCTATATATGTATTCTCTGAGCCCGAATATCGTCATAGAAAGTTGCAGGGTAAAGGGCTCGTGTGATACCGACTTTAATCATCCCGTAAGTCAACCATCTGGACGAGGCCATTAATCACTCTTAGTTTCAGCCCCACCGATTATTATTAGCTTATTTACCCATGGGAGCTTTTGGTGGCTGGAGACGGAGCTTTATATCTTCCTTAAGCAGTTGCCTTTGTTCTTGGTAAACACTCCTCTAGTGATGTTAGGTCGGAGTTTATTAAAGGAAACCATATGTATATAGTTCGGTATCGCCGTTAACCACTTCTTATGAGAGATCTTTTCCTTTCTATATAGTATACATCAGTAGTTATCAGTGGCGTAACTACAAGGGGAGCCCGTTAGCCCCGACCCTCAACCCTCACCACCACCATCTTGAGCCCCATTCATAGCAATGGGTGTATATGCATGCTTTCACACGCGTCGAACACGGCAAAGTACCGTGTAGCCTATGGCGGTCGTGGTCAATACGGCACCCTTTTCAATCCGACTCGACATCGTACTTAAGGGGAGATCTCCACTTAAGGGTTTTTTTTCTTGACCCCTTTCTCCCTCATTTTTAGCCCCATTGCTTTTGATATTATAAAACGTTTGCCCCATTAGTTTAGCGATTTTAAGAACTTTCACCCCATATTAAGACCTTTCGTGCCATTCAGGTGTCAATTTTATCCTGGCGAGCGATAGCGAGCCTGTAATTTAAGAGGAACCGGCCTTTGGCCGGGACATTTTTCTAGCGAAAAATGTACAAATATATCTTGAAAGGGACTCAAGGGGGTGTAATTTTAAGCTTGATGGAGGTCTAGGGAACAAACTAAATACCTCCCCTTAATTGCATTTAAATTCGTCCACACAACAAAGTGCTCTATGTTATGTATGGCGCCGTACCGTACACGTCGGACGGCGGAGCGAAAAGTCGATGCGTTTAAAAGCGGCCTTAAGGGGGTTTCACTCATTCACGTATGCGAGTCCGCATAGCGCATAGCGCTGAATCCGTATGCGGCACTAGCCTTGGAAAAATTGGCCCTGACTGCAATTTCTATACACATGCCATAGCATAGAACCACATATATCCGACCAAGAACCACCTGACATATAACCATAATCAGCATATAACCGCATATAATCCGCATACCCCCGACCATAATCATATAATCCGCATACCCCCGACCATAATCAGCATGGCAAAAAAATCGAATTTACGGTCATTTTCAGAAGCCTACTAACCCCGTATAACCAAGACTGTATCAAAATGAGAACCAACTAAATCCGATTGAACCAGACTATATACGGATCACGTCCAGAATATCCATCTGACCGTTGACGAATATTGTCCCATTACCTTTGTGACCGTCACCGAATTATGTCCAATTGCTATATATAAGGTGCCTGATCGCTAGTGCACTGTTTCGGCCGGTTCATTAAACCGGGAACCACCGATTATTCGCTTCCGGTCCAGGCCTGGACAGTTTCCTGTTTGCCACTTGTAAGCTACCGGAAATGAACTGGGCAACTATTTTTCTTTCTTTTAAATAAATGTAGTGGATTCGTTTCGAAA
>CM064523.1:15902660-16005160 GCA_032716605.1 Paralithodes platypus
CCCCCCCCAGTCAAATTTAAACCCAGGCTTATTTAAGGGGGAGGTATTGTTCGCATTTTCCTGGACCCCCCCCCCCTCTCCTACCCCGTACCCCCTTCTCCCTTCTCCCTCCTACCCCGTACCCCCTTCTCCCTTCTCCCTTCTGTATAGCATCAGCTCATTAAAACCCAAGCTCACTTAAGGGGGAGGTATAGTTCGCCTTTTTCTGTGGGAATAAAAATATTAAATACAATCTCAATTAACCCTCTAACTTCCTGATCTGAATGGGAAACACCTAATGATAGCCAGAATATTCTGTCAAAACGTGGCATAATCCTCAAGGGGTTAATAAGCTTAAGGGGAGGTATTTAGTTTGTTCCCTAGACCTCCATCAAGCTTAAAATTACACCCCCTTGAGCCCCTTTCAAGATAAATTTGTACATTTTTCGGTAGAAAAATTTCCCGGCTAAAAGCCGGTTCCTCTTAAATTACAGGCTCGCTATCGCTCGCCAGGATAAAATAGACACCTAAATTGCACGAAAGGTCTTAAAATTGACAGAAATGGGTTGAAAGTTCTTAAAATCATCAAAATAATGGGGCGAACGTCTTAAAATTAGAAAAGCAATGGGGCTAAACATGAGGGAGAAAGGTGTCAAGAAAAAACTCCCTCATGTGGAAATCCCCCCTTAACAAAAGCTTTACATTTGAATACATCAAATGCTTCATTGTTGTCCAAGCACAATACTGTATGTTTATTGTTCCTGATACTCCACGTGTAAAAGTAAAAATAAGTTTTAACATTTGAGTTTAAAGTTGATATTTTGCTGACTGCATAATTATACTGTAAGCATTTGCGCTCAAAATTGTAAATGTGCATGGTATTTTTTTGGTTTGGCATGTTATTAATATTAATGATTGTTGATATGGCATTTGCAAAACATAGCAAACTGCCTGATCATTTTATAATACACACATTGCAGTTACAGGAAACCATGATTATGCATATGCGTTAGTATTACCGGTACGAGTTTTGTGTTACTTAGGACTAATCTTTTTTCAGTAAATATTATATGGGCTTGCTTGATATCAAGCGTTGTAGTTGTGAGTGGTGGAATATAATATACTATTTACAGATGACTTAATTTAGTTTAGAGTTCGTAGTATGTGTAGTATTAACCCTTTCACGCATTTATGACGCAGAGGTTGCCAGATTAGCAATAAGAAATAGAGTTCTCTCACTCTTATAATTACCTCTCCAAATTTAATTTAATTTTCTGCCCACAGCTAACTCAAAGACAACTACGTAGGTTGAAGTAACTAAACTAAAGGTTTCTAAATACCCCTGATGGTAACAAAGGCTTTAAAGTATCCCCTATAGAGAGGGTTAATATTATTCATATCAGAGAGTCATATATGGTTGCCAAGTGGATCGGGGCTTAATTTCCTCTCAGGAAGAGAATTATGGGCAACTTTCTTACACCCTGTACCTCTGTTTCACCTAGCAGTACAACTAGGAACCTGGTATAAGCGGGCTGTTATGAAGTTCCCTCTGGGGTTGGTGGTCTGGTACTAGTTGCAAGGGTATCGTTCAGGTCACCCCAGCCTTCGAATCCATGTGTCATCAACGTAAGCATTGGGGTGCTACAAAGTACTGAATAGCCTTCAATGATAGAGTCCATGGAGTGTAATGAACAAGTTTTTTCTTTGTGATGTTTCATCTCATCCTAACGTTAACTCTTTCAATGCGGGTGGCGGTTTGTTGGTTTGCTCATTGGCCTGATGAAGCTATATGCGAAACGTTGTCAATAAGGTGCTCTTCCTCATTTGGTGTTTATTTTCAGCTACTGTATGTTTAGACGATTTTATGCAGTTTTAAAATCTGTGGTAGATAAAAGGGTTAGAAGATTTAGTTTGCACCCTTTAATTACTAGAGATCCTTCCTAAATTGAATAAAATTTTCTAATGATAGCCGGAATATAATGGAAAGAATGTGTTCCGCACTGAAAACATTAATGTTGACCTGTGAAGTAAATATCTCTGGCTGGGCAATATCCGCGGCAATATTGCTTTTTCTCTGTTCATGTCATGACATTGTGGTTGTCCTGTCTGTCCTACTCTGCAAAGAGACTCTCGAAGGGAAACAATTCACACATGTTGGGACCAGCCCCGACGCCTTCATATCCTTCTCCAGCTCCCTTTTCCGTTCATACTACTTCCTCTGTCCCCATCTGTGCTTCGAGACATTCATGTTATCTAAATGCATTGCTTGTCCCATCTTTCCTATGTTCATTTCATGTCTTTCACACACACACAAACACACACACACACACACACACTGACTCTCACACACATATATATATATATATATATATATATATACAGTATATATATATATATAATGTATATCGGCCAAATAAGAAAACACGCACTCGGGTAAACAAAGCACTTGAAGTAAAACAACACTTTCTTTTCCTGACTCCTTGGGGCCCCATGGTGAGAACATAGGCAGACCAGAGGCGGGGCACATTTAATAAAAGACACATAGAGGAAATAGTGAGAGGCGAAGTGAGGGCTAGAATATCAATGGGTGCATATTTTGGGTGGGAGATAATATTATGCAGGAGGTGAATGGGTGGGAAAATTTTGAACTACTGAGGGCGGAGAGTTAAGGGGATAGTGCATGTTTTTTGGTCAATATATATATATATATATATATATATATATATATATATATATATATATATATATATATATGTTAGTAAAGCCAGGTAATACATTTTCTTTAATACATACGAGGTTGAAAGAAATGGCAATTTCTGCGTTGGAAATTTTATTATTCAAAGTTTCCAGGTCTCTGATGAGTTTTCGCTGGGTGGCAGGAAGTAGATGAAGGAGATGAGCAAAATTCATGGTGGTACAGGGTTACATAAATGTAAATGATGATACAGGATATATGACGCGTTTCACTGGACAACCAGCATTATCAAGTAAGGATGGAATGATATAAAAGGTAAACAGGAAGGGTATATATAGAGGGTGGAGGATCAGAGGAGGCGAAAAACAAGGAGCAAAAGTCTACTATTGGTGGAGGGGTATTCTGGGAAAGAGAAAGGGGGGAACCGCTTCACGCATGCGCACTGGATGCGGGATGGTGGTCGGTTGGTGGGGTCGAGGCTGATTGGCTGCGTGTCGAGGGGCGTGGCCTAAGTTGTGTGGCGCCTGCGGAAGACGAAGCTGAAGGAGGTAGCGCGGGGGGCTGCGTCAAGGGCACCGAGGGGCAAGGGGGGGTGTTAGGTCCTGTAGGAAAGTGCCTTTTGGCAGAAGTAAGGATCTGAAGGTCCAGAGTTTGGTTGTTGATGTTGGGATGTAAGGCTTGGATATATAAAGCTTCGAGTATAGGTAATCTCCTTGGGTCACTTTCTTTATCGAGTATGGTGGTGTGTTTCTCTAACTCGTTGCGTGTGAGGTGAGGGTGGTTAGGGGTGAGATAGTGGTCTTTGATGGCTCCAGCCTGAAGGTGAAGAGTTAGCCGACGTGAAAGACGAGTCTGCGTCATACCAATAGGAATGAGGTCCACAGTCCTCATAATTACAGGTATGTTGGTAAATGACGTGATCGTCGGTCATCGGGCTCTTTATCTTGGTGGAGGCTGGTTTGTTGCGGAGAACGAGGTTGGAGGTCTTGGGGGATTTGTAATAAATTATTAATTTGATTTTGTTTTCCGGGTTGGTTGGGTGGACATGCTTGGAGATTATTTCTTTTAAGACGGCCTCGTCATTTTTGTGTTCAGAGGACATGTAATTGCGGTAGAAGATCTTAATTTCATTGGGGGGGGTCAATGTTGGGAGGGCTTTGGGTGTACCATTTTTCAAGATGGTGGTTGATGGTGCTGGAGATGTCGGAGTTGGAGTATCCGTTATTTACTAAAACTTGGGATCGTCTTTCTAGTTCCTGGTGGGTGTCGGCCCAGGTAGAGCAGTGCGTGAGGGCTCTCCTAACATAGGCGGAGATGGAGGATAGAAGATAAAGGCGGGGGCATTCACTATCGCCGTTGAGGCATTGTCCTGTGTTAGCTGGAAACTTTGAATAATAAAATTTCCAACGCAGAAATTGCCATTTCTTTCAACCTCGTATATATATATATATATATATACTGGTATATATATATATATATATATATATATATATTAATTGAATATTAATTGAATATCCTCGCTAGACCTCCATCAAGCTTAACAAAATACCCCCTCGACCCTTCTCAAAAGTAATGGGGCTAAACATGAGGGAGAAAGGGGTCCAGAAAAAATCCCTCAAGTGGAAATCTCCCCTTAAGTAATATACAAACCAGTGGAATAAAGTAGAATAACGTGTGTGTGTGTGTGTGTGTGTGTGTGTGTGTGTGTGTGTGTGTGTGTGTGTGTGTGTGTGTGTGTGTGTGTGTGTGTGTGTGTGTGTGTGTGTGTGTGTGTGTGTGTGTGAGCCAGCGAACGAGCAAGAGAACTCCCTCCTTTTTACTGCCTTATGCAAATTTTTCGTCTGCAAACAAACTTATGCAGCAGCGAAGAAAAAAAAAAAAAAAGGAGCACCCCTACTTCTCTTTATATTTATCCATTACATTATCCTTATCTAACCGTGGATGGTCTTTTTATGGATCCCCCCCCCCCCCCCCCCCCCCCCCGGTTTTGTTTCATTAGTTTGGTGATTTTAAGACGTACCACCGCATTAGTTTGGCGATTTTAAGTCGTACCACCGCATTAGTTTGGCGATTTTAAGTCGTACCACCGCATTAGTTTGGTGGTTTTAAGTCGTACCACCGCATTAGTTTGGCGATTTTAAGTCGTACCACCGCATTAGTTTGGCGATTTTAAGTCGTACCACCGCATTAGTTTGGCGATTTTAAGTCGTACCACCGCATTAGTTTGGCGATTTTAAGTCGTACCACCGCATTAGTTTGGCGATTTTAAGTCGTACCACCGCATTAGTTTGGCGATTTTAAGTCGTACCACCGCATTAGTTTGGCGATTTTAAGTCGTACCACCGCATTAGTTTGGCGATTTTAAGACGTACCACCGCATTAGTTTGGCGATTTTAAGTCGTACCACCGCATTAGTTTGGCGATTTTAAGTCGTACCACCGCATTAGTTTGGCGATTTTAAGTCGTACCACCGCATTAGTTTGGCGATTTTAAGACGTACCACCGCATTAGTTTGGCGATTTTAAGTCGTACCACCGCATTAGTTTGGCGATTTTAAGACGTACCACCGCATTAGTTTGGCGATTTTAAGTCGTACCACCGCATCAGTTTGGCGATTTTAAGACGGATCACCCCATCAGTTTGGCGATTATATGGCGTATTTCCACATTTCGGCGTTGATTTATCAATGAATTAATTTTATGTTTTACTAGACGTCTTCGCACATATAAAAATCTTGACACTCGGGCTACAAAACGCTATTATTGATGTTAAGGGAGAAGTGATTATTTTTGTATTTATCTATATATTAATTTTTTTAATTTTATAGTTTCCTCGCTGGACCTCCATCAAGCTTAAAAAGAAAAAAAAAATCCCACGACCCCCTTCAAGATAAATGTATACATGTTTCGGTAGAAAAATGTCTCGGTTGAAGTTCGGTTCCTCCTAAAATTTCAGGCTGGCTATCGCTCGCCAGGAGAAAAGCGACACCTAAATGATACGAAAAGTCTAAATATTGACAAATAAATGAGGTGAAAGGTCATAAAATCGCCAAACTAATGGGCCGCCGAACGTCTTAAAATATGAAAACTAATGGGGCTAAACATGAGGAAGAAGGGGGACCAGAATAAATACCCATTCCCTGGCAGCTTCAAAATATAAGGGCTATCAAAACTCACCTGCACCTAACAAAATCTACCTTGAGTCTAGTATCCGATTCTTATGCAAAAGAGCCTCAAAATAATACGAGGAAAAACTTGCTCATCGAAAATTGCCAGAAAAAGCGTTCTCTCGTGTGACACCAGCTTAACTACAAAATCTCTAGTAGGTTGAATGGGAAGAGACACACTAGGTACAGTCGGCCAAATAAGTGAAGTCGCGGCACCAAGTATATTTCGATTAATAATTGGTATCAGTACTAGTTAAGCATTAATTCATCGTTTCGAGTGAGATATACAAACATGTTCCTATCTTTACACACCCTATTCAACATCTGACAGACATTAATACAGCATACAGCAAGCAAAACGTAATGACAACGAATACATGATTTGCCAACTGTACGATTCGGTTTCTTTCTCGTTCTATGTATGATTCGTTATCTTTCTCGTTCTATGTACGATTAGTTTTCTTTCCCTTTCTATGTACGACCCGTTTTCTTTCTCGATCTATGTACGAGCCGTTTTCTTTCTCGATCTATGTACGACCCGTTTTCTTTCTCGGTCTATGTATAATTCGGTTTTTTTTCTCGTGTTATGTACGATCCGTTTTCATTCGATTTATGTATGATCCATTTTCTTTCTTGATATAATTTATGTACGATCCGTTTTCTTCCTTAATCTATGTACGATCCGTTTTCTTCCTCGATCTATGTACGACCCGTTTTCTTTCTCGGTTTATGTACGATTCGTTTTCTTTTTCGTTCTCGTATTGATTTTGGATATTGTAGTTGGATGATTGTTGTTGGTGTTGGGGTGTAGGGGGATATAGGGATGTGTGTTCTCCTTTTTTATTACCGGCTGCATATTTTTTATTCCGAATATTGCTGCTGGAGAGAGGGAGGGAGACTGTTGGGGAGAGAGGGAGTAGGGAGAGTTAGAGAGTAGGGGAGGTGTGTGGGAGGGAAAGAGAAGAGACGAGTGGGAGTAGGGAGAGGGAGGAATTGGGAGAGTGAAAGAGAGAGAGAGAGAGAGAGAATGGTATTGGGGGAAAGAGGGAGTGGGGAGAGTAGTGTGGGAGGGAGAGTGGTGTAGGAAGGAGAGTAAAGAGAGAGGGAGATTGGTGTGGGAGGGAGAATGGGGAGAGAGGGAGAGTAGTATTGGTGGGAGAGTGGAGAAAGAGGGAAAGTTGTGTGGGAGGGAGAGTGGTGTGTGTGGGAGAGGGTGAGTAGGGAGAGTGGAGAGAGAGGGAGAGTAACGTGGGAGGGAGGGTAGGGAGAGGTGCCCCCTTATGTGATTTCTTCCAGGTTGCATTGAATCTGTGTTTGTTTATCCCCAACTGTTTGTAAAGAGCGTGGGAGAGTAAAGCCGGAGTCACACGAGCCTTTTTTCGAGCAATTTTTACGGGCAATTATGGTCTGGAAGCTTAAAAAATTACACTTTATCAGAATTCAGCCACCTAACATAATCTACCTTCAGTCTAGTTACCGATACCAGTGCGAAAAAGTCCCTAAATAATACGAGAACAAACTTGCTCATGGAAAATTGACGGAAAATTTGACTCGTGTGACAGCGGCTTAATGTAAGCGAAATTGCATTATATTGTCAATGCTCTCTTATTTACTGTGTGTGTGTGTGTGTGTGTGTGTGTGTGTGTGTGTGCATATATATTAAAGGGGGGGGGGGGGGGTTATGTCAATTGCAAAACATCTCCCCCCCCCCCCCTTCCCCCCATTAAGTGAAAAACAGATAGTGTGTGCATATTCTCAAGGACTGTGTTTGTGTGATGGTCAAAGTTAACCCCTTATGTACCGGCGACGTCATTTATATTATTATTCTGGCTACATTTAGACGATTTTACTAAGCTTAGGCAGGATATATGGTAGCTAAAAGGATTAATTGCGATAGTGTGTAGCCTGTTAATGAGTAGACATCCTTCCTAAGCTAAATATAATCTTCTAATAATGGCCAGAATATAATGCCAAAGATGTCACCGGTAAAACAAAAATAACAAAAATAATAATGAAAGATAAAAATGAAAAGTAAGCCACCCTCGTTCTCCATAAGTGTTGGGTAAGAGCAGTAGGCTGGGGAGCTCCTCGTTTCTTCCTCCCGGCTGCATAAGTTTGTTTACATGCGAACATTATTTGCATAAGGCAATAAAAAAGGAGGGGGTTCTCTTGCTCCCTCGCTATCTCTCTTTTTTTTTTCTTTCAAACTCCCTCTTATCTTATCTCTTTCTCTTCTCTCTTTCTATCTTTCTATTATCTCTCTCTCTCTCTCTCTCTCTCTCTCTCTCTCTCTCTCTCTCTCTCTCTCTCTCTCTCTCTCTCTCTCTCTCTCTCTCTCTCTCTCTCTCTCTCTCTCTCTCCTAAATTACAGGGTCGCTATTGCTCGTCAGGAAAAACTCGGTACCTGAATGCCATGAAGTGTTTAAAGTAGACTCATAAATCGAGGCGAAAGGTCTTAAATTAAGGAGAGGCTGACCCTTACACCCCCAAGTCAGCCTGTATAAGAGATTGTGTTTCTGGCAATATACCATCTTATTACAAATGGAAATACTAAGACTCGCTGGAAAAAATCAGCTCTCTATGTGCACGCGCGCGAGCTCAGAATTTCATTGAACTATTGTAAAATCATCTAGTCACTCAAAATTGTTCAAATTTCCCGCAATTTTTGCATGGCATATCCTACAAACATCCCCTACAACGTGCCGTTTAAATTAACCCCTATTGAATAATAGAAGATGCTGAAAAAAATATATTATATAATTATTTTTGGGTTACAGCTGATTTGACTCCAAAATGGTCAAAACTCGGATATTTTCGGCAAAACGGCAATTATTTAAACGGACAGGCGTTCCTATGTACCCCTATGTACTCTATTTAGAAGGGGAATGCATTTGAGCAATACATAAAAATATAGTGGCACTCGTAAGTGCCAAAAAATGATAGCAAACTACTGAAATTCATACATTTTCATCAGTCAAAATTATTTTTGGGGCAGATAAAAAAGTTAGTCCTCCTTAGCTTCCGTTTTCTACCATAGCGTGCACATAGAAGATCGAGTTTAATGACCAACTAAACAAAATTTTCGTCAGGGGCATGCTTCACAGATGTTATGAGAGAATTTTTTACCAAAATCCATGATATTGGGGTCCCCTTGGGGGGGCCCTAGGGATGTCATATGGGTGTTTATGCCCTCATATGATCATTTCTATTGCTTACAGCAGCCCTTTAGACTACAGACACACCAACAAAAATTTGGGTGGCTGAAAGAATTTTATTTAGTTTTTCGGGGGTCGAGATCGAACCCCCGACCCGGGGGGTTATGGATGCGATATGGTTTTTTGTTCCTTCCTATGCTATTCTCCTATGTTGAAAGAAGCATTATAGAACAAGAACACAAACATTAGAAATTTTGATCTCTGGGCTCAGCGGAGGGTTCAGCCTCACCAAACTAAAGAGGCAAACGTCTTAAAATCTCAAAACTAATTGGGTTAAACATGAGGGAAAAGGGGGCTCCAGAAAAACACCCTCTTAAACTGATGAGGTTGCACTTGGTCGCTTTAAAAAAATATGGCACTACTCTTCAAGATTATTAAAATTGTTATTAATTCCTTGCAATTAGGAAATACCATTCATAAGCAAGGTACTTTAAGGGGAGATTTCCACTTGGAGGATTTTTGTCTGAACCTCTTTCTCCCTCATGTTTAGCCCCATTGCTTGTGAGAATTAAAGATGCTTGCCCCATTAGTTTGGCGATTTTAATAACCCTCGCCCCATTTCTGTCAATTTTAAGACCATTCGTGCCATTTAGGTGTCGATTTTTTCCTGGCGACCGACAGCGAGCCTGTAATTTAGGGGGAACTGGCCTTCGGCCGGGACATATTCTACCGAAAAATGTACAAATTTATCTTGAAAGGGGGTCAAGGGGGAGTAATTTTAAACTTGATGGAAGTCTAGGGAATCAACTAAAAACCTCCCCTTAAAGCTACCTTCAGTATTTCTTCCAAGTAGAATTTGCTTAATCTGTTCTTGTATTTTGGAACAAAAGGTGTGTTTTTTTTGTTTTTTTTCATTATTATTATTTTAGTTCCTTCAGCTCAAGAAGGTTACTTATCCTCAAAGGGTCAGGTCACCATCCCTTCCCCTTTGGATAATATGTACTGTATACTATGAGTTACTTTTATGACCCTACCAACTCTCTATGCAATGTGGCAGAATAAAGACTAAACCCTACCTCTCCCCTAGCTAGCCTTTAACCTACTTCCCTACCCAGACTCATTTCAGTAGTTCAGTAGGGGAAAGAGAGAATAGGCCCACTGCCATATGCCTTTAATGGTGGAAGTTTGAGGACGAGTTGTTTCTTTTAGTGTTGACATTATTATCCAACTTGGGCTGGCCCATTTGATTTGTTGTTCTAGCTAATATCCCTTTCAGCCCCGGTGTCGTCATATTAACCCTTTCACTCATATGACGCGATTTTGAGCCTATTGGGGATACTTTAAAGCCTTTGTTACCATCAGGGGTATTTAGAAACCTTTAGTTTAGTTACTTCAACCTCTGCAGTTGTCTTTGAGTTAGCTGTGGGCAGAAAACTAATTTTGGAGAGGTAATTATAAGAGTGAGAGAACTCTATTTCTTATTGCTAATCTGGCAACCTCTGCGTCATAAATGCGTGAAAGGTTTAACTTGATTCTGGCTATTGTTGGACGATATTATTCAGTTAAATAAGGGCTTTCAGCAATTAACAGACTTTGAACTCATTTGACCATTTATGCTACCACAGATCCTTCTAAAACTGCACAAGATCGTCTAAATATAACTGATCATATTTAAACGACGTTGCCGGTACAGTGGGGAATATCACAGTCTTCTTCAGCACTAAATATATGTCCCAAAGTTAAAAAGCTTACCCCTTATTTACATACGACTACCCAAGTAACTGATACACTGAATGCTTGATATATCTCAGTGAACATCGATTGGGCGAATTTATTGACTCCAGATGTGGCTAAAGATAAGGTTTCAAATTACTAGATCATTGCTTCAAATTGATATCGTTAAATTTGAGCCACTTACCACTGCAGGCGAGTGTACGACATGCTGTGTATTGGTTACCTTAAGGGGGGTGACCTGCTTTTTGTTATTTCTGTCCTTTTCTCTCTTTCTCTGGCTTGTATCCATTCGGACCCATTCAGCCAACTATTTTAAGACGTTTATCCCCATCTAGGTGTCGATTTCTTCCTGGCGAGGGATAGCGAGCCAGCATCATATGAAGAAATCCGGCTTCGCCGGAGACATTTTTCTATCGAAAAATGTACAAATTTAGCCTGCTGTCAAACAAAAATAAAAAATATGCTGGCTCACTACCGCTCACCAGTCAAAAATTGACACCTGGATGGGGATAAACGTCTTAAAACAGTAGGCTGAATTGGGCCAAATGGATACAAGCCAGAGAAAGATAGAAAAGGACAGAACAAAAACAGGTCAAGGCAGTTTGTGTCATTAAATAATTACTCTCGCTACCAATACATATATATACATTAATTATTTCGTTAGGATGTATTGGAGCTATTAAATGAATAACTCAAGAACATGAAACTATATTTAGAATTAGAGTATATTCATGACGTAAAATAGAAACAAGCTGAATAGAAAATATAAAAGAAAGAGACCGTTTATTTATACAAGAAAGAGACCGTTTATTTATACATTTCTAGTTGTGTGGCGAGAATAAATTTGAATAAGTAGTGCATAAATGGCCATATATATATCACAGGAGGAGGAGGAGGAGGAGGAGGAAGAGGAAGAGGAGGAGGAGGAGGGGGGTGTAGAGGGTGCTTGTATTGTACTCCTTCTTGGCATTTAAGGGGATAGGGGTAATTTTGTTGGTCAATTTTATTTATATATATATATATATATTAGTTTCCTCCCTAAACCTCCCTTGATATACTTTACCCCTTTGATTGCAAGAGTGCCTTCCGAAGCTGAATTAAAGAGCGTGCTAATAGTGAAAGGGTTAAGAAATCGAAAGTTTTTGCTAATCTGAATAAAATCGTGTAATGATAGCCAAAATACAGCCAAGAATGGAAACAATGTATTAAAGGAGTTATTATACTTGAGATAGTTTTAAACCTCTTGAAAATTAGACGTCTTTCCTAATCTGATGGGAATTATTTAATATTAGCCAGAATGAGAGGACAAGAAAGAGATCACCCGTACTAAAAAGGTTGTTGAAATTTGAGGTGATAAATAGCGTATATTATCAGGTGTATAACAGAGAGAGAGAGAGAGAGAGAGTACAGAATGATTAATGGGGCGTTTATGTACTTAATGTGTCGCGTATTTCAACAGCTGCGTGTTAGTGTGGGTGTGTGTGTGGGTGTGGGTGTGTGTGTGTGTGTGTGTGTGTTTGTGTGTAAGAGAGAGAGAGAGAGAGAGTACAGGATGATTAATGGGGTGTTTAGGTATTTAATGTGTCGCGTATTTCAACAGGTGTGTGTGTGTGTGTGTGTGTGAGAGAGAGAGAGAGGTGGGGGATATTTCAATGTCTCGCGTATTTCAACAGGTGGGTGGTGTGTATGTGAGAGAGAGAGAGAGAGAGAGAGAGAGAGAGAGAGAGAGAGAGAGAGAGAGAGAGATAGATAGAGAGATAAGAAGATGCATGGAGGGCAAGATATATTACACCCGAGAGAGGACAATAGGGGACAGTTGAGGGGGGGGGGGGCTTTTCATTAACTTCCCCTTATATCTTAGCTGTTTGAGGGGGGATGGCTCACTTTTTTGTTTATGCAATATTGTTCTAGTTTCCTCCCTAGACCTCCATCAAACTTCATTTGTACATTTTTCGGTAGAAATTACAGGCTCACTATCGTTAGCCAGGAAAATAAATTGACACCTAAATAACACGGAAGGTCTTACCATTCACAAATATATGGGGAGAAAGGTTTTAAACTCGACAAACTAATGGGACACGCATCTGAAATCTGAAAACTAATTAGTGGCAAAACGATACATGAAACAGGTTCGCGTAAATGGTCACCCTAGTCTAGGGGAGTAAGGTGTTCCGCAATAGATAGATAGATAGATAGATAGATTTACGCTGTGCTGAGTTACGCCGCGGCAATCACCTTAGTATTATAGACCTTTGTAGCCTGAGGTGGGTAAGTCTAATGAGTTACCCAGCCTTGTACACAGAGGCTAGTGCAGGTATTCTACAGTTTGCCTCCCCCGTGGTTGGAACGCCACAAATGTCAACTAACTTAAGGTTCCTATTTACACTGCCTTTTGTCTACTTCATACACATTAACAAAATAAATAGATTAAACAAACACATAATCTATTTTTTATTAACTTCACCACAACACCAAACACCTCAAATGAAATTAATGAAAGCAGATGTGCGATCCACCAGGATTCGAACCCGGGTTCGTAGATTTTTGACACCTTAACCATTACACCACCAAGACGGTTAAAGGTTTATGCACATGCCTACGACTTATTATCCATTCTCGAATACAGGATATTAATCTAATCATGTTCATACTCCCACCGCACCATGGTAGCCTAATGTTTAAGTGAGAGGAAAGAATATTCATGGGGCACAGATCATATAACAATAACAAATAGACAGAGAGAGAGAGAGAATGAGTGTGTGTGTGTGTGTGTGAGCAAATTGCCAAAATATCTCCTGCCCAGAATAGAGAGCACTTAAACTTGATTACGTAAGACAGATAAGCATGGCACAGGGGGGGGGGGGGATATTCCTTCTTTATATTCTCGCTTATAATATTTCAGCAGTTTGAGACAAGAAAGAGATGGTGATGGAGCGTATTATGTTTAAGGCAATGTCCACGAGCGCTTTTTCCGTCAATGTTTACGAGAAATTGTCGTTGTCTGGCAGCTTGAAAATATGTTTCCATATAAATTAATCTACGTAACATAATCTACCTTCAATCTAGTTTCCGTTTTTTTTTTTTTTTTTTTTTTTTTTTTGCTCATAACCTCTTTGTATTTTCCGGATAAGAAAAGGTAGAATTCAATGGGGGGGGGGATAGAAGAGGGCAGGGATTGGAGATTGATGATGATGATGACGATGGAACTGCTATATAGGGTTTCATACGTGAATAGTACTCTTTGACTCCTAGCTTAGAATATTTTTTGAAGTAAACATTAAATTGATGCTGAAAGATGCTGAATGAGAATAGCTTGACATTTTTGCCAGCTAGAGATACTTATTAAATTGACATAAACTGCCTTAAGGTACCCAGTATACCGCATATCGTACAATTGCCTACAGTGATAATTGGCTTGAATATATCTGAAAGATTTTGAAACCATGATGTACTATTTTGAAACATCATCTATAGCCACATCTGGAGTCCATGATTTCGCTCAATCAATGTTCACTGTGATATATATATAATTAATTAGTTGTCCAGCTACTAATGTAGACGTGTATAAATATTGGGGGACGCTTTTTACTTTGAGACGTATTTCCAGTTCTGAAGAAGACTATGAAACTAGATAGGAAAACTTCAAATGCTAGGTGATGGGCTGGTCTATCAGAATGAGAGTTGAGCGTTCTCTGCCATACCCATAGCTTACTCTGACTGTTCCTTTTACTTATATATTTTCTAGATCTCAAGTGACGGCGTCTTTTCCGTGGATTGACCTCCCTACTGCCAACCCTGGCAGATTGGGAGCCAAAGCGTCACATTTTTCCTTTGCCCCTCAACTTTCCCTTTATAATTGCTGAGGGGCACAGGGCCTTGGGTGGGGCTTTTGTTTCCCGGGCGTTTCCGCACCCTCCTCAGCTCCCCGCCTTTGAGTGGCTTCGGTCACCTGGGCATTATTAGTGGTAAGCTGGGAGGGTTCTGTGGGGGCGCTCGGTTATGGCCTTGGCCTTGCTCGGGACCTTGGGGCTGCTCGGCCAGACAGCCTGAGGAACAGCAACAACAACAACAACTTCAAATGCTTCTTCCTAAGCTAAATATAAAAATGTTTGAAAGATCCGTAAATCCAAACAAAGCTATCATTAAGGGGAGATTTCCTCTTGAGGGACTTTTTTCTTGACCCCTTTCTCCCTCATGTCTAGCCCCATTGCTTTTGAGATTTTAAGACGTTTGCCCCATTAGTTTGGTGATTTTTAAGAATTTGCGCTCCATTCTGTCAATTTTAAGATCTTTCGTGCCATTTAGGTGTCGATTTTATCCTGGCGAGCGATAGCGAGCCTGTATTTTAAGAGTAATCGGCCTTCGGCCGGGACATTTTTCTACCGAAAAATGTACAAATTTATCTTGAAAGGGGGTCAAGGGGGTGAAATTTTAAGATTGCTGGAGGAGTAGGAAACAAACTAGAAACCTCCCCTTAAACCTGAGCCATAAAGGCATATGGGAATGGGCCTCTTTTCTCTTCCCCCTATTGAACCACTGAACTACGTAACTACTGAACTACTGAACCACTGAACTACTGAACATAATGAAGACTACTGAAGAATGTGTCTGGGAAGGGAAGTAGGTTAAAAGGCGAGTGGGGTTTAGTTTTTATTCCTGCCATATTGTGAGAGTTAGTAGGATCATAAAAGTTAATTAAAATATACATATAAAAAGAGGAAGGAATGGTGACCTTACCCTTTGAGGATAAGGAACCTTCTTAACCTTAACAAACAAAAACAAGAAGCATTGTGTTCCAAATTACAAAAGCACATAAGGAGTGAATTTATATATTCTACTTGGATGGAGTACTTGAGGTATTTTAAGTCCCTCGATTATGAAGGGTATTTCCTAATTGCAAGGAGTTATTGTTTAGATATTAATCAGGTAAACACGAAAAATATCCCTTTAGTATGCTTCCAATCTGTATTCATTATATTTGTATATTATATTATATTATATTATATTATATTATATTATATTATATTATATTTGTATATTATATTATATTATATTATATTATATTATATTATATATTATATTATATTTGTATATTATATTATATTATATTATATTATATTATATATTATATTATATTATATTTTTTTTTTTTTTTTTTTTAAGAGACAATGAACGGAGGAAGGAAAACACAGATAAAACAAAAAGGTCCATGTGCCTAAAGGCATCCTCCATTCATAAAATGTTTGTAACAACTGGATTTAAACATTTGTTGATTGTAAGTTTGTGGAAAGCAATTCGAGGGAAGTGAATTCGCATGGCTAATGTAGGAAGGTCCTGTGTGATTGCAGGGTTATTGATTAATCTAATAGCTTTATTTTGAATTTTGTCCAACTGCCTCAATGCAACCACTCCACTTCCACCCCACAGAGGTGAACAGTAATCCATCTGAGAGCGCACATGACTTTTATATATTACGGCCAACTGCTCGTCAGTGAAGAATTCTCGAACTCTGTACAGGAGTCCCAGTTTTTTAGAGGCATTCTTAGCAATGCTTCTAACATAATGTGTCCAGCTCAAGTTAGTAGTTAATGTTACACCGAGAATGTCAATACTAGGGGAAGTGGGAATATTTACATCATTAAAAAATATATGGGAGTCAGTGAGATTCTGTCGGTTAGAAAATTGAATGTACTTGGTTTTCTGTGCATTAAAGGAAACTAGATTCTCTTGTCCCCATTCACTAATTCTAGAAAGGTCCCGGTTCAGAGAAATTGCAGTGTTTATTTTTGAATTTATAAGATCGGGTTGGGTGAAAGAATTGGTAAATGTGAAGGAACTGTGGAGTGTTGAGTCATCTGCGTAGGAATGTATTGGATTATGAGTGGTAGATATGAGATCATTGATATGAATGAGGAACAGAGTTATTATATATTATATTATATATTATATTATATTATATTATATTATATTATATATTATATTATATCTTATATTATATTATATCTTATATTATATTATATTATATCTTATATTATATTATATCTTATATTATATTATATCTTATATTATATTATATCTTATATTATATTATATTATATCTTATATTATATTATATTATATTATATTATATTATATTATATATTATATTATATTATATTATATTATATTATATATTATATTATATTATATTATATATTATATTATATTATATTATATTATATTATATATTATATATTATATTATATTATATATTATATTATATTATATTATATTATATTATATATTATATTATATTATATTATATTATATTATATTAGTATATTATATTATATTATATATATTATATTATATTAGTTATTACATTTATTATATTATACTTATATATATTATATTATATTATATTATATTATGTTATATTACAGTATATTATATTATATTATATTATATTATATTATATTATATTATATTATATTATATTAGGTATATTATATTATATTATATTAGGTATATTATATTATATTATATTATATTATATTAGGTATATTATATTATATTATATTATATTAGGTATATTATATTATATTATATTATATTAGGTATATTATATTATATTATATTATATTTGTATATTATATTATATAATATAATATTATATATTATATTATATTATATTATATTTGTATATTATATTATATTATATTATATTATATTATATTTGTATATTATATTATATTATATTATATTATATTTGTATATTATATTATATTATATTATATTTGTATATTATATTATATTATATTATATTTGTATATTATATTATATTATATTATATTTGTATATTATATTATATTATATTATATTTGTATATTATATTATATTATATTATATTATATTTGTATATTATATTATATTATATTATATTTGTATATTATATTATATTATATTATATTATATTTGTATATTATATTATATTATATTATATTATATTTGTATATTATATTATATTATATTATATTATATTATATTTGTATATTATATTATATTATATATTATATTTGTATATTATATTATATTATATTATATTATATTATATTATATTTGTATATTATATTATATTATATTATATTATATTTGTATATTATATTATATTATATGTTTTTCCTAAACCCCTACTGTACCGGTGACGTCTTGTTAATTTTATTCTAGCTATATTTAAACGATTTTGAGGCGTTTATGAAGTATCTGTAGTAGTAAAAAGGGTTAAGTGAGATGGTTCGAAGCCTGTTAATTGCTGGAGACCCTTATTATACTGACTATTATCATATAACAAAAGACGAAATATAGCTAAAAGGACGTCGCTGGTAGAGAAAGGGTTAATCTGATCCTTCTGAGCTAGAAATTCAAATCAGAGTTGTTTGGTAAATAGTTCTGTATTATATATTGTGTGTTTGGCAAATAGTTCTGTATTATATATTGTGTGTTTGCTGGAGGAACTGAAATATGTTATGCAGACATATTACCACCACTCAATCAGCTTGAAGTGTAGGTATTTAGCTCAAAGCTACCGAGTGCAAAATTGCTTGGCTATGGGGGGAGGTAGTTGCTTTATATGGACCCCCTTCTCCCTCATGTTTAGTCCCATTACTTCTGGAATCTTAAGACTTTTGGCCCATTAGTTTGGTGATTTTAAGTACTTTCGCCCCAATTAGTTTTCAATATTATGACATTTCGTGTCATTGAGGTGCCGATTGTTTCCTCACGAGCCAGACCAGACCAGATGGCTGGAGTAAAGGAGAAAAGAAGAGTAATTGGATAGAGGAAGAACAAGCTGAGAAGTGAGAAGTACAGTAGTAGACTGAAAGTTCTCGGGCTCAACCAATTTGCTTCATTGTCGATAGCAAGCCTGTGATTAAGGAGGGACCGTGAATGTTTTCTACCGAAAAAAAAATACAAATATATCTAGAAGGGGATCTTGAGAATGTTTTATTTAGTTTGGTAGAGGTCTAGGGAGGAAACTAAAATAATAAATATACAAATATATCAATGAAAACAAAACTAATAATCGACCAAAACCCTTCCCCCCCTTAACTTTGTGCACGTGTGAGAGGTTTAACCCTTTCAACCAGATGATGTCTTTTATATTGCATTAACACCACTCTCCATACGATTAATATACATCCTAGGAAGAATCTCTAGTAATCAACCAATCTATATAAGCCAAACGATGACTCGTAATGTCAATAACATCATCTGGAGGTCATCGTTCATAAACTGTTCATAGTTTACGTGCACGGATTTGATACTGTAATCAAAAGGATGATGATGATGAGAGAGAGAGAGAGAGAGAGAGAGAGAGAGAGAGAGAGAGAGAGAGAGAGAGAGAGAGAGAGAGATAGAGGGAGGGTGAAAGAAAGAGAGCCAGCGTAGGAGCAAGAGAACCCCCTCCTTTTTACTGCCTTATGCAAATATTGTTCGCATGTAAACAAACTTATGCAGCCTACTACTCTTACCCAACACTTTTGGGGACAAGGGTGTGTTTTCTCTCTCTCTCGCTCTCTCTCTCTCTCTCTCTCTCTCTCTCTCTCTCTCTCTCTCTCTCTCTCTCTCTCTCTCTCTCTCTCTCTCTCTCTCTCTCTCTCTCTCTCCACCTTCTCTCTCTCTCTCTCTCTCTCTCTCTCTCTCTCTCTCTCTCTCTCTCTCTCTCTCTCTCTCTCTCTCTCTCTCTCTCTCTCTCTCTCTCTCTCTCTCTCTCTCTCTCTCAGCTGCTGAACTAAGAGATAAATTAACATAGGAACGTCCCATTATTCTTCAAGTACTCTCTACTTTATACTTGTAATTTTATGATATTTTTTCAACTTAAGCTGCTTTTTTCTCGTTCTCTCCTTTTTTCTCTTTCTCTGGCTTGTATCCACTCGGCCCCATTCAGCCAACTGTTTTAAGACGTTTATCCCCATCCAGGTGTCGATTTCTTCCTGGCGATCGATAGCGAGCCAGCATTGTTTGGAGAAATCCGGCTTCGCCGGAGAAATTTTTCTATCGAAAAATTTACAAATTTAGCTTGCTGTCAAAACAAAAATATATATATGCGGGCTCGCTTCCGCTCGCCAGGAAAATATTGACACCTGGATGGGGGTAAACGTCTTATCACAGTAGGCTGAATGGGGCCGAATGGATACAAGCCAAAGAGATAGGGAGAAAGAGAAAAAAGCGAGATGGGCTCCCTTAAGGTATTTCAGTGTAAGTCTGTTTATCATTGTTCTGGCAAGCATTAGACGGTTTCATTCAGATTACAAAAGACGTCTGATTCTCAAGAGGTTTAAATTGATATCTCCAGTGACTCCCTCAATACATATGGTTTTCCTATTGTTGCTACATTTTGGCTAACACTACACGATTTTATGCAGATCAGCCAAAACCTTTGATTAGTTAACCCTTTCAGTATTAGCGCGCCCTTTTTCACTTTCTTCAGGCTATCATTAGACGATTTTATTCAGCTTTGGAAGGCCCTCTAAGCATCAAAGAGATAAAGTATATCCATTGTCTTCATCTATACAAAAAAACTCTAAGATGGGGTTAAGTATTTGTATAAACCCCCTGACTTCCAAACTGATTTCCTATTCAAATTGTCGACCGAGAGCCAGAATAAAAAAAAGGAATGCGTCGTCAAAGAAGGAAAGGTGTTAACCCCTTCTGTACCGGCGACGTCTCTTTCATTCTTATTCTAGCTATAATTATTAGACGATTGTGTGCAGTTTAAGGAGGATGTGTGGTAGCCAAAAGGGTTCAGTGAGATAGTTCGAAGCCCGTTAATTGCTGGAGGACCTTTAATTGCTGGAGGACCTTTAATTGCTGGAGGACCTTTAATTGCTGGAGGACCTTTAATTGCTGGAGGACCTTTAATTGCTGGAGGACCTTTAATTGCTGGAGGACCTTTAATTGCTGGAGGACCTTTAATTGCTGGAGGACCTTTAATTGCTGGAGGCCCTTTAATTGCTGGAGGCCCTTTAATTGCTGGAGGCCCTTTAATTGCTGGAGGACCTTTAATTGCTGGAGGACCTTTTGAAACTGTATACAATCGTCCAATAGTAGCCAGAATAAAGTTTATATGGACGACACCGATACAGAAGGTGTTAAAAGGACCAGAAAGAGTAACATGTAAACACCCTCCCCCTCCTCTCCTCTCCTCTCGTGATAAATATATTGCCATTTATGCACTACTTATTCAAATTTGTTCCCACCACACAACTGCTGCAAACCCCCCGGGAGGAAACTGTAAAAGCGACTTCTTTCTTGTATTTTATATACTGTACTTGCTATATTTTACATCGTGTGTATACTGTAGTTCCAAATATTGTTTCATGTTCTAATGTTATTCATGTATCATATGTTTATAGATATTGTACTTAGCAATATATATATATATATATATCCATCCATCCATATGCTCAGGCCCAATCCATTTTTTTTCTATTTTTTATTTGTATTTTCTATTTTATTATTATATATATATATATATATATATATATATATATATATATATATATATATATATATATATATATATACGGTATATATAAACAGCTGACGTTTCGGAATTCACTTTTTTCATAGTGAGGGCCACAAACCACAAATACCATTGTTAAAAACACGAAGTCAAGTACAACCTAGTTCATACATGAATTAATTATCGAAACAGATTCTAATTTACTTACTCCTCGAAATCCACTCAAATGTCCGTAAAACAACAAATATACGTTATCATTAAAAAATACAAGTCCCCAGGGAATAATTGAAATGTCTAACAAAAATCTAAATTGCACTGAACTGCTAAAAATCCGTTAAAAGTTAAAACATTTGTGTGTGTGTGTGTGTGTGTGTGTGTGTGTGTGTGTGTGTGTGTGTGTGTGTGTGTGATATTTAAAGTGAGCTCAAGAATATAAGTATAATGTTCTTCCTAGTATTATTTAGTTTCCATCTACTCATTCATTTCCATTCATTTCCACAAGTGCTAAAATATATAATAGACAAAATAAAGACTCTCTCTCACACACACACACACACACACACACACACACACACACACACACACACTGCAGGAAAGACATCTCCACACAGAGCTCCCAGGGGACAGATACCTCTCTCTATACCTCTCTCTATATCTCTATCTCTCTTTCCTTTGGGGGGTTAGTGGTGGGGGTAGAGTATAGAGTCCGCAGTAAGCGCGCGCGCGTGTGTGTGTGTGTGTTCTTTTTACACAAACACTCGAATATTCTGTATTAGCTGAGGTACCCGGCGCTGCCCGGGGGAAATGATAAATTAATCTAACCTAACAAGACCTACAGTATATATGCAAAGTTTGGGCTCTTCATCATAAAAATTGAGGGAGTTGAGGGAGTTTGCCCCCCCCCCCCCCCCCGCCCCAACCCCTGGGGGGCGAGGGGACAAAAACAAATTCGCTTAAAATCTATTCTGGCACCTCCTTAGTATGCATGCTAAGTATACATATGGGCTCTCCATCTTGAAAACTGAGGGAGCTGGGGGGCTCCACCCCCTCTCCCCCGGGGGGTGAAGGGACCAAAACAAATAGCTTATAACCTATTTTGGCACCCCCTTACTATGCATGCCAAGTATGGGCACTCCATCTTGAAAACTGAGGGAGTAGTTGGTGAACAAACAGACAGACAGAAACTGCCCTTTATACAGTATAGTAGGTATAAACTGCCCTTTATACAGTATAGTAGGTATAAACTGCCCTTTATACAGTATAGTAGGTATAAACTGCCCTTTATACAGTATAGTAGGTATAAACTGCCCTTTATACAGTATAGTAGGTATAAACTGCCCTTTATACAGTATAGTAGGTATAAACTGCCCTTTATACAGTATAGTAGGTATAAACTGCCCTTTATACAGTATAGTAGGTATAAACTGCCATTTATACAGTATAGTAGGTATAAACTGCCCTTTATACAGTATAGTAGGTATAAACTGCCCTTTATACAGTATAGTAGGTATAAACTGCCCTTTATACAGTATAGTAGGTATAAACTGCCCTTTATACAGTATAGTAGGTATAAACTGCCCTTTATACAGTATAGTAGGTATAAACTGCCCTTTATACAGTATAGTAGGTATAAACGGAGTTATTCAAAGAATGCAGTCGCATATCCAAGGTTACACCAATCCGAATCTTTGAACCTTTACAGCCAAGTTCTGAAGCATCTGGGCTGTAATAAAACATTGTATTGTCTCGTTTGCGTTCGATACAGATTCAAATGAGTGGTATTTGTGGTATTGAACCTTTTCGACACACTAATGGAATACTTTGAAACATTACCACGAACTGCGTAGATTGAGTGCATTCTCTTAATTAGTGTTCACCGTCTCAAAGATTATCGTATAGCAGTATATCGGCTACTCATGCAGGCGGTTATAAAACAGACAGTACACCCCCGTACAGATTACCGTATTTACATAATGGTCCCTCACAAACACACAATTTAAACTCAGATGGGCCCACGGGTACCCGCATACACACACATAAAATATACGCGCCTGGACATTTAAGCACACACTTCCAATCATATTCTCCAACGCCCCCTCACTCGCACATGCAACAGAGACGGGATAACATTAAAGTACACAAACACACACCTCCCTCCCTCCCCCCTCTCTCTCTATCACTCTCTCTCTCTCTCTCTCTCTATCTCTCTCTCCTCGGAATGAACCGCAAGGTCTCCGAGATACTAAATATTACTTGTAACTCTTTGTATCTCTCTCTCTTGCTCTCGCCCTCTCTCTCGCTCTCGCACTCTCTCTCTCTCTCCCTAATGAAGTTATTGACAGTGACTCGATATACACATTTAAAAAAAGGTTAGACACATATCACAGAAAAGTTGGTCTGCAGTAGAAGCTGATCACTGATAAGAGAACCTGGCGGAAATGAAAACGTTTTCAGTTGAAGAGAGCAGGAAAAAAAATATATATGTATGTGTGTGTGTATATGTTTATATGTATGTATGTATGTATATATGTATGTATATGTATGTATGTGTATATGTATATGTATATAAGTAATAAAAACAAAAACAAAAAAAGTGAAGGTGTGCATGCCTTTTCCTTTCCATTTCTAACTATACTATACATTCCTTCAGGCGATTTCCAAGCCCTGCAAGGTTATTCACTTCTAAGTATTTTCATGTGCCGGAGGGAGCGGAGGGTGGGGAGAGAGCCTTCATCTTTGCTATCCTTTCCTTCCACTTTCTCTTAGGGTTGCTATCTCTATTAGGATTAAGTCCTGGTCACCTCGCAGGGATCGTAAGATCTGTGTGGCCAGTGTATCTATGTAAATATATGTAAATATATGTAAATCTCTCTCTCTCTCACACATTAATGAACCCACTCACACACATAAGCATGCATTCTTACAAGCAGAGTGCTTAGATTAACTAACAATAGGACTTAGCAAGGTTGTGCAAACCAATTTCACTTTTATACACACATTTACAATCTGCCATAATCTTAACTTTCTAAACATTATTCACTACATCGTGTACTCCAAAATGTGGGTTTCAAATGATAACCTGAATCCAGGCGTAGTCTATTAATGGCATAAACTTTTACATCTGCTAAGGTAGTAAAGGCATTAGATAGTTATCAGAAAGGTTTGCGAAGGAAGCACAATTGATCAACATATGACCAAACATAAATCGTGAAGACGAATTCCAACTAGAACTAGATGTATTGTACTTACCTGTGACCGTCTGCAGTCTGATTTTAAGATTTGTAAGGATACGTGTAGACGCAATGGTTATAAACGATTTAGATACAATAGGAGTAAACTTAGAACGTGTGGACTTACCTATGACTGTCTGCGCGTTGTCTCTAAGCGTGAAGGCACTAAGCACGACCGGCGGGCTGATTCCTTCCTCGTTAGTCACCCGCACCACCAGAGCAAACTCCTGACCCGCCTGCAGACCCTCCACACTGGGAAGAAAAAAACAGAGATAATAAATAAATAGATGAATAAATAAAATACTGAGCAACAATAGAACAATGATCTACTGTACACTCGGATGCCATAGTCTCTAGTCCACTCAGACCCTCAACCCTGAAGATATTCAGACAATAGCGCAAAGATCTACTGTGCATCACTCGGGAGTGGGGACGTATATCAAAACATAACTGTATAGACCAAAGAAACTGCGGATGTAAATTTGGGATGTCAATATTATTATCGTTTGTCACTTACCAAAATCACTCTTATAGAATTTAGTATCTATTCTCTGTCGAGGTGAGACATATAGAATTTGAAATGTTGTTGTTTTTATTTTATTTATTTTTTCCCACGTACGATGTTCTGGCACCAAGAAAAATAAGCGGATTTTCCAGTGTGCACAGGTGACTGGAGGAACACACATGTTTGAAGTACGCTAGCTATAATAATAATAATAATAATAATAATAATAATAATAATAATAAGTTTATTTCCACCAATAGTGGTTATTCTTGAAGAGGTCACGAGCCCGCAAATCAATATTTTTTCACCGAAAAGTGTACAAAATAATATATCTTGAAGGGGGGTTTGGTGGGGGGGGGGGTCTTTTTAACTCGATATAAGTCTCTGAGCAAACAAATAAATAAAATAGAATAACAAATACATAATAATAATAATCATAAATAAAAAAACAAAACACATAAGTTAACTGGGTAGCCGAAATCTGGGCCACCTTGTACATATCCGACGTCCTTACAAATTAGTCACTTACATATTTGTAAGGCTCCAATGGTTTTGTACAGGGTCACCACACATAGGACAAACTGTATATAAAATTGTAATGATCTAGTAAATATCAAAATGTCAGTTTTAGAGTCGCAGTCATTAATTCTGGTACATTTTGAAGCCTCGAACTAATTAAGCGAAGCTAAGAAATATAGATATTAAGAGAAGAATACATAAGGAGAGTCATTAGTCCGAGACTATATAGAAAACAGGGGTATCATCATTAATGACCTGACCGCGACTGTACATATTAAGATTTAGTAAAAACATTATAATTATAATCTAAGGCTGAAGTCAATAGAAATCAGGAATTATATCAGTAATAAAATTCCCAAAAGAATTGACGACTGTATATTCGATTAAATTATAAATTAAATATATACGGTACAAATATAACGGAATTATTACCAAAAAAAAAATACAAAACGAAAAAGGGAATATATATATATATATATATATATATATATATATATATATATATATATATATATATATATATTTACCGGTATATACCGGTATATATAATTACACAAGTCCCCCAGATCAACTTATTTACAAAAACATGAATACGAAAGCAAAACCCAAATAAGCCTCCAAAATCCCAATCCATTATAAATATCCCAACCATATATAATTTTCACAGGGATTAACGTCGCTAAACACGGCCTAAAAATGATGGACCATTGACCGTACGCGAGCATCCCCCTGCGGTCCATGGATAAATTAAGGGAGCCCACCTCGCTTGTTTTCTCTTTCTCTCCCTCTCTCTCTTTGGCTTGTATCCATTCGGCCCCATTCAGCCTACTGTTTTAAGACTTTTACCCCCATCCATTTTCCTGGCGATCGGGAATATATATGTATTTTTGTTTTGACAGCAAGCTAAATTTGTACATTTTTCGATAGAAAAATGTCTCCGGCAAAGCCGGATTTCTCCATACAATGCTGGCTCGCTATCGCTCGCCAGGAAAACATCGACACCTGGATGGGGATAAACGTCTTAAAACAGTTGGCTGAATGGGGCCGAATGGATACAAGCCAGAGAAAGAGAGAAAGGTGAGAAAGAGAACAAATGCAGGTGACCCCCCCCCTTAATAATCGCTCATTCATGGAGGTTCGGCCCCACTAAATTCCGCACTTTATTGTCGGGCTGTCAAATGGTCAAATTAATGGGGAGTGATTGTTTTTGTTGCTCCGACCCGTGAATTTATGTTGTGGGGCTGTTGTTGTTGTTTTTGTTGTTTGTGTTTAGATTTAGATATATGGGTGTTTTTGTTTGGTTATAAGCATGCACTGTACACAACATTTAAAGGAAAGGAAATTAATAGCATTATATTTATTTATGCTGTGGGGTTGCTGTTGTTGTTGTTGTTGGTGTTCTGATTTAGATATATGGGTGTTCTTGTTTGAGATTAGGATGAACTGTACCAAGTTGTCTATAGGAGTGAACAATATTAACATTCATTTCATAAATTTTATTTTGGTAAGCGTTGTTTCCACATAGCGATTTTGATATGTTGTTTTGACTTTGTATTGACTTAGTCCCAGTTTTGGTTTGACTTTGTTTGCAAGTTTTACATTTTAATTTTAATTATATGAATTTATGTTTTGGGGCTGCTGTTATTGTTGTTATTGTAGTTTGTTTGTTGTTGGTGGTGTTCGGATTTATGTTTTGGGGCTGCTGTTATTGTTGTTATTGTAGTTTGTTTGTTGTTGGTGGTGTTCGGATTTAGATATATGGGTGTTCTTGTTTGTGTTTGAGATTAGGATGAACTGCACCAAGTTGTCAATAGGAGTGAACAATATTAACATTATATGAATTTATGTTTTGGGATTGTTGTTGTTGTTGTTATTGTAGTTTGTTTGTTGTTGTTGGTGTTCGGATTTAGATATATAGGTGTTCTTGTTTGGATAATATGGATGAACTGTACAACCAATTTAAGGTAAAGGGAATGATTAACATTATATATATTCATGCTGTGGGGTTGTTTAGAATACCTTGTTTTATCATTTCCAAAAGTTATGACCTTTCCTCCCGGGACACCCTGTACATATATACGGTATATATATATATATATATATATTATGTGATATGTTTGTATATTTTGATTTGATAGTGCTATATAACATGAATGTAAAGGCGATAGTAGGGTTGGGTGGTGGTTGATAATGACTGTGTTTGATGGAAGAGCAATAATGGGTTGATGCTTTACACAGGTACGCCACAGTAGCCTTGTCCGTTTCCTTGTCATTCAGGTGTGACTTTAACCTCATCACTAAGGGACAAGTGGCTTAGTTCTCCACTTTTGGTAATGCACAATATTGACGAAAATTAGGGGACGGTGTGAAACGAGCCCTGGCAAAATATCATACTGATCCAACTGTTTGTTAATAAGTTACTCCCGATATGGGATGCAACACGGCCTCTGAAACCCATAGTAGGGCCCATAAATCACTACAAAGTTTCTTCGTTATAATCTTAAAAATTTAGCATAATTATGTTCGTGTTGATTCGTGCTGGAGTCTTAAGGGGGGATGTTTATCACGCCCTATGCTCTCATGGTCACGCCCTATGCTCTCATGGTCACGCCCTATGCTCTCATGGTCACGCCCTATGCTCTCATGGTCAGGTCCATTGTTTGCCAAACCTGAGTTGTGTAATTTGGAAACTATGACTTGATCCCGTATTTATTTAGATACAGGAGAGGAGCTTTTCACCTGATCCCACACACCTGTTACACAATTGAACGAAAACTCCTTTTTACCTCCGCCAACGAAGTTGGAGGTTATGTTTTTGCCTCTGTCTGTCATTCTGTCTGTGTGTTTGTTTGCTAGTCTGTAAACAAGATATCTCAAAATATTATGAACCGATGTTCACGAAATTTGGTGGACAGATATGATATGTGTCAAGGAAGAAGTGATTGAGTTTAGGAGGCGATTGATAGAGCACATCTCTCCGCCAGCACAATTACTGGTCTACCTATTTGGAACAGGGTATAAGAAACAATGCAGTACACCGACACCCCAAATTGTATCCTGTTCATCTACTTACTACTTATCTAAGTATCACCGACACTCCAAATAATATCCTGTTGATCTACTTACTGGAAGAATGGTTTGGGGTGGGTGATGTTTCTAACCATCTGGCCCAGTGTGTGTATGACCCCTCTCCCCTCACTCCCTGCAGCATCCTTCCCTCCGCCCGTACCTCGCTCCTGACTCTGAAGGGATAAAAGGAGATATATTAGAATCCATGACATATAGATTAGTCGTTCCAATTTCTTTTGGCGTGCGATAGCGAGCCAGCAATTTTGAATTTCAGGCTAGCCGGAGAAATTTTTCTACCGAAAAATTTACAATTTAAGACAGCTGGAGGCTTTGAAGGAAGATAGATCGATAAATATATAGGTAGACAAACATATATAGATAAATATATTGCATAATTGAGAGAGAGAGATACGTATTTAGATAGACACATAGGATGAAAACGTTCGTTCCGTTAGTTTGGCGATTTTGAGACTTTTCGCCTCATATATTTGTCAATATTAAGACCTTTTGTGCCATTTAGGTGTCGATTTTTCATGGCGAGCGATAGCGAGCCTGTACTTTTGGAAGGAACCTGCCTTCGGCCGGGATTTTTTTTTCCACCGAAAAATGTACAAATTTATCTTGAAAGGGGGTCTAGGGGGTGATTTTTAAGCTTGATGGGGTCTAGCGAGGAAACTAAAAAATATATATATATATATATATATATATATATATACAGTATATATACAGTATATATATATATATAGCAAACTAAGCAATACCCCTTTAATAAAAACATTCGTACAGTTTACGATAACAACAAGTGATTGGGTAATATGTATTTATTCATTTCGATAATACTCCTTCATCTCTAGGGGGAGCACTGATTCCGAGGGGTGCTTTGAGACCCCGCTACTCCATCGGCTTTTTCCCCTCCTCTTAAAGCTGGCCTGACTCACCCCCCGGGCCACACATTCCTCTCAAGCTATTTGCGGTATTTCACCCCCGACACTCTCAACCCTCGGAAAGGGTGGGGGAGAGAGAGAGAGAGAGAGATGAGGATAGAGATTCTTCACAATATAGGGATCGAACTCTATTTGGTGTGTGTGTGTATGTGTGAGAGAGAGAGAGAGAGAGAGAGAGAGAGAGAGCGAGAGCGAGAGCGAGAGAGAGAGAGAGAGCGAGAGGGGGGTGGGTGAGATTGTGTGCGAGTGAGAGAGTAACAGTGAGCGGGGGCAAGTGAATGGAGGATAGTCGAGATTCTTCACAATATAGGGATCGAATTTTATTTGGGGTGTGTGTGTGTGTGTGTGTGTGTGTGTGTGTGTGTGTGTGTGTGTGTGTGTGTGTGTGTGTGTGTGTGTGTGTGTGTGTGTGTGTGTGTGTGTGTGTGTGTGTGTGTGTTAATTAATGTACGGACGGAGTTAATTGAATCATTCTAATTCCCTTGATTAGCAGACGTCTTTCGTAAGGTAAATAATATCTTCTATTTTTAACACGAATAAAATAATACAGTATTAACCAATGACGTCCTTTTCTTCATATTCTGGCAACTATTAGACGATTTCATTCTGCTTAGGAAGGACCTCCAGCAATAATTAGGCTTCAAACTATCTCAACCAACCCTTTTACCTCCCACAGATCCTTCCTAAGCTGCATTATTTCATCTAAATATAGCTAGATTATAATATAACACACGTCGCTGGTACTCAAAGGATGAAACACAGATTAGTTCTGTGTATAATAACATTATAAGTACTTTTCCCGGAATCGAACCCCAGACCTTACAGGGATACCGGAAGAGGGTTTACCACCGTACTATACTCTGGTCCAAATTAGTAGGCCAAAACTCTTACCTATTGACCTCTATAATTCACAAACGACTACAGTAATCCAACTAATATGTCTACCATTTGGGAAGGGTCAGCCAGGGAATAGTGTGGAAATGTACACTCTCATAGCCCTTTATGAGTTACAGAGGTTTGGGTTCACGATTTCTGGCTTATCTATTTTGAACAGGGTATAATTATGAGCGTGGTCGAACTTTGCTTTGGAATCCCTTAGGTCTGGGGTTCGATTCCCAGATGAGTATTTATGAGATATGTGCTTGTATGCGTATATGTATTAACCCCTTGAAGCTCTGACGCATTTTAGCAGTATATTTTGACTATCATTAGACGATTTTATGCAGCTTAGGAAGGATCTGTGGGTATTTAAAGGGTAAAGACTCACTGACTTCCATATACCCTTCCTAATCTGAATAAAATCGTCTAATAATTACCAGAAAATAAAACAGAAATGCATATTGGAGCTTGAAAGGGTTAAGTTATCCTTTCATCTACTGTATATATATACATATATATATATATACATTGTACTAGGACTCGTATAAAAATGGAAAACATTGGGAATGTGTCCGAGTAGATAGATAGATAGATAGATAGATAGATAGAATAGGACTCACAAAGATGGCAACGGGGTATGTATGCTCGGACACACACACACACACACACACTATTACTCTTTCACTTTCACACACACTCACTTTCATCCACTCTCTCTCTCTCTCTCTCTCTCTCTCTCTCTCTCTCTCTCTCTCTCTCTCTCTCTCTCTCTCTCTCTCTCTCAAATGTCCCCTGCGATGGCCGGTTCCTCCTAAATTTCAGGCTCGCTAATCGACACTGAAGTGGCACGAAAGGTCTGAAAATCGCCAAACTAATGGGGCTAAAAACTAAAAACCTCCCCTTAATGTGACGTCATGTACCACTGTAATTGGCTTGAAAAGAAGGGCGTACACCATTGTTTGACTGAACTGTAAAACCCTTTCTACATATTTGTATTTTCCAGTAGAACCGTGCAAGCGCTGAAAACGTGGAAAAGAAATGACAATAGACCAAGTCCTCTGTAGTGATTTAGCGTCCCACCCCTCCCCCTCCCCATCCCCACCCCTCCACTCTTCTCCCACTCATCCACCCCCACATACCACTCTCCAACAACCATCCACTCTTCTATTACGATTCCCAAGTACTCTACCCCAACCACTCTCATATCCTCCTCTTACATCCACTCACCCACCCATCCCTCTCCACATACCCGCTCATCTTTGTCCAATCCCTAACCCTCTATCCCGCCCACCCACCCACCCACCGATCCCATTATCTTCACCCACCTTTTCTTTTCTTATTATTGGCTATTATTAGACGATTGTTCTTAAGATTAGGAAGGGTATATGGAAGTCAGAGGGTTAATCGAGACAGTCTTTACCCTTAGAATGCCCACAGGTCCTTCCTAAAATATATAATCGTCTAATGATAGCCAGACTAAACTGTCAAAATGCGTCATGATCCTCAAAGGGTTAACAAGGTCGAAGTACTCCACATATGGCTAACTATTTAACCCTTACTGTACCGGTGACGTCCTTTTAACATTATTCTGGCTACGATTAGACGATTTTATTCATTTTATAAAAGGACCTCCAGCAAATAACAGGCTTCGAATTCTCTCACTTAACCCTTTTTACGACCACGGATCCTTCTTAAGGGGAGGTATTTAGTTTGTTCCCTAGACCTCCATCAAGCTTAAAATTACACCCCCTTGAGTCCCTTTCAAGATAAATTTGTACATTTTTCGGTAGAAAAATTTCCCGGCCGAAGGCCGGTTCCTCTTAAATTACAAGCTCGCTATCGCTCGCCAGGATAAAATCGACACCTGAATGGCACTAAAGGTCTTAATATGGGGTGAAAGTTCTTAAAATTGCTAAACTAACGGGGCAAACGTTTTATAATATCAAAAGCAATGGGGCTAAACATGAGGGAGAAAGGGGTCAAGAAAAAAATCCCTCAAGTGGAGATCTCCCCTTAAGCTGCACCAAATCCTCTTAAGTATAGCTAAGGACATTCCTACATTATCCATACGAAGAAACGTTGCATCCCTTGCATTATTCTACAGATATTTTCACAGCAATTGTTCCGAGGAACTTGCTTCAATTGTGCCGCCTCTCCACATCTTTCCCCGTAGAACTAGGGCAGCTGAAAGCGCCCATGAATTTACACTTTCTCCTCCACAATGCAGAACTTCTGCTTATCAAAATTCATTTATCCCTAGAACTACTACTCTTTGGAATTCACTTCCCTCGAATTGCTTTCCACAAACTTACAATCTACAAATGTTTAAATCCAGTTGTTACAAACATTTTATGAATGGAGGATGCCTTTAGGCACATGGACTTTTTGTTTTATCTGTGTTTTTCCTTCCTCCGTTCATTGTCTCTTAAAAAAAAAAAAAAAAAAAAAAGATATATCATACAAAAAAAAATCGCCGGTACAGAAAGGGTTAACGAGGACTGACGGTAAAACTAACTTACGGGGAGAGAGGTCGTTTTTCTGGTCCCCCTTCTTGCTCATGTTTAGCCCCATTAGTTTTCAGATTTTAAGACGTTCGGCCCATTAGTTTGGCGATTTTAAGATCTTTCGCCCAATTTATTTGTCAATATTAAGACTTCGTGTCATTTACTGTAGGTGTCGATTTTTACCTGGCGAGCGATAGCAAGCCTGTATTTTAAGAGGAACCGGCCTTCGGACGGGAAATTTATCTTGAAGGAGGGTCTTGGGAGTGTTTTGTTAAGCTTGATGGAGGTCTAGGGAGGAAACTATATACAAAAATAATATATAAACATACATAAATAATCAAATAAATAAGCCCACCCCGCCTGCAGAGTAACAATATCAAACAATCTAAGACCCTGTCATCAGGATCTGTAGGTCTGTTGTTGCTTATTTTCCTTTGTACTGGTTTATAGTTTGACCTCACCTCGCCCACCCCCTCCAGGTTTGTCAACGGAGAACTTTGCATTTTCTACCTGTTTTGACTGAAAAACCTAGTTATCAACTCTGCGTAAGCAGAGTTTGGTATCGCCCCCGGCCGTACCATGGTACCATGCCGGCCGAAATGTCTGTCTGTCTGTCTGTCCGAATACTCCTCCTAGACCGTTCAACGGATTCTCACCAAACTTCTAACGAACATTCGGTGCGTGAATGCGACGGTCAGTCAAAAAAAGTTTTTTTGACTGTGTGCATTTTTTTTATTTTAGGTTAATAAAATGGTTTTGCACCCCCCCCCCCCACCCAGCCCCCCCCCCCCCCCCCCCTTCCCCTTAGTAGTACTGCTGATTAATGGTATCAGTATGACTGATGATGGTGATAGTATTACTAGTGATGATGGTAACCCATCGCAGAGTTTGGTATGCCGTTTTGATTTTGGGCAAAACGGCACAATATTCATAGATTAGTATTTATATATTTTGTTACTTAGTTAATTAGTTGGTTAGCTAGTTAGTTAATTAAAAGAAATATCGTGTACACCCCGCTAAATTGTTTGCTTACATAGAAATAATTTACTCCGGTCAGCTTCCCAAAACCCCTGCGTCAAACCAACTGGATGGTACAGCCCAGTGCAACTCAATATTGCACATGTTAGGCCAAAAATAGAGCACGCTTTTTTATTATTTGTCGAGTTTTTACCAGCAAGACAACTCTCTCTCTCTCTCTCTACTGTATATCTATCTATCTATCTATCTATCTATCTATCTCTATCTATCTATCTATCTATCTATCTATCTGTCTATATATCTATCTATTTACCTACCTACCTACCTACCTATCTACCTCCCTATCTATCTATCTACCTATATATCTATATCTATCTTTATCTAATAGGGTATACTAAACATACCTGTATGTAATTTTTTAGAACAATTAAAACCACCAATACGATAATTACAAGACGATACAAAACTCTTTGGAGCTGGTATACTGAACCCAACTGTGTGAAGGCTATGAGGGTATACTGAATTCATTTATATGTAAATCATAAGACCATACTGAAGCCTTCTACTGTAAACTAAGATAGTACTTAACTCATTATAGGTAGGCCTACTGTAAACCCGCATGTATGTAAACCAGAAGAACACACTAAATCCTCCTACTGTACCTATAATCCTCCTACTGTACCTATAATCCTCCTACTGTACCTATAATCCTCCTACTGTACCTATAATCCTCCTACTGTACCTATAATCCTCCTACTGTACCTATAATCCTCCTACTGTACCTATAATCCTACTTACCTATAATCCTCCTACTGTACCTATAATCCTCCTACTGTACCTATAATCCTCCTAACTGTACCTATAATCCTCCTACTGTACCTATAATCCTCCTACTGTACCTATAATCCTATAATCCTCCTACTGTACCTATAATCCTCCTACTGTACCTATAATCCTCCTACTGTACCTATAATCCTTCTACTGTACCTATAATCCTCCTACTGTACCTATAATCCTCCTACTGTACCTATAATCCTCCTACTGTACCTATAATCCTCCTACTGTACCTATAATCCTCCTACTGTACCTATAATCCTCCTACTGTACCTATAATCCTCCTACTGTACCTATAATCCTCCTACTGTACCTATAATCCTCCTACTGTACCTATAATCCTCCTACTGTACCTATAATCCTCCTACTGTACCTATAATCCTCCTACTGTACCTATAATCCTCCTACTGTACCTATAATCCTCCTACTGTACCTATAATCCTCTACTGTACCTATAATCCTCCTACTGTACCTATAATCCTCCTACTGTACCTATAATCCTCCTACTGTACCTATAATCCTCCTACTGTACCTATAATCCTCCTACTGTACCTATAATCCTCCTACTGTACCTATAATCCTCCTACTGTACCTATAATCGAATAATATACTGAACTCACTAAAGGTACTGTAAACCCACCTGTGTGTAAACCATAAGAACACACCGAAGCCTCTTACTGTAAACCAAGAGTATACTGAACCAATTCAATGTACTGTAAACTCACCATAGAATAACACTGAAACCGCCTACTGTAAACTAAGAGCATACCAAACTCACCTCTATAGTACATAAACACTAAAGGTATACTACAGTACACCCACCTGTGTGTAGACCATGAGGGTATACTGCGTGTGGCTGCCTCTGAGTGGCCCGGATACACAGTCTACGGTAAACCCAGAAGCGGTGTGATTCCCGACGTTGCAACTCTTTACGGTACCCGGCCGACCTGGAACATAAAGGATAAAGACAAGTTAAAGGGGGTGACCTGCTTTTTGTCTGTCCTTTTCTCTCTTTCTCTGGCTTGTATCTATTTGGCCCCATTCAGCCTACTGTTTTAAGACGTTTATCCCCATCCAGGTGTCAATTTTTTACTGGTGAGCGGTGGCGAGCCAGCATATTTTTTATTTTTGTTTGACAGCAGGCTAAATTTGTACATTTTTCGATAGAAAAATGTCTCCGGCGAAGCCGGATTTCTTCATATAATGCTGGCTCGCTATCGCTCGCCAGGAAGAAATCGACACCTAGATGGGGATAAACGTCTTAAAATAGTTGGCTGAATGGGGCCGAATGGATACAAGCCAGAGAAAGAGAGAAAAGGACAGAAATAACAAAATCAGGTCACCCCCCTTAAGGGTGGGGGAAGAGTTGGTTGTTTTTTCTGGCACCCCCTTCATAGGATATCAACCAATAACACGGTCAGACTTCGTAGACTATCAACCCTTCTGGATTATTAAGCCAGCACACTGTAAGTCAAAATATCATCAGGACTGGAGCCCCTTTTCGAGAAGTCCAGTCCCTTCGCGCATATGCATTTATTTATCTTGTTTACTGTATGCTTAACTCCTGAACAATGTCCACTACCATGACCATACCCAAGCCTTGATCATGATTTATTCTCATCCGGCTTAGTTTTACATATTAAATCAACGTATCTCGAGCTTTAGAGAGTATATTTCAGAGGGTTCTAAATGGAAATGAAATGCATAGCTAATAGATTCTGAAGGTAGAACGCTTAACTTTTTAGAGTTACGATTTTGCCTTTCTTTTCTGTTTGGATATTATTAGAGGAATATATTTAGATTATAAAGGGTACATGGACGTCAGAGGGTAGAGGGTTGTTGTTGTCAGAGGTTGATTGAGGTTGTGCTTATCTTTCAATTCCCACAGATGTTTTCTAAGTTATATAGAATCGTCTAATGCTAGCCAGGATTAGCTGTCAAAACGCGTCATAATTCTCTAAGGGTTTAGTAGAATATCTAAACATTGTAAAGCATACCAAAACAACCGTATCCCCACCTTGCGTGTAGACAGTGAACTTGCAGGGAGTGGCTTGGTTCCCCACGGCGTTCCTAGCCCAGCACCAGACCTCCACACTGTCCTGCTTCACCTGCTGGAGGGTGTAGTGCCCCGTCAGTCCCTCCTGCCGACCCACGCTCTTCAGGGGCACCGCTTGGCTGTCTGTAGGAGGAGAAGAGGGTGGGGTTAGCGAGGGTGATGGCTAGTGTTTCTTTAGTCTGAGAGGAGGAGGAGGGAGTTACATACTATAGATACACAGACTGCACAGACCTTGCGGTCCCTACTATGCTGCCCGGACTTCTAATATGGGATTTGGTAGAAAGTGGAGGGTATGTAGGCTATGTATGTATATATATATACTCAGGTACATACCCCATTGCTGGGGGTGGCCGACACGAGACAGAGCCCGAACATAAAGATTCAAATTTCCTATTCTCAGGGTCAGGGACCACTTTCGCGTTCTATCGCCTGTTTCTCTATTTCTTCGAGTAGGAAAATTATACAAGGGGAGGAGGATTCCTAGCAAAGTAGAAGGCTCTCTTCCCACCTACCATCCCTCCGACCTTGGGTTGGCATGAAATTTAGTTGGAAATCAAGACCCTCCAACAGAATGAAAAACAAATCTACTGGGAAATTCATAGCAAACAACGAAGATGAGAATTTTTTTATATTATTGATACTTAATCAAACTTTTTTTTCTTTTCCCCTATATCACTCCAACCTCTTCGAAATGGGTGTCTAGCCTCCATATGAATGTGTCAATTGTATTTCATTGCACAACTTTCCATGGCATAATGTTCCGCTGGTTGACCACACTGTAGGTGAATAGGCGCCTTATTTAAGTTAGAGCCTCACTTTGCTGTAAAATTATCGGCACTATAATGTTCTCTTTTGCATATGTATTAAATATTTTAATAAATGCCTATTTTGTATTGGTTTTGTGTGCAGCTGTTGCAAATTGATCTGTGTGTGTGTTTTTTTTTTGTTTTTTTTTTTTTGTTTTTTTTTATTCCCAGGTCTTAACGTATGCACTTGTCTTTATTGGTTGGCCTTTCATTTTGTATTCATATTTTTGTATTTATTTCCTATTTGTAAGACCTGACATTTGTCAACATTGAGAGAGAGAGATAGAGAGTGGTAGAAACTAGTTAAAGAAGTTGAGTACAGTAGTTATGGACGGGAGATTGAGGAGTTATTATTAAGTTTGAGGGGAGAGTATAGGAATGGGAGATCGGTTGATATTTATGTTCTCTGTCCTTAGTTCATGAAGAGGGGTTAGAATAAATATAATAGGTTGTGTTTCATTGGTGTGGACCTTGTTTTCGGGTGGTTATTTTGTGTATTTTATCAATTATTAGACGGGAAAACATACCGAAATAAATGTACTGAACCTTATTAGCATATGTTTATTGGAAGGATTGGACTGTACTATTGGCCACAGAAGTACCGGTGCCGTACTTTAACTTTATTCTCGCTACTATTAGACGATTTTCTTGAGTTTAAAAAGGGCCTCCAGCAATGATCAGGCTTCGAACTATGTCACTTAACCATTTATACTACCACAGATATTTCTTCAACTGCAAAAATCATCTAAACATAGCTAGAATATAATGTATAAGTCACTGGTACTGAAAGGGGTTCATGAATGTGGCAACGTAGTCAAATGCTTCTCAACAACCTGCTTCATAAACCTCTGAAGAAATCCGAGGAGAGGGAGGGAGGGAGGGATAGAAGGAAGGAAGGAAGGAAGAAGGAGGGCGGAGGGGGATTGGGGGAGTAAGGGTGTATAGAGGGGAGACTACCATGGTGATAGCTCTACCACACCACCCCTGTAGCACCGATGTGATAAAATAATTTTCTTTTAGACCCCTTTTACCCTCATGTTTAGCCCCATAAATTTTGAGATTTTAAGACGTTCGTCCTATTAGTTTGGTACCTTTCGCTCTATTTTGTTGGTGTAAATTTTCAGACCTTTAGTGCCATTTAGATGTCGACTATCATTTCTGGCGATAGAGCCTGTAATTTAGGAAGAATCGGCCTTTGGTCGCGACATTTTTCTACCGACAATTCTACACATTTGTCTCGAAGGGGAGTCTTTGGGGGTGTGTGTTTTTTTTTTTTTTTTTAAAGCTTGATGGACGTCTAGGGAGGAAACTTAAGACTAATAATTAATGAAACAATACATAAAACCCTCCCCATATTGTTGTTCCGCCCTTTTTCAAACAATTTTCATTAAAAACTCTTTCTGGGTCCCCCTGACTTCATGCCCAGTTTCATCTCTTAAGCCACATTCATACAAGTTCACGTTCGTACAAGTTCACGTTCGTACAAGTTCACATTCATACAAGGTTCACATTCATACAAGGTTCACATTCATATAAGGTTCACATTCATACAAGGTTCACATTCAAGGAAGTTCATATTTATACAAGGTTCACATACAGTACATACAATGTTCACATTCATACAAGGTTCACATTCATACAAGGTTCACATTCATACAAGGTTCATATTCATACAAGGTTCACATTCATACAAGGTCCACATTTATACAAGGTTCACATTCATACAAGGTTCACATTCATACAAGGTTCACATTCATACAAGGTTCATATTTATACAAGGTTCACATTCATACAAGGTTCACATTGATGCAAGGTTCACATTCATGCAAGGTTCACATACATACAAGGTTCACATTCATACAAGGTTCATATTTATACAAGGTTCACATTCATACAAGGTTCACATTCATACAAGGTTCATAGTTATACAAGGTTCACATTCATGCAAGGTTCACATTCATGCAAGGTTCACATTCATGCAAGGTTCACATTCATGCAAGGTTCACATTCATGCAAGGTTCACATTCATGCAAGGTTCACATTCATGCAAGGTTCACATTCATGCAAGGTTCACATTCATGCAAGGTTCACATTCATACAAGGTTCACATTCATGCAAGGTTCACATTCATGCAAGGTTCACATACATACAAGGTTCACATTCATACAAGGTTCATATTTATACAAGGTTCACATACATACAAGGTTCACATTCATACAAGGTTCATATTTATACAAGGTTCACATTCATACAAGGTTCACATTCATACAAGGTTCACATTCATACAAGGTTCACATTCATACAAGGTTCACATTCATACAAGGTTCACATTCATACAAGGTTCACATTCATACAAGGTTCACATTCATACAAGGTTCACATTCATACAAGGTTCACATTCATACAAGGTTCACATTCATACAAGGTTCACATTCATACAAGGTTCACATTCATACAAGGTTCACATTCAAGGAGGTTCACTTTCAAGGAGTTTCACATTTATTCAAACAAGGTAGAGAACTTTTATAGTATATAATCATATGATATCGGACTGTTTTGCAAATACTACATGTTCTATGAAGTCTTGTATCTTTTGGATGTAAATATTTGTAACTATGTAACTAGCTTTCACCTTCTCTTTGGCAAGCACACACACAGACACACAAACACATACGCACACACACAGGGAGAGAGAGAGAGAGAGAGAGAGAGAGAGAGAGAGAGAGAGAGACAGACAGACAGACAGACAGACAGACAGACAGCCAGCGAGAGAGATGAAAGGAAAACAAACTTTGAACACACTCTCCTTTTCAACACGTAATCAAAATCGTAAACCGGCGCCTGTCAAGCCTGTTTTGTTGAGAAACCTCTTAAGGAGAGATGGGTTGTTTTTCTAGACTCCCTTCTCACTCAAGTTTAGCTCTATTAGTTTTCAGATATTACGATGTTTTCCCCATTAGTTTGTCGATTTAAGACCTTTTGCTCCAATTCTTTGTCAATATTAAGACCTTTCGTGCTATTTACGTGTCGATTTTTTCCTGGCGAACGATAGTGAGTCTGTAATGTTGTAATATTGTAGTAATATTAATAAACATTAACAACGTATTAACATCTATAGAAGGACAATAATAATATCGAAATAATAATGTCTTATTCAGTTGATTATTGTAATTGTATATTTCACTTTCTCATGGGTTGACTGAAAATGAGGCTAGATCAGATTTCATTCTAACTAATGAGTAAAAGATTATGCTTTGGGATTTGGCACATGAATAAAATATACAGTATACTGTAGCCTTCCCATAACTTTAGTTTTATCAGTAAATGTTTGCCACGTTTTAACCCCTTAATGAATATGCCGCATTAGTATATTCTGCCCATCATTAGACAATTATATACAGTTTAGGATGGCTCTGTGTGATTTTGTATTCCATGTGTATGAAAGAGAAAAAAACAAAGCTGCCTGCAACAAGTGTTCCCCCCAGGGTTGAAAGAGTTGTAGAGAGCCAAAATCAATGTGCATTAGAGGTAATTTAGGTGTGTGGGAAAGAAGTGTGGTGTGCTTGTAAAGTGTAGTGAAATGAATAAGAGGAGATGGGTGTTTGTGAGAGTTAGCTGGATTACTCTCTGTGTAGGTGAGGCACAACAAAAGCAATGGGGGAAGCCAGGCAAATGAAACAGGAGTTCCAGCAACTCCTTATATGCTTATGTGGCGTCCCCTGGGTACTGCCCTGCTCGATTGATCCCTAAAATCTCCCCAAATGGTAAAGACTATCACAATTAACCCTCTGACTTTCATAATACCCTAGCTTCCTTATCATAATATAACTCGTCTAATAATAGCCAGACAACAGAAACAAAATGCATCATCGTATCTTGAAGGGGTTAAAGAAAGGGACATTTTACTGGGTTTCTATTCGAAGGATAAAATATAAGCAACGTCATAATGAAATGGAATGCAAACAAATACACGTAATTGCAGTGGTGAAACGAATACAAAATAAAATACCATACTTCAATAATAACAACCCAAATTAAATACGCAAAGAGGAAACAAATAAAATATACAGAATTAAAACAAAGCACAAAAACAAAGAATGCGGAACATTAATACAAGTAAACAAGGTAGCAACACAAAAAATACTAATCAGAATACAATGCGAAACCTTAGTCAATATCGAGCATGTGAATACGGAAAATATTATAACTAAACTATTATTCTCTGAATTTGCAAGGAAAACACACACACGCAATGCAATATTATGTAATAGCAAAACAGAACACACATAAAATATTTACCAACTATATCTAAAACACACACCCACACACACACCCACACCCACACACACACTGGAAAGCCACAAGCACAGCACCAGTACATGAGATAAGCAAAATAAACTAACTTTGAAGCATTGCTACCATTGCAACTTGCATAGCTGACAAAATATATACTTTATTTTACTCTGTTTTGTGCTTTACCGATAATCTAAAATAGTAATTGGATACACCCCAAAGGTGGGTTCAAGAGAGCATTTTACTAGGAATGTTTGTATTTCTCTTCTACTCGACATAAAGTTTTTTTCTAACCTTTTCTGTTTCATTATTCATTCTTATATACCACGGAATACCTCCCTTAGTGATTCAGTTTGAGTTTATAGTCTTCTGTTGGGCTCTCATGCGCTTCAGTAATATAAATGATAATAATACTAATATTAATACTACTACTACTAATACTAATACTAATAGAATCTTCTACTGTTACTACTACTACTGATACTACGACTACTACTAATAATAATACAAATAATAATAATAATGATAATAATAATAATAATAATAATAAATGATCTGCAATTATATTTTGTCAGTTTAGTTTGTGAAAATGGCTTTGTTCCTTTGTCAGCATAAACATATCATCCTTATTGGTCCTCTGAACAACCCACCAATTCTCGAGGTTACAGTTCCCACATGAATTCCAAGAAGGGGAGAGCTGAGAGGGGTGAAGGAAGGGAGAGGAGAGGGGTGAAGGAAGGAGAGAGGAGTGGGGTGAAGAACAGTGAGAAGAGAGGAGTGAAGAAGGGGAGAGGAGAGAGGGGTGAAGGAGGGGAGAGGAGAGGGGTGAAGGAGGAGAGAGGTGAAGGAGGAGAGAGGAGAGGAGTGAAGAAGGGGAGAGGAGAGAGGGGTGAAGGAGGAGAGAGGAGAGGGGTGAAGAACAGTGAGATGAGCTACAAGGAGTTACAAGTAAGTATCTCAGAGACCTTGCGGTCCATTCCGGGGAGATGCTCGAGGTGAAAGAAGAGAGATGGTTTAGTGCAGTGCACTCTTTACAGAGTGTGCAAAATACTATCTACTCTCTTCTTGAACTCTCTACTGAAGAACTGTTTGCAAGTTCTGAGGGAAGTTTGTTCCAGGTTGAACAGATCTTATAAGCTAAAAAGTGTCCTCAAGTGTATCAGCAGAGGGGTGAGGGATGAAGAACCTTGGGAGGAGATGAGGGCTGAATGAAGAAAGTATAGCATGTACCAAAAAAGCCTCAGCAACTCTCGCACCCCCCCTGTACCTCACGTTCTAGGGGCGTCGTGAAGGCAGAAAGGAAGGACTTATGAAATATCGACTCCCGAGGGTGGGTGGGTGGGTGGGTGGGAAGGAGTGATATATAGGTCGCCAACAGAAGCCGCGGCAGCCAGATTGATGATTTCTATGTAGATGGTGGTGGTGATGGTGGAGACGGGTTTTATATTTTAGCTGTTCATTTTGTTATTTATTTAATTTTTATATATTTTATTTTATACATTTATTATATTTCTTATTATATGTATTTATTTTTGTATTAATTTATTTGTATAATTATATATTTTTTCCTTATATATAAATATATATATATATATATATATATATATATATACAGTATATATACTGTATATATAATATATTTTTTTTTTCCTTTATTTGTTCTTTGTTTTTAAATCGAGATAATGCAATTTTTCTGCATTGCAGCACCGGTTATAATCGGCTAAGCCTATGTTGCAAAAAGTATCCGTAAAACATGCTATAATGACAGTAAATTAACGCTATCGAAAACCCTATCACATATTTAGGTTTGGTATTTGCATTCCACCCTTTAAGGGGAGGTTTCCACTTGAGGGATTTTTTTCTTGACTCCTTTCTCCCTCATGTATAGCCCTATTGCTTTTCTAGTTTTAAGAAGTTTCGCCCCATTATTTTGACGATTTTAAGAACTTTCGACCCATTTCTGTCAATTTTAAGACCTTTCGTGCCATTTAGGTGTCGATTTTATCCTGGCGAGCGATAGCGAGCCTGTAATTTAAGAGGACCCGGCCTTCAGCCGGGAAATTTTTCTACCGAAAAATGTACAAATTTATATTGAAAGGGGCTCAAGGGGGTGTAATCTTAAGCTTGATGGATACCTAGAGACCAAACTAAAAACCTCCCCTTAACCCCTTCAGACTCATATGACGCAGAGGTTGCCAGATTAGCAATAAGAAATAGAGTTCGCTCACTCTAATAATTACCTCTCCAAACTAGTTTTCTGCCCACAGCTAACTCAAAGACAACTGCAGAGGTTAAAGTAACTAAACTAAAGGTTTCTAAATACCCCTGATGGCAACAAAGGCTTTAAAGTATCCCCAATAGGCTCAAAATCGCGTCATATGTCGGAGAGGGTTAATGCGACAATAAGACGCCTTTAACCTTGTAGTATCGACAATAAGACGCTTTTTACCTTGTAGTATCGACAATAAGACGCTTTTAACCTTGTAGTATCGACAATAAGACGCTTTTTACCTTGTAGTATCGACAATAAGACGCTTTTTACCTTGTAGTATCGACAATAAGACGCTTTTAACCTTGTAGTATCGACAATAAGACGCTTTTTACCTTGTAGTATCGACAATAAGAAGCTTTTTACCTTGTAGTATCGACAATAAGACGCTTTTAACCTTGTAGTATCAACAATAAGACGCTTTTAACCTTGTAGTATCGACAATAAGACGATTTTTACCTTGTAGTATCGACAATAAGACGCTTTTAACCTTGTAGTATCGACGATTTGTTAGAGTTCTAGCTGCCAAATTAATGGTATTAAGCTGGCAATTGACCACGTGTGAGTTTCAGGCTATAAGGAGGTTGGAGTTTGTTACATTGATATTTATCAGAATTACCAGCTAAAATGGGGTGGTAGTACATTTATAAATACATACAACTTAATACATACAACTTAATACATACAACTTAATACATACAACTTAATACATACAACTTAATACATACAACTTAATACATACAACTTAATACATACAACTTAATACATACAACTTAATACATACAACTTAATACATACAACTTAATACATACAACTTAATACATACAACTTAATACATACAACTTAATACATACAACTTAATACATACAACTTAATACATACAACTTAATTGAACATACGTTTTATCCATTAGACATCTACTCTGTTATTGTATTTGCGTTTAATACTGATGTTTACGGCTCCAACTTCCTTATAGCCAGAGACTCGCAAGTGGACAATTGTGCTACCTGAAGTGTGACCGTGGATAGTAGGCCACCTGAAGTGTGACCGTGGATAGTAGGCCACCTGAAGTGTGACCGTGGATAGTATGCTACCTGATGTGTGACCGTGGATAGTAGGCCACCTGAAGTGTGACCGTGGATAGTATGCTACCTGAAGTGTGACCGTGGATAGTAGGCCACCTGAAGTGTGACCGTGGATAGTAGGCCACCTGAAGTGTGACCGTGGATAGTATGCTACCTGAAGTGTGACCGTGGATAGTAGGCCACCTGAAGTGTGACCGTGGATAGTATGCTACCTGAAGTGTGACCGTGGATAGTAGGCTACCTGAAGTGTGACCGTGGATAGTATGCTACCTGAAGTGTGACCGTGGATAGTAGGCCACCTGAAGTGTGACCGTGGATAGTATGCTACCTGAAGTGTGACCGTGGATAGTATGCTACCTGAAGTGTGACCGTGGATAGTATGCTACCTGAAGTGTGACCGTGGATAGTATGCTACCTGAAGTGTGACCGTGGATAGTAGGCCACCTGAAGTGTGACCGTGGATAGTAGGCCACCTGAAGTGTGACCGTGGATAGTATGCTACCTGAAGTGTGACCGTGGATAGTAGGCCACCGTTGAAATAGTATAACCTGAAACCGGGTTAAGGGGAGATCTCCACTTGAGGGATTTTTTTCTTGACCCCTTTCTCCCTCATGTTTAGCCCCATTGCTTTTGATATTATACACTGTTTGCCCCATTAGTTTAGCAATTTTAAGAACTTTCACCCCAGATTAAGACCTTTCGTGCCATTTAGGTGTCGATTTTATCCTGGCGAGCGATAGCGAGCCTGTAATTTAAGAGGAACCGGCCTTCGGCCGGGACATTTTTCTACCGAAAAATGTAAAAATTTATCTTGAAAGGGACTCAAGGGGGTGTAATTTTAAGGTTGATGGAGGTCTAGGGAACAAACTAAATACCTCCCCTTAAGGGGACAGTGGCTGTTTGTTTGGTCTATTAGTTCATGTATTCATATATATTTTTAGTGTCCTCCCTAAACCTCCATCAAGCTTAGAAAAACACCCCTTAGACAACCCTTCAAGATAGATTTGTACATTTTTCGATAGAAAAATGTCCCGGCCAAAGGCCGATTCCTCCAAAAATTGCAGGCTTGCTATCGCTCGCCAGGAAAAAAATCGACACCTAAATGGCACGAAGGGCCCTAATATTGACAAAGAAACGGGGTGAAAGGTCATAAAATCCCCAAACTACTGTAATGGAACCAACGTCTTAAAATTTCAAATGTAGTGAGGCTAAACATTAGGGAGAAGGGGGTCCAGAAAAACGGTACGTCTCCCCTTAATATTACCAGCGGGCTTTAGTATCGGAGTCACGGTACCGGAGTAAATTATTGGCAGGATTAAGCCGCTGTCACACGAGCGCTTTTCCGTCAATTTTCCATGAGCAAGTTTTTTCTCGTATTATTTCGGGACTTTTTCGCACTGGGATCGGTAACTAGACTGAAGGTAGATTATGTTAGGTAGCCGATTTGTAATGAAGTGTAGTTTTTTAAGCTTCCAGACCATAATTGCCCGTAAAAATTGCTCGAAAAAGGGCTCGTGTGTCTCCGGCTTTAGAGTCTATTGTTCAACAATGTACAAGTATGGAATAACAGCCTTATGAAACTGGATGTCATAATCTTAAATAGCCCAATTATCTTGTGTCTTGTTTCCCCACAGCCAAATTAACACTAGAATAACTAATAGTAATCCATCACAAATACATTTGTAACGAAAATCAGACGTGGGAGTCAGAAATAATAGAGATACTTCGTAGCACTTTGGTTATTAAATAATCTTTCCTAAGCTGAATAACTTATGCTAACCTGAGTATAATGAAGCAATGCAAAGCAGGGGAAGGGATAGGAGAGAGACGAAGGAACAGAAGGTTGAGGGATGAAGGAGGGGGATGAGAATAGGCGAATAAAAGAGAATAAGAGGAGGGGAGACAAGTGATGGAGGATGGAGAGGAGAGAAGGGAGGAGGGAAAGGGATGGAGGATGGAGAGGAGAGAAGGGTGAAGGAAGGGGGAGGATGGAGAGGGATGGAGGATGGAGAGGAGAGGAGGGGAGGGAGGAAAATGGAATAAAATGGCGAGAGTTTTATTTGGCCACTGTTATCGGAAGTGGAGGTGGGAAAGGGACGGATGAGTCTCCTTTGTTTTGTTTTGCTTGGTTAGGCGTGTGTGTGGAGAGTGTGTGTGTGGAGAGTGTGTGTGTGTGGAGAGTGTGTGTGTGTGTGTGTGTGTGTGTGGAGAGTGTGTGTGTGTGGAGAGTGTGTGTGTGTGGAGAGTGTGTGTGTGTGTGTGTGTGAAGTGGTGTGAGGGTTTGGAGAGTGTGTGGATCTGTGTATGTGTGTGGGCTTGGTGTGTGTGTGTGGAGTGCTGTGATGTGTGGGTTTGGTGTGATTGGGTGTGGGTGGATCTGTGCATGTGTGTGGTATGGTATGTGTGTGTGTGTGTGTGTGTGTGTGTGTGTGTGTGTGTGTGTGTGTGTGTTTGTTTGAACTTGTGATATCTGTCGCAGCATGTTATTGTCACGTATATATTTTGCTAGGCGTGTGTGTTTACGGTATTTGTGAACGTGGGTGCTTGTGTTTGAGTAGAGAGATTGATGGTTACAGCTGGTTTATGTTGCTAGCTGTGTGTGTGTGCGCGCGCGCGCGTGTGTATGTGTGTGTGTGTGTGTGTGTGTGTGTGTGTGTGTGTGTGTGTGTATGTGTATTCGGGTGGCTGGGTTCGACGACCTACATTTTCACATTTTATATTTTTCCCTAGGTATATTGTGTGTGTGTGCGTGTGTGTGTACACAAAGAACAATTATATTATCTCGTTGCATTTTGACAGCAGGGGGACTAAATGCATGCCGGATATACAGTAAAATAGGTTTCCTAGTTTGAATTTAATTACGTTATCACTTACTGTACTCTCAGCCAACATTTAATGTAGGTTTGCTTATTTGTTTCTCATTAAGTGGATAATTAATTATATATAATAGATGTTCTCGTCAATTACTTAGTGCTTACTCAGTTACATTGCCTGTTAACACTTTCAATGTTCGCAAAACGCACTCATCCATATTATTTTGGGTATCATTTGACGAGTTATTTATCTTTGGAATGATCTGAGGCATTCATATTGTGATCATTGTTACCCTTCTGATTGTTCTATATGCCTAGAAAGGGGAGATTTGATTTATTTTGATTGATATATTTATTTATTGTATGTATATCTTATATATTATTAATATTTTGTTATTTAGCTTCTTCCCTTGACCTCCATCAAGCTAATATATATACATCTCTCTCTCTCCCCAAAGCCCACCTTCAAAATAAGCTTCTGCATTTTTCGATAGGAAAGTGCACCACCTGAAGGCTGGTTCTTTGTAAATTGCAGGTTCGCTATCGCTCGTCAGGAAAGAAATCGACACATAAATGACACAAAAGGTCTTAAAATTGACATATCTATGAGGATGAGAGGCTTTAAAATAGTCAAGCTAATGGGGCGAACGTCGTAAAATCTAAAAAACAAAACACAAACAAAAACCTATATTGCTGGTTTGCTATCGCTAGCCAGGGAAAATTGGAACGTATATGGCACGAAAGGTTATAATATTGTCAAATAAATGGGGTGAAGAGTCTTAAAATAGCTAAACTAATGGGGTGAACGTCTTACAATCTCAAAACTAATGGGAATAAGTACGGGGGATCCAGACAAAAATAAAAACTTATCTTTAAAATGTGTACCAATATTATCTATCTATGTGTAATATTATCTATCTATGTGTAATATTATGGACACGCAATATTATCTATATGTGTAATATTATCTATCTATGTGTAATATTATGGACACACAATATTATCTATCTATGTGTAATATTATGGACACACAATATTATCTATCTATGTGTAATATTATCTATCTATGTGTAATATTATCTATCTATGTGTAATATTATGGACACACAATATTATCTATCTGTGTAATATTATGGACACACAATTTTAACAGCAACGGCAGAGACTAATGATAGGCAAGATAGGAGGAGGGGGGAGGGGGAGGGGGAGGAAGACGAAGAAGAGGAGGAGGAGGAAGAGGAGTAGGGAAATGTTGGAGGTCGAGGAGGAGGAGGAAAAAGAAGAAAAACACTAGGAGGAGTAGGAGGTCAGGGAGGAGGAGGCGGTCAGGCAAGAGTAGGAAGAGATCGGGGAGGAGGAGGAGGAGGTCAGGGAAAAAGAGGTCAGGGAGGAGGAGGAGGAAGAAGAAGAGGAGGAGGAGGAGGAGGAGAAGAGGAGGAGGAGAAGGAGAAGAAGGAGGAGGAGGAATAGGAGGAGGAGAAGTAGGAGGTCGGGGAAGGGGAAGAGGTCAGAGGTCGAGGAGGATGTGGGGCTCGAGGAGAAGGAAGAGGAGCAGCAGCAGTTGGAGGGAAGGAGGAGGAGGAGAGGGAGTAGTAAGAGGAAGAGGAGAAAGAAGAAGAAGATGAGGAGGAGAGGGAGGAGGAGGAGGAGGAGGCAGGGATGATAAAGTCGCCAGCCATATTTTACTTTTAATTGGAAAGATACTGGAGTGCCCGTGGGAAATATCGTTTAAGGGGGGTCACCGTCTTTTTTTCTCTTTCTCTTCTTTTCTCTCTTTTTCTGGCTTGTATCCATTCGGCCCCATTCAGGCAACTGTTTTAAGACGTTTATCCCCATCCAGGTGTCGATTTCTTCCTGCCGAGCGATAGCGAGCCAGCATTGTATGGAGAAATCCGGCTTCGCCGGAGAAATTTTTCTATCAAAAAATGTACAGATTTAGCTTTCTGTCAAAACAAAACAAATATATATGCTAGCTAGCTACTGCTCGCCGGGAAAATATTGACACCTGGATGGGGGTAAACGTCTTAAAACAGTAGGCTGAATGGGGCCGAATGGTTACAAGCCAGACAAAGAGAGAAAAGGAGGGAAAGAGAATAAAGCAGTTGACCTCCCTTAAAAGCACGTACACAGACGCACACAAGCTGACACATGTACACATATATATTTGTACACACGCATACTTACACCCACCCACTCACACACACAGTTACACACCCACACACACCCACACACAGTTACACACCCACTCACAAACACGCACACACCCAGTTACACAACCACTCACACACACACACACACACACACAGTTACACACTTACTCACACACACGCACACATTATGCTTTGAGAGATAAATACAGACACAGTTCTACAAATAAACACATATTTTGTAGATATGGACTCGCACATATACGCAAATAACACACACACAAACACACACACACACACACACACACACACACACACACACACACACACACACACACACACACACGTACACTCACATACATACATACACTAACACACATACACGCACCAATTCGATGATACAGTTAGTCATTTTCATTAGCTGTTGATAATTTTCAAGACTTGACCTTACTAAAAGCTTAAATCCTCATTGTTCATGCATACCCGGTACGTATTTAAGGGTGGTCACCGTTTTTTTTTTATATCTTGCTCTCCTTTCCTCTCTTTCCCTGGCTTGTATCCATTCGGCCCCATTCAGCCAACTGTTTTAAGACGTTTATCCCCATCCAGGTGTCGATATCTTCCTGGCGAGCGATAGCGAGCCAGCATTGTATGGAGAAATCCGGCTTCGCCGTAAACACTTTTCTATCGAAAAATGTACACATTTAGCTTGCTGTCAAAACAAATATATATATATACTGTATATATATGGTGGCTCGCTACCGCTCGCCAGGAAAATATTGACAACTGGATGGGGGTAAGCTTCTTAAAACAGTAGGCTGAATGGGGCCGAATGAATACAAGCCAAAGAGAGAGGGAAAGAAAGACAAAAAAAGGCGAGGTGGGCTCCCTTAATACAAAACGGTTCTCACAAACCTAATACGACACCAGGGCTTTGAATCCACTATTTATAAATGCAATCAAGAATAATATTTATGTATATATGTATATATATATACTGTATACATTATATATATATATATATATATATATATATATATATACTGTATATATATATATATATATATATATATATATATATATATATATATATATTTACCTCTTTCGCATGCAAAGTGGGTATTTTTAGTGTTCCTCCTAGAGTACATGCTCGGTATCCCTCGCCAGGAAAAAATCGACTTCTAAATGGCACGAAAGGTATTAATATTGGCAAAACAGTGGGGTGAAAGATATTAATATCCTCAAACTAATTGGGTGAACGTCTTAAAATCTCAAAGCTAAAGGAGCTAAGCATGAGGGAGAAGGGGGTCCAGAAACAATATAGCCTCCCCTTAATTAAAAGAAGAAATATAACCTGTGAATTATTATGCCCTGATTTTTAGACCTGAAATGTTGCACTGTCAACAATGTGCGCTAGATTGAGCTATACAGTAAGTGTAGCCTAACTGGTACATATTGAGCTATACAGTAAGTGTAGCCTAACTGGTACATATTGAGCTATACAGTAAGTGTAGCCTAACTGGTACATATTGAGCTATACAGTAAGTGTAGCCTAACTGGTACATATTTTACGAGTGCTAATATGGTGGGCTATTATAGAATGTTGGTCCAATATACTGGAAGGATTCTTTATATGGTTCTACTCTTGGTGTAGGAACATACAGTCATACATACAATCATACATATAATCATACATATAATCATACATATAATCATACATATAATCATACATATAATCATACATATAATCATACATACAATCATACATATAATCATACATACAATCATACATATAATCATACATATAATCATACATATAATCATACATATAATCATACATACAATCATACATACAATCATACATATACATATAATCATACATATAATCATACATATAATCATACATATAATCATACATACAATCATACATATAATCATACATATAATCATACATATAATCATACATATAATCATACATATAATCATACATATAACCATACATACAATCATACATATAATCATGCTGTGGGTACAAACTCGCGTGGTCAACTGTACATTGCACTGTCAAGTCCATCTGTTTTGTTCATGCCAAATATAACCTGTTTACCAGTTTAACTATCTCTAAATCTGTGTGTGTGTGTGTGTGTGTGTGTGTGTGTGTGTGTGTGTGTGAGAGAGAGCGAGAGAGAGAGAGAGAGAGAGAGAGAGAGAGAGAGAGAGAGAGAGAGAGAGAGAGAGAGAGAGAGAGAGAGGGGGGGGAGATAATAATGAATAATCTGTACACATTATAAATATCACTCATCTTTTACTTAATTAAATATTTCCAAGCAGCTACGTATCGAACCATTATTTTTTGTTTTAATATATAGTATATATATATTTTTTTTTTCTTTTTCACTTTACTATTATGTAATTGGTTTATGTAGTAGTAACTAGTATAAGCAGTACTATTGCATGTATTATTAATGTATGGATGTTATTGTTATTTTCCTCATTCCACTTTTTTCTCTCTCTTCTAGGTGTGTGTTAGCAATGGTCCACTCCAACACGCGCCCCCTGTCCAATTAAAGGTATGTGAAAGATGCTCTGGACCCCTTCACCTGTTATAGAGGGTTAAGGGGGAGGGACGAGATGAGTGGGGAGGGGGCAACGGGGGGGGGGGGGGGGGGGAAAGAGGGGGGGAGGGGAAGGGAAGATGAATGAGGGGTAAGGGGGAGGAGGGGAGGAGGATGAGTTGGGAGGGTAGGGGAGAAAGAATGAGGAGGGAGGGGCAAGGGGGGGGAGGGGGTGGGGAGGGGAGGAAGAATGAGGGGGGAGGGGAGTGGGGGGGGTCAAGAGGTGGGGCGACGGGAGGGGAGGAAGAATGAGGTGGGAGGGGGGGGGGGGGGAAGGGGATGGACTGACTAGAGATCCTGCAATAAGAGCAATGGGCCATGTTTATTTTTATTTATTTATTTATTTTTTTATTGTAGTATTATTTTGTTATCATTGTTATGGTATATTGGTGCCATAGTCAACAATGAACGAGGTGATATATATATGTGTGTGTGTGTGTGTGTGTGTGTGTGTGTGTGTGTGTGTGTGTGTGTGTGTGTGTGTGTGTGGAATCTAAGTGGTATATTTGTTTTAACCCTATAGTTTTCTATTGGCCCCAAGATGGCGGAGGTTGGCCGATCTGTGTTACTATAGGGTCTGGACGTGTGAGCAGGCCGTACCTATATATACTGTACGTACCCCCATACATATTCATACACACACGCTCCCACACTACCAGGAAGCCTTATTATGGTAGGAGGCGTAAGATTTGGGCAGTTTTGTGCTGTGGAAGAGTTAATGGTAATATGTGTTTTATATATATTTTTAGTGTAGACATGTTGTTGTGTGTTTGATATATGTGCTTTGGTATTCAGTTATTCGTATTCTTCTACAATCTTGCGCACTGACGCACGCACTCAGTCTCTCACACACACACACACACACGCGCGCACTCATTTAAGCTTAAATTTCAAATACACGACATGTGTAAACTCTTACATAGCGCTTACACACACACACACACACACACACACACAAGTACAATCCTATGCAGCACAAATACTCTTACATACTCTCTCTCTCTCTCTCTCTCTCTCTCTCTCTCTCTCTCTCTCTCTCTCTCTCGCTCGCTCGCTCGCTCGCTCGCTCGCTCGCTCTCTCTCTCTCTCTCCTTTTTTTTCTCTCTCTCTCTCTCTCTCTCTCTCTCTCTCTCTCTCTCTCTCTCTCTCTCTCTCTCTCTCTCTCTCTCTCTCTCTCTCTCTCTCTCTCTCTCTCTCACACTATGTCAAGGCTTCAAGGGGAACTCCACCTTGGACACACACACACCTGAAACACTTGGCCACAGTTCGATAGTACACATATTTATATAAATTGGTTGTATATATATATATATATATATATATATATAATTTAGCTTATTTTATATAGCTAATATTTCAGATTATCTTATTGCACAGCTTATCACATAGACGTTGCCTTGTAAAACTTAACTAAGGATTTTACATTAGTGGATCTATGTGCATCTACAACATATTTGTTTCACTTTCTAAATAACAAACCCTAAAAACTAGAATATAGAATTATTGATCAATGATAGTGTATGTTAAGAAACAGACCCAGGTTATGTAGTTACCGCTAATTCATACCCAGCTGACAATCATTTTGGCAGACCCCCCTCCCACCCATCAGGTAAAGGGGCCTCCACACTTAGTATATGAAAAGAGAATATGCCCCACGTATCATAGTGCATGTAGTGCAAGACGACTAAATGGTGGTTGGGTGGGTGGGGGTGGGTGTGGTGGGGTGGGGGGGGGGGGGGGACGGCGAGAATCCAGTGGTGCAAATACTATACAGTAGGTACAGGTGCTACAAGTGGAATTTGTCGAGTCTTGCTTAGGCACAGGTAGTACAGTATATACAAACATCAACCACAGTGGTGACGTGATGGAACAGTGGTATGACAGGACTGTAGTGTAGTACAGTCCAATTGCTGAAAAAAAAACTTATTTATGTAGACAGACAGGCAGAGAGACAGATACAGACATATATAGACAGATACAGGTAGAGAGACAGATACAGACATATATAGACAGATACAGACATATATAGACAGATACAGACATATATAGACAGGCCAACAGCACAAATCGACAAACATATAAACTGAAAGAAATCCGAGTTTCTCTGGCATTTTTCGATGAAGCAAGAATATTGTGTTCTCTTGACCTAACCTTTGAGATATGACCCTCAGCGGAAGGTTGGGGCATTAGGAAGAGTGCCCACTGCGTTTTACAAGGTCTGGTCATTTCCGTTTAGAAACATGGGAGCATATAGAGGAGCATGCAATCATCATCAGCTTTTGTTTTTTTGTTTTCTATGTGTGAAAGAATATAGAAAGATTATAAACAAAACTGATAAATAGATCCGTGCACATATTGACAACCTTTGTTCTGGAATAGATATAGATATATAAAATGTATATTGTGCACAGTCTGTTGGTAGTTTGTGTATATATATATATATATATATATATATATATATATATATATATATATATATATATATATATATATATATATATATATTTCTAATAGTGTTTTCAGTCGAGCCTTTCGTCCTATATTGTACCTCGGTATCCATCAAAGAAATCTATTAATCAATCAACTCCAGACCAGACCAGATGGCTGGAGTAAAATAGGAAAGACGAGTAATTGGACAGAGGAAGAACAAGCTGAGAAGTGAGAAGTGCAGTAGAAGACGGAAAGTTCTCGGGCTCAACCAAGGTGCTTCATTAAATCAACTCCAGTAATGTGTATCTGACTATATAATATTGTCTTGTGTCAGTTGACAGTCAAGTATGGAGTCCTTATCTTCATTACTCAGCTATGACGAATAGTAAAGATGTTATTAATTATTCAAACTAATCATTGATGGTAACACTGACACAGTAGTTTCATAGTTGTCCGATAACCCCTTCTGTACCGGCGACGTATGTTATATTTTATTCTAGCAATATTTAGACGATTTTATGCAGCTTAGAAAGAATCTGTGGTAGTTAAAAGGGTTGATTGAGATAGTCCGAAGCCTTATAATTGCTAAAGATCCTTCCTAAGGTGAATAAAATCGATTAGTAGGAGCCAGAATAAAATCAAAATACGTCCCCGGTATAGAAGGGGTTAAGGGGTGAAAAAATCGATATATCTTTTTTTATTTCATTACGAGTTACAAACTATTTACATGTTGAATTGTATTAGCTTTCTTTCCTACAGTGAAATTATTTAGGGTGTTTATAAAAAGAATAATTGATTTTTTGTATTTAATTCGTTCCTATCTGATCGCTTTCAATATTCTTATTCCTTAGTCCGGTTTAAAATTAGATTAACTGTATGATTTGATATCATTATTCCTTGTGCGATGTTAGATTAGTTTTGTTATTATTAGCATTGTTTCTTATTCTATATTTCATTAATTGTGTGTTTTAATATAATTTGTCCTTATGTAACGTCAGGTAATAAATAAATATCTGATTAATCTGAAATAGTCTAGGGAATAATCTTACCTACACCGAACTATCCCCTCATTAGAGATAGCGTTGTATAATGGATTGAATAACTTAAAGGGGCGCTGATATATCCCGCTCTGAGACGTGAGTGAAATCTATTACTGCTCTAGAGTTTATAATATACAATGGTCCCCCCTACGTATACCGAGAGATGGAGAGAAAACGGGCGATCCTGCACTCACACACATACACACCTGCTGTATACACCTAACACACACACACACACACACACACACACACACAGGACAGGACAACACGAGCTTAGGCTCAAATCCTGTATACTACAATTAGGTGAGTACACACACACACACACACACACACACACACACACACACACACACACACACACACACACACACACAAAGAACCTCTAGGAATCTGTTGTAACAAACCCAACTCGATTATGCCTCTGACACCCGCAGATCCCTTCGAAGCTGAATACAATCAGCTAATGAGTGTTAAGATGAAGTGTTAAGACGCGACATATTAATATCCTCAGGGTGATATAACATTCCAATCCAATAGTCAGAATACACATCAATAATCTTCTCACCAACTCACCTGGTGGCTTCTTAATTAATCAGGTGAAGGGGAGGTTGGAGAAGTGGCGACCTACTTATTCTGTGTGTGTGTGTGAGGGGGGGGGGGGGGGGGGTAGGAGAGAGTGAGAGTGAGTGAGAAACAGAGAGAGAATTTCACAATTTAAATAGATTTGTTTTCTCTCTCTCTCTCTCTCTCTCTCTCTCTCTCTCTCTTTCTCTCTCTTTCTCTCTCTCTCTCAAAAACACTACACACGAAAAAACGGCAATCAATTGGTCAAGCATTCAAAGCACCCCAATCATAACAATCAAAATTGCAAAACACCCAAATCAATCTTTGCAAGCGCTTCAATAGAAGGCATCAAACGTTCAAAACAATTCAATCAAACGTTCAAAACAATTCAATCAAACGTTCAAAACAATTCAATCAAACATTTCAAAACACCTCAATCAAACGTTCAAAGCACCCCAAGAAAAACGTAAAGGTGAGGGCGGTGCGGTGGGCTTGGATGTTATAAGCCACAGTTAAGGCGCCGTATCTACTTCCTCGCTCGGGAATGGTTACCGTATAATTTATACTGGCGTCGTAATGTATGGCTCATAACCCCTCGCCAATAATGTGTAGGTGCCTGAATGAGACAAACTATCTTAAAATGGACACCTGAAGGAGCCAAATGTCTTCAAGCAAACGTTCAAAACACCCTATTCGTGTAGAACTAAAAAACAACGTACCTTTGTCTTTCTTGATGGCCCAGGTAAAGGTCAGGGCGGTGGGGTGGGCCTGGACGTTGCAAGCTACAGTTACGGCGCCCTTTCTACTGGCCACATACTCTAGGGTCTGACCTTCCTCGCACTGGGGCTTAACTGGAAGGAGAGAGGGGGGAAATGAGTGAGTGAGTGATGGGACACATAGATAATTACTGTAAATAGATATCTTAAAATAATGTATACGACGAAAGTAAAGCAGTTGTCATCGTCTACCTTGATTTTCAATAAGTATTCGATAACGTGCTTCACATCAGACTGACAGTAAAACATAGATATCTTATTGTATACAACGAAAATAAAGCAGTTGTCATCGTCTACCTTGATTTTCAATAAGCATTCGACAAAGTGCCTCACAACAGACTGATAGTAACATTTAAAGCTCGTGGTATTCACAGGTTTGTTCTTCATTGGATTGGCTAAGTTAGCGAAAACAAAACATAGTAACTAATGGCAAAGCCCCTAAATGGATAAATGTTAAAAAGGTGTACCATAAGGTTCAGTTCTCAGTCCAATTCTATTTCTTGTTTATATTAACGATACTGATGATGGAATATCATGTAAAATCTCCAAATTCGTTGATAACACAAATTTGCAAATAGAGTAAATTCGCTATCGCATATGTAAGAGATTCAGAATGATCTAGACAAACTATCAAACTGGGCTCAGATATAGCATATGAATTCCAATATAGATAAATGTAAAGTGCTTCACATCGACAGTATATATATATATAAAAACACAAACTACTCGATTAAGAGAATTCAACTAATGAATGTAAATAAGAGACGGATCATGAGTAACTATAACAAGCGATTTAATACCTGCCCAACATCTATCTATCTATCTATCTATCTATCTATCTATGTCTATCTATCTATTGGTAAATAAATTTAATTATAAGAATGTTTATAGATACATATGTGTACAGACATATATACTGTATATATACTGTATATACAGTATATATATATATATATATATATATATATATATATACTGTATATATATATATATATATATATATATATATATATATATATATATATATATATATATATATATGTATATACTAGTAGATAGACGGCTAGATGTAGCTAGATATAAAAGTACATGAACAAATAAATAAATATACAGACAGCCAGTCAGTCAAACAAGATAAACACCTACGCACGAAATAAATCCAAATTTTTCCTTTCTCCTCTCTCGGCTTATCTTAGCTAAGAACAAATAGACGGATTTTTTGTTCTTTTCCTGAGAGTTTTCCCACGTTCATTATTTGCTTTCTCATAACTATTCACCCCGAGGTTCTTTGTTAAAATTCGCATTCTTTATAAAGGTATATTTGTTTAGCAAACTATTAGTGAAAAATATAATTAAGAGGGGGTCACCTTTTATTTCTCTTTCTCTTCCTTTCTCTGGCTTTGTATCCATTCGCCCCCATTCAGCCAACTGTTGTAACACCTTAAGAGCAGCCTAGGCGGTAATTTCTATGTACCGCCCAGCGTTTTTTTTTTAACCCTAAATAGGGTTGTACGTGCTCATTTTCATGCGTAAACAAGCTCTGTAAACAAGACCCAGAGCGTAAACCAAGTATCTATCCCTGAAAGGGCGTAAACAGAGCTTTCCAATGACACCCGAACCATCCTTGTACGACCACTGGTTCTCTTGCAACGATCGTGCAACACGAGTGCAAACAAATTTAAAATAAGGTAATTTCCGTACATAATTCTCTGTGTAGCGAGTGAGAAAGGGGGGAGAAGGGTGGAATACAGTTTAGTAGGTCCACGGTGGTCGTGGGGAGCGGTCATAAGGTTACTACGCTCGTCCCACCGCTCAGCTCTCTCTCTCAGCAACATTACGTGCTGAAAATGGCACTCGACAGCTGTCGTGCACCGCCACATAGTCCAAATTTATTTCACTCGACATATGTTGCGCGCTGCCTGTTATGGGTTAAGGCATATATCCCCATCCAGGTGTCAATTTCTTGACATTGTATGGAGAAATCCGGCTTCGCCGGAGAAATTTTTCTATCGAAAAATGTACAAATTTAGCTTGTTGTCAAAACAAAATTGTATATATGCTGGCTCGCTTCCGCTCGCCAGGAATATATTGACACCTAGTTTTGACAGCAAGCTAAATTTGTACATTTTTCGATGGACAAATGTCTCCGGCGAAGCCGGATTTCTCCATACAATGCTGGCTCGCTTTCGCTCGCAAAGAAGACATCGACACCTGTATGGGGATAAACGTTTTAAAACAGTTGGCTGAATGGGGCCGAATGATACAAGCCAGGGGAAGAGAGAAAAGGAGAGAAAGATAAAAAAAGCCGATGACCCCCCTTTAACTAATTAATTATACAGGCGTTATTATTAATTACAGGGGCGTGTACAAAAATAAGCGGTAGTAATAATTATGTTAATCATGTTTACCTTGGAAATGAAAGAAAGATGATTAGAACGAAGCTTTTAATATGCAGATGTGTAAAATAACACTGACTGAGTAATCAATCAGTTTACGTTCTTTTTCATTCGAGGTTTGGTGAGCAGAAAAATGCACATATTTTGTAGCTTGAAGTTTCTGAGGAGACGGATGATTTTAGATTGAAAGGGTTCTAGAGGGCAAACTAAAACAAAATTATCGAGAAAAACAAGTCAGTCAGTCAGTAGCCAGCCCTTACTGGCACAATGGTTAAGGAGGATCAGCAAGAGACACAAACAATTAACAAAAATAGGTGACAGGAGAAAAACACATATAACAGTTCGCCCCAAAAAGCAAGCACACAAGCATTCAGAAGCACCGATCACTCATCAGCCCCCGAAATCAATGGCTTCACCTCAGACCCTCAATAATAAATAGTGAGCCACAATATCCCCCTGGAGACGGTCGACAGTTGCATCTATATTGCAGAGACCGTCAGCAACCAAGATATGACCGTGAAGTGCAACATGCAACACTGATGGTCTTGACTGTATGGAAACCGAGGGGGGTCTTTCTGGACATCCCTGTTTACAGTAGTTTGGCGATTTTAATACGTTTCACCAAATGATTTTGGCATCTTAAGACACTTCTATCTATTCTTGCATCGATTAATACATACATAGACAAAAAACAGAGCCCTCAATAAACAATCACCACAATAACCTCTCCAGACGGTCTAGAACGGCATTTATATTGCAGAACTATTCTAAAAGACCTACAGACAGTGATAAGCAATATGCATGCACAACAACACTGCTGGATACGTCATTAAGGGGGTTGGCCCCCCTTATCACGCCTTATCTCGCTCGGACCGCCATATCCTAAATGGCATCACGGACATTCGAGCGTCATTAATCTCTGTAATTATTTTCAGATTATTTACGATTCAAATGTTCGTTTTGTGCTGTTTGAGGGTTCATATTGAACCAGGCTTATACACACACACACACACACACATATATATATATATATATATATATATATATATACTATATATACCGGTATATATATATATATATGTTAGTAAAGCCACCCTCTATATATACCCTTCCTGTTTACCTTTTATATCATTCCATCCTTACTTGATAATGCTGGTTGTCCAGTGAAACGCGTCGTATATCCTGTATCATCATTTACATTTATGTAACCCTGTACCACCATGAATTTTACTCATCTCCTTCATCTACTTCCTGCCACCCAGCGAAAACTCATCAGAGACCTGGAAACTTTGAATAATAAAATTTCCAACGCAGAAATTGCCATTTCTTTCAACCTCGTATGTATTAAAGAAAAAAAAAATATATATATATATATATATATATATATCAAATATACACCCACAACAAAACAAAACCAATTACAACAACCCCTCAAAAATTATACAAAACTAAATTACCAACACATTTCACAGTTTTCTTCTTCGCCTGAATTTTGGAGCCCTTCCGAGCGGTGTCTGGCCGTACGTTTCATGCTGATAAACTAATCCCTGTGAGCTTCAAGATGTCACGTAACTTCTGTAAAATATCGTTCCAGTAAGAGAAGGCACATCGCTTGTTCATGTGAGTATGTGGAGGGTGGGTGTGTAGGAAGGGGGAAGAGTGTTTGTTTGTTTGTGTGTGTGTGTGTGAGAGAGAGAGAGAGAGAGAGAGAGAGAGAGAGAGAGAGAGAGAGAGAGAGAGAGAGAGAGAGAGAGAGAGAGAGAGAGAGAGAGAGAGAAGCCTTTATGTGTGTGTGTTCGGGTGAGTGAGAGTGTGTGTGGCTGTGTGTGTAAGTTTATGTGCATTTTATGTGTGTGTGTGTGTGTGAGAGAGAGACATGAGATTGTGTGTATTTAAGTATGTGTGTGTGTTTGTGTATGTTTATACAATACATGATTTACCTATTCATATATATTTTTAAATGTGAATATTAAATTCTATCAATTGAAATTTACGTATGTGTGTGATTATTGTGTTATTTTATCGAATGGAGTAATTATACGAATTATAAAATATATTAGGTGTACGTTAATGTATGTATTAGTATTTGAAAAATTATATATTATTATATAAGGTAAATAACGCCAAATTATCCTTGTAATATAGAAGCAAGAAAACATAACATCTGAGCTTGTCTTTTAAGCAGAAATAATGTATTTTCTTACTGCAACTAAGTGCACGCTTCTTTTAACAATTAGACGATTTTTTTTCCAAGAAACGATTTCATTAAAATTATTAAGGCCCGTTGAAAGTTAGGAGAAAGGTTAAATAGTGTTTGACTAGAGTTCCCAAGCTGAAACTATGTTTTTAAGTCGAGCAAAGATGTCACAAATAATTACTATAGTTGGTTCCAATGCTACATCAAATCAAATGGTGGCACATTGAATACATTTGGGTAATCATTGATTGAAAGGTTTTAAATAGAACACTTTTGTAATGCTATTCGTTAATAGAGGTTCTTCTTAAGCTTTATAAAATCGTATAATGTAATATAGAATAAGATGAATGTGTTATTCTATTGAAGGGGTTAAAGGGCGATTCATATCAAGGTTCATATCAAGGTTCATATTACCCTGCCCTTTTCTCGTTTTTGGCTTCATAGTGGCCGAAGAGCACAATCAACACTATCATATTTACAGACAACACAATTTGACTTCATCTGATATCGAGACCCATTTCGGAATATTTCGTTTCAGGTGGGGAAGAGGTAAATGACAAACTAAGTTTTTGGTTGGATATGAAATTTAGCTAACAATTGTTGCATATGATATATTTATTTTATATATATAATTTCAAATCCTGTCATTCAGCTTAAAGTTTCTGTTAATATTTACACAGAATATATATATATATATATATATATATACATATATATATATTTGCGCTTAATGGGTTAAGAGGTTAGGCAATAACAAATGCCTTTAAAAACACCCCACTGGCACTCAAAACAAAGCAATATATGATTAAGTGAGATAATTCCCCTCCATACCTCCTATTACTCCACCACATGTGTCCCCCCCCCCATTCCCCTCGTTGCCCCCCTTCCCCCCCCCCCCCTCAATTATCACCTATTTTTCCTTATATTCCCCCTTTTATCGGATAATTTTCGGCGCGAATTTACCTCACGCCGTCTCTATAACACGGGCTAGGCGGCTAGAGATCCTAGCAACAAAGAAACTTCTACCGCTCTCCCCTCCTGATACGATCGGGCGGCAATAATACATCTTTTTCACCCCCCAAATACTATTTGCACTTGTTTTATTGCTGTTACATATTAATATCTTCATATTAAACATATAATAGGCGCATATGAATAAGTAATAACAATATTTATGGTAAAATGACAATTTTCGTCGTGAATTAATCAAATTACCGTCGCCTGGCAGGACGTTTCAAATACCATAGCTACGCGCTGCTTCCCGGGTTAAAGTTGAGTTAAATATAGCTTAACCATTTCTATTTCTATAGAGGGCCTTCCAAATTGTGTATAAACGTTAAGTGTTTGTCAGAATAAAACTAATTAACTCTTTACCGGTGACGTCTTTTTCGTTATATTCTGGCAACTGTTAAATTAATTTATCTCTGCTTCAAGATATTCACTTTTATCATAAATGACGATATATCAAATATATAAAATCAGGTCACAGCCCGGTTAAAATGAAATGATTATAGGCCTAGAAAGTTAAACATAGCCTTGGATATACAGTCTACTTAACCTTTTGATTATTACATTATTATTTTAGCAGTTATACTCAGGCTATCATTAGACGATTTTGTCCAGCTTGAGAATAATCTGTGGGAGTCAGAGGCATAAGAGAGTTTGTGCTAGAGATCCTTCCTAAACTACATGATATCATCTATTGATAACGCCTATAAGATGAAGATAGGCGTCATCGGATACTGAAAGGATTAAGAAACTTTACTGGATCACTATATTTGTCAACTATTCACCAAATTGATATTATGCTTGGTTATGATCATTGACAGTAGCACCAGGGAAAACTGCACACACACACACATATACACATACAAACACACACACACACACACACACACACACACACCACACATACACAACAAACGTCATCCACACATAAAGAAGGTTCTCTGAGCGTGTCGGGTTCCATGTAACCTAATATATCATGGCAGTACAATTGTTAAGAGCAAACCTGGTGGTCCCTCGGATATCCACCCCCGGCAGGGTTGGGTCATCGACACAGGGCCCTCCCGGTCGTCATCATGCGACGGTGTCAAGAGCATTGCAACGTCCCAAAGCTGCTCGTCGGTGCAGCTTTTTCTTTAGCAATATAAGGGGACTTCACTCTAACATCAATTCTGTACACCAATTTCTTCAAACAAAATCCCCTACTCTCCTTTTTTTGACAGAGACTCAAGTAACATCCACATCTGACACGTCTAGATTTAATTTTCCAGGTTATCAACTGCTCCAAAATTTCAGACCTAAAGGAGGTGTATGTTGCTTCGCAAAATCTGAAATTGCCCTGGAGGAGGTTACTAGTTTCAATTGTCCCTATTTTGATTATTCTATATACAAATTAATTTCTGCTGGTAAATTTAAATGCATATGTTTCGTCTACCGTTCCCCAAATACTCCTCCAGAGCAAAGTCTTTTTGATTCTCTGTCCTCACAACTCAGTGTCCTCAACTTAAATGCTTCTTCTGAAATCACTGTGTTGGGTGATTTTAATGTCCATAATGTTGAATGGCTCACTCGTTCAGCCAGGACTGATGATGCTGGTCTTGAATGTGAGCTATTTGCAGACTCATTTAATCTCACTCAACTAGTCAACCGATAACCCACCCGTGTACCAGATAATCCTAATCATAATTCCCACCTACTGGACTTATTTTTAACAACCAATTCAGAAAATTATGATGTTACAGTGAGGTCCCCGCTTGGATCTTCTGATCACTGTCTGATACAGGCCACCTGTCTATCACCTACCACACCTTCCCACTCTGAACCTGTTTTGGTGACTAAATGGCATTACGATAGGGCAGACTGGGAGGGTCTTCAAGGTTTCTTTATTGATATTCCCTGGACCTCTTTCTTTTCTAATGATGCACACTCCACCTTGAGCCACATACAAGATTTTGTAAAAATTGGAATGGAAACTTTTATTCCTCATCAAAAGTACAGTAAAAGATCTAATTCACCTAAATGGTTTGACCATAATTGTGCTAGAGTAACTGAACAAAAAGCAATAGCCTACAGTGCATACACAAGATCAAAAACACACGAAGCCTTTAATTACTTTAGAAACATCAGAAATCATGCCAAAACTGTATTAAACCTAACTAAATCAAACTTCTCCACAAGCAGGCAAATAAACTTCTAAATAATCCAAATGATAAAAAAATATTTTGGTCTACTCTTAACTCATTCAAATCCAACTTCACTACTGCTTCATCCATTCCACCATTAAAATCTCCGACTGGCAATCTTGTAAGTGACCCACGAGGTAAAGCTAACCTTCTTGCGGATATTTTCTCCACCAACTCAACCTTAGATGAAATAAATCAAGATGTCCCTGTACTTAACTTTAATTTGCCTGAAATTCCCTCACTTAAGATCCACACCAGACATGTCAAAACTATTTTGCAGAATCTCTCAGTGGATAAGGTCCATATGAAATTCCTTCAATAGTTGTTGTTGTTGTTGTTGTTGTTCCCCAAGCTGCCTGGCCGAACAGCCCCAAGGCCCTGAGTAAGGCCAAGGCCATAAATGAGCGCCCCCACAGAACCCTCCCTGCCGACCACAATAAAGCCTGGGTGACCGAAGCCACTCCATGGCGGGGGGCTGAGAGGGTGCGTTAAACGCCGGAAACCAAAGCCCCACCCAGGGCCCTGTGCCCCTCAGCAATTATGAAGAGAAAGTTGAGGGGCAAAGGAATAATGTGACGCTTTAGCTTCCAATCTTGGTAGATTGGGAGGTCAATCCACGGAAGAGACGCCGTCACTCGAGATCTAGAAAATATATAAGTACTTATATAGTACTTAGTATATATAGTACTTAAGAATTGCTCCTTGGTGCTCGCTCCTGTATTGGCAAAAATGTTCCGTCTGTGTACTCACCTCATGCTTCCCAGTACCCTGGAAAGAAGCAAACATCCATCCAGTTCCTAAAAAAGGTGCCTCTTCAGATCCATCAAACTACAGACCAATAGCTATAACTTCCACTCTTGGTAAAGTCTTTGAAATTATATTAAATAATCACATAATTAAGCATCTTGAGAATAATAAATTAATCAGTGATAGACAATATGGTTTTAGACGATGTCGATCAACTGCAGACATTCTTTGCCTTCTTACATCAAATCAACCAAGCTACAGACCAACATGGTGAAACACATACAATAGCACTGGATATATCAAAGGCATTTGATAGAGTCTGGCATCAATCCTTATTGTCGAAGATGTCACACTACGGCCTTGCATCATTAGTTCCACTAATTTCTTCTTATCTTCATAACAGAAAAATACGTGTAATGGTAGATGGCCTTTATTCTTAATTTCACTCAATAAATGCTGGTGTTCCCCAGGGCTCAGTTTTGGCCCCAACTCTATTCCTCATTCATATCAATGATCTCATATCTACCACTCATAATCCAATACATTCCTACGCAGATGACTCAACACTCCACAGTTCCTTCACATTTACCAATTCTTTCACCCAACCCGATCTTATAAATTCAAAAATAAACACTGCAATTTCTCTGAACCAGGACCTTTCTAGAATTAATGAATGGGGACAAAATAATCTAGTTTCCTTTAATGTACAGAAAACCAAGTACATTCAATTTTCTAACCGACAGAATCTCACTGACTCCCATATATTTTTTAATGATGTAAATATTCCCACTTCCCCTAGTATTGACATTCTCGGTGTAACATTAACTACTAACTTGAGCTGGACACATTATGTTAGAAGCATTGCTAAGAATGCCTCTAAAAAACTGGGACTCCTGTACAGAGTTCGAGAATTCTTCACTGACGAGCAGTTGGCCGTAATATATAAAAGTCATGTGCGTTCTCAGATGGATTACTGTTCACCTCTGTGGAGATGAAGTGGAGTGGTTGCATTGAGGCAGTTGGACAAAATTCAAAATAAAGCTATTAGATTAATCAATAACCCTGCAATCACACAGGACCTTCCTACATTATCCATACGAAGAAACGTTGCATCCCTTGCATTATTCTACAGATATTTTCACAGCAATTGTTCCGAGGAACTTGGTTCAATTGTGCCGCCTCTCCACATCTTTCCCCGTAGAACTAGAGCAGCTGAGAGCGCCCATGAATTTACACTTTCTCCTCCACAATGCAGAACTTCTGCTTATCAAAATTCATTTATCCCTAGAACTACTACTCTTTGGAATTCACTTCCCTCGAGTTGCTTTCCACAAACTTACAATCTACAAAAGTTTAAATCCAGTTGTTACAAAAAATTTATGAATGGAGGATGCCTTTAGGCACATGGACCTTTTTGTTTTATCTGTGTTTTTCCTTCCTCCGTTCATTGTCTCTTAAAAAACAAAACAAACAAAACAACGATTTATTCTACACGTATATGCATTACGTGTGTCTGTATGTCCGTGTGCGTGCGTGTGTGCGTGGCTACAACAGAAGTCAGAAGTTTTGCCGGTAGTGTTGCTTCTCTGCATAAAAGTAAGATAAGGAAGCCCTAAAGTTTTTATGGGAATCCCCGGCATAACTTGTTAAATTCCTTACCGCTGCGGGGAGGCATAGTTGGCTTTCCCACCGAGTTGCGGCTGTCTGTTTATATAAAGTTTAAGGGGAGAGTGGTTATACTTTTGGTATATATACAGTATATATATATATATATATATATATATATATATATATATATATAATTATATATTAGCTTCTTCCCTAGACCTCCATCAAGCTTAAAAAACACCCCCTAGACCCCTCTTCAAGGTAAATTGGTACATTTTTCGGTAGAAAAATGTCCCGGCCCAAGGCCGATTCCTCTTAAAATTACAGGCTTGCTATCGCTCGCCAGGAAAATAATCGATGGCTAAATGACACGAATGGCTTTTAAATTGACAATGCAACGGGGCGAAAGGTATTAAAATCGTCAAACTAGTGGGCCGAACGCCTTAAGATCTCGAAACTAATGTGGCTAAACACGAGGAAGAAAGTAAGATAAGGAAGCCCTATAGTTTCTATGGGAATCCCCGGCATAACTTGTTAAATTCCTTACCGCTGTGGGGAGGCAAAGTTGGGTTTCCCACCGAGTTGCGGCTGTCTGTTTAAATCAAATTTGAGGGTATATTTTTAGCTTGCTCCCTAGCACACAATCAAGAACTGGAGTTCTCGAAAATGGGCTTCAAACCTGATGGCATTCTTGAATAACAGTGTGCTGGCTTAATTATCCTGAAGTGTTGATAGCCTCTGAAGTCCTCTTTTAACTAAGTAACCTAGGCCGAATTACAGGCTTGGTATCGCTCACCAGGATAAAACCGACACCTATTGGCACGAAAGGTCTTATTATTGCAAAGAATGGGGCGAAAGGTGAATTTGTATGGAACTAGGTGAATATATATGGGAGGCGGTGATTATACTGTATGAGAGGGAGAGGTGAATAGAAAACTCTGTGAGAGAATTTCTGAGAGAGAGAGAGAGAGAGAGAGATTAGGAAGCCACTCCACTCGCATTCTTCCCCTAAGTCGATAAAAACCTGCCTTCCTTCTTCCCAAATTAACTTTTTCTTTGATAATTATACAGCTCGACACAATAGTGGCCTTCTTATATGAGGAGAGTTTTGGTTCCTCCTTTTCTATTTTGGTGTTCAGTTTGCCTTCGTTGGGGTACTCGTAGAGGGCCGCTCATGGGCTGTTTAAGGTGGGGGCAAGGGGGATTCTGGACTCCATACAGTGAATTAGAGTGGGTAAGGGAAAATGGAAAGAGAAGTACTGCCCTGGAACTAATGTCTGTGACAGGATTAGGAGATGCTAGTAGGGGACAGTTGGGTTACTGTAAATCATCTCACCTACTGTAATTAAGGGGAGGTTTTTAGTTTGGTCCCTAGATATCCTTCAAGCTTAAGATTACACCCCCTTGAGCCCCTTTCAAGATAAAATTTCCCGGCTGAAAGTCGGTTCCTCTTAAATTACAGGCTCGCTATCGCTCGCCAGGATAAAATTGACACTTGAATGGCACGAAAGGTCTTAATATGGGTTGAAAGTTCTTAAAATCGCTAAACTAATGGGGCAAACGTTTCATAATATCAAAAGCAATGGGGCTAAACATGAGGGAGAAAGGAGTCAAGAAAAAAATCCCTTAAGTGGAGATCTCCCCTTAATGTATATATGTGTTTATGGAATCTAAACCCTTAAGGGGGAATGGTTCACTTATTGAGTGATTTGTGCATGTATTCATTATTTTTTTAGTTTCCTCCCTAGACCTCCATCAAATTTAAAAAAGCATCCATTAGAGCCCCCTTCTAGATTAATGTGTAAATTTTTCGGTAGAAAAATGTCCCGGCCAAAGGCCGGTTCTTCCAACATTACAGGCTCACTATCGTTCGCCAGGGAAAAAATCGACACCTAAGTAGCACGAACGGTCTAAATATTGACGACGAAATGGGGCGAAAGGTCTTAAAATCGACTAACTAATGGGGCAAACATCTTAACATCTGAAAGCTAATGGGGCTAAACATGAGGGAGAAAGTGGTCCAGAAAACCGGCCCATCCCCCCTTAAACTGGGCTGTGTAAAGGCCTCGTCCATCAAAATTAACTGCTTATGAGTTGTATCCCGTTTCCTGACTTTTATACAGTCCCCAAGTTACTGTGAGACTCTCCACAGGCTCTTAAGGGGAGGTTTTTAGTTGATTCCCTAGACTTCCATCAAGCTTAAAATTACTCCCCCCTAGACCCCCTTTCAAGATAAATGTGAAAATTTTTCGGTAGAAAAATTTCCCGGCCGTAGGCCAGTTCCCCTTAAATTACAGGCTCGCTATCGCTCGCCAAGAAAAAATCGACACCTAAATGGCACGAATTGTCTTAAAATTGACTTAAATGGGGCGAGGGTTCTTAAAATCGTCAAACTAATGGGGCGAACGTCTTAAAATCTCAAAAACAACGGTGCTAAACATGAGGGAGAAAGGGGTCCAGAAAAAATCCTCCAGGTGGATATCTCCCCTTATATTAACCCCTTCACCGCCATTACGTAATTTTCATAGTATTCTAGTTGCCATTAGACTATTTTCTTTAGTTTAGAATCTACCTATGCGACTCAAATGGGTAAATACGATCTCAATAAACTCTCTTATAGTAACGTAGGTCCTTCTTAAACTGCATTAAATAGTATAGTTTTAGGCAGACTCAAAGGTCAAGAGGCGTCATGGTGCTGAAGAGATTAAGGGCAGCCTCCCAGAAGCTGGGTGTGCTCAACCGCCTTAGGGGGTTCTTTTCCCCTGCACAGCTTCTTGCTCTGTACAGGGGCATAGTGCGCCCTTGTATTGAGTATTGTTCACATGTGTGGGGAGGTTCCTCTCACACCGCTCTCCTAGACAAAGTTGAAAGGAAATTAACTCCCGTCCACTCACCAATTCTCTGCAATCTCTCTCTCTCCGCCGCAATGTTGCATCTCTCTCGCTATTCTATCGCTACTATAATAATCAGTGTTCCTCAGAGCTATCCCAGTGCATACCACCTCCTTTACGTAGGGCACGTGGTACCCGTCTTGCAACTCAATCCCACCCCTACTCTGTGCAACTCTCCAACCCAAGAGTGAAACGTTACTCTCAAACTTTCTTCTACTCAACATCTGAGCTCTGGAACTCTCTCCCAGAATCAGTCTTTCCCTCTTCCTATGACTTAAATTGCTTCAAACTCCGTGTGTCCAGGCATTTTGGCTCGAACGTCCCTTGATTTTGGCCCTGTCACTCTTTCAACTATGGGAGAGGCACTCGCTATAGGCAATTATGCCTTTTGCCTCCCTCAATCACATAGAAAGAAAAAAAAGGGAGCCCACCTCGCTCTTTTTCTCTTTCTCTCCCTCTCCCTTTGGCTTGTATCCATTCGGCCCCATTCAGCCTACTGTGTTAAGAGTTTTACCCCCATCCAGGTACCGCTCGCCAGCATATATGTATTTTTTTTTTGACAGCAAGCTAAATTTGTAAATTTTTTCGATAGAAAAATTTCTCCTTCGAAGCCGAATTTCTCCATGCAATGCTGGTTCGCTGTCGCTCGCCAGGAAAAAATCGACACCTGGACGGGTATAAACGTCTTAAAACTGGTGGCTGAATGGGGCCGAATGGATACAAGCCAGAGAAAGAGAGAAAAGGAGAGACAGATAAAAAAAGCAGGTGACCCCCCTTAAAAGGGTGTAAACAATTAGATTTTCCTGTATAACATTCCTAAGTTGCATAAATTGTCTAAATATATTGTACTAATAATTAAAAAAAAAAAAAAATAATTCCGAGATTGCCAGACCAATATTGCTAAAAAACAAATTGGCCCGAAAAAAGTACTCGTATGACTCGGCCTTTACCTTCGCGTTGGGGCTCAAGCAAGCAACGTCGTCTTGTCCCAAAGTTTAATTAAGTTTATAGTGTGAGGGAAGGCAAAAAGTATTGGGCCTCTACGACCACCCCTTGCAATAGGAGGCGGAGGTGTGTGTTTTCTTTGTGTTTTCTTATTTCTTTTTGTTAGCCTTAGTGCCTGTACTGTCTTTAATATTAGCAGTCTAAACGAGAGGCTTGAGTTTGGTATTTGTTTTTGCTCTTTAACCATTTGTTTGGAGTTTATTAAGGTTAGTGTGTGGTTGGCAAATATTATCTGGCATCTATGACCAGACCCTGCTGGATGATTGATATATATATATAATTTTTGTTATCTTTTTATTTTTATTTTTTTTGGGGGGGCGGGTGCAGTACCTGGTCTGTCTTTATTCTTAGCTGTCTAAATGATAAATGAGTGCGGTTAGTTTAGATTAAGTTAGTACCAATGCATTTTGTTTTGACCTTAACCATCTACTTTACGTATATTTAGCTTATTGAGAGTGTTGGTAAAAGATATTGTGCTACTATGAGCAGAACTCTCAAATATAATTCATATATACAGTATATATATATACCAGTATTTATACTACACCAACACTAGAGTCTTTGATGAATAACATAATTTGTCTGCAAAGTGTATTAAGATAACTTTAACTGTAAAATTATCTACACCTTTGTTTTATCTAAACACAAGAATTACATTGTTTGTTTTAATCCCAGAAGCATACTTAGGAATGATAAGAGAGTTTATTCATTAAATCTATCTATCTATCTATTGCCGGACTCCTTATTCCCCTTACGAGGGTGGCCATACACAGAATGCCCCCAAGCGGACCTATTCCCTGTGAGAGGGACAACCCGAGCCAGTTTAGTGAAGGACTTACAGGATTGGCCACTCAATTTAGGATCTGTCCGACTCCGAGGCCCTCTGTGTATCTTGTTTGCACTATTTTTCTACAGTGGTGTTCGGCTAATCCATCCACTAACCTGCCTTACCCTTAGGTAAGCAGTACGGATTTGTATCAGGTTTACTCCCCTAGACAGGTTGCCAACCAAGGCTGACGAGTCCCATCCACCCGGATTTGTATAAGGTTGTCTCCCCTAGATGAGTTGCCGACCAAGGCTAACTAGTCTCATATTTACTTTGTTTCAAACCATTAGCATATTAAACCTCTTCTAGCTAGATTTAGAGGATTATGTGCAGTTTAAGAAGGATCTGTGGTAGTGAAAAGGGTTAACTGAAATAGTTCGAAGCCTGTTAATTGCAGGAAGCCATTTTGAAACTGATTTAAATTGTCTAATAATAGCCAGAATAAAGCTAAAAGGACGTCACCGGTACGGAAGGGGTTAAATGGAGATCAGATGAAGAAAAAACAATAAGGTGTACACTGTACAGCAATTATTTGAATGACAATATTCTGTGTTTGCAAGAAGAACAAAAGTCATAAACATGGGTTGGCAAAAGATGACACACCAATTTGATTACTATGAGAAGGAAGTTGATAGACTAAGGGAAACGTTTCTATGGGAAGTTTTTAGTTTGATCCCTAGACCTCCATCATACTTAAAATTACACCCCCTAATCCTCTTTCAAGATAAATTGGTACATTTTTCGATAGAAAAATTTCCCGGCCGAAGGCCGGTTCCTCTTAAATTACAAGCTCGACACCTAAATGGCACGAAAGGTCTTAAAATTGACAGAAATAGGGTGAAAGACCTTATAAATCGACAAAATAATGGGGCGCACGTCTTAAAATCTCAAAGAAATTATGCTAATCATGAGGGAGAAAGGGGTCCCCTAAAAAATCCCTCAAGTGGAAATCTCTCCTTAATAAGGGAAGCTACGAGGCAAGGAAGAAAGGAAAAAAATACTGAATATATATATATATATATATATATATATATATATATATATGCGAATAACCTTCATCGATAGTCGTCAAGAAAATACCTTAGTAGCTTGTAAAAATGAAAGACTTAATCATAATGTTTAAATTAATGCTATTAAGCGGGAAGGCAGAGCAATGGACGTCAGCGAATTGGTCGAACTCTTTAGAGATAAAACAATTGGATTTTAGGAAGATCTAAGATATGTAGGGACCCAGGAAAACTATGAGAGAGAGAGAGAGTGAGAGTGAGAGAGAGAGAGAGTGAGAGTGAGAGAAAGAAAGTGAGAGAGAGATAGAGAAAAGAGAGTGTGAAAATGAGAGAGTGTGTGTGTGTGTGTGTGTGTGTGATGTGAGAGAAAGAGAAAACAAATTAGAATAATATATTCATATAACAATTTCCAGTGAAAATACTGAGGAAAACTTTGCAAAGTGGGTTGGAAAGATAGGAGAGAGAGAGAGAGAGAGAGAGAGAGAGAGAAAACTTGAAGTTCTTGTGTTTCTCTGAAACTCTTCTCCCTCATGCTTAGTACCATTAGGTACTAATGTTCGTTCCAATAGTTTGGCGGTTTTTAGATCTTTCGCCCCATTTATTTGGCAATATTTAGACCTTCCATGCCATTTATAGGTGTCGATTATTTCCTGGCAAGCGATAGCGGGCCTGTAATTTTGTAGGAACCAGTGTTCAGCCAAAATATTTTTCGGTAGAAATATTCATGGCCAACGGCCGGTTCCTGCTTGGGAGGGAAAACGGACTAATCGAACAATAGGCTACTTGTTAGGACAAAACAAACAAGATAATGAACCAAATTAATTAGTGCAGGTGACTGAACGCAATATATAGTATATTATATACAGTATATATATATAGTAAATAAATATAGCAACTGAAGGAAAGATACAAATAAGTTGGAATGAATGGATGCTTTGAATATTGAAGGAGCCAATTTGTATAATGGTGTACATGGAAGAGATTAAAGCCAAGAATCGTGAGGAAATATATTAGAACTACATCTGTCATAGCACATTTTTGCCAGTAATTGCAATGCATAAGACAAGATTCAAAGTGATAAAGCAGACGTAAAAATAGAAGAAAAACATAAGATAGGCACATTTTTGTTAGAATAGGAATCAACGTAGGAACACACACACACACATATATATATATATATATATATATACACTATACAGGTATATATATTGTATATCATTTATATTGACACAAGGGCCAGGTATTCGTATCAGTGGATTCAATAGCGCCCCCCCCCCATCCCCCCCCCCCCTTTACATTGTAAATACCCTAAACAAAATATAGTCTTCATTTACAGTATATGTCACATTAGCATTGTAAGATAAGAACAATATAAACAAACTTCCGGGAGAAACGAGAAAGGGGAAGCTCTAAAAACAAAATTAATGCAAACTCCTGAGAGAAATAGGCAAGGGAAACATGTAAACACAAACACACACTTAAAGCAAAATTCTGAGAAACACGGCAAAGGGAAAATTCTAGCAAACCAAAATAAAGAGCGGAAGTGAGAGAGAGAGAGAGAGAGAGAGAGAGAGAGAGAGAGAGAGAGAGAGAGAGAGAGAGAGAGAGAGAGAGAGAGAAATACGGCTTAATTACAGTAAAAGGAAGAAGGGGTCCAGAGAGGGAAAAAAACAATGGTGTGTAGGAGGAGCATCAGAAAAAAAAGAGAAAACAAAAAGAGAGAGAGAGAGAGAGAGAGAGAGAGAGAGAGAGAGAGAGAAAGCGAGAGAGAAACATGTGAAGGAGAGAGAGCTGATAAGAGTTCTAGATAAAAGGGACCGAGAAAAGAGGGAATGAGAATGATTGTGTGGAAGAGGATAATTGAGAAAGGAGAGCCGAAAGACAAGACTAGAGAAAGGAATGCCTATAGAAAAGAAAGAATCAAGTTTGTGAGAACGACAGAGAGAATAGGTCGATTACAAATAAGAGGCCGTGTATGGAATGAATGGTGATAACAGAGAGGAGGGAAAAGGAGAGAGATGAAGCAGAGAAACGAGGAAGAGAGATACAAAGGGTGGAAAGGGGAAACATATAGAGAAAGATAAAGCCTGTGACTGAGAGAGAGCTGATAAGAGTTCCAGATTAAAGGGACCAAGGAAAGAGGGATGAGAATGATTGTGGGAAGGACAGAAGAAATAAAACAGGGTAATAGATTGAGAAAAGAGGATGACAAGAATGGAGAGAGAGAGACATAGAGGAAAGGAGGGAGAGAGAAAGGGAGAACTAAAAAGAGGAATGAAAGGAGGGAGAGAGAAAGGGAGAACTAAAAAGAGGAATGAAAAAGAGACAAAGAGAAGAGGGAATGAGAGTGATTGTGGGAAGGGCAGAAGAAATAAAAGAGGGTAATAGACAGAGGAACGAGGATGGACAGAATGGAGAGAGAGAGAGAGAGAGAGAGAGAGAAGGAGGGACAAAGGACAGGAGGGAGAGAGAAAGGTGGAAGAGAGAACAGTAGGAAGGAAAGAAGACACACAAAGAAAGGGAATGAGAATGATTGTGGGAAGGACAGAATAAATAAAAGAGGGTTATAGGGAAAGTAAAGAGTACAAAGGAGTACAAAGGAAATCAAGCAACAACAGATCTACTGTACTGACCCCTCTAGGCTGCTTGTCCTCCAAAAACTGAGGATCAAGTGTCCAAACAGTGGTTTAGAGTGGGTAAGGGAAAATTGGCAAGGGAACTACTGCCCTGGAACTAATGTCCGTGGCAGGAAGAGGGTGGAAAGAATAGAGAGAGGGAGGGATAAAGGAACGGAGATAGATAAAAAGGAAGACATGCAAGGAGGAAAAGAGGAAGGAAAGAAGAAGATACAAAGAGAATAGGCAATAGAAGGGTTGTAACAAGGGCAGAGGTGGAGGGACAGAGAGGGAGAGGTAGACCGAATGAGAGGTGGAAGGATGGAGTGAGGAAGTACATGAACGAAGGTGGTGCTGGTTGGGGGTAGGGGCGTCGACTGACTGGGGACAGAGGTGCATGGGGGCGGTTCGTTCGTGGCCACCCCTTCGGGGATCGCGGCGTCAGGCAATAGATAGATAGATAGAACAAGGGCAGAAGAGAGAAAGAAAGAGGTAATAGAGTGTGGAACGAGTGGAGAGAGGAAGAAATACAGGAGAGAAGTGAGAGAGGAAGAGAGAAAAGGAGCGATTAAGTGAGAGAGCGAGAGAGAGAGAGAGAGAGAGAGAGAGAGAGAGGGAGAGGGAGGGGGGGAGTCAGAAACAATCAATTTTTTTTTTTTTCACTTTGACTAGCATCAAATTAACTATAACGTTTAACCAAAAAAGGAAAAGAGAAAGACAGGAAGGAAATGCAGAAGAGCGAAAGGTAAAGAAAGACTGTACATGAGAGAGAGACCCGATAAGTGTTCCAAATAAAGGGAGAAAGGAAAATGGGGAATGAAAATGATGGTGGGAAGGACAGACGGAAGAAAAGAGCGTAACAGAGACAGGAGCGAGGATGGAAAGAATGGAGAGATGGAGGGATAACGAAATGAAGGTAGAGAGAGGAAAAGAAAGAAACAATCGAGAGAAAGTGGAAGAAGACAGGAAAGAGGGGAGAAAGAAAGGAAAGAAGGAGGTGGGAAGGAAAATAAGAGAAAGACTGTGAATGAGAGAGAGGCGATAAGAATTCCAGATAAAAGGGACACAGAAAGGAGCGGATGAGATTGATGGTGGGCAGGATAAAAACGATAAAGGAGGGTTATAGAGAAAGAAGAAAGGAAAGAAGGAAGAGGGGAGGGACACGATGATAAAAGGGAGAAAGTGTAAGAAAAGCGACGAGCATAATTGATGTAAGGACCGAAGGAATACGATAATGAAATAGGGAAAGGAGGGAAGATGTAACAAATGGAGAGAGAGAGAGAGAGAGAGATAGAGACAGTAAATGGAGAGAAAGGGAAAGGGGAGATAGGAAGTATGGGAGAATAGGAAGCAATGGAGAGAGGAAGGAATAATGGAAACAAGAGAGAGATGGTCAAGATGGTGGGAATGGAAGAAGAAATAAAATATGATACTACAGGGAGAGAGAGAGAGAGTGTGAGAGAGAGAGAGAGAGAGAGAGAGAGAGAGAGAGAGAGAGAGAGAGAGAGAGAGAGAGAGAGAGAGAGAGAGAGAGAGAGAGAGAGAGAGAGAGAGAGAGAGAGAGTAAATGGAGAAAGGGGAAGGGGAGATAGGAAGTATGGGAGAATAGGAAGCAATGGAGAGAAGAAGGAATAAAGGATAACAGAGAGAGATGGTCAAGATGGTGGGAATGGAAGAGCAAAATAAAAGATGAAACTAGAGAGAGGGTGGGGGGAGATAGAGGGGGGGGGATGAAGAAAGACAAGAATACATTTGTTAAACACAGACACGGGAAGAAGAAAGGAAGAAAGGAAGGAAATGAGGACAAAGGAATGATGAGAAAGAGGTATAGATATAAAAATCACGAGTTGATGCGCAGATTTACTAACACAGAAAAGGGCAGATGAAGAAAGGTTCTACTCAAAGAAGGGAGGAAGGTGTAAAAAGGAAAGAAATAGGGGAAAGGAGAGGGAGAGGAAGAAAAGATAAATATATATATAAAACATTCTCTGTTGTGAGGAGAGGGGAAGACTGCAGAAGCGGAGAGAAGACGGAGGGATAACAACAAACACGTCAAATAAAAGAACACAATACCGTAGTAAGAGAAGAAAGCAGTGGATTCAATTTCAGATAAAAACAATCAAACAGAGATTCAAAGACGGAAGTAGATTAAGAGACACAGATCAACAGCTAAAATAAAACAGGACACAAGATTTATCAAGCGAACAAACGGAAAGGCAGAGAAGAAAGCATTATGGTGTGAACACAAACGAAAAGGAAAGCAACAAAACACGATAAATACAAGAACAAACAGAAAGGGAAAGAAGGAAGTAAGAGTCAAATACTGAACACGAACGAATATGAAAAGCAACACAACTCAATGAATAAAAGGAAAGACAAAGGAGAGAGACAGAGGAGGAAGTGGAGTCAAATACAGAACACAAACAAAATAAAAGCAAAAACACGATAAATAACATGATCGAAGAAAATAGTAAATGGACATAAAGAGCACAACGAACTGAAAACTAATAAACGCAACGAATAATGAAAAGATAAACAAAAACAGCGATAAATAAAAGGACCTAAGGAAGACAGCGATGGCAATAGAGTAAATAACAAAGCACAAACGACAAGGAAGCAGCCTCAAACAAAATCAATGAAAATACATAAAAGAAAGGCAGAGAAAGAAGCCGATTGAAATAATGGGACAGAAACGAACAGCAAAACAGAAATAATCTGATAAATAAAGGACAAAAAAAGAACAGAGAAAGAAGTAGATTGATAGACAGAACCAATCAAGACGATAGGCAAAATCGGAAACAAGACAAATTAGTAGAAAGTATAGTACAGTCGATTAAATTATAATACAGTCGATTAAATTATAGTACAGTCGATTAAATTATAGTACAGTCGATTAAATTATAATACAGTCGATTAAATTATAGTACAGTCGATTAAATTATAGGACAGTCGATTAAAGTATAGTACAGTCGATTAAAGTATAGTACAGTCGATTAAAGTATAGTACAGTCGATTAAATTATAGTACAGTCGATTAAAGTATAGTACAGTCGATTACAGTATAGTACAGTCGATGAAGGGGAGGTTTTTAGTTTGGTGTCTAGATATCCATCAAGCTATAGATTACACCCCTTTCAGCCCCTTTCAAGATAAATTTGTACATTTTTCGGTAGAAAAAAAATTTCCCGGCTTAAAGCCGGTTCCTCTTAAATTACAGGCTCGCTATCGCTCGCCAGGATAAAATCGACCCTTAATGGCACGAAAGGTCTTAAAATTGACAGAAATGGGTCGAAGGTTCTTACAATCGTCAAAATAATGGGGAGAACGTCTTAAAATTAGAAAAGCAATGGGGCTAAACATGAGGGAGAAAGGAGTCAAGAAAAAAATCCCTCAAGTGGAAATCTCCCCTTAAAATACAGAACAAGACAGACAAAGGAGGATAAACAAGTACAAAGGCAAGGCTGAGTAGGAAGTGCAGACTGCAATACAACACAAAGCATTAAGGGAGCCCACCTCGCTTTTGTCCTCTTTCTCTCCCTCTCTCTTTGGCTTGTATCCATTCGGGCCCCATTCAGCTTACTGTTTTAAGACGTTTACCCCCATCCAGGTGTCAATATTTTCCTTGCGAGCGGTAGCTAGCCAGCACATATATATTATTGTTTTGAGAGCAAACTAATTTGAAAATTTTTCTCCGCCGGATTTATCCATACATGCTGGCTCGTTATCGCTCGCCAAGAAGAAATCGACACCTGGATGGGGATAAACGTCTTAAAACAGTTGGCTGAATGGGGCCGAATGGATACAAGCCAAGGAAAGAGAGAAAAGGAGAGAATGATAAAAAAAAACGATGACCCCCCCCCCCCCCCCATAAGGGGATTATTGTATTAATTTGTTTATTATTATTTTTAGTTTCCTCCCTAAACCTCCATCACGTTTTTTAAGAAATCCCTAATACCCCCTTTTAATTAAATTTGTGCATTTTTCAGTAGAATAATCAGCCGGCCAAAGACCGGTTCATTCTAGATTGCAGGCTCGCTTCCGCTCGACAGGATGAAATGGACACCTAAATGGCCCAAAATGTCTCAAAATCGCCAAACTAATTGGGCAAATGTCTTAACATGTCAAAAGTAATGGGGCTAAACATGAGGGAGAAGATGGTCCAGAAAAAATACCCTTAAAAGAAACGAAAAGAGAGTGGGGAAAAAGGTGAAAGGAGAGGCAAAAAAGAAAGTCGATGGCGATATAGAGCGACAACGAAAGAGAGAGAACAGGACACGATCGAGCTGAATAAGAAGACAATACAAAGGCGGAAAAGGAAGTCGAAAAACGAGAACGAACGGGAACACGGGAAACATGATGCATAATAAGACACAGGCAGAGAAGAGGAGAAGATGGTGTATAAGAAAACATGACCACAACGAAGAAGACACAAGGAAGCGAGAAGAAGACACAAGGAAGCGAGAAGAAGACACAAGGAAGCGAGAAGAAGACACAAGGAAGCGAGAAGAAGACACAAGGAAGCGAGAAGAAGACACAAGGAAGCGAGAAGAAGAACAACACAGAAAGAAGTCGACTGAAATAAAGAGCAAGACCAAAAGGGAAAAACAACGAGAACAAGAGGAACAAAAGGACAGGTCGGTAAGGATATTAACCCTTTGAGTACCAGCGACGTGTATTATTTTATTTTTTCTTTCTAGCTATATTTAGATGATCTTATGCCGCTTAGGAAGGATCTGTGGTAGTTCAGAGGTTTGGGCTGTGATAGTTTGAAGCTTTATTAATTGCTAGAGGTCCTTCCTAAGCTGAATGAAATAGTCTAACAGTTGCCGGAATTTGATAAAAAGGACGTCTCTGTTACTAAATGGGTTAAAATACTGAACAATAACTAGAAGAAACACATATATAGAGCGTGGGAGGCAAAAAGAAAAAAACAGTCAGACATAAAAGGAAATATACAGGACAAAAACGAGTATAAAAAGGAAAAACAAATAACTAAGGAGACAGGAAAGAAAGACAGAAGAAAGACAAGGAATGTGAAAGGAAAGTCATTTAAAATTGAAAAGAAAAAAAGGATAATAAGGCCAACAGGAAAACAGAGAAACAAGTAAATAAAACAGTATAAACATCCCACGGTCGAGAAGGATGTATTACAGCAGATTGAGATACAGGAGAAACAACTAAAAACAAAAACATATATAATACAGTATCTTGAAACACAGAACCAAAAAATATCAGGCAAACAGGAAACAAAGAGGAAGAAAAGAACAGCAGAAAGGCCAGGGCAGGACGGCATGGAAATACAGGAGAAACAACTAAAAAACAGAAACATATAATACACTATATTGAAACACAGGACATACAACTATCAAGAAAACAGGAAACAAAGAGGAAGACAAGGACAGCAGAAAGGCCAGGGAAGGAGGGCGTTGAAATACAGGAGAAACACCTAAACAAAAACATATATCATACAGTATATTGAAACACAGGACATGCAACTATCAAGAAAACAGGAAACAAAGAGGAAGACAAGGACAGCAGAAAGGCCAGGGCAGGACGGCATGGAAATACAGGAGAACCAACTAAACAAAAACATATATAATACAGTATCTTGAAACACAGGACATACAACTATCAAGAAAACAGGAAACAAAAAGGAAGAAAAGGACAACATAAAGGCCAGGGCAGGATGGCAGGAAGGGACCGGCCGCCTCTCCCCTTTAAGCTCCAGGGACTTAGGGGATAGGGGCCGGTTTTTTGGGCTATTAATTAATGTATTCATTTATTTTTTAGTTTACTCGCTAGACCTCCATCAAGCATAAAAAAACACCCCCTAGACCCCCCCCCCCCTTCCCTTCAAGATAAATGTGTACACTTTTCGATATAAAAATGTCCATCTTATAATTACAGGAAAAAATCGACAACTACTGTAAATGGCACGAAAGGTCTTGAAATTGTCAACGAAATGGGGTGAAAGATATTAAAATCGCCAAACTAACAGAACGAACGTCTTAAAACCTCCAAACTAATATGCTAAACACGAGGGAGAAGGGTGTCCAGAAAAAAGCGAGTACTACCCCCTTAAAAGCCTCGCCTTCCTCCCTCTCCCTCCCTCCTCCCCCCTCTCTCTCCCCCCTCCCACTTCCCCTAAAAATAAAAATAAAGTAAAATAACCATATTAGGGTGGGAACCTTTTTTTGTTTTTTTTTCCTTATAAAAAAGATAAAAATAAATAAAAACTATAGTAAGACTTGGCCGGATGGAAGCGAGTGAATAGCCCTTAATTTGGGTCAGTAGTAGGTTTTATTTTATTATATATTTACTGTATTATTTATCAATTTATTGTATATGCATGTATGTGTGAGTGGGTGTGTAGATATGCCCCTATTTTGGGGATATATATATATATATATATATATATATATATATATATATATATATATATATATATATATACCGGTATATATATATATGAAGGTTTTGTTTGTGTTTTCTACGGACATTTTTCACTCATAGCTATAGAGAAACCCAGAGTTGAAATAACTTAGGTAGGACTTAACATACTGTATAATCGTGAATATACCGAATTTGGGCCGTGGAAATATAAATTAAATTCAATGAACATATCAGAGAAGGACCTACAGTAAGACTAGGCCGTGTGGAGGCGAGTGAATGGCTCTTGATTTGGGTCAGTTCCTTCTCTATGTATGGGGGTTGATGATATTATGTTCCTAATTGGGTGGAATAAATTTAGTTTGATATGGTGAACAGATAAACAAGAAGAAAACATAGAAGAACACAGATATAGAATAAGAAGATAGAGAAGAACAAAGCAGAAGATTTAATAGAGAACACTAGGCAAGAGAGAATGGGTCTTGATATAGTGAATAGATAACAGAGACATAAACACAGACGAATAATGGTAAGGAATAAGAAGAGAACATACAATAAAGCAGAAGATGTAAAAGACAAAAATCGGAAAGAGAAAATAGGCCTTGGTATAGGTCAGTATTATTATTATTATTATTATTATTATTATTATTATTATTATTATTATTATTATTATTATTATTATTATTATTATTATTATTATCATTATCAGTTATGGGGAGTTGATAATATTATGTACCGTCATTTAGGGAATACTATTACGTTATATGGAGGATAAATGTGTCCCTAATGTGGGTGTGTTAAAATGTCCATAAACTTGATGATATTTATGCCCCTATTTAAAAGGTGGTCTGGGTGGCTGATGCTTATATGGACGGATATATATATATATATATATATATATATATATATATATATATATATATATATATATATATTATCATAAATGTATATATTAATTTTGGAAGTTATTTGAGGGTTATGTGTCTCTATTTTGGACGGCGGGTGACTGAATGATTAATTATGTGCGCATACTGTGTAATATCATATACTGTATATGGAGGTGTTTGGTATTGGAGTGAAATCAATAAAACATAGAATCAATAATATACTGTGGCAAAGATAACAGTATTGTCAATGATTTATGTAGTACTTCATCAGCCTAAATGTGTGTGTGTATATATAGCCATCATGCATTTGTAATTTGGTAGTGCAAACAATTAACACATGAATAATGGTACAGTGGTTGGATGTAGAGTAAATACAGTTCCTATTTTGGGATAGAATCAAAGACTGGTGCTTTTCATTGGTGTTGAAAATAATATAAGGAATATAGATAAAGAAAAGGAATGAGAGAGAGAGAGAGAGAGAGAGAGAGAGAGAGAGAGAGAGAGAGAGAGAGAGAGAGAGAGAGAGAGAGAGAGAGAGAGAGAGAGAGAGAGAGAGAGAGAGAGAGAGAGAGAGAGAGAGAGAGAGAGAGAGAGAGAGAGAGAGAGAGACTAGCAGAGAATCAGTGGCAAGGGGAAATATATTCTGGTTAATTAAGTCCATTGTTCGTGTTCTTTAATTAAGTCCATTGTTCGTGTTCTTTGAGGGTTGTGTACTTTTGGCATTGTTCTTTTATCGGACGTAATGGTGTTCGTTGTTCAGTCCTCGCACAATTTGTCATTTTTGTTCTGCAGTTGACGACATTTGTATTAAATTATGTATTCCTCTGTTAGACGATATTAATAGTATTCTCTGTTCCTGAATATTCTATATTTGATGCCATTCATTGTTATTTATTTATGTGTGTCCTGTATTTTAATGTGACTATATATATACTGTATATATATATATATATATATATATATATATATATATATATATATATATATATATATATATATACTGTATATATATATATATATGGGTTCGAATCCTGGAAGGATCGCGTGCATTAATTAATTTTATATGGAGGGTTATTGGTGTTACGAAAGATGTTGAATCTAATATAAATCGGTTCAAGAATATTTCTTAGCGAGTTTGGTCCTATGTGATCATAAAAATTTCTTTCCTCTCGTATAAGCATAAGCTATTCAGTTGAGTCCAGCACATGGTTAGATTGCTGTACAGTGTTTGACAAATGAATATTAATCGTTGTCGTGTGTTGTACTGATAAATGTCTTGATAATGTAATGGTTAGAGCGTGTGAATTCTGCATAAGCTATCATGGGTTTGAATCCGGGGAGGATTACGTGCTTTCATTAATTTCATTTATGGGAATTATTGGTGTTACAAACGATGCTAAACATATTTTAGGAGGAACCAACCTTCGGCCGGGGCATATTATTCTAGCGAAAAATGTACAAATATATCTCGAAGTTTGGCCTTGGGAGTGATTTTTAAAGATTGATAGAGAGCTCGGGAGCAAATGAAAAAATATTACATAAATAATTAATCGATCAATAAGTAAACCCTCCCCCCTAAATCATTTCCGTACCGGTGCCGCTCATATAACTTCATTCTTGCTATTATTAGGCGATTATATTTTCAGTTTTAAAAGGGCCTCCAGCAATTAACTGGCTTCCAACTATCTCATTTAACCCTTTTGACTACCACAGATTCTTCTTAAGGGGTGGTATTCGGTTTTTCTGGACTTCCTTCTCCCTCGTGTTTATTCCCATTAGTTTTGAGATATTAAGACGTTCGGTCCATTAGTTTGGCCATTTTTAGACCTTTTGGCCCATATATGTGCCAATATAAAGATATTTCATGCCATTTAGGTGTCGAATTTGTCTTGGCGAGCGATAGCAAGCCTGCAATTTACGAAAAACTGGCCTTCGGTCGGTGAAATTTTCGGTAGAAAAATGCAAAAATTTATGAAAAATTTAAGTAAATGAATAGGCCTACAGAAAGAAAAATATACCTCACCTTAACTGCACTTATCCCAGGTGTGTGCCTTGGCAGTAATTAACGGAAACGAAGTTCTTATAAATGTGTTTGTGTTCTTGCTGTGCTACATACAATTGAATTACGCTGAATAAAATTGCCTCTAATTGAATACATGATGGTATAGAGTTAAACTACACGCAGACTTTTCGTGCCACACAGTAAATACATACAGGTACACACCAGGTAAATAAAATACATACAGGTACACACCAGGTAAATATAATCAAGTTGGTATATGGGAAGTGATATACCTTTGATTTTGTGATATACCTTTTACACTTAGATTTCTTGATTTGTTTCTAAGTAGCACGCATAAGCTTGTAGTTAGCATACACAAGCAAACATTATCGTATGTTTCAAAGAATGGATAAAAAACACCATCTGAGGAAGAGCACTTTATTGACACCGTTTCGCAGATAGCTTCATCAGGTCACTCAACATGTTTCAATGCGTATAGTAAAAAATAAATACAAAATATTATATATACCGTATTATATATATATATATATATATATATATATATATATATATATATATAATATAAAATAACCTAGCACTCTGGAAACCACGGGGGGAAAACACGGCAAAAATGGAATCGGGGATGCAAAACTAACGGGGAAAGTATTGACTGCAAAAATGGAGGTGAAATGGAAAGCTCGCACAAAAATGACAAACACCAGAGCGAAACCGAAGAGCAAAAACCAAAATAAGAACTTTGACAAAAATGGGAAACGCACCGAACAAAGAAAAATGGCAAAAAGGGGTTGGAACAGACATAAAAGCTTTAAAAAGAGGGGCCGAACAGACATAAAAGCTTCAAAAAGAGGGGTCGAACAGACATAAAAGCTTCGAAACCTCGAAAAAGAATGGGAATCAAAAGAGAAGGACATTAACCAGTTGCACAGAAGGTTCGATAATACTACTCGAGAAGGTAAGGGAGCCCATCTCGCTTTTTTTTTCTCTTCCTCTCCCTCTCTCTTTGGCAAGTAATCAATTCGGCCCCATTCAGCCTACTGTTTTAAGACGTTTACCCCCATCCAGGTGTTACTGGCGAGCGGTAGCGAGCCAGCATATATATATATTTTTTGTTTTGACAGCAAGCTAAATTTATAACTTTTTCGATAGAAAAATTTCCGGATTTCTCCATACAATGCTGACTCGCTATCGCTCGCCAGGAGGAAATCGACACCTGGATGGGGATAAACGTCTTAAAACAGTTGGCTGAATGGGGCCGAATGGATACAAGCCAGGGAAAGAGAGAAAAGGGGAGAAAGATTTAAAAAAAAAGCAGGTCACCCCCCCTTAACATTTGAAAAAAGGACTGAACATTGATCCCTTCAAAAGAACGACGTCTTTGTAAATTACATGCTGCCTATAGTATAAAATAAATAGATCAATGAATAAATATGTAAGTAAATATATACAAATATAACATATATTGGAAGGACGTCTATCCATTAACAGGCTACATACTATCTCAACTGATCTTTTTCTATCTATCTATCTACCTTATAAGATACATATTTTCTCTCTCTCTCTCTTCCCCCCCTTCTTTCTCTCTTTCTCTCTCTCTCTCTCTCTCTCTCTCTCTCTCTCTCTCTCTCTCTCTCTCTCTCTCTCTCTCTCTCTCTGTATATGTGTGTGAGAGTGCTTACCTAACTATCCCACACACATATATTTTTCTCCGTTCCGAAAAGAAGCTACTTAATTGGCTGTCATTTTTGTTTCCGCGAAGTCCAACGAACGCAAATACTTAATGGTCTCACGGTTAAATACTGGCGACTTTTACACGAGGAGAGAGGGCTTGTAATTGGCTATTTACAGGGAGGAGGTTAACTGTGTATCTGTTTATGTTAACCCTTAGAAGATACAATACGCATTCTGATTTTTGGCTATTAATAGACGATTTTATCCTGATTGGGAAGGGTATGTGGAAGTCAGAGGGTTGAGACAGTGTTTACCCTTATCATTTCCCACCAATTCTTCCCAAATTGTATAAAATCGTCTAATGATAGCCAGAATAAACTGTCAAAATGTGATATAATATTCAGAGGGTAAATTTCGGTTCTTTGCGGACGATTTTCATTATTTTGCCGTTATTCAAAAGCATTGTTAGACCTTACTTTGAATATGGCTTTCAGTTCTCGTCCCCGTATCTCAAGAAAGATATTAAAAGACTCGAGTAAGTGAAGCGTAGAGCAACTAAGCTAACCCCCTTTCTGAGAAGCAAGCCATATTATAAAAGATTATAAATATTAAATTTGTTTTCGCTAAAGAAAAGGAGGTTACGAGGCCAACTTATCGAGTGTTTTAAGATACTTAAAAGTTTTGACAGAATAGATATCAATGCACTGTACACGATTAATAACAATGCTGCAACCCGAGGTAATGGAAGGAAATAAAAAGAAAGGAAGGCATGCATGACTTCACACAAAACGTCTTCACATCCAGTGTTGTCAAAGAGTGGAATAGTTTAGCAAAGGAGGTGATCAATAGTAATTCAATTGATACGTTTAAGGGGAGGCAGACCGTTTAAGGGGAGGCAGACCGTTTAAGGGGAGGCAGACCGTTTAAGGGGAGGCAGACCGTTTAAGGGGAGGCAGACCGTTTAAGGGGAGGCAGACCGTTTGTTTGGTCCATTAATTAATTTATTCATATATTTTTTTAGTTTCCTCCCTAGACCTCCATCAAGCTTAGGACAAAAAAAACCTAGACCCCCCTTCAAGATAAATTTGTAAATTTTTCGGTAGAAAGATATCCCGGCCGAAGGCCGTTTCCTCTTAAAATTGCAGGCTCGCTATCGCTCGCCAGGAAATAATCGACACCTAAATGGCACGAAAGGTCTTAAAATTGACAACGAAATGGGGCGAAAGGTGTTAAAATCGCCAAACTAATGGGCCGAACGTCTTATAATCTCAAAACTAGTGAGGCCTAAACATTAGGGAGAAGGGGGTCCAGAAAAAACGGTCTGCCTCCCCTTAAGAAGAGACTGGAAGAACATCTGATGAGGGATTCGATAAATATGAATGAATCAGGAAGTAATAATGTAAGCGTAAGTTCCCTTTCAGATTAATTTCTTTCTTTCCAATATATATAAACTTTCCTTGTGGCCATTTCCTGCCCCATAAGGTTACGCTTCATCCTAGTCTCCGGTACGGCTGTTCAGGGGATGGGAGCGGAAGATGGTGAGAGAGCCTTCTACTTTGCCGTCCTATTCTTCTACTATAAACTATTTCTGTAAGCGTTGTTTCCACATAGCGATTTTGATAATTTAATTTGACTTTATATTGTCCTTGTCCCAATTTTGGTTTGTTTAGTTTGCAAGTTTTACATTTTAATTAATCTAGTAGTATTATGGCTGGACCACCTATACCCTGTTCATTATAATTAGGCCAGACATTACCACACTTATTCCCTGGCTGACTCTTCCCAAATAGTATAATTATATTTTAGCCTAAATACTCTAGTTATTTTGGAATAATACAGGTTAGTTTGTCAAGATGGTTGGCCTAGTTATAATGAAATAGGCTATAGTAGGGCCCCCAAGGTCTGTGTGGTCCGAGTATCTGTGTAACTCCGTGTAACTCCATTATCACACTGTAAACATCAGCTTGTCACGCCGATTAGATTAAACCCGCGTCTTTTATGAGAAGCTGTCCAGGATATCAGATTAAGGGGGGTGACCTGTTTTTGTTCTGTCCTTTTCTATCTTCCTCTTGTATCCATTTGGCCCCATTCAGCCTACTGTTTTAAGACGTTTATCCCCATCTAGGTGTCAATTTTTTACTGGTGAGCGGTAGCGAGCCAGCATATTTTTTATTTTTGTTTGACAGCAGGCTAAATTTGTACATTTTTCGATAGAAAAATGTCTCCGGCGAAGCCGGATTTCTTCATATAATGCTGGCTCGCTATCGCTCGCCAGGAAGAAATCGACACCTAGATGGGGATAAATGTCTTAAGATAGTTGGCTGAATGAGGCCGAATGGATACAAGCCAGAGAAAGAGAGAAAAGGACAGAAATAACAAAAAGCAGGTCACCCCCCTTAACGCCGCCTATATTATGGCGACATCGATCTTTAACCCTTTCTCTACCGGGGTTGTCTTTTTCATTTTACTCCAACTATATTTAGAGGATTTTGTGCAGCTTTAGAAGGATCTGTGGTGGTAAAAAGGGTTAAGTGAGATAGTTCGAAGCCTGTTAATGGCTGGAGGCCCTTTTGTAACTGAATCAAAGCGTCTAATAGTAGCCAGCATATAGTTAAAAGATCGTCGCCGGTATAGAAGGGGTTAATATATTCTGATCAAGGTGAGGTGATCTTTAATATATTCTGATCAAGGTGAGGTGATCTTTAATGTATTCTGATCAAGGTGAGGTGATCTTTAATGTATTCTGATCAAGGTGAGGTGATCTTTAATATATTCTGATCAAGGTGAGGTGATCTTTAATGTATTCTGATCAAGGTGAGGTGATCTTTAATGTAATCTGATCAAGGTGAGGTGATCTTTAATATATTCTGATCAAGGTGAGGTGATCTTTAATATATTCTGATCAAGGTGAGGTGATCTTTAAATTCTGATCAAGATGAGGTGATCTTTAATATATTCTGATCAAGGTGAGGTGATCTTTAATATATTCTGATCAAGGTGAGGTGATCTTTAATATATTCTGATCAGAGTTAGGTGATTGTATTCAGCTTTGGAAGGTTAGCTGTGAACCAAAGGGATACACGTCATGCTATTAAGAACACAAGGAAGAAAGGTGCCACGTTAAGAGGTTAATAGTAAGACATTAAGGCCATAATGGCTTGATGCTCAAAATCTGAATATGTTGTGAAAGAAGTGGTCTTGTGTCGCCCCCCCCCCTCCCCCCCCCCCCCCCCAAAAAAAAAAAAAAATATATATACTGTATATATATATATATATATATATATATATATATATATATATATATATATATATATACCGGTATACAGTATATAATATTATACTGTATATTGGGTGTGACAGAGTGGTCTTGTCACTGGACTGGTAATCCAGTGGTTCGAATCCCATTATGTCAATGGGAAGATATTATTGGGATGGAATTTGTGCTGTACCTACAGTAGTTTCAGTGCATTACCACAGCACACCGAAATGCCAAAATAATACCTTCATTGTTCCCTGATTAAATAGCATTGTATGAATATTCCCATACTCAAAATATGCTACAGGGGGGCAATGCCTAGTGAGTTAATTGCTCAATAGGTGGCGTTCTGAGAGTGAGGGTCCGAGTCTGGGGATGGGACGTTGAAGCGCAGAGGTGAAACAGCTTCAGAGATAGGGCTGCTTCGAGCCGCGAATGGGTGCTTCGCATGTCTCACTCCCTAGACTGGAACAAGATCTCACGGGCCTCACCGTGTTCAGCGGTGGAGTGTACAGGCTCTGAGCTCCCGAGAGGGAGTAGTTGGAATATAGAAAAAACAAAATGAAAAAATAAAACATATATATATATACTGTATATACGTATATACTGTATACTGTATATATATATATACTATATATTATATATATATATATATATATATATATATATATATATATATATATATAATACTGTATGCATACTTGATACATATTTATCTTATTGGTACTCACTAGATATTTTGGTACTAGGTTTATTGGTACTCACTAGATATTTTGGTACAAGGTTTATTGGTACTCACTAGATATTTTGGTACTAGGTTTATTCGATTCTTATTAATTCCTTAATTTTGATGCCACTTTAACTATATTCTAGACAACCTTAGATGGCTATACTCAGCTTTCTAAGATACTCTCCAGCCTTAATGAAATGAATATAATTATTATTATTTTTTATTAATATCAATTCCAAAAGAGATACTTCAGTATTACATATTTTACCAAATGCAGCAGATTCAGTGTGTTGAGTAACGATGGGAGTATGGATGAAAAAGTGCGGGAGATGGTGCAACAGGGGAAAGAGGGTTGTAGGAACGCTGAAAGCAGTCATAAGGAATAGGGTGGTCAGCATGGAAGTATATAAGTCCTTGCATGACCGTTGACATTGACTTATGGGAGCGAAGCATGGACGTTGGTGGAGAGACTCAAATCAGGAGTGAGAGGGATGGAAATGAGTTACTTGAGAAGTGCGTGTGGAGTTACATGGAGGGATAGACAGATGAATGATGAAGTACGAGAGCGGTGTGGTGTGGTTGTAGATGAGTTGGAAAGTGTGAAAAGCAACACCTTGAGATGGTTCAGCCATGTGGAACGTATGGAAAGCAAGAGAATGACCAAAGAGAGTGTACGAGAGTGAGTTGGAAGGACAGAGAGGGAGAGCTGATCGAGAGAGAGGTGGAAGGATGGAGTTGAGAAGCATATGCATATTGGATCGGAGGAGGGGCGTCAACTGACTGGGGACAGAGATGCATGGGGGCGATTCGTTCGTGCCCACCCCGTCGGGGATCATGGTGTCTGGCAATAGATAGATAGATAGATAGATAGATAGATCAGATTTTGGATTCAAGAGGAGAATCTTGTTCTGATTTTATTCTATATTTTTATTTTTCTCAGTTGGTATATGCTTACTATATGTGTGTGTGTGTGTGTGTGTGTGTGTGTGTGTGTGTATATAGAACAAAAATAATAGTATAACTAGATTAAGGCTGTACATATGTGGCTTGACTTCATAATGTTTCATCATTCCTACTATCATATATTTTTCCTCTTACATTTATGAGGGGAAGGGTATATACGTGGGGGTCTATTTTGGTCTCTGGTCTTTTTGTGCTCGGTCTTTTCATTTGCCTAAGCTTTGTGACGGCTCGGCGGACCACGAGATTATTATATGCAATCTAGTTCCGAATATTTGTAGCGCAAGCAAGATTTCCAGCTTTTAAAGATTGTTCACATTAGGTCCCCGGAAGAAGCTTATTCCACTCTAGATTGCAATTTTTGTTGGGAGGGGAAAGGGGGGGGGGGGGGGGGATATTTTGTTTACCGAAAAATGTACAAATTTATCTTGAAGGGGAGTTTAGGGGTGTTTTTTTACATATTCATGGACTTCTAGGGAGGAAACTAAAAAAAATTATATAAACAAAATAAATAAATACACAGATAAATACGCCCATCTCCCCTTAACCTTTTTTGTACCGGCGACGTCTATTTAATTTGATGTCAGCTCTACTTAAATGATCTTGAGCAGCTTAAGAAGGATTTGTGCCAGTGAAAAGTGTTAAGTGAGATAGTTCGAAGGCTGTTACTGGCTGGAGACTGCATAATATCGTCTAATAGCAGCCAGAATATAATGATAAAGCCGTCGCCGGTACAGAAGGGGTTACACACGTACACAGCTGTTCCAATGTTCTTTGTATATAATTAATTATAGACTTTTCCATAGACAACGACAGCCTGGAGAAGAAAAAAAATAGATTAGTTCAAGTCAATTTCAGGACCAGTTCGCCATTAGCTATTAAGATTAGTATATATATATATATATATATATATATATATATATATATATATGTTTATTTATAATTTATTTTCCTCCCCATACCTCCATCAAGGTTAAATAAATACCACCCCTTTCGAGAAAAATGTGTGCATTTTTCGGTAGATAAATGCACCGGCCAAAGGCCGGTTCCTCCTAAAATGCAGGTTTGCTATTACTTGCCAGGAAAATATTAACACCTTAATTGCACGAAAATTCTTAATATTGACAAAGAAATAGGTTGGAAAGTATTCAATTTGTTAAACTAATGGGACCAACGTCTAATATTTTCAAAACTAAAACATTAGGGAGAAGTGGATCCAGAAGAAGAAGAAAACTTAACCAGAACAAACCAATACTGTTAGCATAGTTAGGTAAAGTTATGTTTTAAGGACCTAAAATTGTTACCCCTTTGGGGATCATGACGCGCTTTGACAGCATATTGTGGCTACCATTAGACGATTGTATGCACCTTAGAAAAAGAATATGTGGGAATAGAAAAGGTAAAGACTATCTCGATTAATCTTCTGACTTCCATATACCCTTCCAAATCTGAATAAAAGCGTCTAATGATAGCCATAAAAAACAGTTAAATGCATAATGAATCTGTAAAGGGTTACGTCGGCCCTGGTTGAGATACACTCGTTGAAAAGATCCACTGATTAAGGAATCCAGAAACATATCATTGTAGACCTTGCATCGAACCCTGGCTGGGGCATGTCACAAAAATATAAATATGTATGGATCGTCGGAAATGAGTTGCATAAAATAATCTCGCTGCCCACGCCTCTCAATGTCTGTTGCATCTTTCATATTACGCCAAAGCATTGCCACCTTGTAATGAAACTTTTTTTATTTTTTTATTTATTATATTTGTTTTTCCTCTCTTGCCTTATCTCGTGTTATGAATATTTTCTTGGGGTGGAATATTGCCTGATGTGAATACGGTAAATGTTTGTATATTCTCGCATGATATACATTGTATATGTATATATTTTTATTACAGGAATACATAATATGATAAATATAAATTACGCTCTCTTGTCGTTCTTTAATTATTATTATTTGTTGTTTATGTTTAGGTGGAATGCAGGTTGATACGAGTAGATGATATTACGTTGGTTTGGTATTAAGAAATGTTGTATTCTTATTTGCTGGAGAAGGAATGTTTGACAAACATTTTGTTCCCCTAATATTGGCGTTATATTATATGGCGGAATGTTACCGGATGTGACGAGATATATTTGCTATATTGTTGGTTTGGTCTATTATTGGTTAGTCATTGTATTTGCTATATTGTTGGTTTGGTCCATTATTGGTTAGTCATTGTATTTGCTATATTGTTGGTTTGGTCTATTATTGGTTAGTCATTGTATTTGCTATATTGTTGGTTTGGTCTATTATTGGTTAGTCATTGTATTTGCTATATTGTTGGTTTGGTCTATTATTGGTTAGTCATTGTATTTGCTATATTGTTGGTTTGGTCTATTATTGGTTAGTCTACGTTAGTCATTGTATTTGCTATATTGTTGGTTTGGTCTATTATTGGTTAGTCTACGTTAGTCATTGTATTTGCTATATCATTAATTTGCTTTCTCGCTCTACTTATTTATTAACTTTTCCAGCTATTCCTAATATATATATGCAGTATATGATTGTTTTATACAGTAGTAGTTCCTTTCTTTTAAGACCTTTAGTTTTCTAATAATTTCGTGAAGGTATCTACGCATTATATTGATTCTTCAGTAAAGGATATGTGCCACAAATATATATGTGTTGTCATTCTTGCATATATCTAAGCTTGAATAATTTAGAGGCGACATAATATATATATATATATATATATATATATATATATATATATATATATATATATATAGAGAGAGAGAGAGAGAGAGAGAGTGAGATTACAAAAGTGTATTACTTGCCTAATCATAGACAGAATACACGAAAGCATGTTTCATGGTATGCAATAATGGTTAGAAACAAAATAGTAAATGTATTTCCTCTTGTTTGCCTGAGGGGTTAAGGGGAGGTATTTAGTTTGTTCCCGACGTTTTCATCAAGCTTAAAATTACACCCCCTAGACCCCCTTTCAAGGTAAAGTTGTACATTTTTCGGTAGAAAAATGTCCCGGCCGGAGGCCGGTTGCTCTTATATTACAGGCTCGCTATCGCTCGCCAGGAAAAAATCGACACCTTAATGGCACGAAAGGTCTTCAAATTAACAGACATCGGGCAAAATGTCTTTAAATGTCCAAACTACTAGGGCGAACGTCTTAAAATCTCAAAAGCAATGGGGCTAAACATGAGGGAGGAAGGAGTCCAGAAAAAAATCCCTCAAGTGGAAATCTCCCCTTAATATACTTTGATAATGGTGTGATTGTTATAACCTAAATGTAAACATACCATTGTACTGTCCTATGTGTCAACACTCATAACTTTACTATAGTCGGTTATAGGTGAGGGTAAGCTGATTCCCTTCGACCCTAATTTGTCGATAACTAATAGACAGAAATTAAACTGCTTATGTCTCTGTATCCAATTATTGCGAAGTATTCCTAAATGCCGCCATATTATACCATCAAATCTTTGCAATAGCTGGGTAATCAAGATGGGGACATGACAATTTTGTTTTGTTAACTATAATACCAAATAATATACACCACCACCAGCAAATATACAACACCACCAGCAAATATACACCACCACCAGCAAATATACACCACCAGCAAATATACACCACCACCAGCAAATATACAACACCACCAGCAAATATACACCACCACCAGCAAATATACACCACCAGCAAATATACAACACCACCAGCAAATATACAACACCACCAGCAAATATACACCACCAGCAAATATACAACACCACCAGCAAATATACACCACCAGCAAATATACAACACCACCAGCAAATATACAACACCACCAGCAAATATACAACACCACCAGCAAATATACAACACCACCAGCAAATATACAACACCACCAGCAAATATACACCACCAGCAAATATACAACACCACCAGCAAATATACAACACCACCAGCAAATATACAACACCACCAGCAAATATACAACACCACCAGCAAATATACAACACCACCAGCAAATATACAACACCACCAGCAAATATACAACACCACCAGCAAATATACAACACCACCAGCAAATATACAACACCACCAGCAAATATACAACACCACCAGCAAATATACAACACCACCAGCAAATATACAACACCACCAGCAAATATAGGTGTTATTTAGTTTATCGCTTTCCATAATGAAAGGAAGAACATGGTGTGATAAATGTGCATTGCATGTAATAGAAAACGGCGCACGTTAATTATATATTTTCAGTTTCTTACTACCACTGAATAGTATAACATTCCACTAGAAGATAAAGTTTGTTATTTGTAATATTCCTGTTACCATGAGGAGAAAATAAAGTATGAGTTGTGTGTATTGCGTGCGGTCGAACAGTAAACCATATGTATTTCCATGTATTTCCATGTATTTCTATGTATTTCCATGTATTTCCTCCATGTATTTCCATGTATTTCCATGTATTTCCATGTATTTCCATGTATTTCCATGTATTTCTATGTATTTCCATGTATTTCCATGTATTTCCATATATTTCCATATGTTTCCATGTATTTCCATGTATTTCCATGTATTCAGGTTGCTCACGAACACGTACTACAACAGAAATATATTAGTTAGTGACTCGTGTTGCAAAATTGATATACAAAGGTGTCCTTAAGGGGAGATATCCACTTGAAGGATTGTTTTTCGGACCTCTTTCTCCCTCATGTTTAGTTCCATTAGTTTGTCGATTTTAAGAACTTTCGCCCCATTTCTGTCAATTTTTAGACATTTCGTGCCATTTAGGTGTCGATTTTTTCCTGGCGAGCGATAGCGAGCCTGTAATGTAAGAGGAAACGGCCTTCGGCCGGGACATTTTTCTATCGAAAAATGTACAAATTTATCTTGAAGGGGGTCAAGGGAGTGTAATTTTTAAGCTTGATGGAGGTCTAGGGTACAAACTAAATACCTCCCCTAAAGGTTTCTAAATACCCCTGATGGTAACAAAGGCTTTAAAGTATCCCCAATAGGCTCAAAATCGCGTCATATGTCGGAGAGGGTTAACATGGATGAAATCGTCTAACAGTAATCAACATAAAATTAAAAGGACGGCACTGGTACTGAATTGGTTAATGCCAAGTGTCAATAATCAACACCATAATATTTCACTACAGAATTCTCCAAAATAACCGCGAAATGTTGATGGGAACACTTTGCAATCCACTGCCAGCTGAAAGTAAATAGTGATCGAAGACGCATGTTCACAAGTTCACCCCAAGCTGAATAAAAAGGTTTAATGATAGCCAGAACAAACGGTCAAAACGTTTAATGATAGCCAGAACAAACGGTCAAAACGTTTAATGATAGCCAGAACAAACGGTCAAAAACGTTTAATGATAGCCAGAACAAACGGTCAAAACGCCGCGTCACGTTCCTCAAAGGGTCTAGTTCCTCCTGTTGCGTAATGAGAAGTAAATATAGTGTGATTAGAGAGAGGTGGCCATTAGTAAACGCATGGGGGCAAAGGGGGGAGGGGGGGGGTGTCTGGACCCCCCCCCCCCTCCCCCTTCTCCCTCAGGTCCAGCCCCGTTAGTTTTGACATTGTTTGACGTTCACCCCATTAGTTCGGTGATTTTAAGACTTTTCGCCCATTTCTGTATACATTTTAAGACCATTTGTGCCATTTAGGTGTTGATTTTTTCCTGGCGAGCAATAGCGAGCCTATAATCTAGGAGGAAACGGGCTTCGGCCGGGACGTTTTCCTACTGGAAATTGTACAAATATATCTCAAAAGGAAGTCTTAGGAGCGTTTTTATCTGACTTTATGAGGGAAATGAGGATCTAATAAAATATATAAATATAATATAATAAGGAATTCGACTCTGAGATTAAGTTATTATGTAAACCCTCTTGTTGCGTGATAAAAAGTAAATATGATTATTATGATTACAGTATTATGTATATTGCATGGAAGAAACTATTAAGTATTATGCATTTCTATATAGTCAGTTTTGTCCACACCAACACCGAATAAAGAGTTGCTGGAACTCCTGCTTCATTTGCTTGGCTTCCCTGACTGTTTGTGACTCGCCTACATAAAATGTAATCCAGCTAGCTCTCACATTTCAGCTCCTCTTATTCATTTCACTACAATAAACAAACACACCACATTTTGTTCTAATTTACCAATACAGATGTTTAATTTGGCTCTCTATCACTCCTTCAACTTTGGGGGAGACACTTGTTAGAGGCAGCTTTACCTTTTGTCTCCTTCATACACATAAAATAAACACAAATTTCATTAACATTTTAATACATTACTTTACTTTCAGTGTTGGAGAATACACTTCCTTATAGTATATTGGATATTTTTAAACGATTGTATTAAGATTTAGAAGGATCTGTGGGAGTTTGAGAATTAAGCAAGATCATTTTTACCCCTCTGTTCAAGATCCGTTCAACACTGCATAATATTGTCTAATGCTAGCCCCAATATACTATAAGGAAGTGTATTCTCGGCACTCTAAACTCTTCTATGCGCAGGTTTTCTCTTAGAACGTCATCATTGGACTACGATGGACTACCATAAGAAGATACTGCTAAAACTCGTCATAATTCTTAAATGATCAATTACTGGTATTGAATAATAAAGACAAATATTATAAATATAATGTAGCATACATTATTATACAACAAAAGTACGCATGATTAAATCCGGTATTCTTAACCCTTTGAGTACCGCGACGTCTTTTTAATTTTATTCTAGCTATATTTAGATGATTGTGTGCAGTTTGAGAAGGATCTGTGGTAGTAAAAAGGGTTAAGGGAGATATTTCGAAGCCTGTTAATTGTTGGAGGCTCATTTTAAACTGTATAAAATAGTATAATAGTAGCCAGAGAAAAGTTAAAAAAGACGTCGGTGGTAGTAAAGAAGGGGTTAAGAGTCTCACATTGGAGTTGTATTATTTCACCTCCACATCAGCACCGAATAAGAGAGGCCATTAGACTAAGTGATAAAGTTACGTATTTAATTTCCGAGATTGCCCCCTTGTCCACGATGAGGTATTTTGACTTATTTTATCTTGACTGTATATCAAATTTATTCGTCTCATACTTATTTACTTTCATTTTAGGCGTCTGGCGTTGTATCTATAATATTTCAACTCACGAACACCAAATAAAAAAAAACCCATTACACTAAAAGACAGAGTTATCGTTTAATTTCCGGGATTGCATGATGATGTAAAATAATCTATCTATCTATCTATCTATCTACTGCGCTAAGGACTTTTTGCTTAATGTTTATTACTTAAATAACTCTGTAAAAAGTGTATATACTGTATATATATATATATATATATATATATATATATATATATATATCTTTTTATGAAATAAAATAATGACTGACTAACTATCTATCTATTTATCTATATACTCAGGCCCAATCCCCACTTTTCCTATATATATATTTTTTTTTTTTTTTTTTTTTTCTTTTGGGTGGGCTGACTCAAGACATTGCATGATGAAGTATAATGATAGTGTGATATATTTTCCTATCACTGTATACCAAAAGCAAACATATTTATTGTCATATTCTCAGGCTCCTCATATTGTTTTGTTTTAACAATTTCACCTCCTCTCACACACACACACACACACACACACACACACACACACACACACACACACACACACACACACAAATAAATATAATAAATAGATAAAGATAAATTAATACATACACAAAAATAGAATACATCAAATTTAAATATATAAAAAATACATACAACATATACAGTATATAAAAATAATACAAAAATATATAAAAAATACATACAACATATTCAGTATATAAAAATAATAAAAAAATATAAAATTAAAACATATCTATATAAAACATGCAATTGGACTAAAAGATAAAGTCATTATTTAACTTCCGGTGATTCTTGCTGATGATAAACTAAGGTGTGAATCCCTGGCCAATGTGAGAATCGTGATCATTACCGCCCACTCTCACACGCACGCCAGGGAGGAATATATATACTTTGTTAAGGGGATATGGCTCGTTTTGCTGGTCCCCTTTCTCCCTCGTGTTAAGCCCCATTTGTTTTGAGATTATAAGACGCTCGGCCCATTAGTTTGGCGATTTTAACACCCTTCGCCCCATTTCGTTATCAACTTTAAGATCTTTCGTGCCATTTAGGTGTCGATTATTTTCGTGGCGAGCGACACCGAGCCTAATATTTTAAGAGGAATCGGCCTTCGGCCAGGAAATCTTTCTATCGAAAAATGGACAAATTTATCATGAAGGGGGTTCTAGGGGTGTTTTTCCGAGTTTGATGGAGGTCTAGCGAAGAAACTAAGAAATAAAGGAATAATTGAATTAATAGCCAAAAAAACAAAACAAATCAATCTCCCCTTAACACTATGTGGCCCAACGAACAGTTGCACGTACTGTATATTCTAATCAACAATGTTATCGATATCCAAATTTATCTTTTCCTCAGGCACAGGAATTTTACTGAAAAATAAGGGTTAAGCATGAGGGAGAAAGGTGTCCAGAAAAACGACCCCTCTCCCCTTAACCGTATATTAGTTTCGTATTTGTTGCATTACGTATCGGTACATTAATTGTTGCATTACGTATCGGTACATTAATTGTTGCATTACGTATCGGTACATTAATTGTTGCATTACGTATCGGTACATTAATTGCTAAGGGATTCCATTATTCCCTAGGTGAGCAACAAAGGACTATGCTACGTTTGGTGGTCAGGTCAGGTCAGGTGAGGGTATTGAGGGATAAGCCTTTACATCGGCACCTCGTAGCTACTTTTCAAAGAGTTTTGAGAGGAAGTAGGGGTGTTGGAGAGAGAGGAAGGTGTTGGAGTGGCTTTGTTGTGAGTGTTAGTCTGTGTACGGTGGTGTGCGGCGGAGTAAGCGAGGGCAGTATCGCCAATTTAGCTACTTTTCCGCTAGATCTAGAGGCATTTACTTCAATCTACAGGCACATTTTCACATCTAGCAACATGAATTCGAGTGATATTCTGTCGATTTTAGCTATTTTGGGGCGATATTCTGTAGATTATAGCCATTTTGGGAGCGATATTGTAGAGATATTCCCTTATTTTAGCGATTTTCGGTATTTATCTCTCTCTCTCTCTCTCTGGGTTGTATCTATTTGGCCCGATTCAGCCTACTGTTTTAAAACGTTTATCCCCATTCAAGTGTCGATTTTTTCCTGGTGAGCGGTAGCCAGCCAGCATATTTTCCTGGTGAGCGGTAGCCAGCCAGCATATGTTTTAAATGTTTTTGACAGCAGGCTAAATTTGTACATTTCTCGATAGAAAAATTTCTCCGGCGAAGCCGGATCTCTCCATGCAATGCTGGCTCGCTATCGCTCGCCAGGAAGAAATCGACACCTGGATGGGGATAAACATCTTAAAACAGTAGGCTAAATGGGGCCGAATGGATACAAGTCAGAAAGATAGAAAAAGAGATAAAAAAGGCAGGTTACCCCCCTTAGGCCCGCTGGAATATGGATGTGTCTAGACTCAGGCCCAAATTGGCACTGGGCTATTTACACGCTTGGCATTACACTATGTATTCGGGTTTTCTATACAGTATGCCAAAACTTATCAACAATTCCTTTCTCGGCATTACAAGAGAGCTGAACCCCTTCGCAATTTATTCTTCTATTTTCTCCTTTCGTCTATACTTTTCATCCAGCTACCTTCTTATATATACTGTATATATATATATATATATATATATATATATATATATATATATATATATATATATATATATTTTTTTTTTTTTTTTTTTTTTTTTTTTAGGGACACCTTTTCCTCATGATGACCTGTTTCGGAATGGTAGCGCGTTCGACTCACAATCAAAAGGTCATGGGTTCGTTTCCCGGACAAGGCTAGCCAGATGGTCAAGTCTCCCTACACCCTATGTATCTGTTCACCTAGCAGTAAATAGGAACCTGGAATTAGTAGACATTTGTGACGTCCAATTCGGGGAAGTAGAATGTGGTATCCCACATAAATGCAGTGGCACGAAAGGTCTTAAATACACCAAACTAATGGAGCGAATGCCTTAAAATCTCAAAACTAATGGGGCTAAGCATGAGGGAGAAGAAAATTCAGACCCCCCTCCATTAACCCATACATTACCAGGGACACCCATTTTATCATATTCTGGCAACTACAAGACGATTTTATTCAGCTTAGGAAGGACCTCTAACAATAATAAGACTTCAAACGATCTCAACCAACCCTTTTGACTACCACAGATCCATCCAAAGCTTCAAAATATCGTCTAAATATAGCTAGACTATATTATAACACACGTAGCTGGTATTCAAAGGGTTAAAGGTTTATTGGTCACTGCGAAGGTCAAGATAATGGAAGAGGGCAGAGAAGGTCAAACTGTTCCGGCATGGTTGTTGTTTGTTGTTGTTTTATCTGGGTGGGTGTGACACTTGTCTGGCCGGTTGGTGACTTGTTCCAGT
>CM064523.1:16007660-16051140 GCA_032716605.1 Paralithodes platypus
CTATCAAACTTTAAAAAAAAAAAAAAATCCTTCGTGATATATTTGTGCATATTTTGGTAGATAAATGTCCCCCCCCCCAAAGGGCGATTCCTTTTAATTTACAGGCTAGCTAACACTCGCCAAGAAAATATCTTACACCTAAATAGCACGAAAGGTCTTACTAAATTAGGACAAAGAAATGGGGCGAAAGGTCTAAAAATAGCCAAACTAAGAGGGCGAGCGTCTTAAAATCTCACGTCATGTTTGCGCGGCAACATAATTAATATGGATTCAATCTGGACCTTTCAGACCGCCAACCTTGGAAGAGACTTTACAACAGTCTGTTTTTACCAGGTTCCTATGTACATTATACTGCTAGGTGTAAGAAGACTTGTCCAAATGCCTCTGCCCGAGGGAGAATCGAACTCCGATATCCTTTAGGCTACGAACCAAGGGCGATAACTAATACACCACGCGACCCCCTCTCAACACTTCTTAATGACAAATTATATTGTTGATTTCAATAATTGAGTTTAGATGAGAAGTTGGTTGGTGTAAAAAACATAATCATTGTATTAACCTGTTCTGTACCGGCGACGTCTTTTTAATTTTATTCTGGCGAATATTACACGATTTTATTAATCTTAAAAAGGGCCTCTGGCAATTAACAGGCTTCGAACAATCTCACTCAACCCTGTTTACTACCACAGATCCTTCTTAAACTGCACAAAATCGTCTATATATATAGCTAGAATATAATGATATAGACGTCGCCGGTACATAAGGGGTTAACTAATAACATAAACCTATATATTGCACATACTAAATAAGATAGTATGTTACTGATGCAAGGTCTGGAAGTTATAGCACAACTTCAGTTCATGTTAGGTCAAAATTAACCGTGTCAGGCACCACGAGACTAATTAAATGTCAGTCCTGAGGGCAAGCTGACATCTCTGACCAGTTTTCAATCAGGGAAGGAATTGAACAGCTGCCAAGACATGCCAAAGTTCAAGAATGTATGTATGTATGTATGTATGTATGTATGTATGTATGTATGTATGTATGTATGTATGTATGTATGTATGTATGTATGTATGTATGTATGTATGTATGTATGTATGTATGTATGTATGTATGTATGTATGTATGTATGTATGTATGTATGTATGTATGTATGTATGTATGTATGTATGTATGTACTCTGGCAGTTACCCCATTCTTCTTCCTGTTTTTTGTTTTCCTTTTTCGGCGGGGTGGGGGGGGGGGGGGGACGACTCGAGACAGAGCCTATAATAATAACTATATTTCAGGACTGGGTGTAAAAGGAATCTGTCGTGTGCGAATCAATCACACTTTATGCCATTGTCCGTATTTTGATGTGTTGTTGAGTTTAGGCATCCTATTCCCGAAGGTATAAAAGGTTGGGCAAGTACTTCGAATGAGTGCCAGTAGCTAAAGCTCCTGGAGGTTTATACTTTATACATAGTTGGAAGGTGATATTATAAGGTTATCCCTTCTGTAATAATGTTGCTCGAAGTATTATAAAGCTATTTATGCTCATTTATTAAAATAGTTAAAGGGTTAACTACAGACTACAGCATTTGGCTCAGGTTCATGTATAGGCGACTGTACCTTCGGGAATAGGACACATGATGTTAAACCAGATCGATTGTAGAATAGAACAACAAAATAATGACAATTGCGAATGGTTCGAGTTATATTGTCTTCATATGATTAAAAGGGTTAAGCACTTTGATTTGTTATAATGCTAGCTGATAATGTATTGTTGTGTCCCCATAATGCTAGCTGATAATGTATTGTTGTGTCCCCATAATGCTAGCTGATAATGTATTGTTGTGTCCCCATTTTGAGTACTCGGTTTATTACGATAATTATGTACTGAATTAGGCCTATATTGTTAATTGTGAACATGTATTACCGGGTATTAAGGGGAGATTTCCACTTGAGGGATTTTTTTCTTGACTCCTTTCTCCCTCATGTTTAGCCCCATTGCTTTTCTAATTTTAAGACGTTCGCCCCCATTATTTTGACGATTTTAAGAACTTTCGACCCATTTCTGTCAATTTTAAGACCTTTCGTGCCATTTAGGTGTCGATTTTATCCTGGCGAGCGATAGCGAGCCTGTAATATAAGAGGAACTGGCTTTCAGCCGGGACATTTTTCATATACAAATTTTCATATAAATGTTCTGCCAGGTGAAACAAAAATACATTTTCTGCCAGGTGAAACACAAATAGACCAAAAGAAGTAATATATATGCAAAGTAAAAGCCTGCAGGGGACATTGGTATCGTCGGCAAAATAGTAGTTGGGTGTGTTTTGTCAATGGTTCGAGTCTGAGGTAGTTTTATGGTTGTAAAGCAAGGAAGATTTATTATTTGAGATAGATAGATAGAATGATATATTGGCCTATATGCAGTAGATAGATAAATAGATGAATGAATGGATAGATAGCTAGATTGATAGAGAGCGATTGAATGATATCGATAGATAGAGAGAGAGATTGAATGATTGATAGATAGCTAGATAGATAGCTAGATATACATATAGATAAATCAATATACACATATATAGATATATGGATGGATTGATAGATACAGTATATCTAGATAAACATAGATAGATAGATAGAATAGATAGAGAGATAGACATATAGATAGATAGATAGACAAGTGGGGGAGAAGAGTGTACCTTAACCCTCTCCGACATATGACGCGATTTTGAGCCTATTAGGGATACTTTAAAGCCTTTATTACCATCAGAGGTATTTAAAAACCTTTAGTTTTGTTACTGAAACCTCTGCAGTTGTCTTTGAGTTAGCTGTGGGCAGAAAACTAATTTTGGAGAGGTAATTATAAGAGTGAGAGAACTCTATTTCTTACTGCTAATCTGGCAACCTCTGCGTTATACGAGTCTGAAAGGGTTAAAATATGTTGAAATGGAACCCAGAATGAAAGTCAATAACCAAATACACATTGTTGTGGTAAGGAGATATGATGTTATTGCCGAGGCAAGAAGAACAGCCGGGGAGATGTTATTGTTGGCTAGATGAGAGAGAGAGAGAGAGAGAGAGAGAGAGAGAGAGAGAGAGAGAGAGAGAGAGAGAGAGAGAGAGAGGATATCGTTGTTTCGCTGGTGCATTAACTTAAGGGGAGGTATTTAGTTTGTTCCCAGACCTCCATCAAGCTTAAAATTACACCCCCTTGAGTCCCTTTCAAGATAAATTTGTACATTTTTCGGTAGAAAAATGTCCGGCTGAAGGCCGGTTCCTCTTAACTTACAGGCTCGCTGTCGCTCGCCAGGATAAAATCAACACCTAAATGGCACGAAAGCTCTTAAAATTGACAGAAATGGGTTGAAAGTTCTTAAAATCTTCAAAATAATGGTGAAAACCTCTTAAAATTAGAAAAACAATGAGGCTAAACATGAGAGAGAAAGGAGTCAAGACAAAAAAACTCAAGTGGAGATCTCCCCTTAACGGTAGAATAGTGGCTGGATAGAGAGGTACTGGAGGTATTAATAGTCGATCAGGAAAGGACTGGTTAAACTGGTAGCCTAGATAGATAATTCTCCGTAGATGTTCGGTATTCTTCTCACCCATTAAATAATGAGGACCGCCGCTGAAAACACCATGTAAGGAACTTTGATTGGTGTTGCCTTAAGGGGTTAAGATTTGTGTTATTGTTCTTTGGTTGAATGAAGACTGGGTCGATAGTCTCTGCTTGTGTTAGATTCTCTCGTTGAATGTAGACTCTGGTTTACCGCCTTTATTACTATGTATTATTTAAGTAGTGGTCAATGCTGCTACCGTATCCCTATTACCATAAATATAATATGTTGATACTAATATAAAACGTGGATTTAAATACTTGTATCCAGCCACAGGATATTTATTCAGGAACAAAACTTAGTGAATGCAGGAACAGATGTACTAGAAAATATAACAGGGAGTATATTACCCAAGTAGGGAGAATATCTCCAGCCCCTTATCACTTCAAAGCTCTCTCTCTAAGCACAGTCAAACCTCTCACACACTCCTCTACCATCTCCCACACACCCCACAGACGTGGTGGAAAACTTCGTTTCACGTGGGCAAGACCTTTTGATCTCAAAAGTGTTTAGATGAGTGAAGTATGAAACTGACAAGACAATAACAAGACCAGGAAGTGACATTGATTCAACCTCTAGATGTATAGTCACCTGCTAAAATAAACCGATTCACTGCAAGTATATTACCTTAAAATTATATGAGAGTTGTAATAATGATTCCTATAAGAATTACCAAATATAACATGTAATATAAGTATATCATTTTATGACATAGTGCTAATAGCTCTCTCTCTCTCTCTTCCGCTGTCCTTGTCTTCCACTTTCCTTAATTTGAGATTATGCTACAGTATATCTACTGGGAATTTATCCCCATCGTTTGGATTGCAAGGTCTGTATGGTCAGTGTATCTGTGCAGATCTATGTAAATCTGTGCCCTCTCCTGTCTAGACGTCTGCATTTCCTAGTCTCGTCTGAGGTTAATGCTTACCACTAAATTGTTTGTGTGTGTGTGTGTGTGTGTGTGTGTGTGTGTGGTTAATTACAAGTGTCTGTGTGCTGTATGTTTTATTCGCGTGTCTTGCTGGAGAGGCTTCCGTTGAGGGGCTTCCGTTGAGATGCATGTACAAATTATTATACCTCATGTTATTCTCTATCTAAGTCGAATACTACGACTACAAATAATAATAATAATAATGATAATAATTATAACAATAATAATAATGATAGTAATAATAATAAATAAAAAGAATAATAACCCTTGTTATTATTAATATTTACTATTATTATAAGTTGCTACATATCCAAAATCGACCCAAAAATTCGAAAATACTTGTTGATATAATTACAAAGGAAACCTTGATAGTATTCAGGCGAAAAAAAATACTTTGGTAAGGTTTAAAAATATATCATATATTTTTTCCTTATGCCTGTCCTTCTTCAGCTTACATTGTATTAACCCTTTCAGTATTCGAGGATGTGTTCCTTTCTTTTAATTTGGTTATCATTAGACGATTTGATTCAGTTTAGGAAAGAAATTTGGAAGTCAGAGGGCCAATTATGATCATGTTTACCCTTATGATTTTTGTAGATCCGTCTTTAACTGCATACAATTGCCAGAATATCAAAGAAACACTTAACCGTATCCTGAAGGGGTTAAACTTGCCATATGACAGGATCAAGCACAATATTGGTCGTGACTGTGTACAATCGTCTATACAAGTAGCTGGTACAGTTGCGAAAAGGAGTTTGTACACCCCCTTTGGTGCTTCCCTACCCTACCCCCTGAACAAATGCGGCAGCGTTGCTCTAGTAGTGTAAATTTGTATGAATGAATAGTTCTTCGTCCTTTAAGGGGAGATCTCCACTTGAGGGATTTTTTTCTTGACCCCTTTCTCCCTCATGTTTAGCCCCATTGCTTTTGATATTATAATACGTTTGCCCCATTAGTTTAGCGATTTTAAGAACTTTCACCCCATATTAAGACCTTTCGTGCCATTCAGGTGTCAATTTTATCCTGTCGAGCGATAGCGAGCCTGTAATTTAAGAGGAACCGGCCTTTGGCCGGGACATTTTTCTACCGAAAAATGTACAAATATATCTTGAAAGGGACTTAAGGGGGTGTAATTTTAAGCTTGATGGAGGTCTAGGGAACAAACTAAATACCTCCCCTTAACGACAGTCGTGAGTGGTGATTAAGTTTGTTAGATGTGTTAATAGTTTGCAGTACGGCCTTTATGTAATGACTGTATGAATCGTTACCATAATCATATGTTAACCCTCTCACGTTCTTGACGCAATTTTGAGCCTATTAGGGATACTTTAAAGCCTGTTACCATCAGGGGTATTTAGAAACCTTTAGTTTAGTTACTTCAACCTCTGCAGTTGTCTTTGAGTTAGCTGTGGGCAGACAACTAATTTTGGAGAGGTAATTATAAGAGTGAGAGAACTCTATTTATTATTGCTAATCTGGCAACCTCTGCGTCATAAAAACGTGAAAGGGTTAATACATGATAGTTACAAACAAATATAACTTCAGAAGACGGGGTTAAATAATGGCTCGTATTTTCATTATTCCTGGAATGAAACACACTGCATGCAAGGTACGGTACACCCTCCTCTGATTCAACGGCAGAACCCTGAAACATTAACCCTGAAACATTAACCCTGAAACATTAACCCTGAAACATTAACCCTGAAACATTAACCCTTTCAGTACCGCCGCCGTCCTTTTAACTTTATTCGGGTTACAATTCACAGGCTTGGAACTATCTCAGCTAACCATTTTTACTACCACAGATCCTTCTTCTTAAGATGCACAAATCGTCTGAATAGAGCTAGAATAAAATGAGAAAGACGTCCCCGGCACAGAAAGGGTTAAGGGGAGGTTTTTAGTGCGTTTCTTAGACTTAGACTCTTAAATTACAGGCTCGCTATCGCTCGCCAGGAAAAAATCGACACCTAAATGGGACGAAGTCTTAAAAGTGACATAAATGGGGTGAAACTTCTTAAAATCGCCAAACTAATGGGGCTAACGTCTTAAAACTTCAAATGCAATGGGGCTAAACATACTGTAAGGGAGAAAGGGGTAAAGAAAAAAATCCCTCAAGTGGAGATCTCCCCTTAAAGGTAATATGAGGAGGGTGAGCCTAATATAGCGGCTGCAATATGTATTTTATATCAGGTCCCCAAGCATCCCCTCCAAGCCACGTCACAGAGAATAAGACACCCGTGACAGAATGCAAATTAAGGGGAGGTTTTTAGTGCGTTTCCTAGACTTCCATCAAGCTTGAAATTACACCCCTTTGACCCCCTTTTCAAGATAAATTTGTACATTTTTCGGTAGAAAAATTTCCCGGCCGAAGGCCGGTTCCTCTTAAATTACAGGCTCGCTATTGCTCGCCAGGAAAAAATCGACACCTAAATGGGACGAAAGGTCTTAAAAGTGACAAATGGGGTGAAACTTCTTAAAATCGCTAAACTAATGGGGCGAACGTCTTAAAACTTCAAAAGCAATGGGGCTAAACTTAAGGGAGAAATTGGTAAAGAAACAAATCCCTCAAGTGGAAATCTCCCCTTAAGGTTCAAACATGGCAGACAGACTGGCCAGGCTTGTGTCACTTGTTTTGGTTTAGTTGTGTTAGTTTTGTTTTTGTTTACGGGACAGATCGTGCAAATTAAATCCTCAGTCGAACCTGTGTTGGTGGTGTCATGGTTTAGATGTGTGTTGGTGGTGTCATGGTTTAGATGTGTGTTGGTGGTGTCATGGTTTAGATGTGTGTTGGTGGTGTCATGGTTTAGATGTGTGTTGGTGGTGTCATGGTTTAGATGTGTTGGTGGTGTCATGGTTTAGATGTGTGTTGGTGGTGTCATGGTTTAGATGTGTGTTGGTGGTGTCATGGTTTAGATGTTCTTATGTTCTGGGTGTGATGTCCCAAGTTCAAATCCCGGTAGGATCATATGTTTGCATTAGTATATTCTAGTGCATTGGTGTTTGTAGTGGAGGATGAATGTTTAGAACGGGGTGTTCCTTAATTAATTTAAACTTCCATAACTTAGCCTAGCATAGCAATAACACGTTACATAATCACGCATAATCTACCTTTAGCTTTCTCTTAACCTATTATCACACGCATGCTTTCATTAATTGAATTGGGGGGGAGGGGGGACTTATTGGTGTTAAGGGGAGACTGGCCGTTTGTTTGGTCTATTAATTCATTTATTCATATATTTTTTTTTAGTTTCCTCCCTATACCTCCATCAAACTTAGAAAGAAAAAAAACCTAGACCCCCGTTCAAGATAAATTGTACATTTTTCGGTAGAAAAATGTCCCGGCTGAAGGCCGGTTCCTCTTAAAAATGCAGGCTCGCTATCGCTCGCCAGGTAATAATCGACACCTAAATGGCACGAAAGGTCTTAACATTGACAACGAAATGGGGCGAAAGGTGTTAAAATCGCCAAACTAATGGGCCGAACGTCTTATAATCTCAAAACTAGTGGGGCTAAACATTCAGGGGACGGGGGTCCAGAAAAACGGTCTTCCTCCCCTTAAGAACGATGTTAATTAGTATCAATAGGTTCAGGACCATTTTGTTGTGAGGTCGGTCCTTTGAGATCTCTACCCCATAACATTTTCTTTCCTTTCGCATAAGCATTAGGCTATCCATTCTGCAGTTAGGTCCAGTGCATGATTAGATTGATATCCAGTAGACGATAAATGGATATTAATCGTGGTCATTCTGCAGTTAGGTCCAGTGCTTGATTAGATTGATATCCAGTAGACGATAAATGGATATTAATCGTGGTCATTCTGCAGTTAGGTCCAGTGCTTGATTAGATTGATATCCAGTAGACGATAAATGGATATTAATCGTGGTCATTCTGCAGTGGGGTCCAGTGCATGATTAGATTGATATCCAGTAGACGATAAATGGATATTAATCGTGGTCATTCTGCAGTGGGGTCCAGTGCATGATTAGATTGATATCCAGTAGATGATAAATGGATATTAATCGTGGTCATTCTGCAGTTGGGTCCAGTGCATGATTAGATTGATATCCAGTAGACGATAAATGGATATTAATCGTGGTCATTCTGCAGTGGGGTCCAGTGCATGATTAGATTGATATCCAGTAGATGATAAATGGATATTAATCGTGGTCATTCTGCAGTTGGGTCCAGTGCATGATTAGATTGATATCCAGTAGACGATAAATGGATATTAATCGTGGTCATTCTGCAGTTAGGTCCAGTGCATGATTAGATTGATATCCAGTAGACGATAAATGGATATTAATCGTGGTCATTCTGCAGTTAGGTCCAGTGCTTGATTAGATTGGTATCCAGTAGACGATAAATGGATATTAATCGTGGTCATTCTGCAGTGGGGACCAGTGCTTGATTAGATTGATATCCAGTAGACGATAAATGGATATTAATCGTGGTCATTCTGCAGTGGGGTCCAGTGCATGATTAGATTGATATCCAGTAGATGATAAATGGATATTAATCGTGGTCATTCTGCAGTTGGGTCCAGTGCATGATTAGATTGATATCCAGTAGACGATAAATGGATATTAATCGTGGTCATTCTGCAGTGGGGTCCAGTGCATGATTAGATTGATATCCAGTAGACGATAAATGGATATTAATCGTGGTCATTCTGCAGTTAGGTCCAGTGCTTGATTAGATTGATATCCAGTAGACGATAAATGGATATTAATCGTGGTCATTCTGCAGTGGGGACCAGTGCTTGATTAGATTGATATCCAGTAGACGATAAATGGATATTAATCGTGGTCATTCTGCAGTTGGGTCCAGTGCATGATTAGATTGATATCCAGTAGATGATAAATGGATATTAATCGTGGTCATTTGTTGTTTGCACCTTTAACTGTTTTGATGGTATAATGGATAGAGCTCGTACAATGTACACATTTATCTCAAAGGATGGTCTTGGGGATGTTTGTTATAAGTTTAATGGAGGTCTTCGGAGGAAATTGAACAGATAATATATACACAAAGAAAATGTACATAGCCATTACCCCCCTTAACGGCAATAGCACAATAATTATGATGTCGGCATTCAGAGGGAAATACTTATATATACTTATATATTTTGAGTATCATAGTCCAGGGTTCGAACATTCAAAGGTGCCCTAATTTAAGGCGACTCAGAGGCATTATAAATCAATGAAGTAATATATATATATATATATTTTTTTTCCCCCACTAGATGATTTTTAGGTTTGAGCCTCCATACAAAATCTGGATGTCAGGCACAGTTATGAACACCAATACCCTGAAACCCATTTGATTGTTGTCTTGTGTATCTTTGAAGTCAAGTTCTAAAGCATTTGGGATATACAGTAATAAGGCGTTGTATAGGCTCATTTCTCTTTGACACTGATATAAATGGGTGTGTTGCTATTAGTGTTGAGGAGTACTATTATCTTGTTTTATGTGCATGAAGAAGACAAAATGCAAAGCTGCTTGTAACAAGTTTCCCCTGCAAAGTTGAAATAGAGATAGAGAGCCAAAAACAAGGTACTGGTACGTTGTAAGTAAATTATGTGTGTTAGAAAGAAGTGTGTGTGCTTGTTACGTATAATGAAATGAATAGGAGGAGTAGGTGTCTGTGAGTTAGCTGGATTACTTTATGTGTAAGTGAGGCACAAATAAAAAAAGTGGGGGAAGCCAGGCAAATGAAACAGGAGTTTCAGCAACTCATCATATGCATATCTGGCCTCCCCTGGCTACTGCCCTGCTTGATTGGTGCCTACAATCTCCCCAACTGGTGCACTACTATTGCAATGAATTATAGAGTACAAATGCTGTTACTAATATCTCTAGCATCTTTTTATTCCTCTGATCAAGCAACATATGTTTACCTGTCTACGAACCGACACAAATGACCGAACAAGTCGTCTAGTTAACTATTAAAGTGAAAGATAGATGATGAGAGAAAGAGAAACTGGTCGTAGCATATATCACGAGTTGTGAAGGTCAAAGGTTAAGCTAGGTCAAAATATTCCAGCTTAATGGTTTGTTGTTGGTCTGAGACACAGTGGTGCATTATTCCGTTGTTGGTCAGGACGTGTCGGGAGAAAGATGTAACATTATACAGTATACAGAATGTCTGTGGCTGTGTGTGTGTGTGTGTGTGTGTGTGTGTGTGTGTGTGTGTGTGTGTGTGTGTGTGTGTGCGCTCAGTAACCCGCAGAACAAACTATGAGTACAAACGAGCAATCTGGTTCCTATTTACTTTTCCTGAGGGTCACTACATACTTATATATATAAATATACATACAAATATTCATTTCGACCTTGACCAGGATTGTGAGGGAAGAAAACTGAAAAGAGAAAAGAGGTAAACACTTTCAGAGAGAAAGAGAGAGAGAGCGAGAGAGAGGGGGGGGGGGGGGGGTGAAATGAGAAAAGAATCATATTTGTTGACAGAAAATAGAATTTGTAAGGAGGAAGCAATGAAGCGAGTTACAAGGAGTTACAAAAATATTTAGTATCCCAAAGACCTTACGGTCCATTCCGGGGAAATACTCTATATGGGAAGAGGGAAATTATGTAGTGCACAGTGCTCGTTGAAAAGTGTGCAATATATTATCTAATTACTTCTTTTATTGCTCTACTGAGAAACTATTTACAACTTTTGAGGGAAAGTTGATCCAGGTATATTTATGTGATAATTATTCACAACTACTAGTGCCGAACCTTTTCAATAATAACTTTCAGCAATGGTTGCGTGTTGTATTCATAGCGATGGTAAACAACATAATATTATTCACGTTATGAAGCCCATTAAGTATTCTCTTTCTAGCCATTGTATAGCTCTCCTGAGTGTTGAAGATCAGAATTGAACAGCGTTTGTTAGAAATGCCCATATCAGATCATTGTAGAGTTATATATTGAAACTATCTTAACATGCCCTAATATTTTCTGGGCTTTCTTTACTAATTCAATGCACACCTTGGAGAAGCTTCGGTCACTGCTAAATAGAACACCCAAATCCTTTTTTTACACTAGTCAGTACTAGAGTTTTTGCTAATAGTAAATTACTAGGTCACTAAGGATTTGCTTGGCCGACATGCATCACTTAGCGCTTCTTCAAGAGAGAGAGAGAGAGAGGGGCGGGGGGGGGGGGGGGGTGAGTTACATACATACATACACAGACTGCACAGACCTTGTGGTCCTACTATGAAGTCTGGACTTAATTCTAACATACGATTTGCTACAAAATGGAAGGTAAAGGTAGCAAAGCAGAAATCTATTTCCCCACCCACCACACCCTCTTCCCTTGGTTCGGCATGAAATTTAGTTGGGGAAACAAGGCCCCCAGCAGACTGAGAACATTGCTACTGGGAAATTCATAGTACAGAATGAAGTTGAGAACATATTTATACTACTGATGCTTAACCCTTTCGTTGTGGGTTTTCTATAGGGAATAATTCGCTCAGGCGGTAATTTTTCCGCTAATTCCTCTGAATATACGTCGCCCTAGCTCCATATCCGTAGCCCTGAGCGAATTGGAAGGAGCTCCAGTGAAAGTGTTGGGTCAAACTCTCGCTATAACACTTACCACCCCCTCCTTATCTCTCCATACCACCAAGGAAAATTGATAAAAAATTTGCGTTTTTTGTCGCTGAGTAGCCGGCCCTGCACTTTCACTCGGGGGCGAAAATATATGATTTTTTCCTTCACTTCCACTCGCAATAACTGGGTGATATAATATACAGTTATTTTACCATGTTATTTGATTACAAGACAGGATGGGATGTTGAAATGAAGATGAAATGAACTTCATATTCAGACCTGGTTCATAGCTGTCACAATTGCATGGAGAAGTGGCCCTGTTTTTGTTTATTTTTCAGCTTCTAAAATACCTCTTATTTGTACATATATCCTCCCTCATTCAAGCTGCAGAGCACACTGATTTGGGTATGAGTGGCAAGCTTAGAACCTCCTGGAAGTGTTTGGCAACAAGCGGGACGAGTTTGTGCAATCAACTAAGTCAGTAATTCCAATTTGTACATATACGTCTGCCGCAGTGTAGGCCTTCCTTACCTAGGACGTATATATACATTGACCGCAGTAAAAGGGTTAACCCAATATTATATATTTTTCTTACCTATATTCCTCCCACCTCCTCGAAAGAAATGTCTATCCTCGTTTTGAATGTGTCAATTGCATTACGTTGTACCAAACTGAGAGAGAGAGAGCGAGAGAGCGAGCGAGAGCGGGAAGGAGGTTTCTGAGGCCGCTGGAGAGACGAGGAATGAATTTGGATGTTTTCCGTCGTTCATGACAAGCCAACAGAGCGGAGTCCTAATTGCACCAGGAGAGAGAGAGAGAGAGAGAGAGAGAGAGAGAGAGAGAGAGAGAGAGAGAGAGAGAGAGAGAGAGAGAGAGAGAGAGGCCAAGCCAAGCCAGTTTTACACCGCTCGTCAGGTAGCCTATACAGTCCTCGTTAACAGCACACAATAACAAATGTGCACAAATATTAAGGCACGTAATTAAAGAGACACACAGATAAGAAAACATAATTATATGCAAATCTAAAATAATTGGTTTCATACCCTCACGCTCTTATATATTTTTTTTGTCTATGTGAGTGAGGGAGGCAAAAGGCAGAACTGCCTATATATATATATATATATATATATATATATATATATATATATATAGGGGAGGTGTGGTGGAGTGGTCATGCCACTGGATTGGTAATCCAATAGACCCGCGTTCAAATCCCGATATGTCAATGGGAAGATATTATTGGGATTGAATTTGTGCTGTACCTAGTATCAGTGCATTACCACAAAGCCCACCGAAATGCCAAAAAAATACCCTCATTGTTCCCTGATTAAATAACACTGTATGAATATTCCCATATTCAAAATATGTTACAGGGGGACAATGCCTAGTGAGTTCACTGCTCAATAGGTGGCGTTCTGAGAGTGAGGGTCTGAGTCTGGAGGGTGAGACGGTGAAGCACTTGGGCGAAGCAACCGGCCGCTTCAGAGATGGAGCTGCTTTGAGCCATGATGGATGCTTCACATGTCTCACTCCCCAGGCTGGAACAAGACCTCACGGGCTTCACCGTGTTGAGAGGTGGAATGTACAGGCTCTCAGCCTATGCCCTAGAGGAAGTAGTTGGAATATAGAAAAAAAAAAAAAAAAAAAAAAAAAAATATATATATATATATATATATATATGTTTGTGTGTGTATATAGAGGTCTATGTGTGTGTGTGTGTGTGTGCGTGTGCGCACATGTATATATTCATTATGCAATGCATTAATGGATTATTAAAATTTAATAAACAATCCCCCTAGTGATATATGTTCCTCAAACACAACACATCCAAAAATTGTCCCCGCCAAAAATAGATCGAGAACAACAGAGCGCGGGTTGACAATAACAAGCAATTAGCAAAAGTTAATTACGGATCAAAATTAATTACCGAGGAAGAGAGAAGAAGAAGAAGAAGAAGAAGGAGGAGGAGGGGCTGCTGGATTATTAATTACATCATTAGCCCTGATGAACGCACGGGACCCTTAATAGGCTAGTTAATTATGGGCTGGATAATAGGGTGTTGCGAGGGCAAGGTAAACAACACAACTCGTATTGTCTGTATGGTGTGTTTACTTCGGGGAGGGAGGGAGGGGGTGGGGGGGGGGGGGGGTACAGGCGAAGCCAATAATGTCAATAGGTCCTTAAGGATTTTGACGCATTTTGACAGTATATTCTGGCTATCATTAGACGATTTCATTCAGAGTAGGGAGGGTGTATGCAAGTCGGAGTGGGTTAATGGGGATAGTCTTTACCCTCTCAATTCCCACAGTAGCCTACCTTCTTAAAACTGATACTATAGGTAGCGCCAACGAACTTGACAAAATGATCGACCCCTGACCTCTTCGTAACTCGAAAGGACCTTGAGCAAACTGGCTGTAAATATTCACACCTAATTCCTGGTGGACTCACCAAATGTTAGAAACGTCAGCTCGTTTGCTTTCATTAATTTTGAGTTATGAGAAGGTAAGGGGTCACAATTATTGTAAAGTTCGTTGGCGCTTCCTATAGTTGAGATCTACCTAATTGTTCAACATGTAAAGCCAAATTCTGAAGCATTATAATGATTTTGTTTATAGCACTTATAAAATGTTAGCACTTAGTCAACATTACCGAGTTGATTAGGCTACCCTGCTTACAGACTACTTTCACATGCACAACCATTCCTACAGACATTAACCCCTTCTGTACCGGCGACGTCTTTTACATATAACTGTAGCTATATTTAGACGATTTTGTGCAGTTTAGGAAGGATCTGAGGAAGTAAAAATGGTTAAGTTAGATAGTTCGAAGCCTGTCTGGTTACCATTAGGCGATTTTCTTTAGCTTATAGCCTACATGTAATAGTGAGACGTGTTTTTCAATGAACCCTCTGAATAACACAGGTCCTTCTTAAGCTTGTTAAAATCGTCTACATTTAGCTAGAATCAAAGATAAGAAAGCGTCATCGTGCTGAAGGGGTTAAACGAACCTCAGCAAAGTAAATATTATCAGGTAAAGCAATAATCAGGTGGTTTACTTCAGCCAGAGACAGCTTCGAATACGTATATTACCCTTTGAGGATCATTACGCGTTTTGACAGTTTATTCTGGCTATCATTAGACGATTTTATACCGCTTAATTATACCCTGTTCCAAATAGGTAGTCTATATTTTATTAATTTCACCGCAACACCAAACACCTCCAATGAAATTAATGAAATAATTTATGTGCTCCACCTGGATTCGAAACTGGGTTATCACACACAGATTTTTAAACGCTCTATAACCATTACACCACCAAGACGGTTACAGGTTTATGCACACGCCTACGACTAATTATCCATTCTCGAATACTGCGCTATGGTAGCCTTATTGTTTAAGTGAGAGGAAAGAATATTCATAGGGGGCCAGAAATCGTGAACCATAATGTTTGTAACTTTAAAAGGGTTGGAGTAAATGGGCTGTATATTTCCACACTTATGCCCTGGCTGACGCTTCCCAAATGGTAGAAATGTTAGCTCGATTACTTAAGTCGTTTGAGAAGTTACAGAGGTTCATGTTCAAGAGTTTTAGCCTGCTTACTTGGAACAGGGTATAGTGACAATTAAACTAGCTATATGCTCAGGCCCAATCCCCACTTTTCATATTTTTATTTTCTATGTTATTCTATTTAATTATTATTGTTTTCCTTTTTTCTTGGGGGTGGCCGACTCAAGACAGCAAGAACAGGGAAAACACAAAACAATATCAAACAACGAACAAACATAGATAACAACAAATTCACACACATCACAATTAAACTAGTGCCAAATATATAATCATAAGTTTACTTGGCCTATAGGCATTGATCTAGTCGGCACTGGTTGAGAGCTACTGGTTGATATGGTGTAGTGGTTGGGTTGTCCTGTCACCCTTCATTGTGTAGCCAGACCAGATCGAGCGGCCTTTCGTTCACAATTTAAGGGGCGGAAGACCGTTTGTTTGGTCTATTAATTCATTTATTCATATATATTTTTAGTTTCCTCCCTAGACCTCCATCAAGCTTAGAAAAACACCCCTTAGACCCCCTTCAAGATAAATTTGTACATTTTTTGGTAGAAAAATGTACAAATTGCAGACTCGCTATCGCTCGCCAGGAAAAAATCGACACTTTTCGTGCCGAAAGGTCTTAAAATTGACAACGAAATGGGGCGACTTTTTAAAAAATCGCCTAACTAATGGGCCGAACGACGAAAGTCTTATAATCTCAAAACTAGTGGAGCTAAACATTACGGAGAAGGGGGTCCAGAAAAACGGTCTGCCTCCCCTTAAAGTACCAGGCATTTTCTTTCGTGGTCTGCAATTATAGAAAATTGATATTATGGGGGATGCTAAACCAATCGTAGGAAAAGTGTATTGTTTCGAAGCTGACTGAAACAGCGGTTACGATTAAACTAGTTTGTTTTCCTAATATGCTTACTGATATATCTCCAGTTGGTCGTATAATATGTTTACTTAGCTACACATAAATTAATACAGGATTCATAGTAAATTTGATAAATAGTAAGATAGGGAATATAGTAAAGGTGAGACAAGTAATAATTTTGACTCGCCTTTATTATATTCTCAGTCTTACTATATATATATATATATATTTTTTTTTTTGCAAATACTGCACATTTGGGAGTAAACTTTTGAAAGAAGCTTGCACTGATTCATATATAAACCCGAAGCAGACGAAACAAAACGGGTCTTTTGCCCATTTAGCAACAATAATCCATCAAATAACTTGCTACAGGCCATTACAGAATTATTAAAATATTTTAGTTCCAGGATAGGCTATTAATAAATACACATTTTTGTTGAACATATATAAATTTCGGCAATTCTTCATTACTGCGCCCTCTCTTTCTCTCTCCCCCCTCCCCTCACCAACCCCCTACAACCCACGTTTTGATATTTGTATTAGACTAACTTGACTTAACTAACCTAACCTAACCTAGTAGGCTAAATTATGAAACCCTACTCACCTTTACCTAACAGTTGCTAACCTTTACCTCACAGTTGATAACCACTATCTAACACCTACTAACCTTTACCTAACAGCTACTAACCTTTACCTAACAGCTACTAACCTTTACCTAACAGCTATTAACCTATATAATATAATAAACAAAAAATATAGGCTATATATAAAACTGCTAGGCAGATATATCACGCTCGATAACCAAAACATTCTATCTGGTAAAATATACATTTCCGGTGTAATTTTAACAGTCCTGGAGGTTCTAAATATCATAAATTACAACATAGAATGGGTTTTTATTCACTAAAGCGGAAGGTGTTGGACTGAACAATTACGTAAATTATATAATTGGAAAGCGTGAGATTATTTCAGAGTGCCACTGTGTGTTATAGATCAATTATTACACATTTGTTGCAGTTATGCATTTATTTTCTATTTTAGCCGACGATAGTCTACGAAACGCGAAACCTTTAGGCCCGAAAAAGAACAGCGGTTTAAACCTCGGATTTCGGGGCAGGTGTAAACCTGGGATTGGGATTGCTCGGTACTGGACCGTACACTAAGGTTTATCTGTATTCAGATCACGGGATTATGATCGAGATCAATTAATCCACATATTGAAACTAAGTCGAAGGTTTGCAACAACTAATTATTATGTTCCTTCCAACAACCAACCATACTCCTAAAATCGATTAATGAAATTTACAAACACATGTGGCAGTCCGTGGACTCGAACCCAGGATGCTCACACCGAAAATCAACACCTTATACATCGCACCACGAAGACAGTTAAAGGTTGGTGGACACTGCCTACGATTTATTATGCAACTTCGAATCCTGCATATCAATCTAAGCATGTACACACATCCCAACTGCAACTCACGTAGGCTATGCATATGTGAATGGAAAGAGCAATTAATGGGGCCTTAACCACTTAGGGAAGTCCTCTCGATAAATTACTCCTGAACCAATATCAATTATTATGTTCCTTCCAACAACCAACCATACTCCTAAAATCGATTAATGAAATTTACAAACACATGTGGCAGTCCGTGGACTCGAACCCAGGATGCTCACACCGAAAATCAACACCTTATACATCGCACCACGAAGACAGTTAAAGGTTGGTGGACACTGCCTACGATTTATTATGCAACTTCGAATCCTGCATATCAATCTAAGCATGTACACACATCCCAACTGCAACTCACGTAGGCTATGCATATGTGAATGGAAAGAGCTCACAGAACAGTACGGAATGCCGACTAAGCCTACAAGCACATGAATGAGCCGATTTATCTATACTCTATAGTAATGTCCGTTATTTTCGTCTGTTGTTTGTGCTCAGGTGATTTATAAGTTGTAGTTATCAATTCACGAAATAACAGATATAATCTAACATGTTGTGGTTCCGAGAGAATACACAATAATATATTTTGTATATACAATTATAAGAGATGATATAGTACCGGGAATAGGAGAAGCTTAGACTTGAATATTGCCACTTTCTTCCTATTAATTACCGTCACTTCAAGCTTCTGAGAAATGTAGGCTACAGTTGTATAATAAATAACATCTATCACACAAAATATTATGAGAGTGTAGACAGCATATATATACAGCATATATATATATATATATATATATATATATATATATATATATATATATATATATATATATAGATAAATAGATAGAGAGAGAGAGGGTCAAGAAAAATAATGTAGGATATTGAAAGGTATACAGAGGAAAAGACCAATCAATCGAGCTTTGCCAAACTCCATTACTGCAGTTCAAAAGCTTGTGAAAGGAATTAGAACAAACCAAGGAAAGTAGGACGCTTTATCTCTCTCTCTCTCTCAACACAAACCAAATCAACCTGTTTTGTACATGCTAATCATTTATTAACCCTCTGAGTATCTGTGACGCACTTCTTTCCTGATTTCTGGCTATTATTAGACTATTATTAGACAACAGGGTACAACAGGGGAAGAGGGTTGTAGGAACGCTGAAAGCAGTAACAAGAAATAGGTTGGTCAGTATGGAAGTGAAGAAGTCCTTGCATGACAGTGTGGTAATCCCGACACTGACTTACGGAAGTGAAGCATGGACGTTGGTTGAGAGACTCAGACCAAGAGTGAGAGCAGTGGAAATGAATTACTTAAGAAGTGCGTGCGGAGGTACATGGAGGGATAGACAGACTAATGAAGAAGTAAGAAGGAGGTGTGGTGTGGAGGTAGATGTGCTGGAAAGTGTGAAAAGGAACAACTTGAGATGGTTCGGCCATATGGAACGTATGGAAAGCGAGAGAATGACTAAGAGGGTGTACGAGAGCGAGGTGGAGGGACAGAGAGGGAGAGGTGGAAGGATGGAGTGAGGAAGTATATGAACGAAGGCGGTGCTGGTTGGGGGAGGGGCGTCGACTGACTGGGGACAGAGGTGCATGGAGGCGGTTCATTCGTGGCCACCCCTTCGGGGATCACGGCGTCGGGCAATAGATAGATAGATAGATTAGACGATTTTATTCAGATTAGGAAGAGTAGGCCTATATGGAAGTCAGATGGTTAATTGAAATAGTCTTTATCCTTTCAATTCATACAGACCTTTTCTAAACTGTATAAAAGCGTATAATGATAGCCATAATAAACTGGTAAAACGCGTCATATCCTCAAGGGGTTAATAGTAATAAACTAGACCACTAGAACAATAACCTTGCTATGTCTTATTTTACTGTACACATAAAAACGGCAAGAGGGTGCAATATAGGAAAAGCCAAAAATAGGCGTGCAAATGAAGGTACCGGTTACACAGAAATACAAATATTGTAAGTTTGTGGGAGTGGATAGTCGGGAACCACCGAGTGGTGGTGACAGGTTAAGGTGGTGATGGTGGGTGGCCGCCGCCGTCACCATGGTAACCGTCTGGTGGTGGTCTATGGGCCGAGTACAAAGGCTCGCCAAGGCGGATAAACTTCTTCCTTTCTTGGTCAGGATTATGACGTCGGCAAGCTGCTCGTGCGCCAACCTGTAGTCTCTATAAACCTGGCTACTTACGACGTCGAGAATCATTATTGCGGTCTTGCGATGTCATAAATGTTTGATATATACGGGACGAGGGAGCTCACACAGATGAATGGTATGTTTGAGTCCTGTGGCGGAAGGTTATATGGTACAGATACTTGTTAATCTAATTCAAAAGCTTACCTTTGCTTCAATGACGTCATCCAAGATCAACATGGAGAAACAGTAAGGAATTTAACTGACATAGATGAGCCCTAGCAAAATTGTTGGCGACTGCTATGGCCCATATACCTAGCCATTAATCACACGAATCGAACACTATTTTGCGGACATGTGCTACGTGTAAAGCACATCAAAAGCCAGAGACAGCCGAACCAGCCCTTGGCAACAGCAACCCAGCAATTGTAACAGTTTCCTCTAATATGCATCTAATCTATATATATTCCTAATTCAGCTACATACAACTCCATTCTATCATTATATTCAATTTCCGCTTTATTAATGATTATACCAGTCCATGGTGTAGTTCTTTCATGAGTATAACCTACGTCGTCTTTTTAACGGGGTTTTCATTTCCGTACCCTACTCACCCAATCGTCTTTAACCTCTTCAGTACCGGGAACGTCCTTTTTATTATATTCTGGCAACTATTAGATGATTTTATTCGGCTTAGGAAGGACGTTTACCAATTTACAGGCTACAGACTATCCCAATTAATCTTTTTAGCTACCATATATCCTTACTGAGCTTCATAAAATCGTCTAAATGTAGGTGAAATCAAATTTAAAGAGACATTCCTGGTACTGAAGGGTTTAAAAGAGTCAAGTATACGGTTATACTATGAACTTTATAAACAAAAGTATTCTTAAGCTTTAGATCAGTCAACACATTTATATGGCCAAAGAAAAAAGTAGACATGTATTGCTAACTATTGAAATTTGGATGCTTTTTACTTTACTTTCATCAACCAAAACGCTTATCCCCGTGGCTTCGTTCGGCATTTTAAAAACAACACACTCTCCACACGTTGAAGAATACCGCCTTTAGATGATCCTGAATAGTTTCTATTTATACAAATGCATAATATAGTGCGAATTACAACGTGTTTAAATGTCTGTCAAAATTAAATGCTGTATTAAATGTCTTCCTCAGTGGCGCCGCGAAAGTCACTTGGCTCGGGCAGACGTCACGGCATGTCCACAGTGCTACCAACACAGCCAGTTCATCGCTAGATCTAGAGATATATACTTCGATCTTGCATCAACATTATACATCTGGCAACATTAATGTTCGTTACATATATATAAGATTTGACCTTATTCTAATTGATATTCTAGAGTTTTTTTTTTCTAGTGATGCTTTGCATTATATTGTCTCGCGTCTTTATAGGGACAGAGCTAGGCGTTTTCTTTTTCATCTTCCAATGGTAACCCTGTGAGTTGAGGGCTCCTCCCGGCTTGCTTGCGGCTACTGCCTGCTTAGTGTTTGATCAGTCACGGGTGAGTGTACACGTCCTGATCATTCGCGAACTAATCTTGCTAATCGAGTGCTAATCGTGAGAAAAAGAGTACTAGGATAATATGAACAGCTGGAAATTAAGTGAACTGGCGATCATAATCAAGAGACTACCGGTAACTTAGGTAAATAGTGGAAATAACATTAGTGGACTACCAAACGCCGGCAGGATGTTCAACTTCACTATTACGGCATCATCCCATTTGACGAACATCAGTAATCTTATGGACTTAATTGTGGTTTAGAAAAGTGCCTCGAGTGGGTTTGCATCGTTTGTAGACCCCAGGATGAACAGAACTATCCGTGTGAACTATTACGCTGGCACAATATCGCGACATTAATAATCCCAAACTACTCGACCTGCAGAAGCCACGATCGTAGGCCGCTCATTATGGAGTTGCTACCGAACTTACCATGTTGTTTGACTTTAACATAATGTACAGTAAGACACAAAGATAAACCTATACTGTTCGAAGATTAAAGGAAACGGGTATTAGGATCATTATTGAAGGATACAAAAAGCTGTAGCTAGCCTAGCCTAGTAACGTTTTCGATACCCCGTCATGCCGCAAGCCCCCACAACTGTCATACTTATAATAGTGTCGTATGAAGTACTTATAAACATGTGAGAAGTGTGTTGTCTATATCATGACGAACAATGACTAAGGAAGTGATTTTCGAATAATGAAAAAGACTTTAAATCACCCAGCTTAAGTTTAATAACTATAAAGTGAGTGCGCCGTTAACTAAGCTAGACTATTTACTTAGGACCATGCATACCCGTGCAACTCCTGGGACATATAATTGTATATATGCAAGGCAAGAACATAGCCTAGACTACATGCTTTCGACAGTAAAGAGCACCCGAACAAACAAAAATACACAGACATAGGCCTAATTAAATACATAATCTCGTGTCTGTAGCCTACGATCTCCAAATTGACCAAGTGATCGTACGGGAACCTCTGATGTTTGAGGAGCCTTGGCATGGCGAGAATCGGATGTCAGCTGTTCCTGTTAGGGCCAGTGTGTGGAGGGGTGGAGGATGTTACCACTACACCACCTCATTACTCCGCCGGCACCATTTAAAGGTACCGTACCGTATACTATTTAAATGGACTTCATGGGCCCGGGGGCGGGATATGATAAATGTGTAGGACAATGTCGTATCCTTTATTTATTTATATCTATCTAGTCTATATCTATATATCTATCTATCTCTGTTTATATATATATATATATAATTATATTATATATATAGGCCTATATATATATATATATATATATATATATATATATATATATATATATATATATATATATACTGTATATACAGTATATGTGTATGTATTTATTTATGTATGTATATTATCTACAACATGTGTATGAAGGAGACAAAATGCAAAGCTGCATGTAACATGTGTCCCCCCCATTTTAATTATTAATTCATTAGGCCTAGGCCTATTAGGCTAATTTATTATTTTCCAGTTTTTAGTTTTTTTTTTATCATTAATGGGAATGGGCATAAGCCTTTCTGCCCAAGCGCCTCAGTATGGTTTCCTAACTAAGGCAATCCACCTAAAAACAGTATCCAACTAGGCTATCCCTAAGTAGAAAGTTGGTAATTTAGGAGGTGAACTGTTGATATATACCGTTATAATATACGTTTACCGAAGTAGGTTACGACTTTTGAGCGTCACTGTATCAGTAATTAAATGATCCGTGTGTTGGTGTGGCTAGCGCGCATGTCCTTTGAGAGATTGATCAAGGATCTCATCATCTCCATTCTCAACACGCATGTAAAGGGATTAACTTATTTCTTGGTAACTTTGCTACATTTACTTTATATAGAACTTACAGTATATATAGAGATAGTGCCGGATTATTCTTGTTAAATAGTAAATCATAATATGTTATTGTAGCGTACTAGGTATATTATTAATAATTATTAATAATATTGTACTGGGTATAATTGCACTTTCAACCAATTTGGAATTAAAGTTCACAAATAGAGTTTTAGACAATTCCGGCATTATTACTTAACATCTTCAGCCTTAGCTTTCAGAATACACCTACAGGCTATACCGGTATGAGTATACAATTCTCTCTCTCTCTCTCTCTCTCTCTCTCTCTCTCTCTCTCTCTCTCTCTCTCTCTCTCTCTCTCTCTCTCTCTATATATATATATATATATATATATAGTATATATATATAGGCCTATATACAGTATATATATATACTGTATAATGTATATATATATTATTTATATACATACACACACACACACTATAATTAAATACCGGTAGGTATTTGCCTATAACTTCTTGGTATGATTGAATCATACTTTTGTATGTGTTTATTTAACATAGGGTTAGGCCTATCTGGCTCATTTGCATGTTTAGGACCTAATTCCAATTGCAATGCGATATCGATTCAAGTAGGCTACGAGCCACAACAATTAATAGTAAGATTAATTATTGTTACTGTCAATATGTAGGCTGCCTAACTATCGTAATACACATGTTCATAATGAAGTTATTTATCAAACTAGTTTTTGCTTATAACTGGTAGAATATTGATTGCGAACTAATTTGAACCAACGCCTACGAATCGACTAGTTCCCAAATATTCCCAATTAAGTACATTACGTAAAGACAGTACGTGAAGACCGCCTATGATATTGTAAAACGAATGGGGTAGTACCGGTACTTTGTCAAAACTTGTAGCAACACATGTCAGCACTGTTACCAATGTGTTATGCTGGGGTTATTTTCCAGTCATTGTTAATCCACATATATCTATCTATCTATTTCCTGACGCCGTGATCCCCGAAGGGGTGGCCACGAACGAACCGCCCCCATGCACCTCTGTCCCCAGTCAGTCGACGCCCCCCTCCCCCCCCAAACCAGCACCGCCTTCGTTCATGTACTTCCTCACAGACTCACTCCATCCTTCCACCTCTCATTCGGTCTACCTCTCCCTCTCTGTCCCTCCACTTTAATCCCTCTCCCTTAATTTAATCCCTCTCTTTAATCCACATGAATACATTTAATTGATTTCCTAATGAGGACAAGTGACCTATAGTTAGGCTATGGGGGACCTAGTCAATCAGTCACACATTCAACTTTTGAGAACTCCCTACAGATAGGCCTACCAAAAGTTGTTGAACCACTTCTGTACCGTCGTCACCCTTTGTATTGCATTATGGCTACTATTGATATATTTTATTCAGCTTAGGAAGGACCTCTAGCAATTATAAGGTTTCGAACAGTCTCAATGAACCCCTTTAACTACCACAACTTCTTCCAAGGCTGCACAAATACCTCGAAATATAATTAGAACAAAAACAAAAAGATGTCGCTGGTATTGAAAGAGTTAATGGATCATAGTCTACTGTAGGCTATGTATGACATTGTATCTATTTACGGTACCGGGTGGTACGTTTAGGCTAGATCTAAGATTCGGTCCCTCCTACATGCGTCCTCATTATAAAAGCAATGACATAGACTATACATATCTATCCACAATGCCAGAAGTAAAAATAACTAATATAGGCTACCTAATAATACCGGTAGTGGAGACTGGTTGTTTTATAAATAGGCTACCGGTACTCCATTATACCGGTAGGCTACTCATTGAATTAAATATTTATGGTTGTACAATCATGCTCAAAAGCCTTGTTCCACATCCACGTCACCAGTTGTGTATTTATCTCGAGATACAATCATATAAACTAGACAAACTGGATTAAATTTAGCCAGAGTAGTTGTGCCAATTTGCAAACAGGGGTCCCATTAGTACGCGATATGGAAAAAACAAAACAAAAAAACATCACAACATAGTGAGCCGAATGAAATTGCTATGTTTTAGGCCCATGTCCAAATGGACAGTTACATTTTGAAACCGGTACCGGTACCTAATTAAATAGTCTAAATCGACAATTTTGGATAAGGTAACGGTTTAGGCCTATATCGATTTTGAATGGGTGTACCGGTACTACTGTACTCGCACAAGGGACTGGAGTTCTGGAAAACAGGCTCCAGTCCTGACACTAGCCTATTCTTGACTTACATTGTGGTCGCTTAATAATCCAGAAGTGTTGATAGCCTCTGAAGTCCTATTTGTACTGTACTCACATTTTACGTTAAGGTTGAGTGCGTTGCTCTGTCCATCCCCTTCCTTGTTGCTGCCCACACAAGTGTAGAGGCCCCTCATGTCCGCCCGAACGTTCTCCAGGCGCAGCGTAGAGTTGCCGTTCCGACCACCACGTTCACGTCGCTTTAATGCTTTACCCTGGAAGAAGAATAGGCACATTAGCTAAGAATGTGGTTCAGTGGTTGCATATAGTTAGTTTTTTTTTTATGATATAGTTTATAGTGGTGGTGTAGAGTTGCCGTTACGACGATGCTTTAACGCTTTACCATGTGAGAAGATCAGACACATTAGCTAAAAATTTGGTTCAAAGTTACCGGTACGGTAGCCTACAGTTTTAAGACGATCGCCCCTTTAGTTGGGCTATTTTAAGACCTTTCGATTAATTTTGTTGTCAATTTATCTGCCCTTATACACTTAATACTAACTGCTTAAGTGTAGAGGCCACTCACATAGGCCCTCAATACCATATATATATATATATATATATATATATATATATATATATATATATATATATATATATATATATAATTCATCCACAAGCAGAAACAATTAGAAATGCGAATAATAATTTTTGTACTGACAGTACGGTACCATTATGGTAGTTGGTACCACAATGCATTCTTGGTTATCAATAGGGTTAAATCTATTCGGCCTATATATTTAATCGCTAAGTTTACCTTCATTTCCTTGCGCTTCGCCGGAGGTGTGAAAACATAAAGTATTGTTTCCACTCCTGTGTGATTGTTCGCATGATTTCGAGAACGTATGAATGGATTTCGATGAGACTAGGTCAGTCCCTACATTGGGTAGCTTACTTTAAAGGATCCTGTGTTGGGAAAACATACAATTTTGATTTTGTTATTGTTGTTGCTGGGTTGGTGCTTTCCGACAACAACGCATGGCCAAGCACCGCTAGTTACCATGACAACCAGATCCTGTGCCGTAGGTCTAGTCAAAGAATTTATATACCGGTACCATTTACCATTATCTCCAACTTCCAATACCGTACTTTTGCACGGAATAACATGATCTTGGGTACGGTATGGTACCTATATTCCTTGAGTCAATATACATGCGGCATGCCTCATTAACTTTTGTAATCCATACTCTCAATGTGCCTATCTGTATGTGTGTCCGTCTGTATGTTCGCACACTATCTTGATAGCCTAATGAAAGATTGGATTTCGATGAGAGATGGTCAGCCCCTCCAATAGATACTCTGAAGGATCCCTTTAAATTTTAGTTACGGTAATAGGCCTAGTTGCCATTGGATGACCCCACCCCCTGTTAGCCAACCCTCCTTCTTGAACCCCCCCCCCATGTAAAACTGCATGCTTGCTGGATATACAGTATGTGGCAGTGTTAGTTAGAACCGCCCAGCATCGGTTTCTGCATAGCCTATGCTACCATTATGATTAGCCCATTTGCTTATTTTATGTTTGTTTCAAACAAGCAGATATCAAATGTGGTAATAATCTATATTTTGTCTTGAGATTTAGCGCAATATCGGTAGGCTAAAGACTTAACCGGTACCGGGTATCTTAAAAATATGTTCAAGTCCATTTGGTTGGCATCGTTAATACTCTGATATACCGGTACTTAAATACTATACCCGGTAGCTTATAGTTATACAACTCTGGTGAAACACAATACCACAAAGCCATATCACTACAGCACAGATAATCACCATAATGCACGCCGTAATATCAAACCACAAGCATGCACGTCATAGCTCAACACAGTCGATCAATGCGGGCACTGGTGATGATATTTCTGCTGACGGGAGTATTACCTACTCTGTAAAGTGAACTGGCCATTACCCTATGACACACACACACACCCACACACACCGTAAGAGCAGATCTAGTAATGTGCTTCACTTTTTATTACATTTAAAGCCATAACAATATGAAGTTTCTCCATTGCTTAGCCTATGGTATCTTTGTTTATACCATCTAATCGTAAAAGGATAGGCCTATAGGCTACCCGGTATATTCGTAGCTTACCAGAAAATACTGTATGTTGGGCTAGCCAACCTCAATGAAATAGTATTGTCTGATCGTTTATATACTTATTGAAATGTAGAATAAGCAGCAGCTTTGTCAATGACAATCTTATGCATACAAAAATACAGAATATATATATAATGATCTTATGAATTTAAGAAAAAAAATTGAAAATTATTAGGCTACCATAGCACAATTGGGAATATGTAGGCCTACGTGATTAGATTAATATCCAGTATTCGAGAATGGATAATAAATCGTAAGCTTGGGCATAAATCTTTAACTGTGTTGGTGGTGTAATGGCTAGAGTGTTTAAAAAGCTGTGTGGTAACCCAGGTTCGAATTCCGGTGGGTCACATATATGCTTTCTGGCTTTCATTTATTTGGGGTGAAAGTAATACAACATAGTCATAGATTATAAAACGCCATGCTATTTGTCTGTCACCTAATCATGGTTACTTATCGTAAATTAATTAATTGAGTCCATGATATGCAAACAAATTATATTAACTAAGCAAAATATAATACTAATAATTATAGTAATAATAATAATAATAATAATATTATTATTTTGTACCGTACGGCACCATTTTTATTATGTAGGCTACCTGCACGGTAGGCATACCGGTATGTGTTTTTAGTTCGTGACCGTCCATTATTTCGGTTCTTTTCTCTTTCAGCCATCTTCCTTTCTACACTAAGCTTCATTCTATCCATGGAGAACATTTTTTTTTTTTTTTTTGTCTATCCACACCTATTCCTACAGTACAGTTGATCACATAAATTTGCATAGCCTACACTCCGTTGATTACGGTACATTTAATGTGTATTATTTGATGCAGTACGGTACACAATAATATGACCAGCTAATGGTTTTATAGCAAATTATTCTTGTACCGGTACGTCAATCATACTACAGGGTAAGCCAAGTCTCCATACATAGCAGAAATATCAGTTTAGCCTATGCCATTACTCGCATAACAACAAATGTGTAATGCGGGTTCACCATGAGTGGGAGAGGCGTTTGTAAAGTAAAAACAGCCATCTAGATTCTAGAGCTTATTGTGTAAATAAAGTTAGTTTATTTAAAACAAAAACAAAAATCTTCTATGCATGGAGACTTTTGGCCCACCCTGTAGTTTTCCTTCCATTAATAAAATCATTGGGTGGATGGAAAGTTATGTTACCAACTGTACCGTACTGGCCATCCATGCCTGGAGGCATTGGTGGTTTGAAGAGGAGGAAGAATTTCATTTTTCTGTGTTTGTCCCTATTGTATTTGCCCTGTCTTTTATCTGCTCTGTTTTGACTCTCTGTCTCTCTCTCTGGCTCTCGCTCCCTGTCTCTTGCTCTCTCTCTCTCTCTCTCTGTGTCTCTCGCTCTCTCTCTCTGTGTCTCTCGCTCTCTCTCTCTGTGTCTCGCTCTCTCTGTGTCTCGCTCTCTCTGTCTCGCTCTCTGTCTCTCGCTCTCTCTGTCTCTCTCTCTCTCTGTCTCTCGCTCTCTCTCTCTCTCTCTCCTTTTCCTGTGTATTGGTTCTATTCTATTTATCTGTTTTATTGTTTATCCTTTCATTTTACTATTTCCGTTTTGTCTAATTTCTCTTTGCCTTTTCTGTTTTATGGTTTGTCCTTTCTATTATGTCCTTTTTCATTCTTTTCCCATTTTACCTCTTTTGTTTGGTCTATTGTTTAATTTCTTTTGTTTTGTCCTTTTGTCAGGTCTTTTTCGATGTCCATTTCTGATTGTACCTGTACTTTTTGTTTATCTTCTCTGTTTTGTCTTGTTTTTGCTATTTTTCCCGTTTGAATTTTTCCCTGTCTAGTCCTATTTAGGTTTGTCCTTTTTCTGTTATATATTTAGTGTTGTCTCTTGTATTTTGTTCATTGTTTTGACTAGGCCGTATTCTGTTTATTTGTTTTTTGTTTTCTTTGTTTTGTACTTTAGATTTCCGTATTCTGCTATATCCTTTAGTCATTTGTTATTTTGTGTGTGGTCTTGTGTTTCTCCTTTCTGTGTTGTCATAAATTATGTCTTTCGTATCGCTTGTTCTTTTTCTGCTTTGCCCTTAGGCCTACGCTAACTAGAATAGTTACAAACAGCCTTTGGAGTACCGGTACCGGTAATCAATAGATGTCTTACGCTTTGATTTGCTGTGGACATATCGGTAGCCTACATATCCCTTTCAACTAGAGCAGCCAAAGATCTATATAATACTGTATACGGTACCGATCTTTTGTCATGTGGTGTTTTCCCTGTCCGTCCTACTCTTCAAAGAGACTCAAAATATACAGGTCACGTAGGTTATGTTGGGGCAAGCCCCAACTCCATCAGCTCCCTCAGACCTTCTACTACTTTATCTCATATTCCTTGCTTCGAGGAATTGAAGTGACGCAAACTATTGCTTGTCCCACGTTTCCTATATTCATGTCATGTCTGTAGTGTCATTTACTCACACATATTGTAGAAACCTAAGCTTTTGGCTTATACCGATACTATGTTCAGAAGCTTGTTTAGTCACGAAAATAAATTTAAGGTAGGTTACCGGTAGACTAGTCTACTGGATTCCCTAGTCACTCATAGGCCCTCCGTATCCCTAGACTAACCCCATAATTGTCGGTGCTAATTTCTATAGCCTACTGTAGTTTTCTCGTATTCCTAGCTAGTCAATATGATACGTTGATTGTTGTAATTGCAGTGAAAAGTATGGGACATATGTCATTACAGTACGGTAGGCTACCCTCGTTGCAATTCCAACGCCTAGGACGCTATAATGGCTGGCGAGGAATATGGACATGTATGGTGGCGAGGAATATGGAAATATATGGTAGGCCTAATTACCACCGACAATGACGGTTTGTTTAAGAGCACGGGCCATAGGGTCACATTAGTGTATTGATTATTTACAAAGTAACCCACCACACATTCACAACTACAGACACTTCAACAGTACCGTACCGGTTCAATAACATTCATCATCCACTCCATACACTACACACACACATACCGGTTGAATACCGGTAACTTGAGTTTTAGGGTGAATATGCTTCTTCTAGGAATTTAAATAAGGCAGAACTGCTTGTAACGAGTGTCTCCCCCAAAGCTAAAAGAGTGAGAGAGCCAAATTCAAGGAGCGTTGCGAGTAAAAATGCCTGGACACACGAAGTTTAAAGCAGTCTAAATCATAGGATGAAGGAAAGATTGATTGAGATAGTTACTTGTTGAGTAGACGAAAGATTGAGATTTTTTTTAAATTCTTGGGTTGAAAAGCTGATAGCCTAAATATGCCATGATATGAAATTACGGTGCCGTACGGTACCGGACCCGGTATGTCAAATGTTGTGGAAAGCTGTTTATGTACCGTATATAATCATGAAAATAAGTTCTTATATATTTAATTAAGAATGGCGGCGATTGAAGAATCAAAGAAAGAAAAATTAATAAGAAAAAAATAATAGAGTAATTTATGATCATATGAAAATGGCAAATACAAAATAAGTAAATGCAGAAAGCCATGTACAAAATAGAAAAACAAGATAGGTGGGTAAGAAAATATATAAATGAAAACGAGATACCGGTACCAACTTATTAACATAGGGGAGGAGTAAATTGAGGAGAAAATTTTGCCCCTAGGGGCTTGTGAGGTTAAGTCTCGTTAAAATAATAGAGGTATAAAACGGAATGGGAAAATATATAGAGGGAGGAAAAATTAGGAATATTGTGAACTACCTCCAGGGAAGGGAAAGGAAAACTATAATCGAAGAATGGGATTTTGAAACACATTATAAATGAAAATAATAGGGAGAGTTAGAAGAATGTACCTCCAGGGAAAGGAAGGTTAATGTAATAGAAGTAAAAACAAAAGTAGCAGGAAAAGGAAAGGAAAATAATGGACACGAAGTAAAGCACACCAGAAAGTTTGAGTGAGGGGGAATGGCAGAGAGGAAGAAACAGACCGAGAGTGAGGTGGAAGGATGGAGTTGAGAGGTGTATTGTATGAGTGATAGAGGTGCTGGGTGGGACGGATGCTGACTGACAGGACATACAGTATATGAATGAAGGAGATCCATTCGTGGCCACCCCTTGGGAATATGAGCATCTGGCAATATATAGATACACATCTAAGAGAAGAAAAATGAGCGAAAGGTCTGCGAAAAGGAAGGAAAAACTGATGTAAATGAAAACAAACAAAAATAAGAATTGTGAAGAGGAAGAGTGAAAGAAAGAGCAGGGGATAAACCTCGAGGGGATTGGCCTATATTGATGAGAGGGTTGGAAAAAAGCAGTCTTTTAGTCCACAATCTATGTCCATAGAAATAATTCTGTATAGGCCTACCTTTATCATTATGGGTGTATTGGATATCTTAAACCGGTATAGGCATATATATATACAGTATATATATATAGTATACTCTTCGTTATAGTAATGGTGAATATCTGTAAAATTAGAGTTGCTGTCGCCCAAGACCCTAAACCGCTGGTAACTTCATAATTAAACTACAGTTAGTCTTAGGCCAGCAAACATATTCTAATTTCGGTCTAGTTCCCAATACCAATGTAAGAAAACACCGAAATATAGCGAGAACAAAATAAACTTGCCCTTAGAAAATTGCTGGAGAAAACGCTCGTGTGACGTTGCTTTAACACATAAGTTGGCATCACACGAAAGCCGACATGAACGCTTTTACCCTCAACATATATATACCGTAAACACTTGTCTGGCAGGTTTAGAGTTTTTTTTTTTTTTTTTTTTTTTTTTTTTTTTTTTAAAGTGTCCCCTAACTTGATCTAGGCTAGCCTATTAGGTCTAGTTTCCGATACCAGTGCAAAATAGTCTCCGCATGTTGCCAGAATGAAATTATGTATCAAAAGTTGATGATAACAGTGCTTGTGTGATAGAGCCTACTCGGATAACTACTAGCACCGGTACGAACTGTAAATATATTTATTAGGCATACCGGTACTTAATGTTTAGTAATCTATAAATATTACCCAAATATTATCACTCGCTCTATTATGCTATTCCGTTGTACTAGTTTGAATTGTGCCATTCCCAATATGAACGATTGAATGAACACTGTGCACTTGGAACTGTTATTTCAGCTTTGCCGGTCTTTCTATCTATCTATCTATATGCTCAGGCCCGATCCCCACTTTTCCTATTTTTATTTTGTATTTAATTATATTTTATTATTATTTGTTTTCTTTCTTGCGGGTGGCCGCCTCAAGACAGAGCAAGAACAGGGAAAACATAACACAATGAACAAACAGACAAAACACAAATTCACACACATCTAGGTCACCCAGGAGAACTTGCCGGTACCGTACTGTTAATATGTTTGGGTGGTGGGTAATTTTATCTTTGTAATACTACAGGAATGTACAGTAATACCAAACATCGATTGGGATGGACATTTTGCCCTCGATTAGTGGCGAATTTCACTTAGATTAAATAAAGTCATCTACTAGTATCCAGATTAAAATCTCAAACTTGAACTAGACTTTACATTATATATATATATATATATATATATATATATATATATATATATATATATATATATATATATATATATATATATATATATATATAATAATTTTCCCTCTTTTAGTTTATTGTTCAAATGTTTAAAGCTGCTACTGTACATTTTTCAAGGCATGAACCCGGGACAAATGTTATTTACGGTTCACGAAATTTAACTCCTGTACCGGTACCGGCGACGTCTTTGTAAGTTTTATTCTAGTTAAATTTAGACGATTTTGTGCATTTATAAAGAATGTGTAGTAGTACAAATTATGTGAGATAGTCCAATGCCTGTTAATTGTTGTAGGCCTTTTTGAAACTGAATGAATTCGTCTAATAGTTGCCAGAATATAATGAAAAGGCTATCACCGGTACTGTATGGGGTACCATAATGCTCTCTACAGTTGGAAGGGGATTTTGAATGTTTATCCGTTGCTAAAATTATAAATAAGTAGTTATGAATATTTTCTATGATAAATGTCATGATTTTTATGCCTTAATTTGTTAGGACATTTGAATACAACATATCTCTACTGCAACTATCTAGGTTTATAACTTGTTAAACTGTACGCATGACGGAATACAAAGCAAGTACAGTATGGTGCCTGCTGTAATGAGTTAGGCTGGAGTCACCCCATAGAGGAAGCCCATGGGAATAGAGGCCCAGTTTACGGCTGGATGAGGTTGGCTGGTAGAACCCGTAGACTTTAATTATGTTTGTGTTAATTAGTTTTGAGAGAGAGAGAGAGAGAGAGAGAGAGAGAGAGAGAGAGAGAGAGAGAGAGAGAGAGAGAGACCTATCGTATATAGGGCCTACCTATTGTTTGTGAGACATTTCCTAAACTAAACACAGGCGTTTAATACTAGCCCGGCTACACTTCCAGAAGACTTCGGATTAGCCTATTTTAATATTAGAGAAGTTACTTTTAACTGCTGTAGGTTCGAAGCCCCTTTTGAATAAGTCGTCCTTACCAATCTGAATAAGATCGGATAATGATAACAGATAAATTATGAATGGTAACCCTTTCAGTAGTATGATGCCCGTTTTCACTTTCTTATCTTTTGGAATAATTTGAAAAGTACCGGTATCTCATTTTTCGGACCCACAATTCTTTTCTAATTTGACTGACATCGTCTAATGATAGCCAGAATAAAATTAAAGAGTACGTCATCATATTTTGAAAGGGCTAGGATGTCATCACATTGAAATGATTAATCGTGACTACAGCAAATGTTTATTAATCAAACATTGACTATAGTTAGCCTAACAGAGATCGACCGACCTCCGTCATCTTGGCACCACTGGTGATATATATATATATTTGTTTTTTTCCCCTCAAGCATCTTCATAACCATAATAAGCATTATGAATACTGATACAGGATATACAGGTACAGTTTGGCGTATGAAAGTGAGTGCGTATGTTTTTCAGTGCATAAAGGTGAAACTCGTTTCTGCATGCAAATTTTGTCTAAACGATCACGAAATACGCCTCTAAAACGCGAAACGGGGGCCAGAAAACTCCGGACTGAGTTTATACCCACGTAAAAGATATAAACCTTGCGGAAGAGACGGAGCGTGAAGAAGGAAGTAAGATTAGGACATTCTTGCCCTGTTGCATATGCCGGAAGTAGTGCAAGCTTTCATTGTAACCCTATAAAATTCAAAGGTGAATGTTTTGAAGCCACCCTGTTATTTCAATTAGCCTAGTTTGGCGATTTAAGGAGTTTCACCCCATTAGATTAGCAATATTCAGACTTTCCGCCAAATTCGGGTATAATTTTTGTTTTTTCTGCGTGAGCGGTGGCGAACCTGCAAGTTGGAACCTTCGGCCAATAAATTTGTCTACCGAAAAATATAAAGATTTAACTAGAAGGATGGAGAGACAGCGCGAGCGAGCGAGCGAGCGAGCACGAGAGCCAGCGTTATTATATTTTTATCTTCGGGGGTGTCTGGGGAGCAGTTTCGTTTTATTCTAGGGGGCAAACGAAAAACCAAATGCTCGAAAATGACAAAATCAAAACAATAGGCAGAGCGTGAAGAAATAGGTAAAATTATACCATTCTTACCCTGTTGAATATGCCGGGAATTGTGCAAGTCTCTATTTTAAGGGAGTTGCATTATTTTGAGTCATATGTTTGCACTGGCTCTGCTTCCTAGGAAAAGATGATCCTGAAGTACCGGTATACCTTTTGTAGTCTGAAGTGACTTTCTCGCAACCAATTTCGATAGACGTTTCTCATTTGATTCAAATGTTGATTTTACTTATTTTAATATGACGTTTAGGAATATACTTGTTCTATTTGTATAAACCATATTCAAATTACTAGACTCATCATGATTATGAGTAAGGATCGTTTATCAACTCCTCGGTTTTTTTTTTATATTGGTTGCCAAAGTGTAATTCGGACTGGCAATAGGTATCGGTATATTACAATATGTTCAGCCCTGGACTGCAGTGTCTCCGTTACTGATATGCTATGTTTTAGCCTCACGATTGATTTGTCTCTACTACTCATGTTAGGCTATAGAGTTGTAGGCCTACCCGGACCTTTTTGTTCAAACTTCCATAGGCCTATTGTTCATATTTGAACGGTGTCCTTTTACGGTAACTGAAATTGCAATTATGTTAAGATGAAATAATTATAGCCTACCGTACATCAGATTATAGAGGTTTAGCACTATTTGATTGCTAATTTTAATTCTTTTTTATCTTTATACCGTTAGTGTGTGTTTTTATGACACACACACGTGCATGCGTGTGTGTGTTCCTATGTGCTTGCCGGCAACACCATTAGGATGTCAACCTTTTGATTAACGGTACGAGCGTTTATTCCTGTATAGCCTACCATCGAGTACAGGTAGTGTTGTAGTGGGAAATATCCGTAAGATTAACCGTAGAAGACCCTATTAAATATTGTTTTTAAAATATTGTTTACCTTTAGCCTAGTTTTCGGTAGGGTACTAACACTAAATAAATAGTAATATCGACGGTTTATAACGACTTTCACAGTTGAAGTTTTCGAATTGTGTATGTAGGCTATAGTCCTGTGATACGCCAATTGAATATTATTAAGTGTAACGGCCCACTGTAGAATTGGAAACTCCCGGATTCCGAAAAATCTAAGCAGAATAAAAAGTTATCATTTACGGAAGGAGAATAGCCTACATATTTGTTTTCCCTATTCTAGATATTTTATCACTAAACATGTACCGTACTATAACTCCTGATGAATGGAATACAATTTATGTACTGTAGATCATATTATCAATCGGATACTGTTCCATGACCTGCATAGGCCTATAGGACAGACAAGAATGTGATATAAGAATGAATTGTGATCACTGTAATGCCTGTAAGCAAGGAAAGGGACAACGAAAGTAGTAGGGGTGAGGAAGGGAGCTGGAGGTAGAGATGAAGGCTTCGGGGCTTGGCCCACATGCGTGTGTTGTATCTTCTTAAAAGTCTCTTTGTAGAGTAGAGTGGACAGGACAAACACGACATATAGGCTAGTACCAAACCGCCAACTCCAGAGGGGACTTGACAACAGTCCGCTTTTACCAGGTTGCTATTTTTTCTGCCAAGTGAAACAGAGGCACAGAGTGTCAGGAATCTTGCCCAAATGTCTCTTTCACATTTGGACTAGTCGCCTTACTCACTGTTCTCTGTTTCACCTATAATCTGTTTCTCTTCAACTGACGGTAAATTGCAAAGTTTCTATCAAGATTTATCAGTAATATTGAAGATTTTGTAGTGAAATATGGTGCTTATTTGTAAGCTTAATATGTTGCAGAGACATAGTAGTTTCATATATTTCCATAATGTATCGATAAATTAGCTGCTAAGGGATTCAATGTATCGCCAGCTGAAAAGAAAGAGTATAGTTACAGTAAATTAGTAACCTGGTATAAGATATTCACGGTATAGGTGCATTTTCTGTGAACATTAACGCCCATTTGCGACTCAAAGATTAAGTACCCAATGACGTCATATCAATTTGACTTTGCATAGTTAATGTTAAATTCAGTTAATCACTTATGCAGCCTGCAGTACGGTAACTCCAAATTTAAAGGTAATTATGTAATAATACGCACATTATAGAACATCGGAAGGGAATAAGAGGTACAGTCACTAATGGAAACTTGGATTCCGCATGTTATTCATTAGCATTTTTGTTTGTCAAAAACTGGATAATTTAGTAGACGGAATTTTATATGCAATACGTATAAAACCATATGAATGATTTAATTTACATACACAAATCCGCCTAGAAGCTTGTTCTGGCACACATAGGCTATAACGGATGAGGTTCACGAATTTTAAGACGTGACTAAACCTTACATGGTAGTTAATGAATACCGGTATAAGACACATGAGACAAGCATTTCATTCTATTCAGGCTACCATTAGATGATTTTATTCAGCTTCGGACAGACCTCTAGACATTAAAAGGCACAGCATATCTCGAAATCTATATTAATTACCCCTGATCCTTCCTAAGCAGCATCAAATCGTCTGAATATGCCTATAAATAAATAAAATGACGTCGATGGTATGGATTGGGTTAAGGGTTATTTGTTAGCATATTATTTGATCTATGTACATTATTGACCGAAGAAACTACTATACCCTGTTCAAAATAGGTAGGCCAGAGATCGTTCACCCTAACCTCTGTTACTCAACAAAGGCTAGAGCAATTGGGGTGTGAATTTCCACACGTATTCCCTGGCTGACCCTTCCCAAATGGTAGACATATTAGATCGATTACTCTGGTCGATTGTGAGTCATAGAGGTTAATGTTCATTAGTGTTGGTCTACTTATTTGGAACAGGTTATAGTATCTTTGTTATAAGTTTGCATTCTTACCATTCTTTAATGCAATGTTTAGAGTTTGTACAAGAAGGATAATTGGACAAAATGTTGTCAGTTGTCCAATCTCTGAATACTACAGGGTCTCTTGTTTATAATCAGCTCTGAATGCCCCTACTCTCGAGCGTCCAGATAGCGTTGTAATTCCCGTAACAGGCTTTACGCTACATTGCTTTGACCGATCGGGCAAATATACCTTTGTCTACTGGGAGATTGATGATTTATTTTTTTACAGTAGGTTCCATGTTTTCGGTCTTGTCGATAGTCTCGTCTTGAATAAACACTCTCTCTCTCTCTCTCATATATAACACACACACACACACAGTATTTGTGTATGTGTAGAGAGAGTCTAATAAAGTATATCTATAAAGCAGAGGTGAGGGGGAGAGGAACCACTCAGACGTAGGCTTTTGAGGATGTGAGTGGATAGTGTTTTTTTTTTTCAATAAAATATATCAAATGTGCACCATAATGCTATAAGAATGCAGGCTATTTATACCTTTAGTGATCATTGAGGCTCTGAAAACAACACTACCTAACTGGTAGATTCTCCCAGCAAACTGAACAATTGTACTCTGGGACTCTCTCCCTCAATCAATCCTTCCTTCATTGTATGACTTAGGCTAAACTGCTTTAAATTTTCGTGTGTCCATGCATTTTGTCCCTTGAATTTTGCTCTGCCACTCTTTTGGCTTTGAGGGAGACACTCGGTACTGACAACCTGCCTTTTACTCTCCATCATACACACAGGAAAACAAAGAATACTAAAAAATATAAAACGGTATCGGTTCACGGGGACAAATGATCCACAACACTCTCCCGGTAGATTCTCCCAGCTAAAGGTAGGCTTTATCGTGAACTCTCTTGGCAGATTCTCCTACCAGACGATATTGGCTCACAGGGACAAAATTAATGATCCACGACATTGGATTCTCCCAACAAACGGCATAGGCTCACGGGCACAAATGCTGAGGCGCCCGGCTTACTCAGAGCTATTACCGTCATTAATGCTTTGGATTCCGAAATGCAGTTAATGTGACACGCTGTATACAAATCCGATTATGTATCGATCTTTAGTTGGAACTTGGTCCCTTAGATCCACATAAAGTTAAAAATAATTCTCCCCCCAGCAGCAGGAAGACTAAACCACCAGCGTTACTGGCCCTGATGGAGACGTCAGTCAAAACATGCCAGAGGAGTCAAATATGTCAGCAACACACCAGCAGTCCCTGCAAATACCTGTGATAGATCAAATATCACCAAGTGGTCGTCATAAAAGCCATCACCCTTGCTAATGGGGACCAGGGACTGCTTCAGGAGTATCAGCCTCCTGAAGGCCAACGACCTCCCCACCATCAGAATTCTGGCTCTCCTAAACCCCAAGAAAACTTGGGTCATCTGAAGAAGAGAGTATGGAGCAAGAAAACTAGCCATCGCTAGACAACCTGTTCACCAGGCTCGCCCTCTCGACCAAAACCATCGCAGGGGCCAAGAGGAAACATATAGAATCTCACCATTTATAGAGATCTACAGTCAACCACCAACAGAGGTCGAGACCTCAGCTCCATCAATGAAAGTCAAAGAGGCCGCTGAGACTCCAACTGCTGCCACACAACCTGAATCCGGCACCAACATAAAAAAACGACGACCAATATGAGACATTCCTCTATAACTAGGTTATAAATGGAGGAATGAGCATCCACTTCCAAAAACTCACGTTCAGCAACAGATAGTCACCTAGTGCCAAAAAAGTTTCAGAAGTTCACATCCGACTGCATTGGATCCACGTGTCACTGCATACTCCATAAAAGAACCCGTAGCGGAAGATGGGTTTGCAAACTCACCAAAGAATAAGACGATGAAGACCAGAGGTACATGAACAGAATTGAAGAGAAGCAGCTCGAAGTGTAACTGCATAACCCCTCTACAGACAGGAAGGGAACCACTGATGGGCTCGCCAAAGGCATAAGACCTATGACGCACCTGGTTGCTGCAATCGAATCATCATCTTTGTTTACAGACAAACAAACGGAGGCGAAACACAACTGCCATCCAACTTTGTTAGAGGAGGTAACAACACTACTCTCCCATCAGATTCTCCCAGCTAATGATATCGGCACAAGGGGACAAATGTTGCGGCACTCAGCTTCAATCTCCGCGTGCTTATACTATCATTAACGCTTTGGATTCCGTAATGATGTTAATGTGACACGCTATTTACACACGGACGGGGGGGAATCCCTTTAACGTTAGCGGGGGTTGATTATGACTGGAGCTGTTCGGGCATGAAGTATCCGTTATAATGTATCTTTGTTAGGGTGGCGTGGTTGTTTGGTTTGCTTGCGCGCGCACACACACACACACACACACACACACACACACACACACACACACACACACACACACACACAGAGATTGACTTTATAGCCCCTTTAAACTAACGATGTAGCTTTTTTTATGAATACTATAATTTATGTAAGTTGTAAAACATTTTTTGACAAGAGGATAATAGTAAAAAATAGCTCAAGAACTGATTACAATTACAAAGTAGATAGCCAGATGAATTGTCGATGTTGCTCGATGTTTTATTTCGTCTGAGTTAATTGTACTATGGTATTATATTATCAATTTTCAACTAGTCCTTGGGAAAGAACATTTTAAGTGCAAGGTTATGGTGCTGATTGTACGAACATTATGAAGTAAGCACATTAGAATGAAAACTAATACAATGGATGTAGGCTATGCTAAAGACAACAAGTCCAAGCGGACTATAGATTATTGCGGCCTTGTTAACTCCTAGTCGCATGGCACGACGCACAGGACGAAATATAAAAATAGGGCTTCTTTACGGCATAGGCCCTAAAGGGTAGATCAGCGTATAGGCTATGCATGTGAAAGATAATTAAATTTGGTTTAGTAATAACCGAGAAATAGCAATTTGTAACAAACGTCGCCCTAACAAGAACAACAACAACATCGTCATTAATCGGGTCTTGAGGTCCTAGCTTCGCATGGACCTAAAATCCGTTAAACCTGTAGCCTAGGCTAGGGTTGACAATATTAAGGACCGTATTAAAACAGAAGCTTTTAATACAATGAATGCCATAGATATAAGGACATAAGCCTACATTTACGCTATTAAGGGGAGGCAGACCGTATGTTTGGTCTATTAATTCATTTATTTGTTTAGTTTCCTCCTAGACCTCCATCAATCTTAGAAAAACACACCCTAGACCCCCCTTCAATATAAATTTGTAAATTTTTCGGTAGAAAAACTTCCCGGCCGAAGGCAGGTTCCTCTTAAAATTGCAGGCTCGCTATCGCTCCCCAGGAAAAAATCGACACCTAAATGGCACGAAAGATCTTAAAATTTACAACCAAATGGGGCGAAAGGTGTTAAAATCGCCAAACTAATGGGCCGAACGTCTTATAATTTCAAAACTAGTGGGGCTAAACATTAGGGAGAAGGGGGTCCATAAAAACGGTCTTCCTCCCCTTAATAACATAAAGAACCACACGCACGTATTGAAAAACGAATGCGCGGTAAGGATATAGGCCTACTCTACCAGTGTTATGAATATCACGTGGGCCTACTAAAATCTTAACCCAATATTGTTCGCCTGCCTCCCCAGACCAATATTGTTTTGCCTTGTTTACTAGTGTGGTACTGGTAGCCTAATGCTTACACTGTTAAAACTTATACATCGTGATGAATGGTGATTAAAGGCAAGTATTAAAGGAAACTAAAAATATAGCCTATCCTTTTAATTTTGAATGAATGTAGTGGTCAAAATCATTACCACTACTACCACTGTTACTTTTTCTCTGTATGAAGGAGACAAAAGGCAAAGCTGACTGTAACAAGTGCCCCCCCCCCAAAAAAAAAAAAAAAAATCAAGGTACCGTACATTAGAAATGTAGAGGTAATTTTGGTTTGTGGGAAAGAAGTGTCATGTGCTTGTAAAGTGTAGTGAAATTTATAGGAGGAGGTGTTTGTGAGAGTTAGCTAATTACTCTCTGTGTAGGTGAGGCACAACAGAATCAGTGGGGGAAGCCAGGCAAACAAAATAGAAGTTCCAGCAACTCTTTATCATATGCCTATGTGGCCTTCGCTGGGTACTGCTCTGCTCGATTGGTGCCTACAATCTCCCCTATTAAACTATTACTATTACTATTAGTGACACCAACCATTAAGCACGTTTGAATATCATTAGATATCCTACTTGACTGACCTTTACATTAATTAGCAAACTAAATATATAACTCCAACAAGCCATCTAGAAAATATCACATTGACACCAAAGAACGTGAAAATTGTGATAGTATTACGGTAATTAAAAAGCCAGAATGTATAAATGTCAGTCAGTCAGTCAGTCAGTCAGTAGCCAAACTTCCTTAAAGGAGTAGGGATGAATTATTACAGTTGCCTACATAAATTTGCATAAACTCCGCGATTTTATGCATTCAAGAAAAATTAGTATGATTGAATTTGAAGTATGATTTCTTACGCAGTAGTTAAATTATATGACCAAATAACGATTATATAGCATATTAGTCTTTTAAGTCAATTGTTTTATGTTTCCTTCTATACAAATCTCAACCACAGACGACAAGAAATCGTCATTTCATGTTATTTAATTAATATATGGTATAATAAACTCCCTGCATTCGTGAACCCATGTTTCACTTTATGCTTGCTATCATTACACGATTTTTATAGTTCACGAAGGATATTTGAAAGTCGAAGGGCTAGTTAAGATACTTTGTAGCCCTTTGCTTCCTATAGAACCTTGCTAAGCTGAATAAACACTGCTAATAACTCCTAAGATAAAATTAAGAAAGGCGGCCTGTTACTGGAGTGGTTAATATGAAGCAGAGGTGATATAGTTTCTTATTCTGCAGTGGCGTCTCAGGAAATCTGTTGCTAGATCAGATGAAGGTATTGAGGGATAAGACTTTACAACGGCACCTCGTAGCTACTTTCTACTTTTCCTATTTTTCTGAAGAGTGTAGAGAGGGGAGAAGGGGGTGTTGGTTGGAGAGAGAGGAAGCTGTTGGTTTTTCTGAAGAGGGGAGAAGGGGTGTTGCAGAGAGAGAGGAAGCTGTTGGAGTGGCTTTGTAATGTGTGGAGATGTAGGAAAGACAGCCTGACTCGAACGCTACCAGGTTTATGTGATTGGATATGCGGAAGATGGTGTAATGGAGGACGTGTTGAGATACTGGGTCTTATGTTTGCCTATCCCTCTTGTCTGTATGTGGTTAGGTTATGCCTC
>CM064523.1:16051240-16118740 GCA_032716605.1 Paralithodes platypus
TAAAAGCGCATGGAATACAAGACGGTGTGTTGAACTGATAGAAAATTGGGCTCAGCGACAGAAAGCAAAGAGTAAGTCATAAACGGTAAGGCAATCTAAATGGAACCAGATGTAAGTAGCGGAGGTACCCCAGGGCTCGGTTACTAGGACCAATTCTCTTTCTAATCCTTAGGTCATCAACGACATAGATGCTGTTCTCAAACCTGTACAATCTCAAAATGTTGCTGTACGATTCAAAAATTGCAAATAGCGTACCTCTCACAAAGTAACAAGTTGACGATATGCCAACAATCAGCATATCAATTGTCATGTTTGGGGCCCAAATTTTTGGCAAATTAGTTTCCAATGCGGATAAATGGTAAAGTACTACATATCGGATACCTAAATGAAAAGCAAACTATTTCCGATGAATGGCACTCAGCTTTCACCATGTTAAACTAGAGAAACCGCTCCTGGGAGTAATAACAATATCGGAGTAACCTAAAACCGAGTCAACAATGTTCAGAAGTTGGTTAAGAAGGCAAACAAATAATTGGCTTTATATAGGCCAGGTCATGTGAGCATAAATCCAAAGAATTTATCCTAAACCCTTTACAATTCCTTTATTCCGCCCTCTTCTGGAATACTGCGTTCAATCCTGGTGCCCTTATTACCAAAAAGATATAAAACAAGCTAGAACGAGTTCAACTGTAGAAGTTACCAAAATGATACCTAGCCTATAAGAACAAACCATACGAAGAAGCGTCTTAGAGAATTAAATTCTATTTCCTTTAACCCAGCGCAGATTAAGAGGGTGACTTAATTCAAGGGTTTCAAAATCAATCAAAGGCATCGACAATATGAACTGTAAGTAAGTACTTCACTATCGACCAATCTAATTACACGCGGGGAAACGGTTGCAAATTATTGGTAAATCATTTAACTCACACTGAATCTAAGAATTTCTTCTTCAATCGAGTTGTCAACTTGTGGAAATGGGCTTCCCCGAAACGTATATATACTGCATCAACCGTTGATTCATTTAAACTTAAAACCCTTCCGCCTTAGAACAAGATATCTCGCATTACAAACCCGCGACTGACTGCGTTTGTAAAATGAATAACTTTATTTTATCCCCCCCTCAGTTACTAACCCATCTGACCCCTAAAAACTAAATTCCTAATCCTGTCCACGGAGACATTCTTCCAGGGCAGTAATTCCCTTTCTCACCTAAGGCCCTTAATACCCTTAACCACTCTAAATCATCTTGTGTGGACAACTTGGATCCTCAGTGTTTTGGAGGACAAGCAACCTCGAAGGGTAACTATAATCTGTTGTTGCTTGATTTTCCTTTGTACTCCTTTGTACTCGCTCTCTCTCGATCGTCTCTCGTCTCTCTCTCATCATTTTCTCCTCTCTCGGCTGTTCTCTCATCTCTCTCTCGCTCGCTCTCTCCTCTCGTCTCTCTCCTCTGCTCTCTCTCCTCTCCGTCATCTCTCTCCTCCTCGCCTACTCTCGCTCTTTCTCCTCCTCTCTCACTCTCTCCTCCATCTCCTCATCGTCACTCTCCTCTCGTCTCATCCGCTCATCTCCTCTCTCTCTCTCTCTCGTATTCCTCAGGATTCAATGAGACTGCGAGCTCCATGAAAAACTGCCCACGGGATCATTCACCCCCATTTCTTTGACAATTTTAAAACCTTTCTTGCCATTAACCCTTTCAGACTCATATGACTCAGCCAGGTTTTCAGAATTAGCCATAATAATAGAGTTTCTCTCACTCTTCTAATTACCTCATCCAAAATTAGTTTTTCTGCCTACGGCGGCTAACTCAAAGACAACTACAGAGTTGAAGTAATGAAAACTAAAGGTTTCTAAATACCCCTGATGGTAACAAAGGCTTTAAAGTATCCCTAATAGGCTCAAAATTGCGTCATATTTCGGAGAGGGTTAAGGTGTCTATTTTTTTTCCTGGAAATAAACAAATATGAAATCATAATAGCCTAATAATAAATAATGTAAAACAAAAACAAAAAATCCCCTAAAACCCTTCTCTACCGGTGCCGTTCTTGTAACTTTATTTTGGCTACTATTAGATAATTTATTCAGTTTAAAATGGGCCTTCGGCAGTTAACAGGCTTCAAAGTATCTCCCATGTCCCTTATCATTGCCACAGATCCTTCTAAAACTGCACAATATCGTCAAAATATAGCTAGAATATAATTAAATAAACGTCGCCGGTACAGAAGGGGTTAAGCAGAAGAACGACATTTGACCCTTTCAGTGTTTGATTGGTTGTCTTTCTTTCCAGTAGCTATATATCGGTATGTACAGTCACTCATTACAATTCGTGGACTTCACCTACTTCAATTTATGGAAGTATATCTCTGGAAGCAAATTTATGAATATATTTGTCCGTAAATCAACTACAAAACAGTATATACTATACTTTTAAATGCAAGTTCCATCCCAAAATGAATCCAGATAGTTATAATTGCATAAAGAAAAACATAGGGGGTCCACGAAGTTTTATAAGTGACTGTATGTCTGTGCAGTTGTGAGCATTTAGTGACGCACCCATCTGGAATTAGTATCGACGAAAAAATAACCCATTCAGTACCGGTCACGTCCTTTTGACTTTATTCTGGCTACGATTAGACGATTTTACTCCAGCAAACAACAGGTTTCGTACTATCTCGTTTAACCCTTTTAACTACCATAGATCCATTTCAAACTGCACAAAATCATAGAAATATAGCTGTAAACAAAAACAAAAGCAGACGTCGCCGATACAGAACGGGGTAAACAATACAGTGCTTTATTTTTTCCCAAATAATTAAGCCGTAGCATAGTCAGTTGAGCGTCGGCTGCTGATCAAAGGGTCAGCGGATCGAATCCTCACTGTCAAAATGTTATTGGTAGATATCAAGCCTGGGCAACTTGATCTCCATGGGAATTAGGGCGTCTGGCAAAACAAAACATATAATACTTCAGAGATTCAGATCGTATAACTCGATAAATATGTTCACGACGACTGTGCGTACGTGTTCTGCACAAGCTATCATTCTTCATTATAGTTTGGCCAACATTATGACATTTTACTCGCCTTAAATCGATGTCGTGACTAGAGATAGCGAGCCTGTAATTTAGGAAAAATCGACCTTTGACAGGAGCATTTTTCTGCAGAAAAATGTACAAATATGTAGATTTATTTATATATTTCTTTTTATTATTTTTTTTTTAACGCTTGGAAGAGGTCTAGGGAGCAAACAAAAAGACCCCGCTCAAGAGGTCTATCCTAAGCTGAGTAAAATTGTCTAATGATAACCAAACTGAAACGGGCATCACTGTCTAAAGTGTATATTCAAAATAAACCAATGGGTTATTGATGTAAACACTGGATGCTCCTTGCGTGAGACCAGTGCCTCTGTTCCTCTCTGCACCTTAAATTTGATTATATCCTTTTTCTCCCTCGATTTTACCACATTAATATCTTTCCATGGCGTGATTTTCATTTTACCATACTATTATAGGGAGGACCTCTAGCAATAAAAATAAATAAATATCATATCATCAAACCCTATGATACCAATATTACGGTATAATGATAAACAAAATGGTATCTGAAAATCGTATGAAAGTTGAAATAATATTAAAATGGTTTCATCATATTCAAAGGGATAAATAGATTCCTCGGGATCATTCACGAACTCCTTACATCACGACTTGGGGAAGACATGCGCAGTTCGAGCCCTTTTGTCTTAAGTAAAAAAATTGGCTTATAAGAACCGGTGCCTTTTCAGTTGAACGGAATCATCGCTCACACATTTTAAAACTTGCCATTCAGAGGGGAAAATTAAAAAGACAGATTTATTTTCTTGCGTAGTCTTAGCAAAGGAGGCACACACTGAGTTAATGAGCAGAGTAATATATGAACAGCTGGCAAGGCAGGAAGCTGGTACAATATGATAAACTTGAGATAGTGAACATAAGAGGGAAAACACCAACTTGGAATTGTGTTTAGCCTAGAGAGAAGGATTAATAATTTGTTTTCAGTATGTTAGATGGGTTTGATAACAAAATTGCACGCAATTTCACTGCAACTGATTATCTAGATTGCCACATGACTTTTACCCGCTCCATGATTTTATGTGTAGAAGGAAAGGCAGTATGATTAACTTAGGAGTGTAGCGTGTTGCAGTAGGCCTACTTAATTCAGATGATCATATAACGGTTGTATAACAAAACTGATCTGAAAATTAATTACGCTATGTTTCCTATCACACCATGGGTACGTATTGTATATGGGCAACTGTACAGTCGTGCACAAAAGTGTTCACACTATGTTTTTCTTCATTGGGAGGGTCATCTGCCAAATTAAAATTAATTATAATAAATATATAAAACAAAAACTAAATCAATGCAAACTCCTCACGTTTTCACTTCTATATGAAAGCTGTCTGCTAGGTAAAGAAACCCCAACAGGATTATCCAAGTGTTAGCCTACAAAAATATCGTTGTAAAAATTTAAAATTCAAATGGTAGTCATCTGAATCAAATGCTTAAGACTATTACAAATTCAACTCATTAACGATGAAAGCATTCAATGCCAGTGGATGCTCAAAATGTATATAAACCCTATAGTTGTGCAGTATATATAAATATAAACGAAATCAATTCTTTTAACTTAGGAGAATAGTAATCCACAAAATTATTGACATTTAAATATACAATGCATAACAGTAACTTTCATGGCCAAGTATAATCAACCATAGTATTTATTTAACTTATTGCGTCTTCATACTGTATCTATCCTCTCTCTCTCTCTCTCTCTCTCTGTGTGTACAGACACACACCAACCACAAATTTCCTGTGAGGCTTCTATAGTTCCCTGAGCCCTGCCCTAGCTTCCATACACATCCTCTGGGTATTGGTTTACCCTCTCTTCACCTCAGTGTATGATGCTGTTCGATTATTTACCTTCAATTTCCTTGTTCTTGCGTTCCCTCGAATTTGTTATAGAGGATTATATATAACTTCATCACTTTTGTATAGATAGAAGTTAATTCTTGTCATCTTTTTTGCATTTATTGTTCCTGAACCTACTTGTATAGACTAATGGAGATGTCACACGAGCGCTTTTTCCTGAGATTTTCTAAGAGCAATTTTGTTCTCTCAATATTTCGGGACGTTTTCACATTGGTATCGAGAACTAAACTGAAATTGTAATACGTTAGATTTCTTAAGACTGGTAAAAGTTTAATTCTGAAGTTACAAGACGAGAATTGCTCCAAAATATTACCAGAACAAGTGTTCATATGAGCTGGTTTAGGATATTTGCTTTTATATCACTATTATTTATCGGTTTATTTCTTCCAACTTCGCTGTTATTTCTGTTTATTTGCTCTTATCACATCCTAAATGAGCTAACTTTTACTAACTTCTATATAGGGAGGATATACAACAATTAGTTCCCTAACTTCTCCATAGGGTTGATAGGATTAGTGTTTAGTTTATTTGCTCTAAGTCTGCCACGATTATTTTTTTTGGGATATCAATTTTTGTTTTGTTTTTTTTACAATGCCATTTTGGGTATTAGTATAAATTATTCTTGTTTACGTTTATCGTGTTTTTTTTTTTTTTTTTTTTGTATAGCAGCTTAGTTGACACCCTATATTAGCATCTACTTTACTTCGCACATAACTTCAAATTCTATCGTTAGTTGTTTAGTTGTACTATTTACATTGAACTGGGATTTCTTCACAGTCTATCGGTGGCTATTAGGTTCAAACTTCACATATTAACACATTTTGTAATAACACTCGGGGACGATCAAACTGTTGTGCCAACATCATCATGTCATGTTGGCGCCACTGATGTCATTCGACTTTATTTACCCACTAAGAGATCTGTACACATAAACATTCAGCAATACTGGTACGAGATACATAGTTTAATCCTTTGGAGCGAAATTTTACATTAAGGGGGGGAGGGTTAATTTGTTGGTCGATTATTTCACATATTTATTTATTTTAGTTTCCTCCCTAGACCTCCATCAAACTTTAAAAAAAAACAAAAAAAAACAACATCCATTAGATCCCCCTTCTAGATTAATTTGTACATTAGGTTTTTGGGTTCTTCCATAATTACAGGCTCATTATTGTTCGCCATTGAAAAAATCGACACCTAAATAGCACGAAAGGTCTTAATTTTGACAAAGAAATAGGGGCGAAAGGTCTTAAAATCGATAAACTAATGGGGCTAACATTTTAAAATGTGAAAACTAATGGGGCTAAAAATGAGGGAGAAGGGGGTCTAGAAGAACGGCCCATCTCCCTTAAATAAAAAGTATCTTATAATTATCATACCCAGTTTGATGATAAATGGGGAAGAAAAACTCACTCACAATATATAGACATGGTTTAACCCCTTTTGTACCGGCGACGTCTTTGTAATTTTAATTTAGCTATATTTAGACGATTTTGTGTAGTTAACTATGGGTCTGACGTGTTAGTTAAAGGGGTTAAGTGAGATAGTTCGAAGCCTGTTACTTGCTTGTTAAACTGAATACTATCGTCTAATAGAAGTTAGAATAAAGTTAAAAGGACGTCATCGGTACAGAATGAGTTAACTAAAGTCTCTTCGGTATAATGTGGCTAATCAACGAGTTCACGTCTGTTTGGGAGATGATTACATAATGGCCTTTATCCATCATTCCAAGATTTCTCCACTCACACCAAGTCGTAATATATAAGATGAATGCATAATGGTGATCTGGGCTCGTTGGTGTTTTAATGGGGGATTGGGGGTTTTCTGGACCCTTTTTTCCCTCGTGTTTAACCCCATTAGTTTTGAGATTTTAAGACGTAGTTTGGCGAATTTTACACCTTTCGCCAAAGTTTTGTTGTCAATTTTAAGACCTTTCGTGCCATTTAGGTGTTGATTTTTTCCTGGCGAGCGATAGCGAGCCTGTAATTTTAAGAAAAATCGCCTTTGGTTGGGACATATTTCTACCGAAAAATGTACACATTTATCTTGATGGGGGGTCTAGGGTGTGATCTTTTAAGCTTAATGGAGGTTTAGGGAGGAAACATAAGATAATAAAAAAATACATAAATGAGCAAATAAATACGTTAATCCTCCATTAAGCATACACGACTTATCTAGTCTTATTTTGACAGCAATCGTTGTAACCAATGCGATGAATTTGCATGCACTGTGATGCAAAGTGTGGAATGTTTACAATGAAGTTGAGACGAACAATCAAATTTACCCTGGAATATTGCTGAGCCACACAAATTTATATCATTGGTCTGGTTTCATTAGCATCTGATTGAGGGACACTAAAAGGAAAGTGTTTGCATTGGCGACATCTGGGTTAGAAGGTTGGCATGAGCTGCACAGTACCGGTACCCATTCAAATACAAACCTACCCAAGTGAGGCCTTCATAAGTCCTCTTATACCAGGTCCCTATTAATACTGCTAGGTGAACAGAAACACAGGGTGTAAGGATACTTGTATAAATGTCTTGCCGCGAGAGGGCATCAAACTCCGATTATTTTAGCTGTGAACCAATCCTGCTAACCAGACTCTCCTGACTAAAACGTTTTATTCACAGGTTATATAGACTATACATCCGGCTTTATACGTCCACTTTTAAGTAATACACCGAATTTGAAAATTAATTGGATTGAAGTTCCGACTAGTACATGAATAATAATTATACACTGTGTATATAGTTTGATTACAATTGAACATAACGGCTTTGCAAAACATGGACATCCTCTATTTTTGTTGTTTTCTATTTCGTATACTTCGACTATTCGGTAGTTTATTTTCCCCTGCCCCTGCCCTAGTGTTCACAGGTGGTCGACTTCCCACCCTTCAGGCGGTATAGACAACCTTTACTAATCCAATACACTGACCCGGTTAAATGTAAGACCGGAGAGAAAGAGAGAGAGAGAGAGTGAGAGTGAGTGAGTGAGTGAGAGTGTGTGTTAATAGTTACAAGGAGATAAAAGGAATAGTTAGTTACGGTATCTAAAACCTCGTGGTCTATTCCGAAGATCTCACTTTAAATAGAACAAGAGATTGTGCAGTGCAATTGATTTATTGCAGAGTATACATAACACCATCATTCTACTCTCTTCTTGAACTGTTCTACTGAAGAACTATTTATGAAATACCAATGTTAATGTTTATTAAACTTAAAACAACTATTATTGTAAACAAATATAACAAGAGGTAGCCTATATTGATGTATTTATATATTATTTTTATTTGATATGATGTCTTGAATTTGTATTGCGGTAGGCTATACTGTATATATATATATATATATATATATATATATATATATATAATTTTTAACTGTCAGTCATGGTCGCGTGTTGTATTCATATTTACGATAAACATTATATATTTCACGTTGTCAAGCCCATTAAGTGCTTACAAGATATCAATGAGTTGACCCTGTAGTTTATGTGTTTATAGTTAACATAGACCAAGAGCTCTCAACAAGTAAGACCGTAAAAAATACATACAGAAACAGCCAAGGATGTTGCACAACTATAATACACTGGCGAACTATTTCGATAAACTGCTTGTTTCACACATCAATTTACTGGGATTCTCCAGTTAATGTTCACCATCTTGTTTCCATCATTAGGACACTTTAAGAGTTACGACGGATCATGATCGTAAACGAGCGACCATCGACACCATTTCATGTAAGAAGGAGCACTTTATTGACAACATTTCATGTAAGAAGGAGCACTTTATTGACACCATTTTATGTAAGAAGGAGCACTTTATTGACACCATTTCATGTAAGAAGGAGCACTTTATTGACACCATTTCATGTAAGAAGGAGCACTTTATTGACAACATTTCCCTTATAGTGTTCGGGTCAGATCTAAAAGGTCCACTTCTCTTGTGTTTATAGCCATTGTCAACTCTTCCCAAGTGTATATTTAATAACAATTCTTTCGCCATTAAGGGAAAGATTTTTTTTTCTCGACCCCAATCACCCTCATGTATAGCCCTATTAGTTTTGATATTTTAGCTCGTTCACCCCATTAGTTTGGCAATTTGATGACCTTTCGCCCAATTTATTTGTTAATATTAAGGCCTTCCGTGTTAGTTAGGTGTCAATTTTATCCTGGCGACCGATAATGAGCCTGGAATTTAGGCCAGGATTTTTTTTTCTTGCGAAAAATGGACACATTTATCTCGAAGGGGGTCTTGAGATCATATTATAGCTTAATGGACGTCTAGGAATCAAACTACTCCCCCATTGAGAGCAACCCAGGACCCACGTTCACATACATATGTCCAACTTGCTCAAAACCCATCACTTCGAGTCGCCATACTAAGGGTTCAGTTCTCTGCAATTCATGCGGGAACTGGACCCACTTCACCTGCACAACACTTGCCTCCAAGAAACACTACACAAACACCTGGACCTGTTCCTCATGCCCCTCCCTCTCCCAGTCAAATCCCTCACCTAAAACCCGTCCACCTCTCCTCCCCAACCCACCTAACCTTCCCATATCATCCACTCCCCCCCCTAAAACCCGTCCACCTCTCCTCCCTAACCCACCTAACCTTCCCATACCATCCACATCCTCAACTCAACACACCACACCCCATCCTAATCCATTCCAACCCCCATCTCCTGCTCCCCAATCCCCACCCCCACCTCACCCATCCCAACCCCCAGTCCCTCCCTCACCCCCACCCCCACCATCACCCCCACCCCCACCCCATCCTCGTGCAGCAGCACCCAACATACATCGTGCACATAACATTAACATTCTTCAACTGAACATAGATGCATCAACACAAAGAAACACGAACTCTCACACTTCATCAAACAACACAACATACACATTGCCATCTTACAAGAAACAAAACTCCGCACAACACAAAAAACACCCACATTTCATAATTTCACCACCATCAGACAAGACCGGGCTGTCGGCGGGGGCGGTGGACTCATCACCCTGGTACACAAAGAAATATCATACATAGTAACCAGTGTACAAACCAAATCACTCCTCCCCCCAAATGATAACACAACAGAAATACAGTCAATTAAAATACGCACTGGTAACAACTCCAACATAACCATCATAAACACATACATCCCTCCCCAAACATCCCCTACAGTACCAAATGAATACAGACCACACTTACAACACATCACAAACACCCCACACACCCACACATCATCCTGGGTGGTGACTTCAACGCCAAGACGTCGGCCTGGTTTGTCGACAACCCCGACACAGACAGAGGGCTGGTACTACAAAACCAAACCGATAACCTCATCATCCTTAACGACATCCATCAACATACCCATATTCCTCACCAAGCCCTCTATAACCCATCATCTCCAGACATCACCTTTTGCTCCCCAGAACTCGCCCCCACAACATCCTGGAGGGTGGTCATAACCTTAGGCTCTGACCACCTCCCGATCATTATCACCACCAAAACCAGACTCACCCCAGCTAGCCACAAACACACATACACCAATTATAAAAGAGCTAACTGGGAAGCATTCACAAATGAGACAGAACAACACTTCACAACTCTAAACAGTACACCCATCACTAACATCACAATGCTGTACACATACTCAATAAAACTATCCAAAACGCTGACAAGAAACACATTCCAAGAGGTAACAGAAAAAGACACAACCCCAACTTCACACCAGAAATTCAAAACCTCATCAGACAACGCGACATACTGAAACACTCACCAGCACCCCACACACAAGACATCACCCAACAAATTCAAGCACTCAACACCCAAACTAACAACAAAATACAAGAACAACAAAAACTAAATTGGAATAACTTCCTACAAACACTTGATCACAAAACAAACCCCAAAAAACTACAAAACACTAAACAGCATCACACTTTCCAACAGCAACACAACACAATCACATGCTGCAATCACAACAACAGACTCTACTCCTTCATGTAAACAACAAGCAAACACTCTCATCAATCACTTCTCACATGTCAGCCACCTAAAACCTCACAAAGACGACCGACGTGTCATCCGACGTAAGAGACAATTCCCCACAGACCCTGACTATACACCCTTCACCAATCACCAGACAAAGCATATCATCAACAATCTCAAGCACTCACCCCGCCTGTGGCCTAGACAACATAAGCAACATACACCTCAGACACCTGGGACCACAAGGCATACAAGCACTCACTAACATATCAAACTACAGCTATTCACACAACACAATACCAGACATTTGGAAGCATGGTATCATCATCACATTCCCCAAACCCAACAAAGACCCCACGCTACCCTCCTCGCACCGCCCCATCACACTCCTTTGCTCCCCCTCCAAAGTCATGGAACGCCTAGTATTACAACTAATTACACCTGACCTACCCCTAGCTCCAACACAACATGGCTTTAGGCCACTGCACTCCACAAACACTCTTCTCACAGACCTTACACAAAGAGCTTTCGACGGCATCAATTCAGCTAGACCACCACACAGATCACTATTAGCCACACTCGACATTAGTAAAGCCTTCGATGCCATCCCCCGCCACAACCTAACAAACAAAATCTACAACACAAACATGCACAACAACACAAAACGGTGGCTGGCCAACTTCCTAGCAGGCAGATGTGCACACGTATCTTTTGCCGGTCAGTCCTCTAAAATCAGAAACTTTCCAAACGGAGTCCCACAAGGATCCGTCCTATCGCCCGCACTCTTCAATCTGTACATGCACGATATAACTACACCCAATACGCCCCAAATAAACTTAGCCTCCTATGCAGATGACATAACACTCACATGCACACACCATGACCCAAAAAGAGCAACAGATCTCCTTCAACCCTATCTCAACACACTACATGGCTGGTGCACTACAAACAGACTTAATCTAGCCCCAGCCAAATCCACCGCAACCCTGCTCACAAGTTGGACAGGAGAACACGAATACATCCCTCAACTCACCATAAACAACACACCCCTAACACATACACACACACACCCAAAATCCTAGGAGTAACATATGATACTCATATGACATTCAAACAGCACACCACAAACATTAAAAAGAAACTGACACCCAGACTTAACGCCCTCAGGTCACTTGCTCACACAAAATTTGTACACAACAAAGAAACTATCACCACAGTATATAAACAATACATAAGATCAGTGATGGAATACGCAAGCCCAGCCTGGGCTTCTAACCTAGCTGAAACACATCATAAGACCTTACAGACTATTCAAAACAAAGCCCTGAAGATCATTACAGGCTGCACAGCTACTGCACCCACAGATCACCTACATCAAGAAACCAAAATCCTCAAAGTCAAAGACCATCTGGACATGAGAGGCACTCAATTCCTGGCAGCAGCCTCCACGAACCAAGACCACCCACTAAACTACATGGCAACACACCCACAGACACCAAGAAATATCAAAACAACACCCAGCACACGGTATCACACACAATTATTGTCCTCTCTCCCTCCCTGCCCACCCCGAACCAACTTCCAGAAGCACATCCATACTCATATCTCTCACCGATCCATCCACTCACTCACAGACAACACCGCAGCTGCATGCACGACCTCCCGAAATCCATCCTTCCGAATCCTCCCTTCCTCGCGAGGACAGAGTCCACCTGGCCAGGCTGAGATGCAGACACCATCCAGCTCTCCTGAGCTATCAGAAGAGACTGGATGACTCCGTTGTAGACACCTGCCCGGGATGTAACACAGCACCCCATACCATTAAACACATCATAGAAGACTGCATTTCACACAACCACTTACGCCAACAACACAATCTACACTCAATGAGAGCTCTGTGGGAAAGCCCGATCGTGGCCATGGCCTTTCTCAGGGACTCGGGGCTGTTCGGCCAGGCAGCTTAGGGAACAACAACAACAACAACAACTACTCCCCCCCCCTCCCCCCCCCCCACACACACACACATAAGGAGTAAGTGGTGATGTCTGGTAAATAGAGGGCCATTATTTTAGTAAGTTATTTTCGGGTTATGGTCTACAAAGCTATTTCTGTGGCTCGGAAATTATATTATATCTACCAGGATCATTCTTCAACAACGACCTACGTCACAGGGTCTGGTTGTCATGTGAACCAGAGATGCTTGGCCATGTTTTGTTTTCGGAAAGCACCATTACAACAACAACATGAATTGAACGATTTAACAGTAAATATAAATTATCTCTTGTCGAAATTCACGGGAGATTTTGAGATATGTTTTATTAATTTAATACCTCCCGTCAACGAATTTGGACGGAGGTTGTGTTTATGCCTGTTTGTCTGTAAACAAGATATCTCGCAAAGTTATGAACCAATTGGCACGAAAGTTGGCGAGCAGATAGTATATGTTCCATGGAAGAAGTTATTAAATTTAGAAGGTAATCGGTAGAGCGCATACCTACGCCAGCGTATACGGCTCACAAAGTTATTAACCGATAACGACGAAATGTGGTGGTCAGACAAGACATGCTCCAATAACGATGTGATGCAGTTAGGTGGTGATCGGTAGAGCCCATACCTCCGCCAGTGTAGGTGGAACCACGCGCTCTCCCGAGTGCCTCTCTAGTTTATTATTTCGTTAAGTTTCCTTTGTAGATCTCCATCAAGCTTTATAAAATTATCCCCAAGACCCCCTCCAAGATAAATTTGTGCATTTTAGCTTGACAAATACTCTCCTAAATTGCAGGCTCTCTATCATGTCGCCAGGAAAAAAAATGACACCTAAACGTCACGAAAGGGCCAAACTAATGGAGCGAATGTCTTAAAATCCCAAACTAATGGGGGCTAAACATAAAGTAGAACCCCCCTTAAAGAATATGACAATCTGATGACGTCATTCTTGTTTATATTGCAGCTACCCCCATACGATTTGTCAAGAGCTAAAGGGATCATTATAATTGTCTTTAGTCTTTAGAATCCTACAGGTCCTTCTTAAGCCGAGTAAAATCTTGTGGCATTCGCGTTAACCCTTTCACGCATTTATGACGCAGAGGTTGCCAGATTAGCAATAAGAAATAAGAAATCTCACTTATAATTACCACTCCAAAATTAGTTTTCTGCCCACAACTATCTCAAAGACAACTGCAGAGGTTGAAGTAACTAAAGGTTTCTAAATACCCCTGATGGTAACAAAGGCTTTAAAGTATCCCCAATAGGCTCAAAATCGCGTCATATGTCGGAGAGGGTTAATAAAGTACCGACATTGTAGTCCGGAAGCAGGCCCTCGCACATAAGTGATTCGTCACGTAATGACATATCACCATTACAAAGGATATCCGACGTCTCTCTCCATTCCCACCCTAATTAAAAGTCAGCATAATTACGAATATTATGCCGGTGCGGTCGTTCCCAGACTTGATGAAATGGATTGTTCTCATTTGGTTAATTAAAAACTTCTATATACTCAATTAAGGGAGCCCACCTCGCTTCTTTTCTCTTTCTCTCCCTCTCTCTTTGGCTTGTATCCGTTCGGCCCTATTCAACCTGCTGTTTTAAGACGTTTACCCCCACCCAGTTGTCAATAATTTCCTGGCGAGCGGTAGCGAGCCAGCATATATATATATATTTTTGTTTTACAGCAAGCTAAATTTGTAAATTTTTCGATAGAAAAATTTATCCGGCGAAGCCGGATTTCTACATACAATGCTGGCTCGCTATCGCTCGCCAGGAAGAAATCGACACCTATGGGGATACACGTCTTAAAACAGTTGGCTGAATGGGCCCGAATGGATACAAGCCAGGGAAAGAGAGAAACGGAGAGAAAGATCAAACAAAAGCCGGTGACCCCCCTTAAACGTCCCCGCCAGGTGCTTGGCCAAGTAAATAGAAATCCGAGCTTGAAAAAATAACTCGGCAAAAACTTAGCCGGGAGTAATTATTGTAGATGGGAAAAATGTAATAATCGTATATAACGCCGGAGGTATGTTAACCCTTTCACGCACATATGACGCAGAGGTTGCCAGATTAGCAATATGAAATAGAGTTCTCTCACTCTTATAATTACCTCTCCAAAATTAGTTTTCTGCCCACAGCTAACTCAAAGACAACTGCAGAGGTTGAAGTAACTAAACTAAAGGTTTCTAAATACCCCTGATGGTAAGAAATGTTTTATAGTATCCCCAATAGGCTCAAAATCGCGTCATATGTCGGAGGGGGTTAAGGGAGCCCACCTCGCTTGTTTTTCTCTTTCTCTCCCTCTCTCTTTGGCTTGTATCCATTCGGCCCCATGCAGCCTACTGTTTTAAGACGTTTATCCCCATCCAGGTGTCAATATTTTCCTGGCGAGCGGCAGCGAGTCAGCATATATATATTTTTGTTTTACAGCAAGCTAAATTTGTAAATTTTTCGAAAGAAAAATGTCTCCGGCGAACCTAATTTACTCCATACAATGCTGGCTTGCTATCGCTCGCCAGGAAGAAATCGACACCTGGATGGGGATAAACGTCTTAAAACAGTTTGCTGAATGGGGCCAAATGGATACAAGTCAGAGAAAGAGAGAAAAGGAGAGAAAGATAAAACAAAGCATGTGACCCCCCCCCCTTAAGCAAATAAAGTATATCAATTTTTGCTGCGTTATGGGAAGCTAGTTTAGAACAAATTCAAGCTCGAGTGAACATGTTAAAGTGCGGAATTTATCAGTCGAGCGAAATGGGGTAGTATCGGAATTGCAATTTTGGAGGCTCTTTCCGTGTGTACTCTCTTGCCATGAAGTACTTAGCAGCTAACACGACAATGTATAAACTATATTAACCCCTTTAGGATCATGACGAGTTTTGACGGTTTATTCTGGCCATCATTAGACGACTTTATACAGCTTAGGAAGGAAATGTGGGAATTCAAAGGGTAAAGACTAGCTCAATCAACCCTCTGACTTTCATAATTATACCCTTCATAATCTGAATAAATCTTCTAATAATAGCCAGACAAACAAAACAGAAATGTGTATCGGAGCTTGAAAGGGTTAAGAAATAGTTAGTCTTTGTTTATCTTGCAGTATAAACAGAACGGTTGCGAAGTCCCATGCTGATTGCTGAGGTTGCTTGTACCATGAGTCTGGTTATAGTTTATTCGCTGTAAGTAGGCGAGGAATCATGACCTCTATCCTCTGTATCTCAAAAAGGGCTAGAACTAATTCGCTGTCAATTTCCACAGTTATTCCTAGACTGAATCTTCCCAAATGGTAGAAATATTAGCTCGATTTTACTCTAGTCATTTTTGAGTTCCAGAGGTTAGAGGTCATGATTTCTCGCCTACTTTTTTTTTTTTTTAAGAGACAATGAACAAGAAAAACACAAAACAAAAAGGTCCATGTGCCTAAAGGCATCCTCCATTCATAAAATGTTTGTAACAACTGGATTTAAACATTTGTTGATTACAGCGAATAGAATATAGTTGACGGATGGGTCACTGCCCAGGTCACCCAAACCTTTAAGAGGGAAGTACTCGTTTTTTCTAGACCCCATTCTCCCTCATGTTTAGACCCATAAGTTTTGTGATTTTAAGACGTTCGTTCACTAGTTTGGCGACTTTGAGAGCTTTCGCCCCATTACTTTTTTCAATATTAAGACCTTTCGTACCGTTTAGGTGTCAATTTTTTCCTGGCGAGCGACAGCCAGCATTTAATCTATGAAGGAACCGGCCTTTGGCCGGGAGATTTTTCTACCGAAAAATGTACAAATATATCTTGAAAGGGGTATAGGAGTTTTTTTGTTTAAGCTTGATGGATGTATGTATTTTTGTATATTTATATTTAATAGTGACAGATAACTTTAATATAAAGACGAAAATAGGGTTGGGTGGTGGCTGATAACTACCGTGTTTGATGAAGGAGCAATAATTGTTTGGTGGTTTCACAGGTACGCCACAGTAGCCTTGTCCGTTTCCTAGTCATTCAGGTGTAACTTTAACCTCATGACACAGGGACAAGTGGCTTAATTATCTACTTTTGGTATTGCACAATATTAACAAAAAATAGGGCACAGTGTGAAACAAGTTGTGCAAAATATCATACTGATCCAACTGTTTGTTAATAAGTAATTCCCGAAAAACGATGTAACACGGCCTCTGAAACCCATAGTAGATGTGTGTGAATTTGTGTTTTGTTTTTGTGTGTTCATTATTTGTGTGTGTGTGTTGTCCCAGTTCGGGTTCTATCTTGAATCGGCCACCACCCTTTAAAAAAAAAAAAAAAAAAAAAAAAAAAAACACACACACACACACACACACCACACACACCACACACACACGGGGAATGTGCCTGAGTAGATAGATAGATAGATAGATAGATAGATAGATGAACCTTGAATGTGGAATACTATAATGATGAAGTGGACCAGGCAACCACTAAGCTAACCCTCTCAACCAGACGACCCTTTGTATAGTTGTGATAGTGTTTCAGATGATTCTATTGTGTGTGGGTGTGTTTATATAGTTTGTTCTTACAAGCAGCGTAGTAAGGTCCATTATGTCTGTTGTTGCTTGCCTTCCTTTGTATTCCTTTTCTAACTTTGGAACGTTCGATTGGACAACTGTTTTTCAGTTACTCCCAGATTACTTTAAAGGGGGAGGGGGATTCATGTTCTTTAATCCACTCTGTCAAGTTTTCCGAGTGTTTATTAATTATTATGTAAACCCTGTAAATACAAACAAAACAAAACAGGAACGGTACAATACAAAGCCAAAGGAACTTATCAAAATCAATGTAGAGATAATTGTTTAGCAAAATATAATTTTTAAATAAAGGAACAAAAACAAACCACACAGAATGTACATCACTATATGAGTAAGTGAATTTTGGGTCCAAACAAGGACAATCTGAGCAAAACCAAGCAAAACAAGACAAGAACAAAACACAAAAACCGAATCTAGTTTTCCAAGATTATATTAACAAAGAAAAGCCGAACAAAACAAAGCAAATCAAAGCGGCAACAAAACGCCAACACCCAACCAAAGCCTTTTCTACACAGCTCCTGTGGTGTAAAACTAATTTATTAACAAGCCTAGGATAAACCCACACTGGTTCCGTCGCAACCCTTTACCAACACACAGCTCCACGACCTCCTACACGCGCGCGCGCGCACGCACACACACACACACACACACACACACACACACACACACACACACACACACACATATATAAATACACATACACATACAAACATACACACATACTTATAGATACACGTAAATGCCCACACATATATACTTTTTGATACATATAAACGACCATGCATGCAAGTAGACACGCTCACCCAGCTATAATTTATACTATTAAACGCTTTCTCTCTTACAGCATGCACACACAAATACACACTTACATACCTCCAATAACTCCTACTACGCTAGCCTAACACAACGACAAATACAAAAAACAGCTTTGCAAAATAATATCTTCATGTTGATGAAATGTTCCACTCGCCTGCATTAGGGTTCAGTCAAGTAAGGAGTGTTGCTAATCTGTGCATTGCATATAGCTCAAGTTTCAGTGACCTCAATATTCATCTAATTTAATTTACGGTATATAGCGTTTTTGTATTACATTTTGAAGATTATTTCATATCTTTAGTGATTCGCATTAACCCTCTCCGACATATGACGCGATTTTGAGCCTATTGGGGATACTTTAAAGCCTTTGTTACCATCAGGGGTATTTAGAAACTTTTAGTTTAGTTACTTCAACCTCTGCAATTGTCTTTGAGTTAGCTGTGGGCAGAAAACTAATTTTGGAGAGGTAATTATAAGAGTGAGAAAACTCTATTTCTTATTGCTATATCTGGCAACCTCTGCGTCATATGTGCGTGAAAGGGTTAACTGTGTCTCACTTATGGATTACTTTTCTGCGAACTGCAATTATCATCATCACATCATCATCATCAGCAGCAGCAGCCTTTATTTGTCCATTGAAAACACGACCAGTCCCCTGATGGATCAATATAATATGCACCTCACCATGGTGGCTTATACAGGATTGGTGATTCTACAGAGTAAATAACACAACATCAACAAATAACTATTATGATACAGGCAATGTTAAAGATTACTTCCACTCAAACCCAACAACCATACGGTACCGTACCTTTTCCACACTTCACCTTTATATTATGGATCTCCAACACTACAATCAGTATGCTATAGCACCATGACGGTTATTACAACTACTGTAACTACCCTTAGCTTTAAAGGATACTATAGACCATTCTTTATAGGTAGGCCAACAATCGTTACCCCTAACCTCTGTAACACCAAAAGGGCTAGAGGAAATGGGCTGTAAATTTCCACACCTACTCCCTGACAGACCCTTCCTAATTGGTAGAAATAATAGCTCGATTAGTCTAGTCGTTAATTAGCATTAGCATCTGCCTGCATAGGTTCAAATCCTGGTCCGCTATTAACTGTGTTGGTGGTGTAATGGTTTAGATGCTTATATTCTGGGTGTGGTGTCCCGAGTTCGAATCCCGGGAGGACCATATGCTTTCATTAGTTTATTCAAGTACATTGGGGTTTGTAATGGATGATTAATGTTAAGAACGGGATGTTACTTAAACCTTATACCTGATTTTTGTTTAGCTAAATAGAGCAACCGCATTGTATAGCCAACCTAGAACCCTCACCTAGGCTATCACATGCATGAATCACGAACGGGGGCTGTGCAATCTCGACGCTTGGGAATCCATTGTTCTATTTACGACGGATTTAGGAGGCCGCATGAATGACTGTGTGTGTGCATGTAAGCAGGGTAAGCTGTGTGTGTACCCTGGCCGTATTTATTTGCTTATTATGTTATCTTTTTATTATTGTTTAGTCTCCTCCCTAGACCTCCAAGCTGTAAAATAAAAAAACCTAGACCTCCCTTCAAGATAAATTTTTGTAAATTTTTCGATAGAAAAATGTTTCGGCCGAAGGCCGATTCCTCTTAAAATTACAGGCTGGTTATCGCTCGCCAGGAAAATGTCGACACTTAAATGGCACGAAAGGTCTTAAGATTGACAAACAAAAAATGGAACATAAAGTCTTACAATTGCCAAAGTAATGAGCCGAACGTCTTATAATCTGAAACCCAATGGGGCTAAACATGAGGGGGGAGGGGGACCAGAAAAACGGCCCATCTCCCCTTAATTCGGCTTATGGAGTTCGTTAGTGTGTGTAAATCGATGTGTGTATTATCCTCAAGCTGCAGTTTGTGTGTGTGTGTGTGTGTGTGTGTGTGTGTGTGTGTGTGTGTGTGTGTGTGTGTGTGTGTGTGTGTGTGTGTGTGTGTGTGTATGCTTCAATGTGTGTAAGATATCCTCAATCTTTGGTGTGTGGATATACAGTAGCTTTGTACACGAGAGAGAGAGAGAGAGAGAGAGAGAGAGAGAGAGAGAGAGAGAGAGAGAGAGAGAGAGAGAGCGAGAGAGAGAGAGAGAGAGAGAGATAGAGAGAGAGAGAGAGAGAGAGAGAGAGAGAGAGAGAGAGAGAGAGAGAGAGAGAGAGAGAGAGAGAGACAGAGAGAGAGATAGAGAGAGAGAGAGAGAGGAGAGAGAGAGAGAGAGAGAGAGAGAGAGAGAGAGAGAGAGAGAGAGAGCTCTGATGTATGTAGTGTCCTTAATCTTCAATGTGTGTATACAGCATTGCAAGTATCGGTATGTGTGTGTGTTAAATCATGTAAACTAATACAACTATTATATAATATAATCGGTAACCTTAATTGGGGGAGTCTCATTGTTTTGAATTAATGTATATATGCAAATAACGTATACCCAAACTTGAGTGAAAATTATGCACAATTGTAAATATGATTAAAATATAATATCTACACCTAGACTTTGATTGTCATATTACAGTGTGCGATATATTAATAATAATTGACTCCGTATATTTTAAATGTAGCCTAATCAAAAGGTGTTATTCAGCCATAGGCCTAACCTTTGCAACAAGCTTGATCATTTAAAGTGAAAAAAATAAGCATAAGAAAGATATTGCCCTCAATATATATTATGTCATAATACTAATTCATAAATAGTTTGATATCAATCATAAAGGCCGCGTCATACAGAACTCGAATCCACCAGAACCCACCGGAATGAATTCAAAAATTCAAATTTTAGCCGCCACTTCCCCATTCTGGTCTATTCTTGTACGTGTTCTGGTTAGATTCTTGTCTATTCTTGTGTTTCGAGTGATGTTCTAGTCGTCACTCGATTGATCGAGTGAGTGAGCAAAAAGTTAGTGCATGCGTTAACTTTCTACGATTTATCGAGTGAAAAAACCGCTAAAAATGATCGAGTTACATTCTAGTATCCTGGTCGCATTAGAGTCGCATTCTACCTATTCTGGTCATGTTCTGATGTAATTTTTATAGTCGATGCCGACTCGAATTACTTGAATGTAACTCGATGCCACTCGATAATGACCGGAAGTCAACTGGATGACAAGTTGATTATTCCACTTTAAAATTGAATGTAATGGAATGAGAGTTGAATATAACCCGAATTAAGAAGAATACAACTGGATGCCGACTAGAATATGACTGGTAGATGACTGCATACTTGCTTGATGTATCGAGTGTACACTGGATGTCGACTCGAACATGACTAGAAGTACTAGAATACAAGTGGAATCCAACTAGAAGGTAACTGGAATACAACCAGAATATAACTCGACTAGGTGCGGACCCAAATATATAATGGATTGAAATAAATAAAACAAAATAATAATAACTAAAATAAAATATAAAATCGGCCCTATACGAGGCCATTGTATTTCAAGTAGTACCTGGAATCAAACTTACTCATCTTAACTCTCCACACCTTAACTCCGGCTTCCCCTCAGTTGTGTCTACCAATGAAAAGTGTTCTTCCTTCACCCCAGCTGTGTGAGTTAAGGGGGTAGGGTTACTTTTTGGTCTATTTTTTATTTAGCCTATATATATTTTTTTGTTTTTACTTTCTTCGCTAGACATCCATCAAAGCTTAAAAAACACTCAATTCGAGATTAATTTGTAAATTTTTCGGTAGAAAAGTGTCCCAGCCGATGGCCAGTTCCTCCTAAAGTTACAGGCTCGCTATCGCTCGCCAGGAAATAAACCTATGCCTAAATGGCACGAAAGGTCTTAATATTAACAAAGAAATAGGGCATTTTTTTTATAACCGCCAAACTAATGGAATGAACGTCATAACATCTCAAAAACTAATGGGGCTAAACATGAGGAAGAAGGGGGTCCAGAAAAAACCTATATCCGCCCTCCCCCCCCCCTCCCCTCGTGTACGTGTATGTGTGTATGTGACTGAAAGTGCTTATGTTGCCGTGGTGAGTGCCCTGTTACTACTGGTGTGCCTGTGAACCAATCCTCCCTTTATATACTCAAAGGTTCCTCATCGAGTCACCTTCTGCCTATTCTAGTCACGTTCCACTTACGTTCGAGTTACGTTCAACTTAGTTCCACTTACGTTCTACTTAACTTCATGTAATTCTGGTCATGATATACTGACATTCCGGTCTCATTCTGGTCATTCGAGTTGCATTCGACTTGGGATCGAATAGTCTTCTTTCCACATCCGGTTTCCTTCGAGTCACTTACTGGTTAACATCGACTCATATTTGGGTTACATTCGAGTCCATCGAGTTACGTTTGAGTTACATTCCGGTCATTGATGGGTCGCATTCTACTCTGAAGTCACACTCGATTAAGGCCGCGTAATTCTCGTCAATTCCGGTGAAAAGTTCGATTCCAGTGGGTTCTGGTGGATTCGAGTTCTATATGACAGGGATCTGCCTTGCTTAGGCCAATCGGCTTTCTGCAGACTCCCATTTTCTTATGTTCTTATGACGCGGCCTTAAGAAACATGAATGTGTGTGTGTGTGTGTGTTATGAGAGAGAGAGAGGTGGGTATTGCCTGTGTACGGGCTATTCAGATTAGGTCAAGATAAACATAGGGTCGTTTCTTTCAGTATTGTGTTATCGGATATTCAGTGTTTGATAATTTTATAAACATCGACATTTAAGGCATTTAAGGGGGGTCACATTTTTTTTTCTTTCTCTTTGTTGTAGGCTATTTGTTCGGCCCCATTCAGCTTACTGTTTTAAGACGTTTACTCCCATCCAGGTGTCGATTTTCTACTGGCGAGCGGTAGCGAGCCAGCATATTTTGTTTGAAGCTTTTGACAGCAAGCTAAATTTGTATATTTTTCGATGGAAAAATGCCCGGCGAAGCCGGATTTCTCCATACAATGCTGGCTCGCTATCGCTCGCTAGGAAGAAATTAACACCTGGATGGGGATAAAACTCTTAAAACAGTTGGCTGAATGGGGCCGAATGGATACACGCCAGAGAAAGAGAGAAAAGGAGAGAAAGAGAAAACAAACAAGTGACCCCCCTTAATGCTGCTTGGCTCAGCTCGTCACTGCGGATGATAAACAGGGAGGGGGGGGGGGGATATTTGGTGGTTTATGCTGATGAGAGAGAGAGTGGGGGGGGGGGGGGAGTGAGTGAGCATGAGTGTTTGTGGGAATGAGTGTGCGTGCGTGCGTGTGTGTAGCGTTCCCGGTAGAGTAACTTTCCGTAACGTTCCGCTAGGGCTACCCAGTCAGATACAACTGGCTGATTCAGAAGTTACGAAACGCTTCACCGAACAAGCCAAGTCAACAAACCATGCCCTCCCCCCCCTCCCCCCCTCTCTCTCTCTCTCTCTCTCTCTCTCTCTCTCTCTCTCTCTCTCTCTCTCTCTCTCTCTCTCTCTCTCTCTCTCTCTCTCTCTCTCTCTCCTCTCTCTCTCTCTCTCTCTCTCTCTCTCTCTCTCTCTCTCTCTCTCTCTCTCTCTCCTCTCTCTCTCTCTCTCTCTCTCTCTCTCTCTCTCTCTCTCTCTCTCTCTCTCTCTCTCTCTCTCTCTCTCTCTCTCTCTCCAGGGCTACTCAAAGATAATAAATATTTAACCCCTTTTGTACCGGCTACGTCTGTTTTATATTATTCTAGCTATATGTAGACGATTATGTGCAGCTTAAGAAGGGTCTAGTATTAAAAAGGGTTAATTAAGATAGTTTGAAGTCTATTATACACAAGAGGCCCCTTAAACTGAACACAATTGTGTATCATTAGCCAAAATAAGTGGATTTAAGAAGATTAAAGTGTGATATGGGGGTATACAAAATGTCATAAACAAAGATACTGAAGCAGTAAAGTCGCAGTGCATGATTTTGTACAAAGGTGAACAATAGTAAAGGTTCCGTAATTCCAAGTCGAAGAAAACGGCTCTACAGCGTCTTAGAAATGATTCAGATTGTCAGTGGAACGTTTCATGGTCCTTTGATCCTTTCAGTACAGGGGGCACCATTTTAATTTTATTCAGTACTCCTATAGGCTAAATTATTATATTAAAGTTTGAACGGATTTCGAAGGAACATTCTACTTATGATACGTAGAATATAATGCACAAATGGGTCATCGTATGGATGGGGTTAAGGTAAAGTCACAGTTAAAGCTGTCACTCGAGTGCCTCTTCCGTGAATATTTTTTACGGTGATACACATTACCATATTTCGAGATTCTTTTCCAATGGTATCGGCAACTTTACGAAGCGCGAAATACATTAAGTTCGTGAATTGAGTGATCCATTTTGTACAAAAAAATACATTATTTATTGAGGATGGCTTATGTGCCGTTGTAAAGGTTTATCCCTCAATACTTTCACCTTTCACCTGTACAATGCCATAAAATCATAAATTTAAAGAATATTGCAAGTTTTAGTTGGCTAGCGGAACAGTCTTTCATAAAGGTTCATGGACCTTTCTATTTTTGCAATGTAAAGAGAGTTAACGGATTAAATTATGGACGCAACTTGCTTTATATTAAATAATATATTTCTAAATAATTACGTTAGGCCTATATATAATTATGACAAATATAAATTATGAATGCGATTCAGTCGTGGCAACCCCCTTGGGGATCAAGGCGCCTGGCAATATATAGATAGGAGGAAGTAATAATCTGTTTTTATTGATGCTCTTACATTATGCGCGGAAGCCACTAACTTTTATGAGTGGCATAAAAGATGCAACAGTTTTTAGTCAAAGCTAATGGTGGCAATATCTTCAAAAATGTTGCACAGTACGGTATCACTACAACTACAACTCTCACGGAAGCTACAAATGCCCCCCTCACAACCCCTCCCTGAGCCGGTTTGTGAAATTGTAAAAGTGTGTTGAGAAATAAATGATCGTACGCCCTCCTCCTTCCGCTCTCTCCTTTATATTTTTCCTCTCCCCTCTCCCTCCACAGACCTGCCTCTTTCATCTTGCCTCCCACTTTTGTTTAATAATCCCCTTTCCCCCTGAGCTCTTTCACCTCCCATCCCTTACGCATGACCGGGCCCCACCCCCCACCTAAGATGCACTCACTTCTTACACCCATTCGCCAGTCTCTTCCTTCTCGCTTTTTATTTACTGAATTACTTTTTGTTTTTTATTTTGAGGTTTTCTATGTGCTTCTGACTCTTCCTTCTCTCTTTTTTTTATTTGCTGAATGACCTTTTTATAATTTTGGGGGGGTTTTGATACTTGCTTGTGAATTTGGGATGTTAATATATTATCGCGCCTTACACCCATTCGCCAGACTCTTCCTTCATATTTGTCTTTACAGATTTGCGTTTTACTGTTTTGTTTTTTTGTTATCTACTCATCCATTCATTTAGCCCTTTTTCTATTGTGCTTCTCTAGTGATTTTTGTTTGTGCTTTGGTTTGTGTTATTTGTATCTGCACGTGAAGTTGAGATGTTAAATAACACTCCTCACACCCATTTGCTTGGCCCTTCTTAATCAATTATTTTCTTAGCAGAATTTTGTTTAGCGTGTGGTTTTTGCATCGTCTGAGAAGTTGTGATGTTGATAACTATATATGTATGTATGTATATACTGAGGCACATACCCCATAGCTGAGGGTGGCTGACTCGAGACAGAGCCCTAACAGAAACATAATTTAAAGTTCCAATTCTTAGGGTTCGTGACCACTTTCACGTTCCCTCGCCACTTTCTCTATCTCGTCTAGTAGGAGAATTTCACAAGGGAAGGAGGATTCCTAGCCTCCCGCCCCCGAAGTAGGAAAAGTAGTACAGGAAAAGAGACACACAGAAACGGCTAATGTTGGGTAGTGGATGCCAAACCTCACTCTGGAGTCTGGACAAGACCTGCCCTCACCCTAAAATGATTTCTTTTAACATCTGATTTTCTTGATACGGTTCGCACGGTATAGGAAATATATGAAATTTCTATGTCCCTGCATCGTATTTAAAGCGAAGTTTCATATTTAACGAAAATATTTTCCTACATACTTTTGGAAATAGCTAAGTAAACAAGATGAGAACATGGCAATTACAGTCAGCCGGAAAACAAATAAATAAAAAGACAGACTATAGGGTCAGTAGCTATATGTAAAATTGATATTGATAATTGATAATGGATAAGGAAGGATTTCTAGCAATAATAAAGCTTCGAACTACCACAGATCCTTCCTAAACTGCAAATACTCGTCTAAATGTAGCTATAATAAAATATAACAGACGTCGTTGGTACAGGGAGGGTTAAGTCTATAGTCTATTAATTATAAGCTGGCCAGAATGCTTTACCTCTATCCTCTGTAACTCTAAACGGGCTAGAACAAAAGGGCTATAACTTTCCACACCCCTTCCCAGATGGTAGAAGGTACAAATATTAGGTCGATTACTCTGGTCTTTCTTGAGCTATTGAGGTTAGTGGTACAGATTTTTAGACTAACGTACTAATAATACTAGTACCTATCATTTATGACCAATTTAACGTGACGAAGCTGTAAATTGAAACGTGGTCAAAATAAACACCCACAAATATCTGATACCGTAACACTAGCCTAATATACAGTATGCATGAGACAGTGAACTTTATCCCCTTGAGCGCGATGCCGCATTTTTATCTTTTATTCTGGCTAAATTTCGATGATTTTTAACAGTTTAAGAAGGACCTATGGTATTCAGAGGGTTTATTAATATCGCATTTACCCCTTTGAGCCCAAGAAGTAGAACATCGTCTAATGGTAACCAAATTACGTCATCGTATTGAAGGGGTTAAGCAAGAGAAATTATGGATTCAAATACGTGTCTAATGGGAAAGCTTAACAATATTTTACCAGCGTGTCAGCATTGTTTATTATAATGTGTATTATATAAATGTATTACCAGTACTATTTTTATTTATTTTTGTTTTACAAGAGGCGATTGTGCATGGGGTTCCATCATAGCATGTATGTTCACAAATACGAGTTAACCCCCTCTATATCGGCGTCGTATTTTTTATGTGTGGCTACTATTAGACGATTTTTTTTATTTAAATTTAAAATGGGACTCCCGCAATTAACAGGCTTCGAACTATCTCACTTAGCCCTTTTTACTACCACAAATCCTTCTTAAACTGCACACAATCCTCTAAATATAGCTAGCATAAGATTAAAAGGACGTGCCGGTACAGAATGGGTTAATACAGTCACTAAATGTATTGACCTACTGGAAGGTGTGAACTTAATTGTCTCCATCTCTGTTAGTCACGCTGCTTTTTCCGTTTGTTTTTAATATACCCATAACCTCTCGTGTATAATATATTTTTTTTTCCGGATGATCAGTGACTGCTGTTAAGTATACTCGGGTCAAAATATATGCGCTTTTAAGTATAATTAGGTCAAAATATGTGCAATTTTAGTCATATGGCTAAAAATAGCAGTAGTTTCTTGATATTATTGTTATTCAACGTAAAGCAAGGTTTATCCCAATTGAATGTATTACTTTCCACTTAATTCGGTATACAATGTCTATATGAAGCACTGGGCATACTTTTCTGTAAATTATTTTATTGTAGAGTTTTGCATATTCAATTTATCATAAGCTTCATGAGATCTAATCCTCTTTTGCATATACATTTGTCTTTCAAAGTTGGAAGTTATCTTACCCTCAGCCAGACTTTTGGCATAATTTACACGCATAAAACTATTAAAATGTATACCATAAGTGTGTAACATAAATATATGAGAGCTGTAATTCTCTTCTCGTTTGCATTCGTCGACTTAAAGGCCAAATGAGTGAAATATTGTAAAATAAAATAAAATACAGTTGGATTGATTATATTCATGGTAGATCTGGACTGGACACGAAAATGGAACTTTGCAGTAAGGAACCCAAAATCGGAGAACGAACCCCCCAAGTTCGAACCTCGAAGCCGCGAAAATATAAAATTTTCGCGATTTTGAGGTTCGAATTTGAGGGTTCGTTCTCCGATTTTGGGTCCCTTACTGCAAAGTTCCATTTTCGTGTCCAGTCCAGATCTACTGTAGTCTGTTGTAGTCTATGATTCATGATAAATTTGTTAGCCTCAATATAATGCAAACACGTGGAATGTATGAAAAAAGTTTTACTACTAGTGCATATGGAAACCCGTACCGTATATGTATAGTTGGCTACATAAGTTTGGTCCCACCGTGGTCTTATACATGGAAATATAATGCACATGACTGAATTATGAGTGTAGTTCCTTATGCAGTGGGTAACTCATCTGACTAGTCAACTGATAATATACAAAAACCACTCGCAATACATTCATACTTTTACTTTCTTGCATAAGATCACGACAATGAACAGAACTTATATGGCCAACTGTACATTCTGCTCAACCAGGAGCAAGCAAACTTCAGAGGCTATTAATAGTTCATCAGAAAATCGTAATACAAAGAATAATTTAGTGTTGGCCTACTGCTTTATGCAATATTTATTTTATCTTTTTAACTAAGTCATAGACTACAGTAGATCTACTGTAGTCTATGACTAAGTATATCCGTTGGATGTACCACATGGTAGTCGAGATACTATCTCTCGCTCTCGCTCTCGCTCTCGCTCTCGCTCTCTCTCTCTCTCTCTCTCTCTCTCTCTCTCTCTCTCTCTCTCTCTCTCTCTCTCTCTCTCTCTCTCTCTCTCTCTCTCTCTCTCTCTCTCTCTCTCTCTCTCTCTCTCTCTCTCTCTCTCTCTCTTACATACATCTGCCACTATCATATCACCCATCTTCAAATTCCTTGTGACCCACATCCAACCATCTCTTAAAACGCGACCCTCTTTTGTGACTGCCGTGCGCCCCCCCCCCCCCCCCCCCCCCTCTACCGACCCCTTCGGCATTCTTCACCTTCATTTCCATACGGTCCCCTCGGCTCGGTGTGGTTTAGCCCCCCCCCCCCCCCACACTCAAAGAAACAAACACACACAGAATACACTTTTACTTGGCCTATCTATATTATTAAATCAGTTCGTGTGTCTGTTTGTCTGTCTGTGTGTTTTAAATAGGCGGCCGCAGTTTTGGACCTGGGGAGCTGAAACTTTGCATGTGGGTGTCAATTGACCTGGGTCAGGTCATAGAGGGGGCGAGGCCACGATCGGAGGTCGTTTCGAGGCCGAAATTGAAAAAAAAAAAACAGAAAAAAAATGCCGTTTGGGGCAGAAGGAGGCCTCCGATCGAAAAGGTGTATGGAACGAAAGTTGTTCGCAGCCCCCCAAAATGGGGGTACGAATGAGGTCAGATCCAAAATCGGAGGTCATTTAGCGGCCGAAATCGAGGTCGCAGTTTAATGAGGCACAGGGAGGTCGAAGCCGGTGATTATGGTAGTAGTAGTATTGTGATGATTGTGGTAGTAGTGATTGATGATGGTGATTATGGTAGTAGTAGTGGTGATGGTGATTATGGTGGTACAGTATTATTATTCAATTTAAACCCGGGCAACGCCGGGTACCCCTGCTAGTTACTTTTATTTTGGTGGGTCTGTTGGGAATCGTAATTGATGGTGCAGTATTTTTTAAATTTTGTTATTGTAGGCATTTATTACATATTATTATTTTATTATTATTATTTTTGTTTTAAATACTAGTATTATATCTAATTATACAGTACCGGTATATAAAGATTTTCTTGTAATTTTTAGTACCAGGTATTCTAAGATTTACACAGCTATGTAATTAATTTTGTTTATTGTTTGACTAGCTCTTAAATATTATATCATAATATATTATTTCACCTGTAGCCTCACTGGAGTTATGATGCATATCTTAGGCGACAGAGAGCTTTGCATAATTAGAAGCCATTACAGTGTGTGTGTGTGTGTGGGGTGGGGGGGGGGGGGTTCTGGACCCCCACCTCCATCATGCTTAGCCCCATTAGTATTGAAATGTTGGCGATTTTAAGACCTTTCGTGCCATATAAGTGTCGATTATTCATGGCGAGCGATATCGAGCTCAAATTCATTTAGAATAAGGATATTGGGAATATTTATTTAGGCTTCATAAGAGGTCTAGGGAGGAAATTAAAAGTAAATAAATATATTCAGTAATTAAAAATACATGAATTAATAAGTCTCTTCTTAATTGGCTGAGAGTGCATGGAGAGGCCCACTTAAGAATAATTCAATATTATAGATGGTAATATTTCTTGATTATCTTGATTTTCTTCTGGCTTTCAAATATATCTTCACGCACTGATTCTCGGCATATTTTTCACGACATATAAAAACTGACTTCAATCATCATTAATTCTCCATTTATTTCTGATATTTGGATGCATGCCCAAAATACTTATCGTTCCAAAGCAGTCATATTTGTACGCCTTTTCTTTGGTGGTGCAATGACCATGAATTCTTATCTTGACATTATAATTGAGCTCTGTCCTTCTGGGTTGTACCGTATATTTTATTAATTTATTCTGTACCGCTACCCAAAAACAATTATATGATGAAAACATACTCTTTTTCTACACTGATTTAAAATGCGAGTTGTTTTTAATATAGTGCTTCTGCTTTTTTTTTTTTTTTTTTTTTTTTTTTTTTTTTGCATTGATCGATCATCGCTTACTGTAAATATTAGGTTAAAGTTGAGGGGAATAGACTGGTTGGGGAGGTGAGAGGTCTTTAAGAATTATAAACAAATACTGTATAGGAGGAAAGAAAGAACAAAAACAAATAATAAAATAGCTGTTTTTGCTATTGTGTTTACAGGACTTCAGAGGCTATCAACCCTCCTGGATTATTAAGCCAGCACACTGTTAGACTATAATAGCTTAAGGACTGGAGCCCGTTTTAGAGAACTAGTCCTTGTTCCGTTTGTTAGTTAAAATAGGACTTCAGAGGCTATCGACCCTTCTGAATTATTAAGCCTGCACGCTGTAAGTCAAGAAAAGCGTAAGGACTGGAACCTTATTTTGAGTAGCCCAGTCCCTTCTTTTAGTTTAATTTGTCATATTAATCTATCAATTAATCTATTTTTTATTAATTTCACCACACCACCAAACACCTCCAATGAAATTAATGAAAGCATATATGTGATCCACCGGGAATAACTAAAGGTTTGTCGGGCTAGAGAAACAAAATAACAAATAAATAATAGTCGATGTGTACACTATTCTGCCACTACTCTGCCATTTCCGGGAATATATTATTTACAAAAGCTTCTTACATTTGGCGGGGCAGTGACCTTTGCTCTTACGCTGCCATGTGGAGCTATTTGGCGGGGCAGTGACCTTTGCTCTTACGCTGCCATGTGGAGCTATTTGGCGGGGCAGTGACCTTTGCTCTTACGCTGCCATGTGGAGCTATTTGGCGGGGCAGTGACCTTTGCTCTTACGCTGCCATGGGAGACTATTTGGCGGGGCAGTGACCTTTGCTCTTACGCTGCCATGTGGAGCTATTTGGCGGGGCAGTGACCTTTGCTCTTACGCTGCCATGTGGAGCTATTTGGCGGGGCAGTGACCTTTGCTCTTACGCTGCCATGTGGAGCTATTTGGCGGGGCAGTGACCTTTGCTCTTACGCTGCCATGTGGAGCTATTTGGCGGGGCAGTGACTTTGCTCTTACGCTGCCATGTGGAGCTATTTGGCGGGGCTAGTGACCTTTGCTCTTACGCTGCATGTGGAGCATTTGGCGGGGCAGTGACCTTTGCTCTTACGCTGCCATGTGGAGCTATTGGCGGGCAGTGAACCTTTGCTCTTACGCTGCCATGTGGAAGCTATTTGGCGGGGGCAGTGACCTTTGCTCTTACGCTGCCATGTGGAGCTATTTGGCGGGGGCAGTGACCTTTGCTCGTACGCTGCCATGTGGAGCTATTTGGCGGGGCAGTGACCTTTGCTCTTACGCTGCCATGTGGAGCTATTTGGCGGGGCAGTGACCTTTGCTCTTACGCTGCCATGTGGAGCTATTTGGCGGGGCAGTGACCTTTGCTCTTACGCTGCCATGTGGAGCTATTTGGCGGGGCAGTGACCTTTGCTCTTACGCTGCCATGTGGAGCTATTTGGCGGGGCAGTGACCTTTGCTCTTACGCTGCCATGTGGAGCTATTTGGCGGGGCAGTGACCTTTGCTCTTACGCTGCCATGTGGAGCTATTTTCACATTCATTCACTATATTTATTCTTGCATTATATTCATTCATCCATTATATTTATTTATCCATTATATTTATTCATCCATTTTATTTGTTCATCCATTATAGGCTATTCAGTTCTTTATATTCATTCACTCATTATATTAATTATTTTTATCCATTATATAATATTTAACTTATCCATTACATTCATTCATTTATCCATTATAATCATTTGTTCATTATATTCATTACCTACCGGTATATATCTATTATCCATTACAATAATTATCCATTATATTTATCCATCCATTACCGTATAATAATTATATATATATACATTTGTTCTATTCATTCATCCTTTATAAATTCGTACTATTCATACATCCTCTATATTCATTTATCAGTTATATTCATTCCTGCATTATATCCATTCATTCTTTCTTCGCTCTTGTATTAACGCCTTCAGCACGATGACTTAATTTTCATCCTGTTTAAGTTACCATTAGACGAGTTTATTTAGCTTATGATCTACCTCTAGGACTCATAGGGTTAAATAGTTACCATTAGACGATTTTCATTAGTTTACAATATACCTCTAGGACTCAATGGGGTAAATACGATCTTAATTAACTCTCTGTATAACATGGGTCCTTTTTAATCTGCACCAACTCGTCCAACTTCAGCCAGAATCAAAGGTAAACTTGCGTCATCGTGCTGAAGGAGTTAACTTAATCTGTTGGCACCGAGGTAGTTTGTTTTTACAGCGTAGCATTCATCGCTTCTCTGCTATCATTTTACTATGTACCATTCATCTCTTCTGTGCTATCTTTTTACTGTGCACCATTCATCCATCTGTTCTCTGTTACCTGTTTACCATTCATTCATCTCTTCTTTGCTATGTTTATACTGTTTACCATTCATTCATCTCTGCTCTACTGCCGTATCTTTTTACTGTTTGCCATTCATTCATCTCGTCTGTGCTATCTTTATACTGTTTGCCATTCATCCATCTCTTCTCTGCTATCTTTTTATTGTTTACCATTCATCCATCTCTTCTGTGCTATCTTTATACTGCTTGTCATTCATCCATCTCTTCTAAGCCATCTTTTTTACTGTTTACCATTCATTCATCTCTGCTCTACTATTTTGTTTTATTGTGTACCATTCATCTCTTCCCTGCTATTTGTTTTATCATTCATCCATCTCTTCTCTGCGATATTTTTTTCTGTTTATCATTCTATCTATCTATCTATTGCCTGACGCCGTGATCCCCGAAGGGGTGGCCACGAACGAACCGTCCCCATGCACCTCTGTCCCCAGTCGACGCCCCTCCTCCCAACCAGCACCGCCTTCATCCATATGCTTTATCACTCCATCCTTCCACCTCTCCTTCGGTCTACCTCTCCCTCTCTGTCCTTCCACCTCGCTCTCGTACACCCTCTTAGTCATTCTCTCGCTTTCCATACGTTCCATATGGCCGAACCATCTCAAGTTGTTCCTTTTCACACTTTCCAGCACATCTGTTTATCATTCATCTTCTTTATCTTTTCCCTGTTTACTATTCACCCACCTGTTCTCTGCTATCTTCTTGCCTTGCTTTTACATCCTCTTAAACTTGAGCGTTAAGATAAACTATAGAGATGAATATATCTACTAAGTATTGCAATATATCATGTGGAAGCTTGAATTACACCTGTCACACCCAAGCTCAAAAACATCGAAGCAGGCACATTTTGGTTAAACAGGTGAGATGAAGTGGCAAGGAGACGCAAACTCAACGACAAAGCGAAACTGAGGCTGCTGGTAAAATGTAAACCAGGTGAGAATGGCGTGTTGATGAAAAGCGCAAGCCGGGCAAATACAGTGTGAAGGGGCCAAAGGAGCAAGGTGTTTGATAGTGGGAGGGTTGCTTGGCAGTAGTGGGAATAATAAATTACGGCAAAGGGAAAGAGTGCGGGGAAAAGAGAAGTATACAGGGTGAAAATTATATATATTTTTTTCTTCTATGTGGATGAGGTAGACATAAGGCAAAACTGCCTGTGACGAGTGCCTCCCCCAGAGTTGAAAGAGTGACAGGGCCAAAATCAAGGAATGTTCGAGCCAAAATGTCTTGACACACGGAGTTTAAAGCAATTTAAGTCATAGGATAAGGGAAAGATGGAATCAGGGAGAGAGTTCCAGAGCTTAGCTGTTGAATAGAAGAAAGATTGGGAGTATCGTTTCAATCATGGGTTGGAAATTTGCACAGAGTAGGGGTGGGATTGTGTTGCAAGACGGGTACTACTTACCCTACTTATATAGCCTACCGAGTATACAATGAACAGGGGTAGAATGTATAATGCATGGATGCAACGGGAAACATGGTGGCAACTAAATGGAAAAGTAGAAAAACTAAAGTGAAGATTACTATTCTTGCTAACTCGACAAAAAGGAGAACTGCTCATGTGAGAAAAATAGATAATGAGGAATTAAAGAAAATAAACATTATGGCAAAAGGCAGCTACTGACAAATGTTTGTGAGCGCTTGCGATTTTCTTTATACAAATATATCTGTTTAGATTAATGTCCAGATGAAATCATCTATATAATACTAAATGCATATTTTGTATTTATTAAAATATAGCTGATTTCTTACACAAATCTAAATGTATATATTTGCACGAACGCTTGTCAGTAGCTGTACAAACAACTAACATATACTGTATAATGTATACAGAGTGAAGAGACCAACATAGATAGGTCTTTGGGAGTAGCAGGTTGGCTTAGCTGTGGTGGGGATAATGTACGACAGCAATGAGAACACAGTGAAAAATAACATGTACACAAGGGGAAGAATAGGTGAAACTTAATGAACAAAACTTAAGATATCAACGCCTATTCTTGCCACTCAACAAAGGGTGAGTAAAGAAAACTTATTAATGGAAGTAAAGAAAAGCGTGAGAGAAAATAGAGAAGGAAAACATTGACAAAATAAACAAGGTCATAATAAATATATAAATAAATAAATATATAATAAATAGCAGCGAGGTGTGTCGGAGTGGGAGGGGAGCCTGGTTATAGTGGGAATAATTAATGACAGAAAAAGAGAAAATATTGAGAGCAAGATGGTGAAAAACATGGCGAAATGTACAAAAGGAAGGTTACACAATGAATGAAGTAGAAGAAGACTATATAGTGAATGAAATCGAAGAATGGCTGCAACTGAAGGAAAACCGAAGGTAAACCAGTTGGGATTAATTTTCTTGCCAATTGTATCAAAGAGAAATACAGTTGAGATACTAATGAATGCAGTTGAAGAATATGGCAAACTGTACAAGGGGAAGAGTGGCTGTAACTGAATACAAAAATAGATAAATTAAAGTATCAATACAATAAAAAGTGAGAATATATATTCTTGCAAACACAACACAGGAATAAACAGTGGCTGCAACTGATAACATAAAAGTACAAATATATTCTTGCAAACTCAACACAGGAATATACAGTGGCTGCACCTGAATATATGAAATATAAAAATCAATAAAATACAAGTGCAAACAATAATTCTTGCAAGCTCAACACAGGATTAAACTTAACAAATTTAGAACGACAATATAAATGGAAGCAAGGAATATAATGTAGATACAACATTGTGACACAATGAGCAATGCAACAATACATTAATATAATACAACTTGGAGAAGCCACAGAATCGAGGTCTTTGGCGGTAGGAGAGTGGCTTGGCTATGGTGGAAGGAGTAATCAAATACAGCAGAGTGAAGAGTGGGGAGAAAAGGGATGTGAATGAGTGAAGGATAAACGAGGATAGCATTGCAAACTGATTAACCCCTTCTGTACCGGCGACTTTTTAAATTTTATGCTAGCTATATTTAGACGATTTTATGAAGTTTAAGAAGAAACTGTGGTAGTAAAAAGGGTCAAGCGAGACATTTCTAAGCCTATTAATTGCTGGAAGCCCTTATTAAGCTGAATCATATTGTCTAATAGTGGCCAGAAATAATTAATAAGACTGCATCGGTTCTAAAAGAGTTAAATGAATAGTTTGAATAATTAAAATGGTTGAAAGCATACACAGGCATGGAAAAAAAACTATATGAGAGATATGATGAGGTGTGCTGAGAGAGAGGAGGGGTTGTGCAGTGATAACATTATTGCAATATGAACAAGGATAGAAAGTAGAATTAATGACAACAAAGAGGAGAGCGTCAAATGACCAGACTGAACTGGAAACGGGAGATACACAGGTTAGAATGGATATTATTGCGAGGTAAAACCGAGAATACCCAATGAAAACAAAGGGGAGAGTGGAGAACAGCAAAGTACGACAGGGGAAAATGGTTAAATGCACCAAAGAAAGTGTACAGCGTGAACAGTATTGGCAGCCAAATATAATGAGAATAAATTATAATTATGAATGACAGACAAGAAGTGGGTGGGAAACACTGAAAGTGAGCAATAATATAATGTGAAAAAGGGAGGAATAAATAAATAGTGAGACAGAGATACAAACGAGAAATATATATATATATATACAGTATATGTATGTATATATACAGTATATATATATATATATATATATATATATATATATATATATATATATATATATATATACCGGTATATATATATATATATATATATATATATATACAGTATATATGTATGTATATATATATATATATATATATATATATATATATATATATATATCTATATATATACATATATATATATATATATATATATATATATATATATATATATATATATATAATATTATAATGTATGGCAGCATAGATGAAAGTGGTTAAGAAGAAGCGCGAAAGAAGGCGTGATGTATTGAAAACTGAATAAGAACTGTTAATACAGTAAATACCCGGTAATACGTATACGTAAGAGGAGAAGGTGCTGCATATTGAACGGAAACGAAATATTTAAGTGAAAATAATTACAAACACAAGCATGGGAGTGCATAGGATAATAATATTATAAATAAAAGCAACGGCTAGACTGGGGAAGACGAGAAGGTGAAGATAATGAAAAGAGGAATCCATGGTGAATAACGAATAAATGCTAATAAGAGAAGGGAAGTATATATTGTACAATAAGACATGATTACAAACTGAATAACTTCATAATGAATACTACCCAGTAAATTAAATCTTATGCTAAAATATGGAAAATACAGGAAAGAGGTTATAATTAGACTTGTAAAAAGAGTGGAAAAGGGCTGTCAAATGTACGACGGGGGAAAAATAAGCAAGAGGAAAATATACATTGCTTTATTTTAAATAAACCCATGCAGTATAAAAAGATGAATGTTAGTGCAAATTATACAACAATAACAGAAAATACTGTGTGTTCAACGTGATTGACGAAATAGAGAAAGGACTAGAAATCTGTGAAGGCCTGAAAGCTAGTGTACACTGAACGAAATGCACGACGAAAGGGGAAATACGAAATAGAACATTTCGTAAGCGACAATAATTGCAAGTTCAACGAAAGAGAAGCAACATTGCAGAGAGGGCGAACAGAGATATGTGAATTGCGGAAGGGTGTAAAATGGTAGGGACAGATAAAATGCTGGGGTTTATTGTAATTGCCGTTCAGGAGCATGGCAACGATAAGAACAGCTCTAAAAGGGCAAGTGGGGATTTAGAATAGGCGAACTGGAATAATAGAGAAAGTGTAGCAGTAATATTCTTGTTTTATATGTTTACTTCGAATTTATGTAATCAACACTTTTCTTGGTGACCCTGGTCTCTGGGTCTTCTCCTGGATGACCTAGATGTGTGTGAATTTGTATGTTGTGTTTGTGTGTTCATTGTTTTGTGTTGTGTTGTCCCTATTCTGGCTCTATCTTGAGTCCCCCCCCCCCAAATAAAAAAGGAAAAGTAGGGAATGGGCTTTTTTTATCTTTGGTTTGTAAAAAGTGAATGGGTGAAACTAATTAGCCTACAAACGGAAGGTAAGAATAATGTTGGTCGATAAATGCCAAGTAAAGATTTAATGGGAATATTTGTTTGAAAATAATTATGCTCAAGAAAAATAAAGATATACTACATTTTATAATCTGGATGAAATGAGCGAGTAATGAAGAAAATGCAGAAATATTAGTAGATTGATAAAATAAACATAAATAATAACGAAAAAGTTCAAAACTTTTTTAATAATGAAGTGTTAGCAAAAATCAAGAATAGAAGTTGAATAGCAAACATTATAATAATATAATGTATTTATTTCACTCCCAACACCAAACACCACTAACCAGACATTTTGATTCCAACTTTACTTGAATTTGGCTCCCTGTCACTCTTTCAACTTTGGGGGAGACGCTTGTTACAGACAGCTTTGCCTTTTGTTTCCTTCATACACAGAACAAACTGAGTAGAGAGAAATGAAGTGATCCACAAATATAAAATGAACAGTATAAAATATGAGAATAGAGAGCTTTGAAGAATGTAGCTACAAAGTGAACCAAGGAAAAGATGAAGGGCGAAGTGAAGAAATTAATTGAGGGCGCTGTAAAATTAATGGAGCACAGGAAATATGAAATGGGAGGAGTGAAAACTGATGAAAATATTTGCAACTGAATCTTAGAATACTACTAGTTCTGCAAGTGCGACGAACATACCTGGAAACTATATTTAGATTAATGAAAAGCAACTGCAAATTTAAACTCTGAAAAATAACTATGATAGGTTAAAAAAGAGAAGTATTTAGTTGAAGGTAAGAAACAATTAATATATGGTATGAGTAAATTGAAAACAGAAATAGTAATAATAATAATACCAAATGTACATCTGAACCAAACTTTGTTAATTCTGTCTGTTAATTTGCAATTGTTAATTTGTTAAACTGTCTTCGTGGTGCAATGCATAAGTGTGTTGATTTTTGGTGTGAGCATCCTAGGTTCGAATCCCCGGACTGCCACATGTGTTTGTTAATTTCATTAATCGAGTTTAGGAGTAAAGTTGGTTGATGGAGAGAACATAATAATTGTTTGAACGAAGAGACGCATGATTGAAGTTACGAAGAATACAAATACGATACAGCAACACAATAGGATGAACACAAAAATATTATTGAAAGAGCATGAGAACTGAAGAAAAATACTTGAAGTTCAATCAAATGAATTGGAGGACGAAAGTCAAATGAACAGTTGACTGATGCTAAAAAAGGACTGTGAAAAAAGAGAAAGAAAAAGGAGAGAGGCTGAAAGGTGGATCTCTTAAAATGATTGAAACCTGAAGGTAAAAGAGTAAGATTACTCGATACAAATTGAATAGTCGCAGAGTAAACGGTGCAACATTGAAATTTAGAGTGGCCAGAGAGAGCTAACAAATGAGAATACGTGAACAGTAAGATTTTAAACCTGACTTTGCTTTGTTTTTGTTGTTGTTGTTGTTTTAAGAATGAACAACATATCTCGTTGAGTATAATGTTAAGAAAATTTTATATATTTCTCTGAAAAGAGTTCTGGTATATAGTCTTGTGTTCACCAGAATATAAAATAATAAGATACACCATATTTACCGGGAAGGGGTAGTAACTTTGAATCCCATGATTATCATATACCGGTATTAGAAGATTATGACGCATTTTGACAGTTTATTCTGGCTATCATTAGACGATTTAATACAGTTTAGACTCTGTGGGAAATATGTAGGTAAAGACTATCTCAACCCTCTGATTCCCATATACCCTTCCAACTCTGAATAATATCATCTAATAATAGCCAGGAAACAGAACACAAATGCGTAATCGGGTTTTGAAAGGGTTAACCCCTTCTGTACTGGCAATGTATTTTTAACTTTACTCTGGCTACTATTAGACGATTATATCCAGCTTCTAAAAGCCTGCAGCAATTGATAGGCTTCGAACTATTTCACTTAACCCTTTTTCACTGCCACATATCCTTCTTGAACCGCACAAAATCCTCTAAATGAAGCTAGAATAAAATTAAAAAAAACGTCGTCGGTAAAGAAGGGGTTGAAATAAGTAATATCGTCCAAAAATGATCAACAATAAGATATAAATGGCGCCAACGCAATAAATGGGTTAAAACGGGAGTACACCACTACACAATCAAGTGCATAAATGGCGGCGCACCCAATTGAATCAGTATCAAACGCAAACGAGGCAATGGAATGCTTGACTATAGCCCAGATATTGCAGAACTTGGTTTTATAGGTTCACAGATTCGAACTGGTGTAGGGATATATATAATGAGAACTGTACGCTCGGATACCATAGTTTTTAGCCCAATCATATGAATTCGTGGATCCCCTATGCTTTTCTTTATGCAATTATAACTAGCTTGTTGATTTTTGTGTAGAACTGGCTTATAGAATATATAGTTTTGTCGTTGATTTATAGAAAAGTACTGGTATATTCACATTTGTTTCCAGATATATAGTTCCATATTTAGAAATAGGTAAAGTCCTCGATTATTATTAACTCCTTCACCCCCATTATGTAAATGTCATCATATTCTGGTTAGCAGTAGACGATTTTTTTTAGTTTATAATTTATCTATACGACTCAAACGGGTAAATACGATCTCAATAAACCCTCTTAGTAATATAGCTAAATTTGTACATTATCTTGTAAAACAAATGTTGCGACCGAAGTTACAGGTTCGGTTCGCTATCGCTCGACCAGAAAAAATGGACACCTGAATGGGGTGAAGCATTTTGATATTGCTAAATTAATGGAGTGAAAAGTCCTTAACCCTTAACTGGCGGGACCGGACTTAAGTCGGTCTAGAGAAGAAAGGACTATCTGGCGGGGACCGACTTAAGGCGGTGTGCAATTTTGGGCAATAATTGGCTCTGAGAGAGGACGAGCGGTGGGAGGAGCGTAGGTCGGCTCTGACCGTTCGGCACGGGTCCCGCGCGGCAACTGACGTCCCCTCCACACACATCCACACTCATTGCCTCGCTACACAGGGAATTATATAAGAAAATTACCGTATTTTAGGGATTTTTCCTTCGTCTTGCACGATCGTTGCAAGAGAACGCGTGGTCATAGAAGGATGGTTCTGGTGTCATTGGAAAGCTCAATTATCGCCCTTTCAGGGATACATAATTGTATTACGCTCTGGCTCTTGTTTATGCATGAAAAAGAGCACGAAAATAAGCTCGTTTAGGATAAAACCACCCGCTTGGCAGGTAGAAGTTACTGACGGGCCCGCTCGTAAGGCGTTAACAATGTATAATAATGTGGCGAAACCGGGGGGAAACCAAAAAGACTTCCCTCGGAAGAAATAGGCCTAAAATGTCACCTACTTCTCGTTTTTGTCCTTAGGTACTGTAATATATTTTGATAGTTCAGTTCACTTTATTTCATAATAAATTATGCATTATACAATAACATATATTACATACACGCATCTCGCAACGAATATAAGCGTGAGAGAAAGAAAACAATAGAAAATATATACATAAAAGTTCAGAGTATGATAGTAGTAGTAGTAAGTGTGCAATGGACCTATTTGTCATTGTAGTACCGGTAACAATAATAGTAATCAATCGTATTCGAGTGCAGTTAAATGAATCAAAACGTAACTAGGGAAAAAATTCAACGTACGTTACCCGAGTTTTCGTACCTTACCTTAATTCTCTCTCTCTCTCTCTCTCTCTCTCTCTCTCTCTCTCTCTCTCTCTCTCTCTCTCTCTCTCTCTCTCTTATACCGGCCTCAGGGATTTCAGCACAATTACCTTTACTTTAAACATCTACCCCACTTCCCCATTTTCGGCAGTATAAATATTATTATTGTTATTATGTATTATTATTTGTATTATATATTAGTATTATTATTAGTAGTATTATAATTAGTAGTAGTAGTAATAGTAGTCGTTGTAACAGTAATAGAAGTAGGTTGTTGCTGTTCTAATGGAAATGGTACCTAAGATAAAATAAATATATACCGGTAGCCTATAAAGAAATTCATAGGAATAGAGTAAAAACATATAACATTATCCTAGATTTCTTGACTTGCATAAACTCTCTCCCCCCCCCCTCTTTTCTCTCTCTCTCTCTCTCTCTCTCTCTCTCTCTCTCTCTCTCTCTCTCTCTCTCTCTCTCTCTCTCTCTCACTAGCCCCAAGGTTTCCAACACAATTATTCTCTCTTTTAAACTTCCTCACATATGTACAGATGCAAAATATTTTAATAATAATAGTAGTGATGATGATAATAATAGTGGTAGTTGCAATAGTAGTAATAGCAGTAAAAGTATTGATGGTAGGGGTAGTTTAAAAAGATACTCATTGTTTAACCCCTTTGGTTCCGGCGACGTTTCTTTAATTTTATTCTTGCTACTATTGGACGATGATACTCGGTTTAAAAAGGGCCTACAGCAACTAAGAAGCTTCTAACTATCTCCCTTAACCCTTTATCCTGCCATAGATCCTTCTTAAGGTGCACACAATCGTCAAAATATAGCTATAATCAAATATTGTAATTTATATTAATTTCATTCCAATTCCAAACACTTCCAATGAAATTAATGAAATATATGAGACGTCGCCGTTAGAGAAGAGGTTTAATGGAACAATCCTACTACAATAGTAACATACCGTTTATGTTAGTATGCGCGATTTGTCGTTACGATCTCTCTCTCTCTCTGTCTTAAACTAATTCCAACGGTCTCATTCTTAAACTAGCTCTCATACGAAAACTATCTAGGGTAACTCTAATTCTAACTAACGCTCTCTCTCTCTCTCTCTCTCTCTCTCTCTCTCTCTCTCTCTCTCTCTCTCTCTCACACACACTGGCCTGAGGGGGGTTCCGACACAATTACCCTTCCTTTTAAAAGTCCACTCCACTTCTCATTCTTGACCCTTCTCGACTCTCGTATTAGCCCCTCTCCCGTTAGCTCTGAGACTCGCACACTCAGGCCGCTTTGGTATACAAGTTTTATCATATTTTTGTTATGTATTTTCGCCTCACAATATGAATTTTAGTGTATTATATTTTGATTGGTCTTTTGTGTTAATACTTGTTTTTTTTTTGTATACCATATTTCTTTACATTGTTATTATAATTATTTAATGTGAATGTTTTTGTGTTTATGTATGCCTTATTATATTATAGTACCTCTCCACAGCCAGCCCCGTTTTTGTACAAGTTTTCGTATTCTCATATTATCTCATATTTTCTCTTATTTTCTCTATTTTGTGTATTCTCATTTCATCTTCGCACACTAAGGCTTCTATTTCATAATATTTTTACTATTATAGCTATACGAGATGTAATTTCGTATACGGTGTGTATAATGTATTCTCACACATTTTGGTATATAATTTTATCATACATTCCAAATTTTCGCCTTTAGGAACGTCGTTATTATATTTTAAATTATTCTCCGCGCACCTAAGCTTGAATTTGTATCGTAATTTTCTCTAGTTTCGCCTTATTTTATGACTTATTTTGTTGTTAACCCCTTCTGTACCGGCGACGTCTTTTAAACTTTATTTCAGCTACGGTATTATTAGATTATTTTATTTAGCTTAAATAGGGCTCCCAACAATTAGCATGCTTTGAACTATCTCGCTTAACAATTTTTACTACCACAGATCCTTTTTAAACAGCACAGAATTGTCCAACTATAGGCCTAGCTTAGAAGATAAAAATACAACTAATATTTCGCTGGTACTAATAGGGTTAATCTGTTTGATGTGAAGGTTTGTTTATATGTTTTATTTATTATAGGTTCTCTTCAGGCCTCGTTGATATTCAATTTGGTCATACTTTCTGTTTGTGTTCAGCCATTTAGTATCTAGATTTAGATATATAAACATTAAGATTTCTCTAAATGTTTTCATTCTAGTTATTGTTGTTTTATCTTTGTCGTGTTTTCATATTGAAAATGCTTTGTATATAATTATTATCTCTTATACTATATCTGTTTCCATCCTATTAACTTTCCCTCGCACATCTTATCCTCTTAAGTACCCGATTTTTATCATGTTCTCTATTTTGCTTTATATATTTAGCTTTATGTTACATATAATTTATGTTACATATAATTGTATTCGTAGCCTACACACCATCTATGTTTTAGTCCATTTCATATGTAATTTGTCATTTTGCAATTCATAATCTTCGCGTATTGTATACTCTATGTTTTCACCATACGTTCTACCGGTACATTTAACTATCAGTATTTTTTAGGATGCGATCGTTAGTTTAATTTACGCTATCAATTCAATTTAGCCTCGTCCCTTTATACCTGTATCTAGGGAACTCTACTCTCCCATGAAAGGGTTGTTCGTGGGTTTTTCAATGTCTCTTCCTTTTGACACCCTGCTTCAAAGTATTGCTCTAGATCTCCTATTTTATCCTATTCATGAAACGTTTATAGCTTATTTCACATTTGTATTAGTTATTCAATTTCTCAACAAATATCAGACTCTTATCCAGTTTCTGTAGTCGCACCTAATCATATTTAAGGGGAATGGTTCACTTTTTGGTCGTTTTTTTTTTTTACATGTATTCATAACTTTTCTAGTTTCCTTCCTACACCTCCATTAAAATTTAAAACAAAATCCATTAGATCCCCTTTGTAGATTAATGTGTACATTTTTCGGTAGAAAAATGTCACGGCCGAAGAGCGGTTCTTCCAAATGTCCAGACTCACTATCGTTCGCCAGGAAAAAAAATTAGACACCTAAATAGCACGAAAGGTCTTAATATTGACAAAAAATGGGGCGAAAGGTCTTATAATCGACAAACTAATGGGGCAAACAACTTAACTTGTGAAAACTAATGGGGCTAAACATGAGGAAGAAGGGGGCATTGAAAACCAACCCATCTCCCCTCAAGATTCTCCCCCCTCATCCCCCGAGTTCTAATAGGCTATCATCCTTAAGGGGAGATGGGTCGTATATCTGGAACCCTTCTTCCTCATGTTTAGCCCCATTAATTTATATATTTCAAGACATTTGCCCCATTAGTTTGTCAATTTTAAGAACTTTCGCCCCTTTTATTTGTCAGTATTAAGACTTTTCGTGTCATTTCAGTGTCGAGTTTTCATGGCGAGCGATAGCAAGCCTGTAATTTAGGAGGAATCGGCCTTCGGGCGGGACATTTTTCTACCGAAAAATGTACAAATATAGCGTGAAGGGGGAAAAAGTCGACCAAAAAATTAACCATCCCCCTCACTGTTACTCTCTTCTCTTGCTCACCCTATGATTACCCACCTAATACAAGCCCTCAAACTGCCCCATTACCCACCTAATACAAGCCCTCAAACTGCCTCATTACCCACCTAATACAAGCCCTCAAACTGCCCCATTACCCACCGAATACAAGCCCTCAAACTGCCCCATTACCCACCTAATACAAGCCCTCAAACTGCCCCATTACCCACCTATTACAAGCCGTCACACTGCCCCATTACCCACCTAATACAAGCCCTCAAACTGCCCCATTACCCACCTAATACAAGCCCTCAAACTGCCCCATTACCCACCTAATACAAGCCCTCAAACTGCCCCATTCATATTACCCACCTAATACAAGCCCTCAAACTGCCCCATTACCCACCTAATACAAGCCCTCAAACTGCCCCATTACCCACCTAATACAAGCCCTCAAACTGCCCCATTACCCACCTAATACAAGCCCTCAAACTGCCCCATTACCCACCTAATACAAGCCCTCAAACTGCCCCATTCATATTACCCACCTAATACAAGCCCTCAAACTGCTCCATTCATATTCTTGCTTTTGCGTGTGTGCTTCCCATTCCCTCTCATCTTTGCTCTATTCTGCATTTATTTTTATCTTTCACTTTTCACTCTTGTTTTTCTGTCTTGTCCATAGATTGGGTGGGAAGGAAACGCAGGAAAGCGCTGTGCTGCATTATATCTGTAACTTATCAGGCCACGCAAAACCCATCTTCAAAATGACCATCTCTGAAGATGGGTTCTGTGTTTCCTGAAACGTTAGATACATAAACAATTCAGGATCTTCCCTGTGTTTTCCACCCATCCAATCTCTCCACTGGTTATATGGGATCGGCCGCTTTAATTTCTCATCCTTCCCTCATTCCTGTTTACTATTAAGGAAAGGATTTAATTGTTTATAATATTTTGTTTATATTTATTATTATATTTTATATTATATATATTATTACGATTGTGGTGCCAAATTTCCCAGCGTTAACATCAGTATACGCAGCATGCAGAAGAAAGGCGTGGCTTTCCAAACCTTACAGCCAATCAGCGCGCATTACCTGTTAGATCAGGTGTGACCATTGCTTTACACACAAGTTGAAACCTTGTATGTGTTCAAACAGCATTGAAACCCTGTCGTCGTAGCCCCAAGAATCACTTTTCAAGAATTCCTCGTTACCAAGATAGCCTGATCCTTTCAATCTGTTTATCCAATATCCCAATGTAAAGTTAAGAAGTGTACTTACCAAAGGCGTTGATGGTGATAGTTGTCGTCCCCCGAGCCACCACTGTACTAGGGGCTCCGGTGATGCCCCTACCACCCGGCACCTGAACGATGTCTGTTGGCCCCCGCTCACCCACTGGTTCCCCCCGCCCTCCAGCCGAACCTCCAGGGGCGGCACTGTCGAGGAGAGGAAACAAAGTTTTGAAGAATAATCATCTCTGACATGATATGAAGGAAAGGTAGACAAATAATAAATGTGATATACTTGTAATGCCTATAGGCGAGGATAGGGACGGAGGGGGTGAGTTGGGGGTGAGGAAGGGAGCTGGAGGGGAAGATGAAGGAGTTGGGGTTTTACCAAACATGTATAAGTTGTATATCTTTTTGAGGGTATTTTTGCAGAGGAGGACAGATAGGACGGGCACACAATGTCATGAATATAGGAAAGGTGTATGTATATTAAGTTCCTATTTATACTACTAGGTGACACAGAAGCACAGGGTCGAATCAGAATTGCCCAAATGTCTCCTGCCGAAGGTGGAGGGGGGGAATTGAACTGTGGTTGTCTATTTATAAAACAGGATTATTTGAATTTTTTTGGTCCAATTTAAATTTCGTACACAATTGGCAATATTCAATTTAGTTAACTCCTAGTGATGATTGTATTAAAGGGGTACTGTATGTTTTTTTGTTTAACGTATTTATTTATTAATATAGTGTTGAGTTTCCTCACTAGACTTCCATTAAGCTTAAAAAACACCCTCTAGACCCCCCTTTCAAGATAAATTTGTACATTTTTCAGTAGAAAAATGTCCCGTCCGAAGGCAGATTCCTTCTAAAATTACAGGTTCGCTATCGCTCGCCAGGAAAAAATCGACACCTAGGCCTAAATGACACAAAAGGTCTTAATATTGAGCGATAAATGGGGCGAAAGGTCTCAAAATTGCCAAACTAATGGAAACTTCTAAAAATCTCAAAACTAATATGCTAAACATGAGGGCGAAGGGGATCCATAAAAAGCGACTACTTTCCCCTTAATCCAATGGGTGATTGAGGCCTTGCATGAGATCCCAAATGTCTTTGACAGAAGGATATCTCAAATACATAAAGGGGCAGATTGTGACATGTACTTAAATACCCAGTAACATTAAGATTTAGATTAGGATTTGATACCTCCAATCCGACCCTGCATATCCCCTTATATATATTGCTGTTGCAAATATATATATATCTGAGAATAGTAATATGTCCGAGCCTCGATTATCCATACTTTATAATTATAAAAAAAATATTCACTATCGACTAAACTTCTGGTGATCTGAGTCTAAGGCGTTTGTCCCGCAAATGATAAACTGAGCGACTGATGCAGTGGTAGTGACAGTGAGGTATTGATGGCCTACGACACCAACCATCACCTTCACTACCGTTTTGGTGGCTCTCCCGTCAGCCAGCCTTTAAAGGAGAGGTACGCTAGTCGCTTTTTACGAACCTTCTCCCTCATGGTTAGCATATTAGTTTTGAGATGTTAAGACGTTCGTTCCGTTAGTTTGGCGATTTAGAAACCCTTCGCCTCATTTCTTTGTCAATATTAATACCTTTCGTGCCATTTAGTTGTCGATTGTAATTTACAGGACATTTTTCTACCGAAAAATGTAAAAAATTATCATCAAAAGGGGTCTACGTTATGTTTTGTTTTTAAGCTTGATGGAGGTCTAGCGAGGAAACTAAAATATACATTAGCTTAATAAATAAATATATAAACCAAAAAAACAAGCACTGCCCCTATTAACATGCTCATATCAGAACGGCTTTTTATCTGAAAGTGGATTTGGGAACCTTGAGTGTTGGGATAGCCTGAAAATCATCGCCATAGTATGCTCACACGATATTGTTTAGTTTGTATTGCATTGGATGTTATTTGTTAGTAATAATTTATACGTGGAGAAACGTAATATCAGTGCATATATATATATATATATATATATATATATATATATATATATATATATATATATATATATATATATATGTTAGTAAAGCCAGGTAATAAATTTTCTTTAATACATACGAGGTTGAAAGAAATGGCAATTTCTGCGTTGGAAATTTATTATTCAAAGTTTCCAGGTCTCTGATGAGTTTTCGCTGGGTGGCAGGAAGTAGATGAAGGAGATGAGCAAAATTCATGGTGGTACAGGGTTACATAAATGTACATGATGATACAGGATATACGACGCGTTTCACTGGACAACCAGCATTATCAAGTAAGGAAGGAATGAAATAAAAGGTAAACAGGAAGGGTATATATAGAGGGTGGAGGATCAGAGGAGGAGGAAAACAGGGGGCAAAAGTCTGCTATTGGTGGAAGCGTAAACTAGGAGAGAGAAGGGGTTAACCGCTCCACGCATGCGCACTGGATGCGGGATGGTGGTCAGTAGGTGGGGTCGAAGCTGATTGGCTGCATGTCGAGGGGCGTGGCCTAAGTTGTGTGGCGCCTGCGCCACACAACTTAGGCCACGCCCCTCGACACGCAGCCAATCAGCTTCGACCCCACCTACTGACCACCATCCCGCATCCAGTGCGCATGCGTGGAGCGGTTAACCCCTTCTCTCTCCTAGTTTACGCTTCCACCAATAGCAGACTTTTGCCCCCTGTTTTCCTCCTCCTCTGATCCTCCACCCTCTATATATACCCTTCCTGTTTACCTTTTATTTCATTCCTTCCTTACTTGATAATGCTGGTTGTCCAGTGGCGTCGTATATCCTGTATCATCATGTACATTTATGTAACCCTGTACCACCATGAATTTTGCTCATCTCCTTCATCTACTTCCTGCCACCCAGCGAAAACTCATCAGAGACCTGGAAACTTTGAATAATAAAATTTTTCCAACGCAGAAATTGCCATTTCTTTCAACCTCGTATGTATTAAAGAAAAAAAATATATATATATATATATATTCTCTTTTAAACAGACGAGGTTAAAGGCAATAGCAGTTTCAGCATTCAGGATTTTATTGTTACAGCTTTCAATAGTTCTAACAATTTTCCTCTGGGGTTCAGAGATGAGGTACAACAGGTTAGCAAAATTCATGGTGGATCCAACGTTTCACAAGTAAACATCTTGCATCTTCAGGGAAAGGAGAGGTAATGATTAGAATAGGGACAAGGCATCATATTTATACAAAATTCGAGGATCAAGAATAGGAAGGTGGGCAGAGCTACTGGGTGTGTGGTGGCTGTTCATTGGTGGAAGGCAGTCTGTTCGTGAGACGGGCACTAAATCTTATCGGTGGTTGGTTGTTGGCTGTGGGTGGCTGTAATTGGTTGGTGTTGTCAGTTGTGTGCTGAGCGCGGAAGGCAACATGCCTGTAGCGCTTGCCTGAAGGAAGAATTTGAAGGTCTTGTGTTTGGTTGTTGATGCTGGGGTTGAGTGTTTGGATGTATAGAGCTTCTAAAATAGCTAGTCTTCTGGGGTCTGATTCTTTGTCGAGTATGGTGGTTTGTTTGTCTAGGTCGGCGCGAGTTAGGGCAAGATGGTGGGGGGCTTGATAGTGATCTTTTATAGCGCCAGATTGAAGGTGGAGGGTTAGTCGACGGGAAAGGCGAGTCTGTGTCATACCAACATAGGATAGGGGTCCACAGTCCCCATATCCTATGTTGGTATGACACAGAAAGAGAAAAATAAAACTACTTCCCTCTTAAATTACGGTTATCGGCGATATTTTGTTTTAAATTTTATCTCTACTTTAGGATACTCAATATTATGCAGTGTACAATTGATTATAATGTTTGTGTCACCATTACATTATTAGAGGTGACAATAACCCACCTTGGCCTATTGTGCTGATCCGAAAACCTTACCTAACCTATTTTATATATTTGTATCTTGATAGCATAATGGTTAGTGCTCGGAATATCTGTATGAGCATCCTGTGTTCGCATCCTTTGAGTACCACATGTATTGATTAGTTTAATTGATTTCATTAATTAGGTATATTTGTAAGTTACTTGTGGTTTGGTGATATTAATTTTAATTAGCCTACAAAATATCCTGTCCCAATTATTTTATACCTAATAACTCTTATAATTACCTCTCTAAAATTAGTTTTCTGCCCACAGCTAACTCAAAGACAACTGCAGAGGTTGAAGTAACTAAACTAAAGATTTCTAAATACCCCTGATGGTAACAAAGGCTTTAAAGTATCCCCAATAGGCTCAAAATCGCGTCATATGTAGGAGAGGGTTAAGTTCATCCCCATGCGGAATAATATGTAAATTCTAATATCCCCGGTATAAAACGTGGGCCCTCTCTCATTGTGTGTTTACTAATGGTTGTTTGGTGGTGGTCTGACATGTTGATAAAGCTGGTTCCTTGTGTACCCTACCTACCCTGCACGAACTATTGGGGTTTGTTGGGGAAGTATTTAATGGATGGTTCTCTTGTTTATTTCAGACAAGGTGCGTGTCCTCAGAGCTGGCTGTAAGTATATTTACACTGTATTGCCACCTAATGTGTGTATATATATATATATATATATCAAGAAAGGGTTAACCTCTTCCGTACCGGCGACGTCTATTTAATTCTATTCTAGCTATAGTTAGACGATTGTCTGCAGTTTCAGAAGGATCTAGGGCAGTAAAAGGGTTAAGTTAAATAGATCAAAGCCTGTTAATTGTTGAAAGCACTATTTAAACTGAATAAAATAGTCTCATAGTAGCCAGAATAAAGTTAAAGAGACGTCGCCGGTACAGAAGGGGTAAATAATATGAGAAATGGCGCGCATTGTAAACGATATTTCCTGCTGGCGAGAAAAGTACCCGAGCCAAATGTGCCCCAAGAGAGTACTGAGAGTTGCACTGCTACGAAAACAATATAACCGATTGTTTTAAGGGGAGGTATTTAGTTTGTTCCCTAGACCTCCATCAAGCTTAAAGTTACACCTCCTTGAGCCCCTTTCAAGATAAATGTGTACATTGTTCGGTAGAAAATTGTCCTGGCCGAAAAGCGCTTTCTCTTAATTTTCAGGCTCGCTATCGCTCGCCAGGAAAAAGATCGATACCTAAATTGCACAAAAGGTCTTAACATTGGCAGAAATGGGGCGAAATTTCTTAAAATCGCCAAACCAATGGGGCAAACGTCTTAAAATATCAAAAGCAATGGGTCTAAACATGAGGAAGAAAGGGGTCCAGAAAAAATCCCTCAAGTGTAAATCTCCCCTTATCAAATTGTTCTTACCGATATCTCGAGGGCATCATTAATAAAGAGACCATAGTAGTAATTGTTATTAATTTAAATGTTTAGCTAAAGGGTAGCATGTTAAGATAGGTGTTATTGATATGTTTAATTATATATATATATATATATATATATATATATATATATATATATATATATATATATAGTTTCCTCCATCAAGCTTAAAAAACATCCTCATGATCCCCCCCCCCCCCTTTCAAGATAAATGTAAATTTTTCGGTAGCCAAATGAACGGGGGCAAGTTTTAAAATGGGGGAAAATAAAAACAAAACAAAAACGGGCGATTGTCTTAAAATGTCAACACTAATGGGGGTAAACACGAGGGATAAAGGGGTCCGGGAAAAGTAACAATTCCCCCTTAACCCTCTCAATATACCATGACGTATTATATCAATATTATTCAGGTTATTGTTACCACGGTGTTGTTAACCCATTCAGTACCGGGGACGTTCTTTTCCTGATATTCTGGCCACTATTAGAACATTTTATTAAGCTTAGGAAGGACCTCTAGCAATAATAAGGCTTGCAACTGCCTTCACCAACCCGTTAAGCTACCACAGATATTTGCAAAGCTTCACACTATCGTCTAAATATAGCTAGAATATATAATAACACGTGACTGGTAATCAAAAGGTTAAGCTTAGAAGGGATCTAGCGAAGTCAAAAGCATACTTGGGATAAATTGATCTGATTTACTTGTTAGAGGTCTTTCCAAATCTACATACAATAGGTTCGTGTTAGCATGGACTAAACAAGAAAGAGGCCATGTCACTGAGAAAGAAACGATATTTACGTCGTGGGTAAAATATTGTAATACATGTCAATTTTATGGGGGTAGTGCTTACTATTAATCTGGTCTATACATTTATTAATTCGTATATTTATTAGTTTCCTCGCTAGACCTACATCAAGATTAAAAAAAACACCCCCTAGACTCACTTTCAAGATAAATTACTACTTTTTTTCCGTAGAAAAATGTACCGGCCCGGGACATTTCAGACTCGCTATCGCTTGCCACGAAAAAATCGACACGTAAATGGCACAAAAGGTCTTGATATTGACAAAGAAATGGGATGAAAGGTCTCAAATTCGCCAAACTAATGAGCCGAACGTCTTAAAATCTCAAAACTAATGGGGCAAAACTCGAGGGAGAACGGGTCCAGAAAAACGAACCATCTCCCTTTAAGGCTACAAACCGGTAATAATCTGTGTATTCCTTACCGTACCGGCGACGTATTTTTATATTTTATTGCAGCTACATTTTATACCATTTTATTGAGTTTAGGATGGATATATGGTGGCTGAAAGGATAAATAACGAGTATGTAGCCTTTTGTATTGGTAGACGTCCTTTCTATATAATCGTCTATTAGTTGCCCGAATATATTGAAAAGGACGTCACCGGTACTGTATGGGTTTAAATGTGGCCTTCATCACTATTTGCCGAGTTCACCCTTTCAGTGCCGGTGCCGTCCTTATAACTGTATTCTGGATGCTATTAGACGATACTATTCAGTTTAAAAAGGGCCTCCAGCAATTATCAGGCTTCGAACTATCTCACCTAACCACTTTGACTACTGCAGATCTTTCTTCAGCCGCACAAAATCGTCTAAATACAGCTAGAATAAAACTAAAAAGACGTCGCCGGTACAAAAGGGGTTAAAGTTAAGAGGGTGTCACACGAGAGGTTCTATCGTTTACTTTCGATACGCAACTTCATTCTGGCAACATATTAACCCTATGAGGATCGATGACTCACTTCTTCTCTGTGTTCTGGCTATTAGACGATTTTATTCAGATTAAGAAGGGTATGTGGAAGTCAGAGGGTTGATTGACAGTCTTTTCCCTTTCAAATCCAACAAATCCTTCCTGAGGATGATGGAAAAACTGTCAAAATACGACATAAGCTTCAAGGGGTTAAAACTGATCACTTGTATTAACAACAGGATTGGGGGTACATTGCAGCAGTAGGTGACAACATTCTTATAAACAGAGTATTTCAGATGCTAGCGGATCAGAGTTGCGGAAAAACGTTGACAATGTAAGCTCTCGTGTGCTACCAGCTTCAGAAATGCTTAATACGGGGTTTAACGTATTTTAATTGAACTTCCGTTTTGCATTATAGTATTTCCCAGAGGGGGCGGTACGATTAAGATTCAGGAAGGTGGAGTTTGAAATGTGACAAACTTTGATCATTAAAGCTCTGGTTTCATTCCACCTTGATGCGTAAGTTGTGAATACAATCAAGACTCAAAAGTACCGCAGCTCTTTGGTCAAAATAATGAGGAGTCATGTATGCAAATTCAGTTCGTATTGATTAAAACATTTAGACTCCGGTTGAATAATTGAATAGCAGAGCAATTGTAACCTAAATTAGCGCTATGTATGGTTCTGACAGGAGTCACAACACATACAATTGGCAATAGATTGCTATTTTCGTCAGCTATGACGCTATAGCCTACGGGCGCTTCTGCTAATTGGCAGGAAGCCAACTAGTTGGGCAGCACCAGATGCTGCTTGCTGCACTGGGTCGCCTCATGCGTGCACCCTATGTATAGCTCGTTTATGCTGTGATTATTATTTGTTTGTATGTGTTTGAGACTACTGACATGTACATTTACGTAGCTTCCTATCCATTAGATGATGAAGATTGAGAATTTTCTGGAAATACTTTTTGCAAGATAATAGTAGATGCATTGCGCACCACCAAATTAACGACAGTTGATAGCAAAGCTGCGGGTTGTGACAATATGCATAAGGAGACAGATTTGTTAATGACTAAATATGTAAAGTTAATTACTTTTACAATCCCATTTATGTAGCAATTACCACTAAACAAAAAGAAGCAATATCGACATAATATTAAAATATTGTTAAGAAGATAAAATCTATATCTATTTATTGGCAACGTAATGATCCCCAAAGGGATATCCACGAATGAATCGCCCCATCCACGTCTGTTCCGTCAGCCGACACTCCTCCTCTCAACCAAAACCATTTTCACTCATATACCTGTCAACTAATATCCATATTTAAATTTAAATTTGGAGTGACAGAAACGTAGGGAAGAGGAGAGTGGAGGAGACAATAGAACATATAGTGACAGAGTGCCAGGGGTATGCAGAGGAGAGAGATGGGTTGGAAAATGAGTTGAAACGGGAGGTAGGGGAGAGGGAATGGGAAGAACAGAAAGAGGAGGAGGATGAGGGTGTAAAATTTGTGTTAGGTCTCGGGACAGAAGAGGGGGTAGATGGGGAAATGGGGAAAAGAATGAAGGTAGTGAAAAGATTCCTGGAGCAGGTGTGGCAGAAGAGAAAACGGAATAGAATAGAATAGGATGAGGGGGGAGAAGGTGATCAGAGTGGGGGAGGAAGATAAATGAGATTAAATAGTAGAGAGGGGAAAAGTTAAATTAAGGTAAGGAGAGAACAAGATATTGGGGGGTGTGGAGGGGGTAAAATATGGAGAGGAGAGTTCTGCTTAAGCTATATACTTCAATTCTTTTTCTTTAACTATCCTTTCTACGACTACATATTTTCTAAACTAATTCTTAAGCTCTAGCTGTTTCTGGAGAAGAGATCACCGGTGCATAGGTGAGCTGGGCTGGCTAAAAAAAAAAGGGACAGCAACTCCACAACAAGAAGGTAGGAATATTTTAGAGGTTGTAGCGTTATGTCATATTCGTGGTGGATATGCATTGCTTTTAAGGACTCTGTAAGTGTGGACGTTACGTGCTTATTAATACATGTAAAATGATGTTAACAATTTAATATTGTAAGATGAATATCATGAAAGTATCCCTAACAATATGCGAGTCGGTAATCACACATCTTACACGATTTTGTTACAGTCTCACAGTTTACCTGCGTTACCTCAGTAGTGTTAATTATATTGAGTTTCATTCATCATCATATAGTCTGCTTCAGCAAATATAGATTTTTTATCAGACCCTAATCTAGTCAAATTCCTCGACAATACCATACCACAAAAGTATAGACAAATAAAATAACATCCTTATCCTCAAAAAAAAAAAAAAAAAAAATATATATATATAGTCTGGCAGTGCATATATGCATAATGATTTTTTTTTTGCATATCTTGGGCCCACATACAATAGTAAACCAATATAATTCACAACCAATATCACACTGTTATTATAAGACATTGCCTTAGTTAACCCAATCGATATACGATGTCGCATTTTTATCATTATACCATCAATAAACAATAGTATTCAGCTTAAGGGGAGACGGACCGTTTTTCTGGACCCCCTTCTCCCTAATGTTTAGCCCCACTAGTTTTGAGATTTTAAGACGTTGGTTCCATTAGTTTGGGGATTTCATGACCTTTCAACCCATTTCTTTGTCAATATTAGGACCCTTCCTGCCATTTAGGTGTCGATTTTTTCCTGGCGAGCGATAGCGAGCCTTTAATTTCAGGACGAAGTGGCCTTTGGCCGGGACATTTTTCTAACACAAAATGTATAAATCTATCTTGAAAGGGGGTCTAGGGGGTGTTTTTCTAAGTTTGATGGAGGTCTAGGGAGGAAACTATACAAATATATGAATACATGAATTAATAGACCAAACAGTCACTTACCTTAGTGATGCTTACCTTAGTGATAGTTTAAGAGGCAGAGGAGTCAATGCTCATAAAGGTTGCCTATTCTCAATCTTTCAGTCTCATGCCGGTCATAATTATTTTTAAAAACATTTACACTCTGACTCGTAACTACTTCCTCTGGGAGAATATTCCAGTTGTTTACAATCCTAGCACTAAAAAAGTTGTTCCTCTTCGTGGTTCTGTGCCTGACCTTGGCCAGCTCCAGTCTGTGTCCTCGGGTGTTTGGTTGGTTTTCTCTTGATGCAATTGTCAAAAAGTGCCCGTCCTTGACCGCATCTATGCCATGAATTATCTTGTAGGTCTGGATCATGTCTCCTCGTTTCCTTCTCTGCTCCAGTGTCGTTAGTCCAAGACGCTCCAGTCGCAACTCATATGGCATTTCGGACAACTCAAGAACCAGTTTAGTGGCTCTCCGCTGTACTTGTTCCAACTTGTTGATGTCTCGACGGGTAAATGGAGACCATGCCTGGATAGTGTATTCCAGTCGAGGTCTGATTAGGGATTTGTACAAAGGGAGAAACATCTCTGAATCCATGTATGTATATGTTTTCCTTAGAAGTCCTACCAACGAGTTGGCACTGGCTGCTGCCTTGGCCACTTGTACTGCTGGCTTCAAATCCGGGGTGACTTAAATTCCTAGGTCTTTTTCCTCCTCTGTGGTGGTTAGCGGATTATTCTTCATGTGGTATTGGTACTCTGGGTTCCTCCGTCCCATGTGCATGCCCTTGCATTTCTCCTCATTAAATTCTAGTAGCCACTTTTTACTCCACTCTTCCAGCCTGGTAATGTCCTCCTGTAGTCCTTCTCTGTCCAGCGAGGACTTAATTCTCCTGTACAGCTTGGCGTCGTCTGTGAAGAGCTTGCTGTCTGACTGAACTGTATCCATTAGGTCATTTATGAAAACAAGGAAGAGAACTGGCCCCAGCACACTGCCTTGAGGTACTCCACTCCAGACCCCCAGCCCCTGTTGACAACTCGTTGAATTCTCCGACTCAAGAAGTTCTCGATCCATATTATGATGTCTCCTGATATCCCGACTGCCTGTAGTTTCTTGAGTAGACGGAGATGGGGGACAGTGTCAAAGGCTTTTCTGCAGTCCTAAGTAAACCACATCAACGTCATCCCCCTCGTCCATGGCATCTTCTAATTCCTCAAAATATTCGAGCAGCTGCGTTACGCAGGACCTCCTTGATCTGAAACCGTGTTGGGAACTGCTGAGGAGATTGTTGTTTTCCAGATGATTCACTATCCTTTGCTTTAGCAATTTCTCCATTATCTTGCATGGAACTGAAGTAAGGCTGACTGGGCGGTAGTTTAATGGATTTGACTTGTCACCTTTTTTGTATATTGGAGTGACATTTGCCGAACCGAACCGAACTGAAAACTAGATAACAAGAAACAACTTCAATGTGACTTTGCTGATGAACATAACTGTATTTGAGTGACTTTGCTTCATTGGCCATTTTAACATAGACAAATTCCGTTTTAGTAATTACGAAAACATATCACTATACGTAGTTTTATTTCATTTCACGGTAAATTGGATCCCTTGGCAGCTAATTTCTCGGTACTTCATGGACAAATATGAAACTACATTATATTAAGACCAAGTTTATATAATTAGCACCATATTTTACTACAAAATCTTTTAAATACATTATAAATCTTAATAGGAACCTTGCAATTTACCGTCAGTTGAAAGTAAACAGACTATAAGTAGTTTAGACAACGTAAAGACTATTCAAATATTTTCAGCATTCACAACACATCGAGTATAATTATTAATATATCAACACTATAGAGGTGTAGTGCTTATAATTAGTACAAGAAGCATTTTTTGAGTTCTTCATGTTCTTCATCTTACAGTACTAATATATTATGATGAGTGTGAATGTATTTATCTTCAAGTCCATATCAATCAATCGACTCATATAAGGGTAAGGGAGAAAGGGTTTATTTATTGATCGATTATATATATATACCGGTATATATATATATATATATATATAAATATATATATATATATATATATATATATATATATATATATATATATATATATATATATATATATATATAGTTTCCTCCCTAAACTACCATCAAACTGAAAAACACATTCATTAGATCACCCTTCTAGATTAATTTGTACATTTTTTCCGGCCGAAGGCCGGTTCCTCCAAAATTACAGGCTCACTATCGTTCGCCATGAAAAAAATATCAACACCTAAATAGCACGAAATGGGGCGAAATAATGGGCCGAGCGTCATATAATCTGAATACTAATGGGGCTAAACATGAAGAAGAAGGGGGACCAGAAAAATTACCCATCTCCCCTTAAATAGTTATGTATATCCACCAAGTATATAACATGATAAGAATAGGCTACCATATCATGTAATTGTAGGTCATATTCGTGGTGGATAGCCTATAGTCGGTAAGTGTTGACTTACAATTAATACATGTACAATCATATTAATACATTAGTACTGTAAGATGAATATCATGAAAGTATCCCTAAAAAATCATTGGACACTATAGTCTATTCGCTGTAAGTAGGCGAGAAATCATGACCTCTATCCTCTTTAACTCAAAACGGGCTAGAGCAAATTGGCTGTAAATTTCCACATCTATTCGTTGACTGGCTCTTTCCAATAGTAGAAATATTAGCTCGATTATTTTAGTCGTTTTTGAGTTACAGAGGTCATGATTTCTCGCCTACTTACAGTGAATAGATTATAGTCACGTCCTTCACTTTGTTATAGTCTCACTTACTACCTGCTTTACCTCAGTAGTGTTGAATTTATTGGATTAAATTCTCGTCTTATTATTTACGGAGTAAAGACATTACAATTATTTTTCTTTACATGTAATCGTACATACTTAAGCCAATCTATTATGTATTTAATATGATAAACTTCGTGTGTCCAGGCATTTTGACTCCAACGTCCCTTGAATTTGACTGTCACTCTTTGAACTTTGGGGGAGACACTCGTTACAGGCAACCTGCCTTATATCTCCTCCATGCACATAGAACAAAATATATATATATTATTTTTAGGATATTATCTAAATCATCCCTATCGATATACGATGACGCATTTTCAACATTTTGCCATTCATTGCTCAATAGGTGGCGTTCTGAGAGTGAGGGTCCGAGTTTAGGAGGTGGGACAGTGAAACACTGGAGCGAGGCAGCTTCAGAGATGGATCTGCTTCAAGCCGTGAGTGGGCAACTAAGCCCCATACATCCTGCGAAGGCAAGATGGCAGGGACTGCAGCTAACAGTGCTTCACATGTCGCCCCCTAGACTGGAACGAGACCTCACGGGCTTAAACGTTCAATGATTAGCGGTTGAATGTACAGGCCCTAAGCCTATGCCCGAGAGGGAGTAGTTGTAATATAGAAAACAAAACTAATATTGTTCAGCTTAAGAAGAACTTGGGGGAGTTAGAGGGTTAACTGACAGTTTTTACTGCTTTGGTTTCTAGAGATCCTAAACAATTATGAACATAGTCTAATTATGGCTAGAAGAAAAAAAATATGTATCCTGAAACTTCTAGAGTTACTGTGTCAATAACTTGTCACGATGGCAGTGTGCTGGTCGTTCAAACCTATATTTTCTGGCCATTCATTGGGATCTGTAAGTTAGCATGGGTCATTCAACCACAACACAGAAGATTCAAGAAATTTAGCAGACACACCACATATATTTATCGAGAGGACTTTCCTAGTGGTTAAGGCCCCATTAATTGCTCTTTCCATTCACATAGGCATAGCCTACGTGAGTTGCAGTTGGGATGTGTGTACATGCTTAGATTGATATGCAGGATTCGAAGTTGCATAATAAATCGTAGGCAGTGTCCACCATTCTTTAACTGTCTTCGTGGGGCAATGCATAAGGTGTTGATTTTCGGTGTGAGCGTCCTGGGTTCGAATCCACGGACTGCCACATGTGTTTGTAATATATCATTAATCGATTTTAGGAGTAGAGTTGGTTGTTGGATAGAACATAATAATTGATATTGGTTCAGGAGTAATTTATCGAGAGGAGTTCCCTAGTGGTTAAGGCCCCATTAATTGCTCTTTCCATTCACATATGCATAGCCGACGTGAGTTGCAGTTGGGATGTGTGTACATGCTTAGATTGATATGCAGGATTCGAAGTTGCATAATAAATCGTAGGCAGTGTCCACCATTCTTTAACTGTCTTCGTGGGGCAATGCATAAGGTGTTGATTTTCGGTGTGAGCGTCCTGGGTTCGAATCCACGGACTGCCACATGTGTTTGTAATATTTCATTAATCGATTTTAGGAGTTGTTGTTGTTGTTCCCCAGGCTGCCTGGCCGAACAGCCCCAAGGTCCCGAGCAAGGCCAAGGCCATAGAGCGCCCCTACAAAACCCTCCCTGCTTACCACTAACAAAACCCAGGTGACCAAAGCCACTCAGAGGCAGGGAGCTGAGGAGGGTGCGGAAACGCCCGGGAAACCAAAGCCCCACCCAAGGCCCTGTGCCCCTCAGCAATTATGAAGGGAAAATTGAGGGGCAAGGGAAAAATGTGACGCTTTGGCTCCCAATCTGCCAACTTTTAGGTTGGCAGTAGGGAGGTCGATCCACGGAAAAGACGCAGTCACTTGAGATCTAGAAGATATATAAGTAAAAGGAACAGCCAGAGTAAGCTATGGGTATGGCAGAGATCGCTCAGCTCTCACTCTGATAGACCAGCCCATCACCACATGCCTAGAACCCAATCCTCTCAGCATCAGCTAGGAAAGGCCCTAGAAAGCCGCCTTTGGCGGGGGGATAGCTCCCCTACTTCAACTCCTTTCGGAGTTGGGCACCCGCCCAAAATTGCAAAATGCAATGGCACTGAAATAGTTATTAACAATGGTATAAAGGATTTTGTGGATCGTCTATACCAGACCTGTGACGTCACACCAGTATAAGTCCACCATCCAGTCTAGGATAAGGTTACTGGTGTGACGTCACTATGACATCACAGGTCCGGTATAGACGATCCGCAAAATCCTTCATACCATTGTTAATAATTATTTCAGTGACATTGCATTTTACAAGATAATTATATGCAGGTTGGCAATTATTTTTCCATGTATACCTCAACCCATGAGCCCCCACCTTTAACACTAGATTAGCGGGCTAGCGGTTTATTTATATGTACCGCCCAGCGGGGTGTTTTTAGCCAAAATAGGGCTGTTTACGTGATCATTTTCATGCCTAAATAAGACCCAGAGCGTAAAACAAGTATCTATCCCTGAAAGGGCATAAACAGAGCTTTCCAATGACACCATAACGATCCTTTTATGATGGCTAGTTTTCTTGCAACAACCGCGCAACGCGAGTGCAAAAAGCATGTAATTCGGCACTTTCCCCATACAATTCCGTATATAGCGAGTGAGAGAGGGAGGGAGGAGGTGGGATTCGTGTCAGTAGGTTCGCCGCGGTGGTCTGGAGCAGTCATACGCTCGCTACTCTCCTGCCACCACTTGTCTCTCTCTCTCAGCAACATTACGTGCTGAAATTGCCACACGACCTATGTCGAGCGCCGCCAGATAGTCCAGATTTATTATACTCGACTTATGTTGCGCGCCGACACTTAGGGGTTAAGGGGGTAGGCTATATTTATATATATATATATATATATATATATATATATATATATACTGTATATATACATATATTTGTATATATTTATGTATGTATTATTGTTTTAGTTTTTCCTCCTTAGACATCCATTAAGCATAACAAATTAATATCAAAATTCCCCTTCGAAACATATTTGGCATTGGTCTGTAGAAAAAAAGGTACCCTCCAAAAAATAAGCACATACCTTGCACGAAAGGTCTTGATAAGTTTGTAAAGAAATCGGACGAAAAGTCTTAAAATCGACAAACTGATGGGGCAAGCGTCTTGAAATATCAAAACTAATGGGACTAAGCATGAGGGAGGAGGAGGGCCAGAAAAAGCAACTACCTCCTCCTTACCGTAATATAATCAACACTCATAGTTCGCCGACAACCTTCGTGATAAACATTTGTGCTATGTGGATGAGGGAGACACAAGGCAAAACTGCCTGTGACGAGTACCTCCCCCAGAGTTGAAAGAGTGACAAGGCCAAAATCAAGGAATGTTCGAGCCAAAATGTCTGGACACACGGAGCTTGAAGTAATTTAAGTCATAGGATGAGGGAAAGATGGATTCAGGGAGAGAGTTCCAGAGCTCAGCTGTTGACTAGAAGAAAAATTGGGAGTATCGTTTCACTCTTGAGTTGGAAAGTTGCACAGAGTAGGGGTGGGATTGTGTAGGATTTTTTGGTAGTAAAATTCGAAGCCTGGTAATTGCTGAAAGCCCTTTTGAAATTGAATACAATTGTCTAATAGTAGCCAGAGTAAAGTTAAAAGGACGTTCGAAGGCTGTTAATTGTTGGAGGCCCTTTTGAAACGGCATAAAATTATCTAATAGTAGCCAGTCAAACTAGGCTAAATGGACGGCATCAGTACTGAACAGGTAAAGGTATAAGATTTTCTCATACCTCAAGACACATTTTCTCTCTCTCTCTCTGTCTCTCTCTCTCTCTCTCTCTCTCTCTCTCTCTCTCTCTCTCTCTCTCTCTCTCTCTCTCTCTCTCTCTCTCTCTCTCTCTCTCTCTCTCTCTCTCTCTCTCTCTCTCTCCACACATAAAAGGTATATACTCCAAGACCATTATACCGTGCGCTGGGAAGGAGATAAACCCCAAAGAGGCTCAAGTCCCCGCCGTTTCCTCAAAAGGGATCTAAACCTCTTTTCTTAGATCGCTCTTATATACGCCAGCACTCTATTATTACCCCTGGAGCTTTCATTATTCGCGAATTTACCCGTCGCCGTATGAAATTGCCGTATTTACGATCCGGGCGCTGGATATTAGAGTTTTTGCGCCACCCTCATTATTTTCTGATCTTCACAATGTTCTGAATGTTTATTGTTAAAGGATTATTGTTAACTTGGACTTCTTTATTGAACTTAATAGTACCCCAAATGTAATTTATGAAAGCATGTGATTCTCCCAGGATTCGAACCCAGGTTATAATCTAATTTATTAATTTCACTCACCACACCAAACACATACCAATGAAAGCATATGATCCACCCTGGATTCGAACCTGGGTTACCACATACATATCTGAAACACTCAAACCATTACACCATCAAGACAGTTCCCATGCAGAACTTACACGTTTTAACCGTTACACCATCAAGACATCGTCATATCATCCGAGGTCCGGTACATTTTTCTACCGACAAATGTACAAATTAATATAGAAGGGAGATCTAACGGAGTTTTTTTAAAGTTTGATGTAGGTCTAGGGAGGAAACTAGAAAAATAATAAATAAATTAAAACAAAATCGACCAAAAAGTGAACCATAAAGTCAGTCTATCTATTGTCGGACGCCTTACTCCACTGAGGGTAGCCATACACAAAACGCCCTCAAGCGGACCCATCCCCATTAAGAAGGACAACCCGCGCCAGTATAATATACTGGCGCGGGTTGTCCTTCTTAAATTATACGATCCGCGAGGTGGTTATTGGATATTGCGTTAACCTCATTATTCTAACTTGAGGTAGCTGGTTTTTATGGTCTCCCTTCTTCCTCTTGTTTAGCCACATTAGTTTTCAGAATATAAGAAGTTTCGAAGATATTTTAAGGGGAGATGGGCGTATGTATTTGCTTATTGTTTTATCTTTATATTATTTTATTTTTAGTTCCCTCCCTGGACCTCCATCAACCTGTAAAAAACACCTACCCCCCTTGAAGATAAATTTGTGAAATTTTCCGTAGAAAAATTTCTCGGCCAAAGTCTGGCTACTCTTAATATTACAGGCTCGCTATCGCTCGCCAGGAAAACATCGACACCTAAATGGCCCGAAAGGTCTTAATATTGAAAAAAAGGGGCGTAAAATCTTAAAATCGCCAAACTAATGGCCTACCATCATAAAATCTAAAAACAAACAAAAAACAAAGGGGCTAAACACGAGGGAGAAGGGGGCCACAAAAACCAGCCCATCCCCCCCCTCCCTTAAAAATATCACAATTTCTGCTGTGTAAGGTGCTAGAGATCGCCTCGAATGGTTTATCAAATCAATTCGTATTTGATCCATTGATTTTAAAGGGGCAGTGGTTATTTTTTGGAGTATATATATATATATATATATATATATATATATATATATATATATATATATATATATATATATATATACAGTATATTTATTATTTAGTTTCCTCCCTAGACCTCCATCAAACTTTAAAAAAAACATCCATTAGTTCTCCCTACGAGATTAATTTGTACATTTAAATGTCACGGCCGAAGATCGGCTCCTCCACAATTATAGGCTCGCTATCTCTCGCCAGGAAAAAAATCGACACCTTAAAGGCGTGAAAGGTCTTAATATTGAAAAAGAAATGAGGGCGAAGGGTATTTAAATCGACAAACTAATGGGGCAAACGTCATAAACTCTCAAAACTAATGGGGCTAAGCACGAGGGAGAAGGGGAGCCAGAAAACCGGCTCATCCCCCCTTAAGGAATTTAACCCCTTCATTACCAGTGCCGTCTTTTTATCATTATTGTGGCTGCTATTAGACGATTTTATTCAGTTTGAAAAGGACCTCCATCAATTAACAAGCTTCAAACTCTCTCATTTAACCCTTTTTACTAGCACAGATTCTTCTTAAACTGCACATAATCGCCTAAATATAGCTTGAGTATAATTATTTTATTGGTACAGAAGGGGTTGTGTAGCTCTGTTACTATACATTTCTGAAAATACACTGACAAAAGTACTATCGAAAAAAAAAATGTTTTAGTAGAAGAGTACCGCTACTAGGGTTCGTTAAATATTTATATATATATACATTCATGGCAGAGTTGGCTATATTATTAATTTCCCATTCCACAGAAAATGGAATGTGTCACTTTCCTGTGAGTCAGGTACTCCCAGTAGGCCTATATAAAATTGGCCTTGATTCAATTTATATCATAGGTCATGGCTGTTCGAAAATGTAATTGAGAACAGTTGGGTTTCTAAATATTGATCTAAACGTGTTTGTAATAAATGTTTTACATGATAAAAAAAGAAAGGAAAAGAAAATTAAGGTGGGGATTGGGCCTGAGTATATAGATAGATAGATAGATATGACTGACATTAATTTGTGACCTTATTTTATTGTCTCGACGGAGCAATTACCGAGATTTACATTTATAGCATAATAGTCATGAGGCATTCTTAAAATTCCTGAATAGTTGACAAAATGAAAGAACACAATGCAATTCGGTGTTTAGATTATTAACTCCTTGAGGGTCTGATTCGCTTTTTATATTATATTTTGGTTATTATTGGACGATTTCGTGTAGTTTAAGAAGGATATCTAGGAATCTAAGGGGTAAACACTATCTCAAATAACTCTTTAGCTCCCATAAGTTTACCCTAAGCTGAATAAAATCGTTTAATGATAGCCAGAATATACTGTCAAAACGCGTCATGATCCTCAAAGGGTTAACCAATATTTGACGAACAAAAAAACAATATTGTGTAAAAGAGGAGAGTTACCATGGGCAGCAGTAAAGTGGAATTTACATTTTGACTGACACTTTAATACAAAACCTTTTTAGTGTGCTGTGTAGACGATGATCAGTCCATTAAGGTGTGTGGGTATCATGTTACGTGCACACATACATACACAAACACTCACACACGAATATACACACACACGTTCACACACGCAAATCTACACACATATACACACATTCACACACGCACGTATGTACATTACATATACACATGCAAACTTACTTACACATTTATAATCACACACACACACACACACACACACACACACACACACACACACACACACACACACACACACACATATATATTTACACAGATTCACACACGCACGCATATACATATACACACAAACATGCTTACACATATATAATCACATGCGCTAGCACACATACACATAAACACACACACTCAATTAGGCTATACACATTTACAACACACGACACCTATACACATAGATATACATGCACACTCACACACATGCACCACAATAGTATATTTTATTCAAGTATAATGTTCCCAACACAGACTGAGAGGCAGAAGCATCGAGGCCCCCCCCCCCCTCTCTCTCTCTCTCTCTCTCTCTCTCTCTCTCTCTCTCTCTCTCTCTCTCTCTCTCTCTCTCTCTCTCTCTCTCTCTCTCTCTCTCTCTCTCTCTCTCTCTCTCTCTCTCGCTCGCTCTCGCTCTCGCTCTCTCTCTCATACACACACCAGCCTTTTCACTGATCCGTCCCTATCCCCCTCCTCCCATTTTCTTTTTCATCCACAGGGCTAATGGGAATAAGGAGAGAGCGGGGACAAAAAGGTGCAAAGAAAATAGAAGGTGAAGGGAGATGGGTCGTTTTTCTAGATCCCCTTCTCCCTCTTGTTTAGCTCCATTAGTTTTCAGATTTTAAGATATTTGCCTCATTAGTTTGTCGATTTTAAGACCTTCCGCCTAATTTCCTTGTCAATATTAAGACTTTTCGTGCTACTTAGGTGTGTATTTTCCTGGCGAACGATAGTGAGCCTGTAATTTTGGAAGGGCCGACCTTCGGCCGCCGGGATATTTTTCTACCGAAAAATGTACAAATTAATCTAAAAGAGGGATCAAATGGATATGTTGTTTTTTAAAAGTTTGATGGAGGTCTAGGGAGGAAAGTAGAAAAATAATTAATATGC
>CM064523.1:16121240-16200908 GCA_032716605.1 Paralithodes platypus
TACAGAGGTAGGTACAGTCACCTTCAAATGTTCTGTCTAACCTCCACACCATCTGTATGTCATTTTCTCATGTTCGCCTGCATAACCTGTAACATTGCGTCATCATACTTATGGGGTTAAGAAGAAGTCAATGTGGTACATCTAATCAGAGCTTGTAAACAAAATGGGTGTCGTGTGTTAATAACAAAATGGTGACCGGTCAACTCAACCAGTTGACCATTTCAACCAGTAGCTCTTAACCAGTACCAAATCAAGCAATACGGTTAGGTTAGGTTAGGATTGTACTATATTTTGGCACTGGTTTGGTTGGTCTGGGTTAATTTGGCACTGGTTGAGAGCTACTGGTTGAAATGGTGTACTGGTTGAGATGCCATGGAACCTAACACAATATATATATAATCAGAAAATATACTGAAGTTGTTTTAGAAGGATTAAAGACCTTTGTTGGTGAATGTACTGTCGTGGGTAGGATTTTTAGGACAACTTTTTAGATGTTCAATGGTGATACACTGGTGAACAGCATTTGATGAATTTCTTGAGCCACAGATAATATTTGATTTGGATCCACTAGTTAATTCTCACCTTGTTCTCATCATAAGGAGACGTTCAAGTATTCATGAGCGCGACTGTATAATAGTGAACATAAATCCCTGGACACTTATTTACTATAATAGCCGAGCGGTGAGCAATGACTAGTGAAACTCGATAATTTGTTCCTCATGGCTCAATCTGGTGTTCGTAAAACCGCGTCATTACAATCGTAGATGGGGGATCGATCCCGGGCCTCACGTCTAACCTAGATTAATGTTTCGATAGTCTTACCTATTCTATATGGGTTATAAGATACACTTTTAACCAAACCTTGGAGCATTTCGACCAGCCACACTGAAAAGGTCAGGACTCAGAATCACATCTTAGATTTTGTATTACCGGTATTTGACTATATTGTGAGTGTGCCGTATATGCTAACTCTTAAATTATAATATATCTGATTAGGTGAACGTATGAAACGCTATGTCAACATACTGTACATTAATTTTACCAGATATTCAAAGCAAAATTGCCCCATCTCGACTGCATACAAAAAAACCGACTCCCGTCTATAGCTCCCTGAATCACGAGCCCGATTTTATTCAGGTGACATTTATCTGCGAACGTGAATCTTGGCTTGTGGTTTTAGTGGTCGTGTTGTTTGGTGGTGGGGTGGTTGGTCGGGGAATTTTGGTTGATGGTTGATGTAGTTGTGTAGGTCTTGGGATGTTTTTGTATGTGTGTGTTTGTGTATGCGTGTCAGTGTGTACGTGCATCTTTAGGGGTGTTGTGACATTTATCTGCGAGCGCGAATCTTGGCTGTTTGGTGTGCTGATTGGTCGTAAGTTCTTCGGTGGGTTTTGTGGGCTATGAGGTATATGTGTGTGTGTGTGTGTGTGTGTGTGTGTGTATGTGTATGTGTATGTGTGTGTGTGTGTGTGTGTGTGTGTGTGTGTGTGTGTGTGTATTTTTATTTTTTTTATGGGACTCATTTCCACCCCTCTCACTCATTATTTATGTCTCCTCAACAATGTCCATGCTGCACTTCCGTATTTCAATGTTGGGATTAACACACTGCCATGAAGTGACCTCTTTACTTCCAAGATCACCACCCTATTCCTTGGCAGTGCATTCAGCATTCCTACAACCCTCTGCCCCAATTTTGCCCTCTCTCGCACTTCATCCTCTATACTCCCATCTCGACTCATTACATTTCCCAGATATTTAAATGTAAAGACATTTTCTATTGCCTGGCCATTTATCCTCACCCTATACTGGGTAACTCCATCCTTTTAATAAACCGTAACGTTACACTTCGACAAATTGACCTTCAGGTTCTGTTTCTCACACATAGTTCCAAACATGCAGTATTAACCAAACCCTGTGATTTCAGATTTTTTCCGGTACTCTTCATAACTGTATTATCAGCAAACAACAGCACAGACAACCTTCCATCATCCCTTTCCCTTACTAGGATTACTCGAACATGCACTGCTCTTCCTTGTATTTCTGTGGCATGACATAAATATAGGAAAGGTGAGCCAGGTAATAATTCCAATCACTTTTGTATGCCTTGAAGCAAGGTAGGGGACAGAGGAAGTAGTAGGAATTAAGGAATTGAGTTCATCACTTCATCCATATATATATATACTGAACAACCATGAGAACATCACACGTTTATTTCAATTCAACATTCAGATAAAAGAATTCGCTCTGTATGTCCTCTACATGCAATGCCGCCCTTGCAACCTCGTAGATGTTCTACACCGTCTCCAACAACTGACCAGCAACTCCGTATATTCTCAGTACTTTCCACAAACCTTTTCAATCGCTTAACGGTAGCTGAAACATAATACCGAAAGCAATGAACATTTCTGAAAGGGTAGAACCAGTTGAGTGGGTGTAAATTTGTCCAATTAGCCTGCATCCTGCCAACAGTTCCGCCCTTGTTACTCACTGGCCAGCCAAACGACCTGCTTTATCAACATTAAAGCCGAGTTGTCTTTCAGTCCTGGAAGTAGGGGTGTTTGGGAGTGATGTCACGAGTAGCGAGAAAGCGCAACCAGGACGAGATTCATACCCAAAATCTTGTTATATTTGTCATTAGATTGCTTACTGTACCGTAGATCCGTCATATTTATTTACTTTGTTTGAGTTTGTGTGTCCATCTGTATTTTCTCCTGACCATTTTTGTCCATCGCTATCATTTTGGTAATTGTGGAGGAACCGGCCTTCGGCCGTGACATGTTTCTACCGAAAAATTTACAAATTTATCTGGAAGGGGATCTAATGGATGTTTTCTTTAAGTTTGATGGAGGTCTAGGGAGGAAACTAATATATATATATATATATATATATATATATATATATATATATATATATATATATATATATATATATATATATATATATATATATCTACAGTATACAGGTATATGACAAAATCGACCAAAAAATTACAATCTCCCCTTAATGGAGATTTTTTTTTAAACGGGGTGGAGTGACTTATTCAATACCAGAACAGCTACCCAGAGATATAACAACAAGGCCGTTTGCAGTGTCTAAATTTCAGGGCAATATTATGTCAGCCAGTTTTTAATAAGAGGTATTCCAGCACAGCCAAACCTCAGTGGCATACATTTACATAATATTACTGGCCTCAGATTTGTGTGAGTGGTGGTGGCACTCGCGGTCGCTTCGCCTATTCATGATTTATTATTCCAGTCAATCGTATTAAGGGTGCCCACCTCGTTTTTTTTTATATTTGTCCTCTCTCTCTCTCTCTCTCTCTCTCTTCTCTCTCTCTCTCTCTCTCTCTCTCTCTCTCTCTCTCTCTCTCTCTCTCTCTCTCTCTCTCTCTCTCTCTCTCTCTCTCTCTCTCTCTCTCTCTCTCTCCATTCGGCCCCATTCAGTCTACTGTTTTAAGACGTTTATTCCCATCCAAGTGTCCAATTTTTCCTGGTGAGCAGGCTCACGCCTGCACATTTAAAAACAAAAATTTCGACACCAGGCTAAATTTGTAATTTTTTCGATACAAAAATTACTCCGGCAAAGCCGGATTTCTCCATACAATGCTGGATCGCTATCGCTCGCCAGGAAAAAATGACACCTGGATGGGGATAAATCTCTTAAAACAGCAAGCTGAATGGGAACGAATGGATACAAGCCAGAGGAAGATGGAAAAGGAGAAAAAACACAGGTCCCCCCCCCCCACTTAATTGTTCGTGGCGCTCGCAGTCGTGTCGCGTCTTCCTAATCTAATATTCCCGTCACTCCTATGTGTTCGTGGTCATGGCGCTCATAGTCACTTCGCTTATACCTACTAAACCATATCCTCGCCTCACGTAATAGTACAATAACTTGTTTAAGGGGGATGGGCCAGTTTTTCTGGTCCTCCCTCTCCCTCATGTTTAGCATATTAGTTTTGAAATTTAAGACGTTCGTTCCATAAGTTTGACGATTTTGAGACCTTTCACCCCATTTCTTTGTCCATATTAAGACCTTTCGTGCCATTTAGGTGTTCATTTTTTCCTGGCGAACAATAGAGAGCCTGCAATTGTAGAAGGAAGTGGCCTTCGGCCATAACATTGTTCTGCTGAAAAATGTACAAATTTATCTTGAAATGGGTTCTAGGGGGTGTTTTTAAAGCTTGCTGGAGGAAACTAGAAAAATATATAAATCAATGAAAAAATTGACCAAAAAGTGAACCATCCCCCTTTAACACTTACGCAGTGGGCATATTTCCACTTGTTTCCGCTATATTAGGGCTCATTCAGGCACTCCTAAATTATTAAACAAGTGTCTGAAGGAAATTATATGTATTCAAAATTACGCCAGAACGAGCTTCGTAGCGCGCGTGATTCACCCCCCAGCGCTACCATAGACATCAGCAAATATTCGCTAATTATGAGCAATGAGCAATGTAAATTGTTTTATATTGCCAAGACCTTCCAGAATGTCTCCCGCAGCTAATGGGTTAAACCTCATCCTCATATGATCTGTAGTCATTCAGTTTTTACGGTAAATTTCCATATCCCCATATTGCTTACTCAGCGATTACGAAGATATTGTAGCGAAGGATGTTGTTAATTATGTAGTCTTGGTAATATTAAGCTGCAGTGACATTGTTCTTTCACATTTGTTTATTCAATATCGAAATATTAGTGGCAAAGAATTCAATTTTCCGCCAGGGGAAAAATAAATATTCTATGATATTAACCCTCTCGCTATCCTGTAGATTCGGGGGTTGCCGTTTATAATTCAGAAATAGAGTTCTCTCAATCTCATAATTACCTCTCCAAAAATAGTTTTCTGGCCACAGCTCACTCAAAGACAACTGCAGAGGTTACAGTAACTAAACTAAAGGAGAGAGTGCACCGGCTGAGAAATTTAGTCATTGAAGGAGCGACTCAAATAACTAAACGTATTTAGTTCAACGAAGCACAGAAAAAGAGGGTATTTGAATCAAGTGTCAACAAGTTTGTCATAATAGATCATTCGAATGATATTAGACATGCATACATGCAAACATACACACATACCTAAATTTAAAGACCAAGTGCTTCACACGAATTGCGGTTCCGGTCTCATGTCCTAATGGCGGCGTTCCAGGCAGCCCTGTTCAGAGCTGTCTCGCTTGTCAGGTTCTTTGATTCAAGATCAGACCGCAAGGTCTGAACACACGTCTTTCTTGGTCTGCCCTTTGGTGCAGCTCCTACCACGTTCATTATCTTGCATCTTTTCACCCAACTTAGTTCATCCATCCTCTCCACATGTCCAAACCATCCAAGCCTGCAAGTACGCATCTCATCACTGATATATACTCTTTGATACCTAACCTTCTCCTTGGCTTTTCATTTGATGTTCTATCTTGCAGTTTGACACCACACATCCATCTCACCATTCTCATCTCATTGCATTCCATTCTATTGATATCATCCGCTTTGACAGTCCACATTTCTGAAGCATATGTCATTGCGCATCTGACGCATGAAGTGTACACTTTTCGTCCTAGTTCTTTATCAATATCAATACCTATTGTGCTATTTAGGTGTCCTGGCGAGCAATAGCGAGCCTGTGATTTAGGAAAAAGCGACCTTCGCCCGGGACATTATTCTATCACAAAATTTACAAATTTATCTCTAAGGGGAATCTTGAGGATAATATATTAAGCTTGATGGAGGTCTAGCGAGGGAACTAATATAATAATAGATAGATAAATAATTAAACTAATATATAGGCCTACACCCTACCCACTTAACCTACTGTCCGACCTCATGTCACATTTAGCATTTCCCTTTCGAACCTGTTTCTCGTTTTCTGTTGTAGCCCTTCCTTCTACAGTATTAGTGGATCTGGGTGCGTGTCTTTGTTTTGTTTTTCCTTCGTAATCCTTTGTAATCCCATTATCTAAAATTGACGTCAAAATGTGGGTGCAAAGACAGGTAAGAGTTTACGGTGTGACAACCGCAAGACCCATCTATTTTTGTGTGGCCTACCGAAGTGTCGTATCACATAATACATTGGCATAGATGTCTGTACTGTCGGATTTTTTTTTATTATTAAGGATATAGGAGTGTCAATAAGCCCTGGGGTGAAAGGGGGCTCGCCCCCCTCAACTAATTCTGTATCCCACGGCAAATGGTTATTGCAGCAAAATATATTTTTGTTGTTTTTCCTTTTTATCCTCTTTAACCCTACATTTTCTCTTATCTTCATGATCCTCTCCACAAGTGGAGGCCGTTTTTAGCCTATATATTGTTAGATAATGGGTAAATACTAATTTCCTGCAGTGCTTGCTGTAGAACAACACTGTATATCAAAGAAAACAAATTAAACACAAAATTTAATGATGTGTTAAAATTCGTGGCTGTCATACTGTAACCCGTGTTTGCGAAACGACTGGACTGGCGGACCGAAGTACCTTATAGACGAAGTGACCGCTACTCTCACTACCCTCCCCCCACACACGGATTATGTTGATGAAGAGAATCCGATACCGCCACCGCATATGATTCCCACCGTCACTTTAGTTTTAAGAGGATTAGAATAGCGGGGGTCTGGAGCTAAAAGTTTTCTCGGGTTCTTGGTATACGTGTTTAGGGCTTTGGGATATTTAGGAAGGTCGCAGTTTAGAAAGATTCCTGTATTTTATGTTATTATTATTATTATTATTATTATTATTATTATTATTATTATTTTTTTTTTTTTTTTTTTTTTTAGTGGCTCACAATATTGAGGGGGAATTTCTTATTTAATAGGGGGATGCAAATATGACGCGCATTTAATTAACATTTATTGGGGATTCTATATTTCTAGTGAGGCTTTGAGTGGAGACTTAAGATAAACTAATACTTAGTGACTAGACATGCAATGAGGCTTAAAACAAATATATCAATAACGCTTTTCCTTGAAAAATACATTCAGAAACACGTCCAAAAACACGCTCTCTAAATTAATTTACTCATGACTGTTAATAATGTGGTGCAGAAAGAGTACATAATTCTTGGGATTATACAGTATATATGTTTGTGGTAGAGCAGCAGGAAATGGTATCACACACACACAAACACACAAAAGGGTAATAAACACACACACACACACACACACACACACACACACACACACACACACACACACACATTTGAGACTGTGGCTTTTAGGGTGAATCAGATGTTAATAAGAACCTAAAGTGATATTCTTAATCGATCGAAAATATACTCTGGTTACTATAACTAGACGGAAAATGTGCCTATTCCAAACATTAATGTTGGACGTGGATGCGTTTGTGGAGGTCGACGAAACATTATTAGTATTCTAAAGCAATAACCACACCCAATCAATAAAAAACTATAAACCAAATCAATCATGCATTAATTGGAATTCAACAAGATTATGCAGAGACTGTATGCACCCATCATGCAATTTAGGTGTCGATATTTTCATGGTAAGCAACAGCTTTCAAGTTTTCAAGATGGACCAACTCCCTCAGTTTTCAAGATGGAGAGCCCATACTTGGCAAGCATACTATGGGGGTACCAGAATAGGTTTTAAGCAGGAAGGGGGCTGTGCCTAAGTTTTCAAGATGGAGAGTCCATACTTTACATGCATACTAAGGAAGTACCAGAATAGGGTTTAAGAAAATTTCTTTATCACCTGAACCCCCCAGATAGACAGCCCATACTTCGATCTTTCCCTGGGTAGTGCCGGGTACTCAGCTAGTATAATATAAGGCAGACCCATTGTACTCACGATTAACTCTAAGGATGGTGGATACGGTGTGCATGATGCCGGAGGAGGTGGAGGCGTTGGTGGTGGAGCAGGAGAGGATGGCGTTGGCTGTCTCTCTACTGGCCTGCACCGTCAGTACCGTGGTGGCCTTGGTGCCCTCCACTACCGCTTCCCTCACCCTCCCTGCCCGCGCCCCCGTCCCGCCCCACACCAGGCCGGGCGGAGGTTCTGTAGGAGGAGAGAAAGAGGGGTTATTATAAGTTATGTAGGAGGGAAGAAAGAGGGGTTAATATGTAAGAAAGATGGGTTATTATAGGGTCTGTAAGAGGAGACAGAGAGAGGGGTTAATATGTAAGAAAGATGGGTTATTATAGGTTCTGTAAGAGGAGACAGAGAGAGGGGTTAATATGTAAGAAAGATGGGTTATTATAGGGTCTGTAAGAGGAGACAGAGAGAGGGGTTAATATGTAAGAAAGAAGGGTTATTATAGGTTCTGTAAGAGGAGACAGAGAGAGGGGTTAATATAAAAGAAAGAAGGGTTATTATAGGTTCTGTAAGAGGAGACAGAGAGAGGGGTTAATATGTAAGAAAGATGGGTTATTATAGGTTCTGTAAGAGGAGACAGAGAGGGGTTAATATGTAAGAAAGTGGGTTATTATAGGGTCTGTAAGAGGAGACAGAAAGAGGGGTTAATATAAAAGAAAGAAGGGTTATTATAGGTTCTGTAAGAGGAGACAGAGAGAGGGGTTAATATAAAAGAAAGAAGGGTTAATATAGGTTCTGTAGGAGGAGAGAAAGGGGTAAAATTGGTTAAGTTACAGTAAGCAGACTGGTATTTCGTACACAGGTCCCTCATATATATTGTACACCCACAAGCCATAATCCACAAGCATATTCATCCATTCATCCTGTATCGAACCCTAACTAGTTAATGTAGTTTTATATGAATATTCTAAAATGTTCAGAGTTTGGCTTCAACGGTTCAGTGAATCCTGTGATGTGTATTTGCTATCGCTTGTGATTACACACTACCTACATGCAGTCTTGCCTCTTGTTCCATCTGTGTCTTTCCAAGACGGTTTAGTCAATTAGATTTTGACCAAATTTTACGGGCATATTCTGTTGGTAAATTGAAGTTTAATCAACAGAAATACAATTTAGTCATTAGGTCAAGGGTTTTATTTTGTTCTAAAAAATCACCAGGTTCACTATCCCTAGTTGCAATTAACATGGTTATAATATCCTACTGTTAAAGGTCAAGGATTTTTTTTACTTAGTAACAGTTATATTGTGTCTTGGGCTGGAGTTACTTAAATGGTCGGTAAGTCGGCCAGCTTTCGATCACAATCCTTTCCTCATAAACTCTCGACATCACAGTAACCATTATTAGCACTCTGCAGGGACCTAAACTTACAGTTTATCATGCAGTTGTATACCAGCTACCTGTGCAGGCGCTAGTACAGTACCTCCCTACCGTTCGATTAAGGTCACGGGAAATTTCAGTATTTAATTTATGTATATTTCCATGCCTCAATAGTCTTGATGACCTTTTACATTTATATTTTTTAATTCGTTGTATAGGGCTAAGTTTATCCTCGTATTCAATTTCACACCATTCATCTCATTGTCCTGTATTTCCATTCTAGCCCAATTCACAAGCAAATTCGATGATTAATTTTAGAATAGTAACTGTTCTCTATTTTTCCAATAATCTAAATTCAGTTTCATCATATTTTTCCATTTCCGCGAGGGCGTAAGTTCCATATTTTAGTTATACATAGCTCTCCTATACAAGTATCTCTAATGACCTCTCAACCCATTTTGCCATTATCTTCTCGTTCGTCTTCTGTTTTCATATAATAACCCTATCACCCACTTGCTTTCTTTTTAGTCAGACAAATGCTACGCTGCTTTTATACTTAGCTTGTGCTTCCACCATTCGTAAAGCATTTTCTTCCCGTTTTCCAATTTGTGATAACCCAGGTTCGAATCCCGGTGGATCATATATACTTTAATTAATTTCATTGGGGGTGTCTGGTGTTGTGGTGAAATGAATAAAAATAAAGATTTTCAGTTTTTCATGGAATTATAATTTTATTGAATTAACTTCTTGTTAATCTCACGTTCTCCTTTTTCTAGCGAGTTCCTTTGTGTTGAGATCACGGGTTTCATTATGTAAATTATGTTCAGCTTAGTTTCCACTTTTCATAATGCCTTTACGTCCCATTTCCCTATTTGTCATTAGGCGACCACCAATTCCACCCCCATCTTTCACCATCCTTCTCCTCCGTCTGCTTTTCGTCCACTCTAGCCCAAGCACCCCCTGATTTTTTTTAAAACTCGCACTGAGAATCCATCGTTCATTTGTTTGTATTTAACCTGTGTTTACAATACTCGTTATGCTTTATTTTTACCTCCGTCAATGAAGTTGGACGAAGGTTATGTTTTCGCCTCCATTTGTCTCTATGTGAACAAGATATTAGTCTCACAAAGTAATGAATCGACCTTCACAACATTTGGTTGACAGATAGGATATACACCAAGGAAAACATTATTCAATTTAGGATGCGAACCAGAGATTTTCACGAAATTTGTTGGGCAGATAGGATAAGTTATGTACCGATTTTTCCGAAATTTGGTGGACAGATGGGAAATGCGCCAAGGAAGAAGTTATTCAATTTAGAAGGTGATCCTGATACTAGGCCTATCCTGGAATCCAGAGCTAGAAGAACAGTTAGGCCTTTGCTATTAATTGTAACAAAATCAGAGAACATAGGCGGAGGTATGCGCTCTACCGAGTATCCCTTTATTTATGTTATTGTTTAATTCTTCAATGATATACTTTACACATTGCTTTCAATTTTACATCAACCTTCGCGTTTCTCTTTTGTTCTTAATTTTGGCCAAATTCCTTGAGGTCGTAAGTATTTTCTATGTTTCATTCGTTTCCATTTCTCCCGTATGTCGTCGTAAGTAGTTTCCATGTGTCATTTATTTCCATTTCTCCCGTTTGTCCAATACTCCTAATGTTTGTTCACACCAGTGTGTTCAATCCTTCTTACTTCCAATTCCACACCATCCATCTCCCTGTTCGTCCATTCTATCCAAGCACCACCTCCGCCCCTTTCTTTCCGCTGGCTCGGGGTATTGCCTTGGCCATTACCCCTTGATCCCCGGCCATTTCATCTCCCACTCGTCATTGCTTCTCCGGGCGTTCTTCCTCCTTTTTCCCGGATATCGTCTGGTGGAAGGTGACGAATGTTTACTACGCTGACGGAGGAAGGGGTTGGGGTGAGTTAGTGTGCTTGTCATTACGCTTTAAGGGGAGATTTCCACTTGAGGGATTTTTTTCTTGACTCCTCTCTCCCTCATGTTTAGCCCCATGGTTTTTCTAATTTTAAGAAGTTTGCCCCATTATTTTGACGATTTTAAGAACTTTCAACCCATTTCTGTCAATTTTAAGACCTTTCGTGCCATTTAGGTGTCGATTTTATCCTGGCGAGCGATAGCGAGCCTGTAATTTAAGAGGAACCGGCTTTCAGCCGGGACATTTTTCTACCGAAAAAATTACAAATTTATCTTGCAAGGGGCTCAAGGGGGTGTAATCTTAAGCTTGAAGGATATCTAGGCACCAAACTAAAAACCTCCCCTTAAACCTTGAGTATACCAGCGACGTGTGCTGTATTGTATTCTAGTTACCGGTGTATGTTAACGATATATGTTACCGGTATATGTTAACGATATTATGCAGCTTAAGAAGGATCTGTGGCAGTTCAAAGGGTTGGATGAGATAGTTTGAGTCCCTATTATTGATAAAGGTCCTTTTTAAGCTGAATAAAATCGTCCAATAGTTGCCATAGTATGATGAAAGGGACGGTTAACCCTTTGAGTACCAGCGACGTATGCTATATTTTATTCTAGCTGTAGGTTAACGATATTATGCAGCTTAAGAAGGATCTGCGGTAGTTCAAAGGGTTGGTTGAGATATATTGAACCCTTATTATTGCTAGAGGGCCTTCCTAAGCTGAAAAAGATTGCCTAATAGTTGCCAGCATATGATAAACAGGACGTCCCTGGTACTAAATGGGTTAACCCTTTGGGGATCGGGGCGCGTTTTGACCGTTTATTCAAGCTATCATTGGATGGTTTTATGAAACTTAGGTAGGATCTGTGGGAATTGAAAGGCAAATCATTATCTCGATTAACCTCTGACGTCTATATACCCTTCCTAATATGAATATAATCGTCTAATAATAGCCAGAAAACCAGATAAATGCCTCATAATATCTTGAAAGGGCTAACGTTGTTCTATTGTTATTACAAATTTCGGCTAAATAACAGTTATACCATGTCTACAAAGGATAAAGCCGGAGTCACACGAGCCGTTTTTCGAGCAATTTTTACGGGCAATTATGGTCTGCAAGCTTAAATAATTACACTTTATTAGAATTCAGCCGCCTAACATAATCTACCTTCAGTCTAGTTACCGATTCCAGTGCGAAAATGTCCAGAAATAATACGATAAAAAACTTGCTCATGGAAAATTGACGGAAAAAGCGCTCGTGTGACAGCGGCTTAAGGGAAGTAGTTGTTATATACTTTGGATGTGTGTGATTAGTTATAACATCTTCATCCCCTGCTATTAGGTATAACATCTTCATCCCCTGCTATTAGTTATAACATCTTCATCCCCTGCTATTAGTTATAACATCTTCATCCCCTGCTATTAGTTATAACATCTTCATCCCTGCTATTAGTTATAACATCTTCATCCCCTGCTATTAGTTATAACATCTTCACCCCCTGCTATTAGTTATAACATCTTCATCCCCTGCTATTAGTTATAACATCTTCATCGCCTGCTATTAGGTATAACATCTTCATCCCCTGCTATTAGTTATAACATCTTCATCCCCTGCTATTAGTTATAACATCTTCACCCCCTGCTATTAGTTATAACATCTTCATCCCCTGCTATTAGTTATAACATCTTCATCCCCTGCTATTAGTTATAACATCTTCATCCCCTGCTATTAGTTATAACATCTTCATCCCCTGCTATTAGTTATAACATCTTCATCCCCTGCTATTAGTTATAACATCTTCATCCTCTGCTATTAGTTATAACATCTTCATCCCCTGCTATTAGTTATAACATCTTCATCGCCTGCTATTAGTTATAACATCTTCATCGCCTGCTATTTCATGTAACATACGTCATTGCTTCGCTTGCCAACAATCTCCTTAAGGGAGCCCACCTCGGTGTTTTCTCTTCTCTCCCTCTCCCTCTCTCTTTAGCTTGAATCCATTCGGCCCTATTCAGACTACTGTTTTAAGACGTTTAACCCCATTTAGGTGTCAGTGTTTTCCTGGCGAGCGGTAGCGAGCCAGCATATATATATTTTTGTTTTGCCAGCAAGCTAAATTTATACATTTTTCGATAGAAAAATTTCGATTTCTCCATACAATGCTGGTTTGCTATCGCTCGCCAGGAAGAAATCGACATCTGGATGGGGATAAACGTCTTAAAACAGTTGGCTGAATGGATACAAGCCAGGGAAAGAGAGAAAAGGAGAGAAAGAAAAGAAAAACCCGGTGACCCTCCTTATTTCATCTCCCCATACGGTACCATGTGGAGGTAACATCTCCACATACGGTACCATGTGGAGGCAACATCTCCACATACGGTACCATGTGGAGGCAACATCTCCACATACGGTACCATGTGGAGGTAACATCTCCACATACGGTACCATGTGGAGGCAACATCTCCACATACGGTACCATGTGGAGGCAACATCTCCACATATGGTACCATGTGGAGGTAACATCTCCACATACGGTACCATGTGGAGGCAACATCTCCACATACGGTACCATGTGGAGGCAACATCTCCACATACGGTACCATGTGGAGGTAACATCTCCACATACGGTACCATGTGGAGGCAACATCTCCACATACGGTACCATGTGGAGTCAACATCTCCACATACGGTACCATGTGGAGGCAACATCTCCACATACGGTACCATGTGGAGGCAACATCTCCACATACGGTACCATGTGGAGGCAACATCTCCACATACGGTACCATGTGGAGGCAACATTTGTTATTACACCAGAAAAGGATGTTTTGCGTTATGTAGCATGACTATTTCGATTACTTCTCGTGCAAAGGAAGGTGGAAGGAATGTGTTCATTATAAAGAGTTTGTGGTTTGACCGAACGAAATTCACTTATTCATATAGTGATGTATATTCTTTTTGAAACACTGTCCAAAGAGCATGACCTTTTCAAAACAATGGCTGAAGAGGACCACACGTTTTATTACCGCTGTAGCAAACGAAAGTAAGGGGAGGTGGTTTATTTTCGGGTGTTAAGAAATTGAGGGGAAGCTGTGTAGTTTACGGAAGAAAAGAGATTTTTTTTTTATTAACGGGTGTTAACGAAAGTGAGGGGAGGTTGTGTTCGGGTGTTTACGAAAGTGAGGGGAGGTTGTGTTCGGGTTCGAAAGTGAGGGGATTTTTTTTTTTTTGGGGGGGGGTGTTTACAAAAGTTGTTGTTTTTGTTGTTGCTGTTCCCCAGGTTGTCTGGCCGAGCAGCCCCAAGGTCCCGAGCAAGGCCAAGGCCATAACCGATCGCCCCCACATAACCCTCCCTGCTTATCACTAATAAAGCCCAGGTGACCGAAGCCACTCCAAGGCGGGGAGCTGAGGAGGGTGCGGAAACGCCCGGGAAACCAAAGCTCCACCCAAGGCCCTGTGCCCCTCAGCAATTATGAAGGGAAAGTTGAGGGATGGTTGTTATTTTCGGGGGTTTACGAAAATGTGGGAAGTTGTTTACTTGCAGGTGTTTACGAAAGTGAAGGGATTTTTTCTTTTTTAACGAAATTGAGGGATTTTTTTTTTCGGGTGTTCGTAGTTTACCATTGCACCTTGAACGTCTAACCACTTTATTTCGTACGGTACTCATTTTCGCACCCTTCATTACTCCTCTCGTCGTACATATCAGTATTCCAAATATCAACTGAAGAACAAGGAATCTACACTTGCATACGAAGGTGGAAGGAGGCTATTAATTTTATTCTCAAGTGTGTTTGTGTGTGTGTTTTGGTGTTGGGGGGGGGCGATAGAGTTGTCAATGCACCTTCACCTCTTCAGCACGAGGACGTCGATCAATTTCATCCTATTCTGGTTACCATTAGACGATTTTCTTTAGCTTATGATCAGCCTCTAGGACTTCAAGGGGTAAATATGATCTCTATACACCCTCTGAAGAACATAGGTCCTTCTTAAACTACATAAAATCATCTAATTTTTGCCTGAATCAAAGGTAACAATACGTCATCGTGCTGAAGGGGTTATGCTGAGATTCTTATATATATATATATATATATATATATATATATATATATATATATATATATATATATATATATACGCGGTATATAATATATATATATATATATATATATATATATACTGTATATAATTATATATTCCCCTCCCTCGACCTACATCAATCCTGAAATAACACATACCCCCAAGACCCCCTCCCCCCCACTTTCAGGTAAATTAGTAAACAGCTATTCAGTAAAGCAATTCAATTAGAAGAGAATAGATAGTATTCTGTACACTCTGCAATTCGTGTAATGCATTGGACAATCTCTCTTTCCATTACGATCATCTCCCTGGAATGGACCGCAAGGTGAGATACAATCTATTCCTTGTAACTCTTTATAACTGTGTGTGCGCGCGCGCGCTATGGAGCGTTTAGGAGGGAAAATAGATGGACGCATGCATACATTTTCTTTCGATTTCTACTTTCTATTAATCTATTATCAGTTAGGCGAATATTCAAAGGCTTTGATTGCACCCTAGTTGTATGACTTTTCTCCGGAGGAAGTGAAGGGTAGAGACACCTATTTTCTTGCTTATATATTTTGTCGTTCACTTATATTTTTATTTATTTATTATTTTGTTTAAATATTGATAACAAAATAACTGCGAAAGTAGGGGTTATTTCTCAATATTTATAAATACAACAATTTCCCTCTCTCTGGAATTGTAAGACCTGTGTAGCCTAGTCAGTTTTGTTGTGTAGGTATATGTAATTGTAAGACCTGTGTAGCCTAGTCAGTTTTGTTGTGTAGGTATATGTAATTTTCTTAAAATGGCGTCAAGCAGGCTTTTTTTTTTTTTTCAACTATCAAGTGTTTTCTCGTACTATTTTGCGGCTCTTTCGCATTGGAATCGGAAAGTAGGTCGAAGGTAGATCATGTTAGATAGTTTGATTCTTACGAAAATGTAACTCTGAAGCGTCCAGACAACAATTGATGGTAAATATTGACGGAATAATCGCTCGTGTGACATCGTCTTCATTGTGTGCTCTTGTTTTCGCCATCCTGACATTTTATAATTCAACTATTCAGAGCATTGCGAAATTTGCATACGTTGTTATCTCTCCGGAAGCGAAGTTGTGAGGAGTTTGTTGTTGATTCAGGAGTGTTTACCTTTTGTCTGGTTGTCTGTGTGTCTCTCCCTCTCTCTTTGGCTTGTATCCATTCGGCCCCATTCAGCCTACTGTTTTAAGACGTTTACCCCCATCCAGGTGTCAATATTTTCTTGGTGAGCGGTAGCGAGCCAGCATATATATATATTTTTGTTTTGACAGCAAGCTAAATTTGTACATTTTTCGATAGAAAAATGTCTCCGGCGAAGCCAGATTTCTCCCTCCAAGGGACGGGCCCCAATCCCCCCCCCCCCCCCCCCCCCGTCCCTTGGAGGGAGAAATCTGGCTCTGGGTTAAGTGATGGTTGATATTTGTGGGCCCCTTTCTTCCTCATTCTATATAGCCGTACTAGTTTCCGATTTTAAGTCGTTCGGCAGCTTACCGGTATTTTGGCGATTTCAAGATTTCACCCCATATCTTTGTCAATTTAACACCTTTCGTACAATTTAGGAGGGTGATTATATTCCTGGCGAACAATAGCGAGCCTGTAATATAGTAGTAATCGGCCTACGGCCGGGAAATTTTTCTATCGAAAATTTTACAAATTTATCTTGGGGTGGTTTTTTTAAGCTTTATGGAGGTCTAGGGAGGTAACTGAAAAAATATATATAAAGATATATCAATAAGCAAATACATACGCCCATCCCCCCCTTAAATACATACGCCCATCCCCCCCTTAAATACATACGCCCATCCCCTCCTTAAAGACATTTCGGAGTGATCTTTGGTAATGGATACAGGCGAACTTTGTGGATATCTCTTGTTGACACTTAACTCTTTGAAGATACAATAAGCGTGTCTTTTCTGTGTTCTGGCTATTATTAGACGATTTGAGTCAGATTAGGTAGGGTATATGGAGGTCACAAAGTTGATTGAGAGTGTCTGCACCCTTTTGATACCCACAGATCCTTCCTAAACTGTATACAACCATATATTGAGAGCAAGAATATACTGTCAACAAGCGTCACGATCTTCAAATGGTCAAGTCAGTGTCACACGAACAATTATTTCTGGCAATTTTCAAGGAGCAAGTTTTTGTTTCGTAATATTTGGATTCAGTAACTAGACTTAAGGGGAGATGAGCTGTTTTTCTGGTCACCCTTCATCCTCATGTTTAGCCTTATTAGTTTTCAGAGTAAAAGACGTTTGGCCCAATAGTTTGACGATTTTAAAACCTTTCGCGCAATTTCTTTGTCAACATTAAGACTTTTCGTGTTATTTAGGTGTTGATTTTTGCCTGGCGAGCGACAGCGAGCCTGTAATTTAAGAGGAACCCGGCCGAACATTTCTCTATCGAAAAATGTGCAAATTTATCTTGAAGGAGGGTCTGGGGGGGGGGGGGGGGGCGGTACGCTTGACGGTGGTCTAGGGAGGAAACTAATATAATAATAACAAGATACATAATGAGCCAATCGAAACTACCCATCTCCCCTTAAACTACCCATCTCCCCTTAAACTACCCATCTCCCCTTAAACTACCCATCTCCCCTTATGGTACATTAGGTTTGGTGGCTGAGTTTTGATACCGCTTAAGCCGGTATCACACGAGAGCTTTTATAGTCGACATTCGATAATCAACATTATTCTGGCAACATTTCTGGACTATGTTACTCTGGTATCAGAAACTAGACTGATGGTAGATGAATTTAGGTAACCGAAATATTGTAAATGTTGACCTCATAAGCTGCCAGACCAGTGTTCAAGTTAAAACGAAGTTCAAGTTAAAACGAAGTTCAAGTTAAAACGAAGTTCAAGTTAAAACGAAGTTCAAGTTGAAACGAAGTTCAAGTTAAAACGAAGTTCAAGTTGAAACGAAGTTCAAGTTGAAACGAAGTTCAAGTTAAAACGAAGTTCAAGTTAAAACGAAGTTCAAGTTAAAACGAAGTTCAAGTTGAAACGAAGTTCAAGTTGAAACGAAGTTCAAGTTAAAACGAAGTTCAAGTTGAAACGAAGTTCAAGTTAAAACGAAGTTCAAGTTGAAACGAAGTTCAAGTTAAAACGAAGTTCAAGTTGAAACGAAGTTCAAGTTAAAACAAAGTTCAAGTTGAAACGAAGTTCAAGTTGAAACGAAGTTCAAGTTGAAACAAAGTTCAAGTTGAAACGAAGTTCAAGTTGAAACGAAGTTCAAGTTGAAACGAAGTTCAAGTTAAACGAAGTTGAAGTTAAAACCGCCCTCCCCCCACTCATGTTAATAAAATATCAGAGTACTTGCTCACACGTACAGTACACACATACACACATACACACATAAATCCATCACCACACACACACACACACACACACACACACACACACACACACACACACACACACACACACACACACACACACACACACACACACACACACACAGCCCGTAGCCTAGTAGGTAGAGCTCTCGTCTCACACACGAGGGGTCGGGGGTTCAATCCCCGGCCGGGCGGAGACAAATTGGGCTTGTCTCCTTTCATGTGTTAGCCTCAGTTCACCTAGCTGTAAATAGGTACCTGGAATAAGTGGACGACGTTGTGACGTCCCATCTGGGGTTGGCAAAAATGGTACAAAGCGAGATGGGTATCATATGGTTCACCTAAGCTGATGGCTACCTAAGCCTTCGGGCGAGACGGTACTGTCTATAGTGAGAATGGTACCATACAGATCCACCCTAAGCCTTCGTTTCCGATGTCGCCAATTGGCTAAAAGACCGACTACACACACATCCACAGCCATTCCAACAGTACATAAAACACTTAACATGCATTTCACGCAATACATTCCCAGTTAAGGAGGCGCGATAATAATGAGCTTAGCTCGCATTGCGTGGATTCCCCTTGACGAACAAGTAACTGAGTAACTGAGTAACACACACACACACACACACACACACACACACACACACACACACACACACACACACACACACACACTCTATAACTAATAATAACAATACGGAAGGGGGCCCCCGATGGATGTTTTTTCTTGACCCCTTTCTCTCTCGTGTTTAACCCCTTTAGTTTTGAGATTTTTAGACGTTCGGCCCATTAGTTTGGCGATTTTGACACCTTCGCCCCATTTCGTTGCCAATTTTAAGACCTTTCGTGCCATTTAGGTGTTGATTTTTTCCTGGCGAGCGATAGCCAGCCTGTATTTTTAAAAGGAAGCGGCCTTCGTCCGGGGCGAAGGGGGGGGGGGGGGGGGGTTGTCTAAGGGTTGTTTTTCTAAGCTTGATGGAGGTCTAGTGAGGAAAGTTGAATATAAATGAATACATTAATTAATAGACCAAAAATACAGCCCCTCAAAGCAAACTGAGATGAACATGAACATCCACAGGGCTCACAAATACTGAGAGAGACCCACACATAGCCAACGAATACATTGATCACATACACATCTAGACCTCGTACCATTCACATAGATTCCTTGGAGAGAGTACCGTACTACGAAGAATGACAACAGTGATCCATAATATTAGAAATCTTCCATAATAATAAGACATTGGCTTATGTTCATGAGAGAGACGCAGAGGATATTGATAGAGGTGTTCAAGTGGGTTAGTGGGATTAAGGGGAGATTTCCACTGGAGGGATTTTTTTCTTGACTCCTTTCTCCCTCATGTTTAGCCCTATTGTTTTTCTAATTTTAAGACGTTCGCCCCATTATTTTGACGATTTTAAGAACTTTCGACCCATTTCTGTCAATTTTAAGACCTTTCGTGCCATTTAGGTGTCGATTTTATCCTGGCGAGCGATAGCGAGCCTGTAATATAAGAGGAACCGGCTTTCAGCCGGGACATTTTTCTACCGAAAAATTTACAAATTTATCTTGAAAGGACCTCAAGGGGGTGTAATCTTATGCTTGATGGATATCTAGAGACCAAACTAAAAACCTCTCCTTAATAAAGAGGACATGATAGATGTACTGAAGCTCAGTGATACCAAAGATTTCGAATGAATTGTTTCAAATTAGATCAATTTCGATTCAGAAAAGAAATAGGCTAATATTTATTTGGTAACAGAGTTGTACATATGTGGAATAGGCTACAGAGTACTCTAGTAAGATAAGAAACGATAGAGAGCTTCAAGATAAAATAAGATGGGCATATTAATGATATGGGTTGGGTGATAAAGGGATCTGCCTTGTGTAGGCCAATTGGTTCTCTGCAGACTCACCTTTCCATTGGTGCCTATTCACATAACGCATACGCAATGAATACTCTACTAACAGCATACTAGGATGAACATGACACCAGTAACATGAACATGACACCAGTAAGATGAACATGACACCAGTAACATGAACATGACACCAGTAACATGAACATGACACCAGTAACATGAACATGACACCAGTAACATGAACATGACACCAGTAACATGAACATGACACCAGTAACATGAACATGACACCAGTAACATGAACACGAATATTTACACGCAACCAGATACACGCATGCACCTGCAACACACACACACACAGACACGCACACACACAAAATAATATATATATACGGCATAATATATATATATATATACGCGCGCGCGCGCACACCACACACACACACACACACACACACACACACACACACACACACACACACACACACACACACACACACGATGAAGAACCTAGTTGCACCTTACACAAATACTCATGCAACACGCTCACACACATCAACACGCACACCTTCAAGCACGCACATGGAGACACACTTAAGGGGGCCTACCTCGCTTTTTTACTCTTTATCTCCCTCTCTCTTTGGCTTGTATCCATTCGGCCCCATTCAGCCTACTATTTTAAGACGTTTACCCCCATCCTGGTCCCAATATTTTCCTGGTGAGTGGTAGCGAGCCAGCATATATATATATATATATATATATATATATATATATATATATATATATATATATATATATATATATTTGTTTTGACATCAAGCTAAATTTGTACATTTTTCGATAGAATAATGTCTCCGAAGCCGGATTTTTCCATACAATGCTGGCTCGCTTACGCTCGCCAGGAAGAAATCGACACCTGGATGGGGATAAGCGTCTTAAAACAGTTGGCTGAATGGGGCCGAATGGATACAAGCCAGGGAAAGAGAGAAAAGGAGAGAAGGATAAACAAAAAAAACGGTGACCATCCCTGAATTCTTTTGCTATGTTCATTATTTTCCCGGCTCATACGGATGCTAATTAATGTATGCATTTTAGTTGCGGGTAATTAAGAAATAGTGTTGCCTGGTGTAATTAATCATGTTGGGAAATATGTGTGCCCGATTCTGTGTATTTCCTTATGTTCTCTCTTTCCCTGGCTTGTATTCATTCGGCCCCATTCAGCCAGTGGTTTTAAGACGTTTATCCCCATCCAGGTGTCGATTTCTTCGGTACAGGCCTAGGGTTAGTGGTGATAATGTACCTGTGTGCCCGATTCTGTGTATTTCCTTATTTTCTCTCTTTCCCTGGCTTGTATTCATTCGGCCCCATTCAGCCAGTGGTTTTAAGACGTTTATCCCCATCCAGGTGTCGATTTCTTCGGTACAGGCCTAGGGTTAGTGGTGATAATGTATGTGTTGTTTTTGTCTTGATATTGAGCCGTAGTAATCCTTTTGTATGAGGATGATACATTTTTATTATGTTATCTTGACTTATCATATAACGATGTTTGTTTGTCATAATGATAGGAAGTACATTCGCGGTCATGATTACTCGAACACAAACTAGTGAACACCATTAACCCCTTTTGTACTATTGACGTCTTATTGAGCGTCCTGGGTTCGAATCCCCCGACTGCCACATGTGTTTGTTGATTTCATTAAGGGGAGGTCTCCACTTGAGGGATTTTTTTCTTGACTCCTTTCTCCCTCATGTTTAGCCCCATTGCTTTTCTAATTTTAAGACTTTCGCCCCATTATGTTGACGATTTTAAGAACCTTCGACCCATTTCTGTCAATTTTTAGACCTTTCGTGCCATTTAGGTGTCGATTTTATCCTGGCGAGCGATAGCGAGCCTGTAATTTAAGAGGAACCGGCTTTCAGCCGGGACATTTTTCTACCGAAAAATGTACAAATTTATCTTGAAAGGGAGTCTAGGGAGTGTAATTTTAAGCTTGATGGAAGTTTAGGGAGGAAACTAAACACCCTTAATCGAGTTTAGGAGTCAAGTTGGTTAGTGGAGAGAACATAATAAGTATTGTATTCTAGCTATTTATAGATGATCTTGTATAGTCTATTAAGCAATCTGTGGTAATAGAAATGCTTAACCCCTTCTGTACCGGCGACGGCTTTTTCATTTTATTATAGCTATATTATTTAGACGATTATAGGCAGTTTAAGAAGGATCTGTGGTAGTAAAGAGGGTTAAGTGAGATAGTTCGAAGCCTGGTGATTACTGGGGGCCCCTTTTGAACTGAACACAATTGTCTAATAGTAGTCAGAATAAAGTTAAACAGACGTCGCGGTACAGAAGGGGTTAAGGGGAGATTTCCACTTGAGATATTTTTTTCTGGACCCCTTTCTCCCTCAGGTTTACTCCCAGATTGCTTTTGATATTTTAAGACGTTTGCCCCATTAGTTTGGCGATTTTAAGAACGTTCGCCCCATTTCTGTCAATTTTAAGACTTTTCGTGTCATTCAGGTGTCGATTTTTTCCTGGCGAGCGATAGCGAGCCTGTAATTTAAGAGAAATCGGCCTTCGGCCGGGATATATTTCTACCGAAAAATGTACAAATTTATCTTCAAAGGGGGTTTAGGGGCTGTAATTTTAAGCTTGATGGAAGTCTAGAGAACAAACTAGAAACCTCCCCTTAAGTGAGATAGCTCGGTGCCTGTTAATTGCTAGAGGCCCTTTAGCCTATATGGTGAATACAATCGTCTTATAGTTTCCAGAAGAAAGGATCGCTAGGAATCAAAGGCGTACGAAAACTATATCCGGTAACTTTCTAGGTCCCACAAGTTCTTACTAAGCTGAATAAATTTGTCTTATGATAGCCAGAATAAACCAGAATAAATTTGTCTTATGATAGCCAGCATTAAACCAGAATAAATTGGTCTTATGATAGCCAGAATAAACCAGAATAAATTGGTCTTATGATAGCCAGAATAAACCAGAATAAATTGGTCTTATGATAGGCAGAATAAACCAGAATAAATTGGTCTTATGATAGGCAGAATAAACCAGAATAAATTGGTCTTATGATAGCCAGAATAAACCAGAATAAATTGGTCTTATGATAGCCAGAATAAATTGGTCTTATGATAGCCAGAATAAACCAGAATAAATTGGTCTAATGATAGCCAGAATAAACCAGAATAAATTGGTCTTATGATAGCCAGAATAAACCAGAATAAATTGGTCTTATGATAGCCAGAATAAACCAGAATAAATTGGTCTTATGATAGGCAGAATAAACCAGAATAAATTGGTCTTATGATAGCCAGAATAAACCAGAATAAATTGGTCTTATGATAGCCAGAATAAACCAGAATAAATTGGTCTTATGATAGCCAGAATAAACCAGAATAAATTGGTCTTATGATAGCCAGAATAAACCAGAATAAATTGGTCTTATGATAGCCAGAATAAACCAGAATAAATTGGTCTTATGATAGCCAGAATAAACCAGAATAAATTGGTCTTATGATAGCCAGAATAAAGCAGAATAAATTGGTCTTATGATAGGCAGAATAAACCAGAATAAATTGGTCTTATGATAGCCAGAATAAACCAGAATAAATTAGTCTTATGATAGCCAGAATAAACCAAAATAAATTGGTCTTATGATAGCCAGAATAAACCAGAATTAATTGGGCTTATGATAGCCAGAATAAAACTTTTCTTAATCATCGAGGGGCAGAGATATAATTATTCCGCACCTCTCCTAACACCACTAGACGAACTAAAATCCGCTTGTATATATCTCAGGGGCTGCAGCTGTCTCGGATGCGCCTTTTGTGTTTACGTTCTCTATCTCATATCGTAAACCGGTGTACATGTAGGCTATGTGTGTGCTTTAAGGGGAGGTCTCCACTTGAGGGATTGTTTTCTTGACCCCTTTCTCCCTCATGTTTAGACCCCATTGCTTTTGATATTATAAAACGTTTGCCCCATTAGTTTAGCGATTTTAAGAACTTTTACCCCATATTAAGACCTTTCGTGCAATTCAGGTGTCTATTTTATCCTGGCGAGCGATAGCGAGCCTGTAATTTAAGAGGAATCGGCCTTCGGCCGGGACATTTTCTACCGAAAAATTTACAAATTTATCTTGAAAGGGACTCGAGGGGGTGTAATTTTAAGGTTGATGGAGGTCTAGGGAACAAACTAAATACCTCCCCTTAATATTAGATAACGTCTTCACCTAAAGTAAGTGTGTGTGCCCGCGAGCGATAATAGGCCGGCGTTATTGGACACGCACACGCACGCACACGCACACACACACACACACACACGTACACACTAGAAAAAGTTACTGAGAAAGAGAGAGAGAGAGAGAGCACGCACCCATGAAATGTGTTATGCGTTCTAAACCTAATGAAATATTTGAACTTGAAAACTGACACTACCACCCATAATCCATAATATGTCAATCTACCATAATATGTCAATCTACCATAATATGTCAATCAACCATAATATGTCAATCAACCATAATATGTCAATCTACCATAATATGTCAATCTACCATAATATGTCAATCTACCATAATATGTCAATCTACCATAATATGTCAATCTACCATAATATGTCAATCTACCATAATATGTCAATCTACCATAATATGCCAATCTACCATAATATGCCAATCTACCATAATATGCCAATCTACCATAATATGCCAATCTACCATAATATGTCAATCTACCATAATATGCCAATCTACCATAATATGCCAATCTACCATAATATGCCAATCTACCATAATATGCCAATCTACCATAATATGCCAATCTACCATAATATGCCAATCTACCATAATATGCCAATCTACCATAATATGCCAATCTACCATAATATGCCAATCTACCATAATATGTCAATCTACCATAATATGCCAATCTACCATAATATGCCAATCTACCATAATATGCCAATCTACCATAATATGTCAATCTACCATAATATGTCAATCTACCATAATATGCCAATCTACCATAATATGCCAATCTACCATAATATGTCAATCTACCATAATATGTCAATCTACCATAATATGTCAATCTACCATAATATGTCAATCTACCATAATATGTCAATCTACCATAATATGTCAATCTACCATAATATGTCAATCTACCATAATGTCAATCTACCATAATATGTCAATCTACCATAATATGTCAATCTACCATAATATCGAGGATCTTGAGCTTCATTCTAAATCTAACCGTAAAATTATGTTATCGACAATCTCTAATCCTTGTTCGCAACTTGCTAAGGACGTGTGTAATCGCATTGCTACCAAATTTGTGTTTAAAAGTTTTATGAGTGGATTTAAGGAGAGCCAATGACAACAAAATATAAGTACTAGTCTTTTGGAATTATTGTGGCATCTTGACGACTCTACATTTACACTATTCAACTATAATCTTTCACAACAGCATTCACAGCAGGAACTCCAAAACTCACGTAAGGAGGCCATAAAACACCTATCTTCTGATCTCTCTATTATTTCTAATTTGGGCAGAGGAAACCTTGTTACTTTCAATGCTTCCAAAATGCAATTTGTCCATCTGTCTATTCGTCGCCCTCTTCCGGAAAACTACAACCTACTCTTCAACAATATTCCTTCATCTTTTCTTAATATTCTCGGTGTCTCTTTTTCTTCTGATCTCTTTTGGAAAGATTACATTGCCACTCTTGCTAAAACAGCTTCCCAGAAGCTAGGTGTGCTCAACCGCCTCCGGGGGCTCTTTAGCCCTGCGCAGCTTTTAGCTCTGTACAGGGGCACTGTGCGTCCATGTATTGAGTATTGTTCACACGTGTGGAGAGGATCCTCTCACATAGCACTTCAAGACAAAGTACTAAAGAAAGCCTTCCGTCTCATTGACTCACGTCCACTCACCAATTATCTGCAGTTTTCCTCTCTTCGCCGCAATGTTGCATCTCTCTCACTATTCTACCGCTATTACAAGAATCAGTGTTCCTCAGAGCTCTCTCAGTGTATATCACCCCCTCTTCGTAGAGCATATAGCACCCGTCTTGCAACACAATCCCACCCCTAATCTGTGCAACTCTCCAACCAAGAGTGAAACGTTATTTTCAATCTTCTATTCAACAGCTGAGCTCTGGAACTCTCTCCCAGAATCAGGCTTTCCCTCTTCCTATGACTTAGATTACTTCAAACTCCGTGTGTCCAGGCATTTTGGCTCGAATGTCCCTTGAGTTTGGCCCTGTCACTCTTTCAACTCTGGGGGAGGCACTCGCTACAGGCAGTTCTGCCTTTTGTCTCCCTTACTCACATAGAACAAAAATCTTGATTTAAAAAAAAAAATCCCTTCAATAGGTGTGTATGTGTGTGTGTAGGGGGAAGGGGGGGGGGGTATCTTGGCTTTTCCTCATATTAATTATTGTGTTCACGTTCTAAATAGTACCGGTATGTTAGTTAAGGGGAGGTATTTAGTTTGTTCCCTAGACCTCCATCAAGCTTAAAATTACACCCCCTGGAGTCCCTTTCAAGATAAATTTGTACATTTTTCGGTAGAAAAATGTCTCGGCCGAAGGCCGGTTCCTCTTAAATTACAGGCTCGCTATCGCTCGCCAGGATAAAATTGACACCTGAATGGCACGAAAGGTCGTAATATGGGGCGAAAGTTCTTAAAATCGCTGAACTAATGGGGCAAACGTTTTATAATATCAAAAGCAATGGGGCTAAACATGAGGGAGAAAGGGGTCAAGAAAAAAATCCCTCGAGTGGAGATCTCCCCTTAATCCTTATCTTTCTATGGTCTTTTATAATCATGTATATGGTTTCTCATTTGTTTATGCAATATATTCTGTTTTGGCAGGTCGATGTGCCCTACCCCATCACTGCGGTGCTCAAGACATTCGGTAAGTACAAATACCCGTTATCGTTTAACCTCTGTGTTATGATGAGGCCTTAAGGGGAGATTTTTAGTTTGTTCCCTGGACCTCCCATCAAGCTTAAATGTTACTCCCTTGACCCCCTTTCAAGATAAATGTGTACATTTTTCGGTAGAAAAATGTCCCGGCCGAAGGCAGGTTCCTCTTAAACTACAGGCTCGTTATTCCTCGCCAGGAAAAAAATAGTCACCTAAATGGCTCGAACGGCCTTAAAATTGACAGAAAAGAAATGGGGTGACAGTTTTTAAAGACGCCAAACTAATGAGGCAAACGTCTTCAAATCTCAAATTAAATGGGATTAAACATAAGGGAGAAAGGGGCCAAGACAAAAATTCCTCAAGTGGAAATCTCCCCTTAACTTTCTTCACCACCATTCCGTAATTTGGTTACCATTAGACGATTTTCTTTAGTATATAATCTACCTCTACGACTCAAATGGGTAAGTATGATCTCTATAAACCCTCTTAAGGGGAGGTTTTTAGTTGATTCCCTAGACTTCCATCAAGCTTAAAATTACTCCCCCTTGACCCCCTTTCAAGACAAATTTGTACATTTTTCGGTAGAGAAATGTCCCGGCCGAAGGCCGGTTCCCCTTAAATTACAGGCTCGCTGTCGCTCGCCAGGAAAAAATTGACACCTAAATGGCACGAAAGGTCTTAAAATTGACAGAAATGGGTCGAAAGTTTTTAAAATCGTCAAAATAATGGGCCGAACGTCTTAAAATTAGAAAAGCAATGGGGCTAAACATGAGGAAGAAAGGAGTAAAAAAAAAAATCCCTCAAGTGGAAACCTCCCCTTAACAACATAGGTCATCTTTTCTGAATTGATGTTGATCAATCATAATAGTGTACGCCCTATGTCAGAGAGAAGCCAAGTGATTAAGTTAGTATGTTGTAAGTACTTTCCACTTACCCATGGAAGCGGTTTCCATTATCACTCTGACAAATGTAAAGGCCCCACCATATTTCCACTTACCCATGAAAGCGGTTTCCATTATCACTCTGACAAATGTAAAGGCCCCACCATATTTCCACTTACCCATGAAAGCGGTTCCCACTATCACTCTGACAAATGTAAAGGCCCCACCATATTTCCACTTACCCATGAAAGCGGTTCCCACTATCACTCTGACAAATGTAAAGGCCCCACCATATTTCCACTTACCCATGAAAGCGGTTCCCACTATCACTCTGACAAATGTAAAGGCCCCACCATATTTCCAAGGTTTTTAGCTTCCCCCTTTTCTCTATAAACTCCCATTACCATCGGAAATCCATTAAGGTTTGAGAGCTAGGGGTTAGATGATCAAAAGGGGCGGGGGTGTTGTGAACCCCCTTCTACCTCATCTTTAGCGCTATTAGGTGTCGATTTTTTCCCCGGGCGAGGATAGCGATCCTGCAATTTAGGAGGCACTTTTCTACCTAAAAATGCACAAATTTATCTCGAAGGCGGGTCTTGGCAGTATTTTTTCAAGCTTGATGGGGGTCTAGGGAGGACATTTAATATTATTAAATAAACAAATAAATATAAATCTACCCCTTGGAGATATATTTGTGCATTTTTCGGTAGAAAAATGCGCCGACCAAAGGCCGGTTCATTTGACATTGTAGACTTGCATTTGCTCGTCAGGAAAATATCTACACCTACAGTAAATGACACGAAAGGTCTTAAAATATCTACACCTAAATGACACGAAAGGTCTTAAAATATCTACACCTAAATGACACGAAAGGTCTTAAATATCTACACCTAAATGACACGAAAGGTCTTAAAATATCTACACCTAAATGACACGAAAGGTCTTAAAATAGCCAAACTAATGTGGCGAACGTCTTAGATTCTCAAAACTAATGGGCTAAACGTGAGGGAGAAGGGTTGCTGAACCCCCCTTCCCCACTATGAAGTAAATTGAAATTCCTCACATTTCCCCGTCTTTCAAACTATTATCCCGTTCAGTTCGGTATGCCATGACATTATCCCGTTCAGTACGGTATGCCATGACATTATTCCGTTCAGTACGGTATGCCATGACATTATTCCGTTCAGTACGGTATGCCATGACATTATCCCGTTCAGTACGGTATGCCATGACATTATTCCGTTCAGTACGGTATGCCATGACATTATTCCGTTCAGTACGGTATGCCATGACATTTTGCTAGTTTATTCTAGCTATTGTTAAACGATATTAGCAAGTTTAGGAGATATCTGTGAGAGTTGTAAGAATAAATGTGATAGATTTTGCCACTATCTAGTGATAATTTCAAAGCTGAATATAATTTTCTGACGTTAGCAAAATTAAAATGCAAGACATAACTTCTGCTGACAGGGTTGTAGTCGGTTCCTATCAGAGGAGTTTATCTATATCTAGTCCTTCCTAAACAGAGTATATTCGTCTTATTTTAGCCAGAATAAATTATTAATGCCGTCATAGTATAGTCAGTCAAATTTATGTTGTTATTTAAGTCTATACGAACCATTAACCTGTCGCCCCACAGCCGACGAAACGAAATAAGAACCATCTTGAACTTTCTCGTTAATGCCGAGTGTTTTGAGAGAAGCCTCCTAACCAGCCAACTATCAGTCGTTTAGCTTAATGAAGATATATGAACTGTCTCAGTTTGAGTTTATAGAAAACCAGATATAATAGCCATATATTAAGTACAGATATATATAAGTCATCAATTTAAGAGATATCGAGAACTTAAGTAAGTGAAATGCGGCAAGACAGGACCATAGATTTATTTTATTAGTACACTTCCTCCCCTGTGCAATGTAGAGGTTCGTTGATCACTTTTACCCTGAACTCAATTCCCAGGTGATACGTAGGATATTTTTCACAAGCAGAATTGTTATTTAACTCTTGGAAAAATAAATATGGATAGTCTAGTTCCATACTATATGAGAGTAGTTTCTCTTCATACAGTTTTCTCGTTATAAAGACTGAAGTGATGATGACGTTTTAACTTCTTCAGTGCGTGTTTTTTCTCCGTTTCGTTAACAGTTAAAACACAAAAATATATATCGTGGGAAAAATGGGAAGGGTTTACTTTCATTTATATTGCACTGTAAATACGAATAAGGTTAGGGTATAGTAGTTAGAAGGGTATTGTTCAGGTCACTCTATAGCTACACAATGATGCAATAGTCGTGCATGTAACTGCAGATAGGGAGACTGTCCGTGTAGTTGTCCATTACGCATATGAACATTTTCCGGACGATATGCGTAATACAGGATGTTTGATGTGTGTGACTGATGTTCCTCTGAGGTATGCGGTGAGCGTGGCATGAGGGGGAGATGGAGTGGACTGGTGCGTGATATCTCCGACATTCTTCATACATACTGCTTGGTCACGGGTGGATAATTTTTTATTTATTTATTTTTTTCACGGAAATATTTATCCATCAGTACTCTATTGGGGGTTTTCACTCTAGTCACGTGTGTACATTTGGGCGATTATATTTACCTTTAGCTAATTGAGGGAGTATTGCCACTCTTAATGATCCCTCTGACTCTTATAATCCCTTCCTAATCTGGATAACATCGTCTAATGATAGCCAGAATATAAGGAAGCGTCATAGTCCTCAGAAAGTGTTAAAATCGGTAATTTTTGTATTCTACCACACATTGTAACTAGGCCCTATGCGATATGTTGAGCTTCCTGTTAAACATTCATGCATGAATGTTCATGAATATACTGTATACAGTATGTTTTATTGTGCATGAATATACTGTATACAGTATGTTTTATTGTTCATGAATATACTGTATACAGTATGTTTTATTGTTCATGAATATACTGTATACAGTATGTTTTATTGTGCATGAATATACTGTATACAGTATGTTTTATTGTTCATGAATATACTGTATACAGTTTGTTTTATTGTTCATTTATTGACTTTGAAAGTGAACAAAACGGTCACTTGCAAGTAGATTGTGTTATGAGAATTCGGTGTCACACTTATCAATTTTAGCATCCAATTGTTTCTGAGGGGGGGGGGGGTCCTTTTGGATCTGGCATATGTCACTCTAAAATATTTGATATTGTGACGTTTCGCCTCATTCATCTGGTGATCATACGACTTACCTCCTGATTCATGTTTAAATTGTTTTCTGGCCCAGCTATCCTATATCGAACGGGCAATTTAGAGGAAACCGGCCTTCGGCCTTAGCATACTTTACCAAATAGTTTTATATATACCTGTATATATATATATATATATATATATATATATATATATATATATATATATATATATATATATACACATATATACAGTATATATAATATGAAATCTAGAAATACGATATCATATTGAAAGGGCTTTTAGCAAAGAATACTAATGTAAAATATTCATATCCATTTTCACTCCTGGCTGCTATCCATCCATCCCTCCCCTCAACATACATTGTAAATTACCCAACATTATTGACTCTCGCTCCTTCAAAACACTACCAGCACAGTTTATCCCCAAAATCTTCTAGAATTACTCTTTTCTTTTTAAACATGATGGTTAGTAGCACACGATAATAGTTTGATTGTTCTCACTATAGTCCTTTCATTCTAGGTTGGGCAGAAATCGTAACCCCTAACCTCTGTAACTCAAACAGGGCTAGAGCAAATGAGCCTTCAATTTCCACACCTATTGCCTCGCCAAGTCTTCCTATATTGTAGAAATATTAGTTCGATTACTCTAGTCCTTTTTGAGTTATGAGAGTTTATAGGTTACGATTTCTGCCCAACCTAGAATCAACAAACTATAGTATTGTCTACTGCAGGACCGACCTGTTCGCTAACCAAGGGATGATCTAAAGACTACGCGTTACTTAAACATATATACAGTATATAATTGATTTTATTCCGTTTTTGCATACACTAGAAGCCGGTACCATTTACTTTGAGCAAGGAAATGGGTAATAGTCATTCAGTAATATAATCTTCTAAATGCTAGTATAACGAGTGCTATTGAATCTCGGAGCGGAGCGAGCCCTAGAGTAAAATGGTGTTTAATTAAAGACCTGCAGAATATATACCGGTATATATATATATATATACTATATATATACAGTATATATATATATATATATACAGACACGCCTACAGTATCCAGCCTCCTTGATAAGAGCGGACAAAGTGTTAAGCCAGCCGCAGTTAGGATCAAATATCGTGAGGCCCGTCGATACAGGCCCCAGGGAACCCTAAAAAATGACTCAGTTTCATCGCGACGACGGAGTATATCCGGAGTGCAAATATCTAGAATCAATACAAATGGGTTTGTAAGCGCGGTGTTCGTCTTGCTTAACGGGAGGCTGGGCCGAGGGTAGAGAGAAAGGGAAGGAAGGGAATATGGGAGGGAGGGAGGCAGGAAAGATGCAGGGGGGTAGAGATGGAAGGAGGGAGAGAGGAGAGGGTAAATGGGGTGGAGAAGGGAGGCTGAAGATGGAAGGAAAGGAGGGTAACAACCTGAGCTGGAGGCAAGGAGTACTTTGCACTAACCTATAGGCCTTTAATCTTTATTGCCTCCAAAACCTGTGTGTATATACATACAATATATATATATATATCGATGCAATGGGTGGCATACAGAGGTTCGTAATGTACTGGAGTAACATATACCCTGCTATTGTTTACAGCAATAAAAATAATGGACATATTATTTTAGTACAATGATTTGGTCTGTAGTCGAACCACAGACCTGTAAACAATATAGAATCGACAGGGTGGAGGTGGAGGTGAAGGCGTGTCAGAGTGTTGAGAAGGTCACAGTGACAGTGTTTCTTCCTGGAAAACTTTAGTGCAGGTTGAAGACACCCTGGGAGGCTGGGCACTGTGAAGCTCGTGGGTCGTTTGGACCCTCTGCTACGCAGTGCTACCTCATTGCTGCTCGGCTGTGAGAATGTTGGACATTGTTGCACTTTATGTGCCAGCCTCCTATCCTGCTGTACTTCATGTGTCAACCCAATCCTATACTGCACTTTATAGGTTTATCCCCATCCATATAAAGCTGTGGTGTAAAAATGTAACATCTGTGGAGGCCCAATGGTCCACACTTGATTTGAGGGCTCAGTTGCGTGTGAACCTTTAAAATATGGCACCACTTTGCTACTGAATATTGTGGAAGTTGGAATAGACCTGATTTTTGCACCAGTAGCAGGTCAGCGCAGGTTGAAGCCAAGAGGGGTGCTTTGGAACAACGCTGGTGGTAGCTTGGCTCGCTTATGTTGTCCTAACAGTCCCTGAAGTGGTCCAGTGTGGGTCTGAAGTGGTCCAGTGTGGGTCTGAAGTGGTCCAGTGTGGGTCTGAAGTGGTCCAGTGTGGGTCTCACGGTAGTTTTAGGTTTCGATAGTATTGAACAGTAATAAGTATCTCTTGGGTTTATTACTAACACTGTTATTGTTATTCTTTCCGATTTCCTTAAAACGTTGGTTCTCTTCAATAATTTTAAGGGGAACCTTAAGGCACATCTATATATATACCGTATATATATATACACACTCTTGCGTAATAAAAGATAAGTCATTATTCTACTCGCACAGCTTGTTGTCAACACTTTTATTTGGCAAAGGCCAACTATTATATTCTGCTTAGGCCTACCAGTGTTTTTGTTCGTATATAGCCAATGCCTAATACATAGCCGTCTCAACCATTTTATCATTACCCAGTTAAGGGGAGGTATTTAGTTTGTTCCCTAGACCTCCATCAAGCTTAAAATTACACCCCCTTGAGTCCCTTTCAAGATAAATTTGTACATTTTTCGGTAGAAAAATGTCCCGGCCGAAGGTCGGTTCCTCTTAAATTACAGGCTCGCTATTGCTCGCCAGGATAAAATCGACACCTGAATGGCACGAAAGGTCTTAATATGGGTTGAAAGTTCTTAAAATCGCTAAACTAATGGGCCAAACGTTTTATAATATGAAAAGCAATGGGGCTTAGCATGAGGGAGAAAGGGGTCAAGAAAATAGTCACTCGAGTGGAGAGATCTCCTTAACGCCTTCAGTTGGTACGAAGAATTTTACTACTATATTGGTATTTCAGTTTCAAGCTAACAATATATAGTCGGTTTCTAGCTAACAATATATAGTCGGTTTCTAGCTAACAATATATAGTCGGTTTCTAGCTAACAATATATAGTCGGTTTCTAGCTAACAATATATAGTCGGTTTCTAGCTAACAATATATAGTCGGTTTCTAGCTAACAATATATAGTCGGTTTCTAGCTAACAATATATAGTCGGTTTCTAGCTAACAATATATAGTCGGTTTCTAGCTAACAATATATAGTCGGTTTCTAGCTAACAATATATAGTCGGTTTCTAGCTAACAATATATAGTCGGTTTCTAGCTAACAATATATAGTCGGTTTCTAGCTAACAATATATAGTCGGTTTTCTAGCTAACAATATATAGTCGGTTTCTAGCTAACAATATATAGTCGGTTTCTAGCTAACAATATATAGTCGGTTTCTAGCTAACAATATATAGTCGGTTTCATTTCAGCTGGCGGTAAATAACGCCACGTGAGTGTTATAGTATGTATTAGTGTTATGGAGTCAGCCAAAGTAAATTCGTTTAACATGTTTCAGCGAATTGTATGATGAAATAATGAGATGCAATAATGCTACCATCTTTTCTAAGAAACACTATAAAATAAAATACTTTCAACATTATTAATTTTATGTATGTGTGAAATACGCTGTTTATGCCATAAAGACTATGACTGAATATTTGTTTATTTGTGAAAGACATCTTTATATTCTATGTATGTAACTATATACTCAGGCCCATTCCTCATTTTTCCTTTTTTTTTTCTTCTGGGGGTGGCCTAACAAATTTAATTATTGTGTTATATTTTATCCTTTTCGTTCACCAGTGCATAGGATGTCACGCCGAATTATGAATATGGTCCTTAAAATGCTTCACCTAATGTCTTCTAAGATGGGATGGCCTTGTTGGGAAAGTATGGGCAGCAAATATAAATGTGATTGTAATAGAGAGAGAGAGTGAGAGAGTGAGTAAACATCGTTGGCCCCCACTGGATCGAAAGGAAATTTGGATATCAGTGAGAAAAATGGCTTTGTTTTCCCTATGGTCTTTGGAATACAGGAAACCATTTTTTGTCAGGTAACGTGCTCTCTCTCTCTCTCTGTCTCTGTCTCTGTCTCTGTCTCTCTCTCTCTCTGTATCTCTCTCTCTGTATCTCTCTCTCTCTCTCTGGTTTTCTATTTGTATAATCATATTTGCTTGTTGTTTTATGAGTGTGTTTATTCCTATTGATATTTGCACAGAGTTGTACCTTGTGAATTATGAATTACTAGCAGGGGTACCCGGCGTTGCCCGGGTAATCACCATAATCACCACCACTACTACTACCATAATCATAATCATTGCAATACTACTACTACCATAATTACCGGCCTCGACCTCCCTGTGCCTCATTAAACGGCGACCTCGATTTCGGCCGCTAAATGACCTCCGATTTTGGATCTGACTTCATCCGTACCCCCATTTTGGGGGGCTGCGAACAACTTTCGTTCCATACACCTTTTCGATGGGAGGCCTCCTTCTGCCCCAAACGAACCTTTTTCCGATTTCGCGCCCATTTTCTCCGTCCCTTTCACCCTGGGGAATTCTATTTTTTCACTAAAACCTGCCTAGGGACCCCCTTACTATGCATACCAAGTATGAACGCTCTAGCTTAAACAATTGTGGCCGCCTATATAGAACAGACAGACAGACAGACACAGACAATCGAAATTATTATATAGATGATATGATTTAAGGAAGCCCACCTCGCTTGTTTTCTCTTTCTCTCCCTTTCTCTTTGGCTTGTATCCATTCGGCCTCATTCAGCCTACTGTTTTAAGACGTTTACCCCATCCAGGTGTCAATAATTTCCTGGCGAGCGGTAGCGAGCCAGCATATATATATTTTGTTTTTGTTTTTACAGCAAGCTAAATTTGTACATTTTTCGATAGAAAAAAAATCCCCGGCGAAGCCGGATTTCTCCATACAATGCTGGCTCGCTATCGCTCGCCAGGAAGAAATTGACACCTGAATGGGGATAAACGTTTTAAAACAGTTGGCTGAATGGGGCCGAATTGATACAAGCCAGAAAAAGAGAGAAAAGGAGAGAGAAAGAAAAAAAAGCAGGTGACCCCCCTTAAGGCTATGTAGACTTGTTGTAGTTCGTAGTTCTTGGTTGATAATAGTTATTCTACATCCAATTAGATAATGGATGTGGTAGTTAAATATAGGCTAGCTAGTCTATATATTTCTAATGTCTACAATTGTACGTACACTGGTATACATAGCACACATAGACTACCAATTGGTGTACACATTTAATATACATCCATTTAATCGCATTAACCCCTCTTGTACCGGCGACGTCATTTTAATTTTATTGTTGCTATATTTAGACGATTTTGTGCAGTTTAAGACGGATATGTGGTAGTAAAAAGGGTTAAGTGAGATTGTTCGCAGCTTGTTAGTTGCTGGAGGCCCATTTTAAACATCGTCTAATAGTAGCCAGTATAAAGCTTAAAAGACGTAGCCGGTACAGAAGGGGTTAATATGCGACACATTTGTTATTCATTCCAAACACATTAATATGTGCATCATACATATGTAAAACATCAAACTAAGTCCTGGTATTGTTATGCAAACTATTTATAAGACACACGGATAACATAAGCCAGTTTCGTTATAGTCCATGTATTATCTCAGATTAATATGCAGGATTCGAAACTGCGTAATTAATCGTAGGCTTGCATTTGAATTCCAGTATATAATTCATGTAGCTCGTATTGCCGGGAGAGCAAGGAGACTATCCATCCGTCTCTCCCCACAAGGGAATCAAACCTCAATTATTGTGTGTGTTTGTGTCCATGACATAACATACACATGGGAAAGGTGAAAAAAAAAAACCACTTTATATATGGGAATTTAGAATTATCAAAATTATTGAGTCTTACCTTTCCTATGTTCATGTCATCATGTATAGCACGTTTAATTCACAACCGAAACAATCTAGTTTCATTTCTCCATTGGAGCAAGACGGTTTGGTAGTCTCCGTGTAGGCTGCCCGTAACTCTGTTCACCTATAGGGACCTGGTGAAAGTGGACTGTTGTGAAGACCCATTCGGGATAAATATGATGGCTTCTCTCTCTTTCTTGTATTGCGAATCCCGGTGGATCATATATACTTTAATTAATTTCATTGGGGGTGTGGTGGTGAGATTAATAAAAATAATATTGATATCTGTATGTTTATTATTATTTTGTTTTCTATGTGAGTTAGGGAGACAAATTCAGAACTGCCTGTAGCGAGTGTCTCCCCCAGAGTTGAAAGAGTGACAGGGCCAAAATCAAGGGACGTTCGAACCAAAATGCCTGGACAATTTGTACATTGGATCTCAAAAGCAACCGAATGCGAGTCGAACGCCAACTCACTCCACCATGAATGTCTAGTTAAAGGGAGGCTTGTGATATTAGTAATGATATTCAAAGGTTATTCTCTGAGGTTAACTGGAGCATAGCGCAGCTCACCAGACCATTATTGTACAATTTTACCTCGCATCGTTATAGAACTAACTCTGCGGCAGCGAGTCACATATTATACACTATGATTGTTCAATGTACACTCGGATGCCATAGTTTCTAGCCCATCATAAGTATTCGTGGAATCCCTACGTTTTTTTTGTATGTAATTATATCTGTCTGGATTGAGTTTTAGGTAGTACCGGTAATACTTTCTATATATATAGTTGATGTATAGAAAGTATTACCGGTACTCATAAAATAATGTCCCGAGATATACTTCCTTAATTAGAAATAGGTGAAGTGTTCAACTATTTATGAGTGTGGTAGAGCCTATGGTACCCGAGTGCACAAATATAACTGTCTCTCGGTTTATCATACAGTTTCCCAAGGTTTAGTCGAGGTCAGATTATCAAGAAATCTACGTCGTATATCAAGTAATCTGGGTCAAGGATCAAGAATTCTGGGTCAAATGTCAAGGCGTTCCTTCTAGACATTGACATGACTTGCTTTTCCAGGTCCAACACGAGTTTACTAGTTAAAACAGATCATCACTGCGATCGTTTATATAATCTTATTTCGGGAGTTTCATAAAAATACTTCGGCTTGAAAAACCATGACAGTTTTGTAAAGTTAACCATTATGTCCTAAAGAGTCATTTTGGACCTCCCCTATTTCGTTCCATTACTTTGAAGAATTTAAGACGTTTCAATCCATTAGTTTGGCGATATTACGACGCTTCACCCCATTCAGGTGTAATTTTTTTTTTCTGGGCGAACGATAGTGAGCCAGTAACTAAAATGAAATTGGCCTTGGCGGAAATATTTGTCTATCAAATAAATGAACAAATTTAGCGTGAAGGAGGCTGGGTGGGCATTTTTTAGAATTAAGTCAGGGAAGGTGTTTTTGTTAGCCATTACATTGCGCTGACTGAGATAGGGTTTCCTTTTAGTATGCTAGTTATACTGAAGCACAATAATGTTCTGCCTTAACACTGTCCACCCATGTATTCATTTACCTGATGTTGGCATAGTGTTAACCGTGCCTCAGCAAGATTGAACAAAGTCCTGACACTAGCCTTAACAGGGGTACTACACGACAGAGCCATTATAAGACTATTTTTGTTTATGATTGTTAGTCAACATTTAAGACCTCCATTAACCCCTTCTACACCGGCGACGTCTTTTTAGGACTGCGAGCTATGCAAAGGACCTCTATTCGCCACACATGTCGTTGTTGTGAGGGCGACGCTTATTGAAAATTGCTATAACTGTTATTACAGAACCAAATTTAATTATTTTTCCCATGCATATACTCTGATCTCTCCTCTAGGCCGTGACGGACCCCGTATTTTAAATGTCATCTGCGTCGCACCACGCGCCTCGGAGTTAACACGGCCACGCGAACCTTTAAACCGCTTGGACTTGTTATTTTCATTCTATCTATATATATATAATTGTGTGCAGTTTAAGGGGAGGTATTTAGTTTGTTCCCTAAACTTCCATCAAGCTTAAAATTACACCCCCTTGAGTCCCTTTCAAGATAAATTAGTACATTTTTCGGTAGAAAAATTTCTCGGCCGAAGGCCGGTTCCTCTTAAATTACAGGCTCGCTATCGCTCGCCAGGATAAAATCGACACCTAAATGGCACAAATGGTCTTAAAATTGACAAATGGGGCGAAAGTTCTTAAATTCGCCAAAATAATGGGGCAAACGTCTTAAAATCTCAAAAGCAATGGGGCTAAACATGAGGGAGAAAGGGGCCAAGAAAATAATCCCTCAAGTGGATATCTCCCCTTAAGAAGGATCTGTGGTAGTAAAAAGGTTATATGAGGTATTTAGAAGCTTGTTAATTGCTGGGGCCTTTATCAAACTAAATAAAATAATGTAATATTAGCCAGAATAAAGATTAAAGGACGGCACCGGTACTGCAAGGACGATGGTTCCCGGACAACCCAACCAGTACATTATTTCCACCAGTAGCTCTCAACCAGTGCCAAGGTAACCATTATCATACAAACTAGTGCCAAGCCTAAATCTACTCGTCTAACTCTACCTACTGTACCTAACATAACAGTATTAGTTGACTTGGCACTGGTTGAGATCTACTGGTTGAAATTATCTACTGGTTGAGTTGTCCCTCCACTAGATACAATGGCCTGCCTAACACCAGAGGGTGTAGCTCAATATTCAAGCTAGAGGCATAATTATAGATTGTCCAGTCAATACAGACAGTATATTCATTTGTGTCCCGTCAAAGTCATTATTTTGTTTTAATCTTTACAGTACCGGTGACGTATCTTTTATTTGATTTCAGCTACATTTAGACGATTATATGAAGCTTATGAAATATATATGGTAGCTAAAAGGATAATTTGAGAGTCTGTAGCCTTTTATTGGCTATGCGTCCTTTTTAATATGAATAATATCGTCTAATATTTGCCAAAATAGACTGAAAAAGACCTCACCGGTACTGTATGGGTTAATATTATTTTTCGTATACTGTAAATTCAAATTACTCCTATTTTTTATTGATAGTCCTCACGTGTTATAATAGTCGTTGTTTACCATATTCTCGTAGCAATCTATACTGTATAGCAGCAAGCGTATCAGCACAACATTGAATTTGACTGTACAATTCTAGTGGAGCTCTGCATTAAACGTACTGCTCCTAAGTGTTATCAAGATGGAAGGTAAAAGTTCCCCTATATGGGTCAAGTGGGGTCAAATGAGCTACAACAGACTCGAGCTATTCCCTTCACAACCATACGGAGAGAGAGTGAGAGTGTGGATATATTTATTAAATAATTAACATATCCTCTCTCTCTCTCTCTCTCTCTCTCTCTCTCTCTCTCTCTCTCTCTCTCTCTCTCTCTCTCTCTCTCTCTCTCTCCTCTCTCTCTCTCTCTCTCTCTCTCTCTCTCTCTCTCTCTCTCTCTCTCTCTCTCTCTCTCTCTCTCTCTCTCTCTCTCTCTCTCTAAATGCCTCCACTATGAACGTGAACTAAGAACGCCCGCCCCCCCCCCCCCCAAGAGAAATGGAGATATTACCCCAGCGGTAGCGTTTCGTGGATAAGGAAAGAGCCCACCCGTCCATTTGGGTACAGGTTTAAGTAGATGTTTTAGTTTCCCCTCTTTGAAGAAAATGTCAATAGAAGAGTCGTGTTGTCATTAATTTCAATCTGTCTGTATAATTTCACAATTTCATTTTTTATTCTTTTTTTTTGGTAATTTTTTACTTTTGTTTTATTCTTATTTATGTTTTATATGTCGGTTAAATTATTATAGGGGTTCATATAGGTACAGCTTTAATATAAATGTCTTGTTTTCCCCTTTTTAACGATAATGGGGACATACTTATTACGTTCGATTTTGTTGACGATCTGTATAATTTCAGCTTTTGTTTTCCTGTGGTGTTTGTTTTAATGATATGTATGCGTCCATTTGAGTGCTCGATAAAGTAGATGGCTTAGTTTCCCCTCCTTGAAGAAAATGGAGATGCAGTAGTCGTTTCTTAATGATTATTCTATTTTGACGTATTAGTTTAAATAGTGTAGACATTTAGTTGGGTTGAATGTAGAAGTAGATGTCGTAGTTGTCCTCTTTGAAGACAATCGGGATGTAATATTCATCGCGTTATTAATTTTTGATCTGTATATATTTTCAGTATTTTGTTCTAGTGTTTTAGTTTAAGTAGTATAGACGTGTATTTGGGTACAGGCTACAGTAGATATCTTAGTTTCCCGTTTGAAGGAAAAGAAGTAACTAGCTATTAATTTCGTCATTAGGCTACTTCAACTTTATTCACTTTGTGAGGTTAACATAAATAGCATAGAGTAACTATTATTTATGTACAGCTTAAAGTAGATGTCTTACTTTCCCCGGATGAAGAAAATGGAGATGGACTAGTGCCGTTCTATTTTAATTCGTTCCATACCTGTTGGCTATGATTTCGTCTGTACTAGTATGTTTGGTGTGTTTGATTCAATAGTACACATAATCATTTGGGTACAAGTTAAACCAGATGTCTTACTTCCCTTTTTGAAGAATATGGGGATAGTATACTTGCATTATACATGCATTGTCTATATTTATCATTCTAGTTTGTTATGTAGTTTGAAGATAGTAGAATCCCACTTTCAACTCTTCAGTATTTGTGCAATCCAAGTGATGTGTTAGCTCAAGGGTTCCCAACCTGGGGTACATGTACCCCCAGGGGTACATTTGCACTTCTCAGGGGGTACATAGGGGTCTGAGAGAATAACCATAGTGTACAAAGCATGGTGTTCTAATCTACAGGCAGATTGCACAAAGTTGTATTTTTATCAATTTCCTCATTTCAGTAAGCGAAACTTATATTAAAATTTGGCAAGGATGTAGTTACCGGGTGGACCGCCTGCCTTACACTATGCGGACGCTTGCAATCATGTTCCCGTCTATTTTGACTGCCGTGGGATACAATAATAGGTTGAAGGGGGGCTTTTGCCCCCCTCACCCCCCATGACTTATTGTCATCATCATACATATTGCCAGCAGGGGTCAAATAACAGAAAAAATATACGGGAACTTAACCGCGAGCGATCGACCTATGTAAACATGACTACCGTTGGACCTTACACCCGGATACTACATCCTTCCCTTAAAATTATATCAGTGAGGTGACTATTCCATTGTTTTCACTATTATGTGACTTCCTGCGGAATAAATATTATTCTCCTGTTATCTATGTATGTTCATATTTTCTTCTCTTTGCACGTGATATTGTTTAAATAAATTAACAAAGAAATACAAATATCCCCATTTTTAAAGACCTGAAGATAATTTTTAACATTATTATTATTATTATTATTATTATTATTATTATTATCACTACTTTATTATTATTATTTGTATCGCTATTATTATTAATATTACTATTATCATTATTATTAACCATATTTTCTGTGTATTTCCAGATGGAATTAGCAAGAATGGAAAATCCAAAAAGACAAAGAACAATACGGACACAAATGAAGGAAACCAATGGTAAGTCTGGCCGGAGGAGCACAGGCCCTGCAAAACCCTCCCCTCGTATGAACTCGGTTTATGTGACTGCCGGATTGATAAAACGCACCTTATTATATTTGTGAGAGATCCTTCCTAAGCCGAATTTATGGAACTCTCCTTGATTTTATACCCTGTGGAGTTGATTATTGGTGAGTGATCTTTGCTAAGCCGAATTTATGGAACTGGCCTTGTTTTTAGCTCTGGAGTTGATTATTTGTGATGAGAGATCTTTCCTAAGCCTATTGACTGATAGACAGGGTTCGCCAATATTTACTCTGCTTTAAGCTTATATATGAGAGGACTTTACGAGATTAATGTTTAAATAATCGCCATGCTGCAGTAATAAGATTCAATAATAGTTAGATCCAGTATATGTGAGATATTACTTAAGTTACTCAAGAGAGAAGAATGACAAGAAGACCAGAACAAGAGAAGAAGTAGAAGAAGAAAAGACGAAGGAATAAATATATGAAGAGGAAGCAGTGAAAACCATAAATTAAAGAAGATCAAACGTAAGAATAAGATGAGGACTAAAAGATCTAGACAAGGCGATTTGCAGAAGTTTCCGACATTTCTAATAAGTATCCACATCTCTACAAATTGATATGAAGAAGCTTATAATCTTGCTATTTAGCATCTGCATCTTGACACAGTGAAAAGCTAAAGTTCCAATCTCTCCATCAAGTGTTAGAATCTGAAGCTTTGGACAATTAAGGTGTTCGTTTTGTGATAGACTAAAGTTCCAAATCTCTCCTTCAAATATCCGAAAATCAAGCTTTCGGAAATTCAGGTGTTCGTTTTGTGACAGACTAAAGTTCCTAATCTCTCCATCAAGAGTTCGAATCTGAAGCTTTGGACAATTAAGATGTTCGTTTTGTGACAGGCTAAAATTTTACAATCTCTCAAGAATCCGAATGTTAAGCTTTGAGAAATTAAGGTGTTTGTTTTGTAAATGTGGCCCCTGTATCGAATAGTAGCCGGAGATTTTGTAGGGTCTGTGCTGCGATGGGAGTCTTCCAAACCCTTCCTTCATCGCGGAACATAAGAAAACGGGAGTCTGCAGAAAGCCGAATGATCTACACATGGCAGATCTCTTTCACATCCAAATCATCTCTTCATGTTCATGGTCCTGTCAATGCTAAGGTAGGTACAAAGTTTATCAATTAGTTGGTGATACTAATGTTGTCACCATATTAATAGTAGACCTATTATGTTGGTAACCCCTTCTCTACCGGCGACGTCTTTTGTATTTTATTTCAGCTACATTTAGGCGGTTTTATGAAGCTTAGGAAGGATATATGGTAGCTAAAAGGATAAATTGAGATAGTCTGTAGCTTTTAATTGGTAGACGTCCTTCCAAAGCTGAATAAAGTCGTCTCATGGTAGCCAAAATAAAGTGAAGAAGATGTAGTCGGTAAAGAAGGGGTTAATAGTCAAATTTACATACTATATTCTGTTTCTTTTCAACTGACGGTAAATTGCAAAGTTCCCATCAAGATTTCTCAGTTATTTTGAAGATTTTGTAGTGAAATGTAGTGCTAATTATATAAACTTGGTCTTATTATGATGCACAGACATAGTAGTTTCATATTTGTCCAACCTTAAGTATCGAGAAATTAGCTGCTCAGGGATTCACTTTATCATCAGCTGAAAATAAACAGAGTATAGTTAATATGTTAATTATCCAAAACTAGCACATCATTGTAATCCCTTCTCATATAGTAATTTGCTCTTGGAATTTTGTCATTGTTACTACCTAGTTGCTAAAGATTCTTTCTTCGGAAAATGAAGTTGTATATGTGTATACTCTGGCACCTTCCCCAATTATCCTTTTTTTTATGGGGGTGGCTGACTCGAGACAGAGCCCGAATAGGGACATCACAACACATCAGAAAAACAAAACAAAACATAAAATCTCACATCTAGGTCGGTTACTTGTTGGACCGTACACCCGGATACTACATCCTTCCCTTAAACTTATATCAGTGAGGTGACTATTCCATTGTTTTCACTATTATGTGACTTCCTGCGGCCCACAATCTATATTGGACGTGAAACAATCAGGTATGTATACCAACTCGAGACAGCTGCAGTACCGCCCGATAATGTCCGAGTATGTGACAGATCAAAATATTTTATAGTCACTGAGTTCATTGTATTGATAATATCAATGCTAAGATCCCTATTAGTCTACACATACATATTTCATAATAAAATAATATAAAATTGACATAATTTTATCCATTTTTATCCTAAATTGTTAGGGGTACATGGGTACCTATCAGAATGCCCAAGTGGTACAGAGGAACTAAAAGGCTGGGAACCCCTGTGTTAGCTTATCCTGTAAATAAATGTGGGTACCGGTATCTAGTCAAACGGGTGGATGGGACTCGTTAGCCTTGGTCGGCCACCCATCTAGGGGAGACAACCCTATACAAATCCGGGTGGATGGGACTCGTCAGCCTTGGTCGGCAACCTGTCTAGGGGAGTAACCTGATTCAAATCAGTACTGCTTACATAAGGGTGAAGCAGGATAGTGGATGAACTAGCCGAACACCACTGTAGAAAAATAGTGCTAAAAAGATACATAAAGGGCCTCGGGGTCGGACGGGTCCTAAATTGAGTGGTCAATCCTGTAAGTCCTTCAGTAAACTGGCTGGATTGTCCCTCTAACAGGGGATAGGTCCGCTTGGGGGCCTTCTGTGTATGGCCACCCTCATTAAGGGGAGTTAGGCATCCGGCAATAGATAGATAGATAGTCAAACTTAACCCCTTCTGTACCGGCAATATAATTTTCGTTACATTCTGGTAACTATTAGTCAATTTTGTTGAGCTTAGGAAGGACGTCCATCCATAAAAAGCTATAAACTATCTCAATTAATCCATTTACCTACCATTTTTCCTTCCTAAGTTCCATAAAATCATAGGTAGGGCAGATGAGTTCAAGAGTTGTTCCTTATGACTGTGTGTATTATCAACTTGGTTTATTTATGTAAATATGAAAGTCCTTAAGGGGGTAGTGATCATTTTTGGGTTTATATACAGTATGTGTTTATTTATTTATGATTTGTAGTTTCTTCGGTAGTTCTTCATCAAACTTAAAAAAATGCCCCCTTAAACCTCCTTCAAGATTATTTTTTTTTCATTTTTCGGTAGAAAAATATCCCAGCCAAAGGTCGATTCCTCTAATAATTACAGGCTCGCTGTAGCTCGCCTGAAAAAATAGACACCTAAATGTCACGAAAGGTCTAAAAATTGACAACGAAATGGGGCGAAAGGTGTTAAAATCGCTAAATTTATGAGCCGCATGTCTACAAATGTCAAAATTAACGGGGTTGAACATGAGGGAGAAGGGGGGTCCAGAACACCCCTCTCCTTCCCCTTCTATATATACACACACACACTTAATGCTGTAACTTGTTTATACATAACTCGACGGCTACGTTTTTATTTTTATTTTATTTTATTTTTTTATTTGTTAGTACTTTCGTTTGAAGTGAATTACACTATATATTCTCATTAGGACTCTTAGCCCTTTCCGTACCGGCGACGTCTCTTTAACTTTATTCTGTTTACTATTACACGATTGTATTCAGTTTTAAATGGGCCTCCAGCAATTAACAGGCTTCGAACTATCTCACTTAACCCTTTTTAATATCACAATTTTGGTTTGTTTAGTTTGCAAGTTTTACATTTTAATTCTTCATAAGCTACATAAAATCATCTAAATATAGCTAGAATAACATTGAAAAGACAACGCCGGTACAGAAGGGATAAATTATCAACTTGTTTTTGGTGGTTAATAACAGCCGGCACTCAAAAATATTTCTCTCGGGTTAATCTCTTGACAACTATACAGTACGGTAGCTTACTTACTCAAGAATGTGCTGAAGTATTGACTTCCTTTGCCATACGAGACAATTAATTTTAAACCTCCTAAGATCGTGACGCATTCTGAAAGAATATTCTGGCTATTGATAGACGGCTTTATGTAGAGCTTTAACACACACACACACACACACACACACACACACACACACACACACACACACACACACACACACACACACACTGGATAAACAAAAACGGAACACGATATATATATATATATATATATATATATATACAGTATATATATCCTCGTCTTGCTTCTTTTCTTACTGCCTTCCCGGTAAGCTCTTCAATAATCCTGCCTCCCCTCTCGACCTTTCCGCCTATGCATGACTATTTCGTTTTCTTCTATATATTTTTGGTTTAACGATATATTTTTGCCTTTATATCCGAGCGTCCACTAGGCTTCGTTCATTTTATATGTCTTATGAATAATGTCAATTAGATCTCTCCAAACAAATACAATTGAATGCTGTGTCACTATGCCTTCCTAGCATTATTTAACTTCTACCGTTCTGCTTTCTAGCGTATATATATATATATATATATATATATATATATATATATATCCAAAGTACCCACGAAATAATTTAATTTGATATAAGCAAATCGGAATAATCTTTTTACCACACCTGTACAACTGTGGCTGCAGGCATCACTACCTGTGGACCGCCAGTTCCTCTCCTGATAGCAGTGATAAAAAAGTCCGCCCTTCAGTAATGTGTCTGGGGAAGGTACCGTTCTTCCCAGTACCTGTTATTGGGAGAATGTTTCCTATTTTGTATCGCTATATTATTCAATAATGCTCTCCAGAACTTTCTCCGTGCATGTTTTGTCCTTTACGGAGAGTAGGAAACACATGTCTTTCAATAATGTCGCACCGAGATATTTTGTTAACTCTAATCAATAGTGGACCAATGCACAATCGATATACATAGGGACTCGCTTCTTCAGATTATCTATTCGTAAAACTTGTAATCCTTTAAACACCGTGAGACTTCTATAATACCTTAAAATTTAATGACTTCTCATTCTTCTTAGAAGGGACACTCGGTACAGGGAATTTTACCCGCTGGACTCGTTTTAATAGCGAATTTCCGAAGTGTAAGTTTAAATTTTCTAAGTAATGAAAACACTTAATTCAGTTTAGGATAACTCCGAAACTTTAACTCAGCTTCAGTTAGAGTGAACAACAAGGCCTGCTGTAAAAAAATCCTGTGCACTTCTCCCTACAAACGGCTATAGTTTCCTGGTGAAGACCCCGCCGGCAGATGCGTCCCCCCCCTCCCCCCCCCACTGCTGCAGAAGATAGGCGGGGAGGAGCTCGCTAATCAATGACACCTCTGATAACAACGCTTTCGGGGGGTATAGTCACTGCCAATAGTTCGCCCACAGCCTTCACGGTATAGGTGTCAAGCTAAGCGATAACTACACGTATGTGTATGTTTATATAGTACCAGTAAGTGCAGCATCCCTGTCCCAATGGATAGCGCGACTATCTCAGAATAAGAAGTTCTTTGATTGATTCTTGGGCACCGTGTGAATCTGCTTGACCGGGGTTCGTTCCCAGCCAAGGCGGAAATATTTAGTGGGTGTAGTAGTACGTCCAACATGTTTTTTCATGCTCGCATTCAGTCTGGGAACACCTCGACAACGTATACAGACTAATAACACGCATACCAAAGCTAACGGCTTCCTCTCTCTCAGACACCCCTTCTCCCCTCTCAACACTATTCGGAAAGTAGATAGAGGTGCCTTTGTAAAGGCTTATCCCTCAATACCTTCACCTGACCTGACCTATAACAAATTCGGATTTTGAATGAGGCGGCCATAGGCCTAGAGGGAATTTTTGGTCAGAGTCACAGTAAGGGAGAGTTTTCTAGATATCCTCCCTCATGTTTATCTCCGCTAGTTTTGAGATTTTAAGACGTTCGCTCCATTAGTTTGGCGATTTTAAGAACTGTCGCTCCATTTTTTTTGCCAATATCAAAACCTTCCGTGCCATTTAGATGTTGATTATTTCCTGGCGAGTGATTGCAAGCCTGTTGTTGTTGTTGTTTTTCCCCAAGCTGCCTGGCCGAATAGCCCCAAGGCCCCGAGCAAGGCCAAGGCCACAACCGAGCGCCCCCACAGAACCCTCCCTGCCGACCACAATAAAGCCTGGGTGACCGAAGCCACTCCATGGCGGGGAGCTGAGGAGGCTGCGGAAACGCCCGGGAAACCAAAGCCCCACCCAGGGCCCTGTGCCCCTCAGCAATTATGAAGAGAAAGGTTAGGGGCAAAGGAAAGATGTGACGCTTTGGCTTCCAATCTTAGTAGATTAGGAGGTCAATCCACGCAAGAGACGCCGTCACTTGAGATCTAGAAAATATAGAAGTAAAAGGAACAGTCAGAGTAAGCTATGGGTATGGCAGAGATCGCTCAGTTCTCACTCTGATAGACCAGCCCATCACCACATGACTAGAACACAATCCTCTCAGCATCAGCTAGGAAAGGCCCTAGAAAGCCGCCTTTGGCGGGGGGATAGCTCCCCTATTTCAACCCTTTTCGGGGTTGGGCACCCGCCCTTGCAAGCCTGTAGTTTAGGACGGCGCGACATTTGACGGTGATATTAAAATCTTGATATGATGCTTAGAGAGAATCCCCCCCCCCCCAACAAAAACTAAAATATATAAATTAATATAATCTTAATGTTAGTCCTCATTCGGAGTGCTTGCTTGTATTAATTCTAGAGAGAGAGAAAGAGAGAGAGGGAGAGGGAGAGGGAGAGGGAGAGAAACACCAGTAAAGAAGTGATTCTATATAACTGTGAACTGACTAGATGCACTACTTCGCGTTTGGGTTGCCAGCGAACTTTTTTATCCGGCTGTACAATTGCTCGTGATCGTCTTTTGTCACCACGCCCGAACGTCATACGCACTCCAGTTTTTACAGAGATACGGTGTGCTTGGGGCTAAGTTGTCTATTTGTGGCTGCCTTCTGACGTGTTGAGGGGACGTTATTATATATATATATATATATATACAGTATATATATATATATATACTGGGTGTTCCAGTAATGCTTTTCATAAATTATATGGTGGACTCATCAGACAAAAATAAGAATAAATGACTCTATGAACATGAGGTTGAGTATTTATAATAACTGAGTTATTACACGATTTAAGTTAACGATAGATAGAATGCCATTCAGTCCAAGGGGTAATGTTGCCATTTTAGTGGATTATATCCATTTGGCCTTCGCTATCGCTTGCTAGCCTCAAGATAGTGAGCAGTAGCGATCTGACCTTTCGGTAGAAAAATATGTCCGGCTTCGCCGGTAGAAAAATCAAATCCGGCGAAGCCAGACATATTTTTCTACCGAAAAGTCAGATCGCTACTGCTCACTATCTTGAGGCTAGCAAGCGATAGCGAAGGCCAAATGGATATAATCCACTAAAATGGCAACATTACCCCTTGGACTGAATGGCATTGTATCTATCGTTAACTTAAATCGTGTAATAACTCCGTTATTATAAATACTCAACCTCATGTTCATAGAGTAATGTATTCTTATTTTTGTCTGATGAGTCCACCATATAATTTATGAAAAGCATTACTGGAACACCCTGTATATATTACCGGTACATACTGTATAGCCTATATTTGTTTTAGTTAGCTCCCTATACCTCTATCAACATCCCAAAAATCACCCTTCTAGATAACTTTGTAATTTTTTCGGTAAAAAATTACTCCGGCCACACGCCGGATCCTTCTAAATTACAGGCTCGCTATCGCTCTCCAGGACAAATTGACAGCTAAGTAGCACGAAAGGTCTTAATGTTGAAAAAAAATGGTCGAAAGTTTTACACTTTGAAAACTAATGGGGCTAATCGTGAAGAAGAAGGGGGTTCAGAAAAAATCAATATTTCCCCATTATGTATAGTGTTCTGAAGATTGCACCAATTGACTTGAATTATACGTGTTCTAAATGTATAATTAGGCTATGTAGTTATCAGTTCGGTATATGTATTTAGAAACATGAACACAGCATCTAACAAAACATTGGATAGGCCTAGGTTACAGTCGTATATATTGTATTATATTGCTATGCTTATAATAGTTCAAATTACATATATAAGTGTCACTGTAACAAATGAGACTCCTGATAGGTGTACACAATACGGACTAATTCTGCCCTTATGTTTTTGAAGCTATCCCGGAATAAACATATTTGTGTGTGTCTTTGACTCTTACTTGCTTGTCGGAAGGTCGTTTGTTCTATTCATGGACTCATATTAAGCCAGAATTAATTGGATTGCTTAATTGTATTATCTCTGTCACTATCACGAAAAACCTTCACAAACCAAAACAGTTTAAGGTTTGTATCTAGTTTGCACAGGATACAGCTTGGTAATTCTACCGAACAAAGGATTCACAATTAGCTGAGGTCAGGTGTATTTTATAGGTAAGTTAATTGAAACCAAAGTAAAATAATCCTGCATTGGCTTATACATACATACATACATACATACATACATACATACATACATATATATATTATATACAGCATATAATATATATATATATATATATATATATATATATATATATATATATATATATATATATATATAGGCTATATACTATGTTGAGAAACAGTGTTAATTCCTACTAACTGAGGTACCCAACGCTGCCCGGGGGAAAATCGAAGTATGGGCTGTCTATCTCGGGGGTTAAAACATATTCTGGCACCCCTTAGTATGCATGCCAATTATGGGTTCTCCATCTTGAAAACTGAGTGAATGGGGGGGGGGGTCAACCCCACCCCCCCCTTTAAGACGTATTTTGCCACCCCCTTAGTATGCATACCAAGTATGAGCTCTCCAGCTTGAAAACTGTTCCTGAACAAACAGACAGGCAACAGACTCATAGAAAGTGCCCTCTATATATAGTAGATTGTAATTATAAATGTTCCTACATCGCAAGTACAAAAAACACAATGTATATTTATGACCTGTACACTTTATTGATTTATGTGATAGCTCCAGGTATTTCTATATATTGTACATGCTATTCTTATATCTCTAGCGAACATAAGAATCCTGAAAAATCGGGAGTCCAATAATAGTTTCAACCCGCTCTTCCTCGGTTTCAATACTTTTTAATTACGCAAGGAGAATTTAAACTTCCAAACCAACTTTGCATCCCCTGTTTTTTACTCTTAAAGTTGGTATGCGCCCACTAAACTGCCGCTGAGTTATACGGTACATGTTAAGGGGACAGTGGATAAATTTGTTGGTATATTTTTGTATATATTAATTTATTTTCTAGTTCCCTCCCTAGACCTCCATCAAACTTGAAGAAGCATCCATTAGATACCCCTTCGATATTAATTTGTAAATTTTTCGGTAGAAAAATGTCATTGCCGAAGGCCGGTTCCTTCACAATTACAGGCTCGCTATTGCTCGCTAGTAAAAAAAATTCGACACCTAAAGACCACGAAAGATCTTAGTGATGACAAAGAAATGGGGCAAAGGGTCTTAAAATCGACAAACTTATGGGGCAAACGTCTTAAAATCCCATAACTAATGGGGATAAGCATGAAACAGAAGGACCAGACAAACGGCCCATCTCCCCTCCAGAGTTAAACTTAATTATATTGTACTAATAAACTTTGTCATGCCATTACAAAGTTTGCTCTCGCATGACGGGAGCTCTTTATACTCCAGGCGGGCGGGTGTGTATATCATGAATTGCTTCATGGCGAGTTCCGGGCTTTTTATTAGCTCACGCAGTTAATTGTGTAATGTAATAATTTGTGACAAGTATTAAATTCATGAGTTATATTACTGTCAATCATTTGTTTACTTCTGGTGGAATATGTAAATTAATGAGTTGTATTAGCGTCAGTTGTTATTTAATATAGTGGGATATAATGATGTTATTATTATACTAGGCCTATACTGTATATATATATATATTAGTATTATTGGTATCATTAGTATTAGTATTAGTATTTTGTATTTTGTATTTCTTTTATTTTTATACAAGGCCGCCTAACAGTGATCTGAACAATACATATTATAACTATCTTTTACAATCCTTGGCGATATTTCCCAGGGCACCTTTGCCAGCTTTCATTGCTAAGCGGATCAGTTTGGGCAGAACCTGAATCATTTATTGTGCTTCTCTGAGAGAGAGAGAGAGAGAGAGAGAGAGAGAGAGAGAGAGAGAGAGAGAGAGAGAGAGAGAGAGAGAGAGAGAGAGAGAGAGAGAGAGAGAGAGAGAGATAGAGAGAGAGAGAGAGAGAGAGAGAGAGAGAGAGAGAGAGAGAGAGAGAGAGAGAGAGAGATAGAGAGAGAGAGATAGAGAGAGAGAGAGAGAGAGAGAGAGAGAGGTAGAGAGAGAGATAGACAGAGAGAGAGAGAGAGATAGAGAGATAGAGATGAAAGAGAGAGAGAGAGAGAGAGAGAGAGAGAGAGAGAGAGAGAGAGAGAGAGAGAGAGAGAGAGAGAGAGAGAGAGAGAGAGAGAGAGAGAGAGAGAGAGAGAGGAGAGAGAGAGAGAGAGAGAGAGAGAGAGAGAGAGAGAGAGAGAGAGAGAGAGAGAGAGAGAGAGAGAGAGAGAGAGAGAGAGAGAGAGACTACTTTGTTTGGTTGGTTCCAGTAACGTGGATTATAAATATCCAGTTTAGCCCATTGAGGGTATATTGTTATTTTGTTTATCATTGTTGTTGTTGTTGGTGTTGTTTCCCTCAATGCATGGGGTTTTAAAATATAATCCGAAATTTTGTGGGCAGATAGGATATGCGCTATGGAAGAAGCGATTCAATTTAGGAGGCGATCTGGAGATTTTCACGAAATTTGGTGTTCTTCAGAGCTCCTACCCCCTCCTTTGCGGCGAATGCGAGGCACCCGCCTTTCAACACAGTCCCACTCCTATTCTATCCAGCTCTCCAACCCAAGAATTGGCAAATATTATAAGTCTTTCTTTTACACAACAAGTGAACTCTGGAATTCTCTTCCTCAATCTGTATTTCCTTCATCCTATGACTGTAACTGCTTTAAACTGTGTGTGTATCCAGGCATTTTGACCTAAACTTCCCTTGAATTTGGCTCTGTCACTCTTTTGACTTTGGGGGAGAAACTCTTACAGACAACCTGCCATTTGTCTCCTTCATACACATAGAAAAGAAAATGTACTTTATGGAGTTTTCCTGTTTAGATGTCCTACATTTACGTGCTTACTTAACTGATTTGCTGTGAAGTTAAAAATATCTTACCTGTTTGATTTATTATTGTCAACATTAAAGTTTCTTATCGGTATTTTGAAATGTCATGTGGAATCTAGTACGATACACAGGTATTGTGCCAAGCGTCTTGACATATTAGACTAATTGTTCGTATATTTATTGATAATATAATTGTGTCCTAAATAATACATTGGTTTACTAAATGATTATGAAATTAATTCATATGTGTACACTAAACTGACTTTTGGAATTCAGTATATCCTCTCGATTATATATACTTTTATGCATTTTGTTATCTGTAAAGTGAATTGCCATGTGAAGTCCAATATATTCTGGCCTCCCACTTTGCTGCAGCGGGGGTTTTGAGGTAATGAAATGAACGTGTGGCCGGCAGTAATCCGGTCATTACCCCATTTACCTCACCAGACCTTTGATGATTGCTGGTTCTGAGGTGGGTGGGGGTGTGGCTTGGGTGGGTGGGTTGGTGGTTCAGATGTGGGTGGGTGGGTTAGTGGTTCAGACGTGGGTGGGTTGTGCGCTGTGCTTGGGTGTGTGGCTTGGGTGGTCGGGTTAATGGTTCAGACGTGGGTGGGTTGTGCGCTGTGCTTGGGTGTGTGGCTTGGGTGGTCGGGTTGATGGTTCAGATGTGGGTGGGTGGGTTAGTGGTTCAGACGTGGGTGGGTTGTGCGCTGTGCTTGGGTGTGTGGCTTGGGTGGTCGGGTTGATGGTTCAGATGTGGGTGGGGGTGGTTTGGGTGGACGGTTTGGTATGGTGTGCGTTTGTGGGTGGATTAAAGGGAGATGGTTCATTTTTCGGGACCCGCTTTTCCCTCATGTTTAGCCCCATTAGTTTTCAGAGTTTAAGATGTTCGTTCCATTAGTTTGGCGATTTTGAGACCTTTTGCCCTATTTGTAATGTTTTTCCTTGGGTGATGGGGATTTCAGGAGTAGGTGAAATATTTGTTAGTGTTCACTTCAGTTGGTTATATGGATCAGTTGAGGGAGAGGGGTAGAATAGTAGATGAATTTAGTAGTGATATATTTTTAGTTTCTATATGAATGAAGAGACAAAAGGCAAAGCTGCCTGTAACAACTTTCTTCTTCAAAGGTTGAAAGTGACAGAGCCAACATCAAGGTACATTATAGGAAATTTAGATGTTTTGGAAAGATGTCTGGTGTGCTTAAGTGTAGTGAAATTAATAGGAGGAGGTGTGTGTGAGAGTTAGCTCGATTGTTCTCTGTGTAAGTGAGGCACAAATAGAAACAGAAGGGGAAGCCAGGTAAATGGAACAGGAGTTCCAGCAACTCCTTATCACATGTCTATGTGGCCTCCTCTGGTTACTGCCCTGCTCAATTGGTGAGTTTATAGGCGTATATCATGGGTTGGGTGGGGAATATGGTTGGGTTGGGAGGTTGGGAGAATATAGTTGGTTGGGTTGGGAGGAGGGGTGGATGGGAAGATTTATTGTGTTGGGTTGGGTGGTTGGGAGAATATAGGGGGTTGGGTTGGGAGGAGGGGTGGGTGGGAGGATTTAGTGTGTTGGGTTGGGTGGGTGGGTGGGTTTAGTGTGTTGGGTTGGGTGTAGCGGTGGGTGGTAGGATTTAGTGTGTTGGGTTGGGTGGACGGGTAGGTGGAGGATGTAGACTGTTGGTGTGGGTGGAAGGGTGGGTGAATTTAATTAGTGTGTTGGGTTGGGTGGAGGGGTGAGTGGTTTGGGTGGAAGGGTGGGTGGGAGAATATAGCGTGTTGGGTTGGGTGGGTGGAGGGGTGAGTCGTCTGTTTGTAATGGTAGAGTGGGGGGACTTGAGCTTTCAGAGAGGGATCTAAATTATTCATCTGCCAGCGAGACATTTAAGCCCCAGCTACACAAACACTTTTAGCGGGAATATTTGTAGGTAGGTAGATAGATAAATTGAGATAGACAGTAGAGTAGGCAGATTGATGAATAAATGAATAGAGGTAGAGTAGATAGTTAAATATATAGACAAACAGATAAATAGATAAATAGATAAAGATACATATATATAGATAGCTGAACAGTTAGGTACATATAGACTAAACGATACACACCAAGGTAAACTCATTAGGTAGGTAGGTAAATGAGCTAGCTAGAGGATGTAATAAAGTTCAGCTGAAAGATAGTAGGTAAACAGAAATCAGCTGGCTGGAGAGAGAAAATTTAAATACTGATAATCTGACTGGAAAGAGTAAGGTAAATAAAGATCAGCTAACTGGAGAGAGAAGTAAATAAAGATCAGCTGACTAGAAAGAGTATAGGTAAATATTGATCAGCTGATTAAAGAAAGGTAAATAAAGATCAGCTGACTAGAAAGAGAAAGGGTAAATATAGATCAGCTGACTAAAGAAAGGTAAATAAAGATCAGCTGACTAGAAAGAGTAAGGATAAATATAGATCAGCTGACTAAAGAAAGGTAAATAAAGATCAGCTGACTAGAAAGAGTAAGGATAAATATAGATCAGCTGACTAAAGAAAGGTAAATAAAGACCAGCTCACTGAAGAGAAACAGGTAAACAGTCATCAGCTTAATGAATGAAAATAAAGGTAATAATACTCAGCTGATGTATAGCAAATAACATCAGCTGAAAGAAAAGATAAACGATGACCAAATAAATGGGGAAGGATGGGGAGGAAGAAGAGTAGGAGCAGCACGAGTAATAGGAAAAGGAAGAGGAGGAGGATGATGATGAAGAGAAGGAGGAGGAGGAAAAGGAGGAAGAGGAGTCGAATGAGGAGGAGGAGTTTGCTTAGAAAATAATAGTCATCATCATTATAAAGCCATCTACTCACCTCCTGAACTGAGACAAAGCATCCTGACGGTAGCCCCATCCTCGTAAGGGCCAATAGGACCTTCCAGGCGTCTTCCTGCCTCGTCCTGGATCCTCGGGAAACCAGGAGGATCTGAGGATAGATAGGGGAGATGGTTCACGATTTGGTCATGTAGGCCTATGTATTATTTGTTCTAGTTTCCTCCCTAGACCTCTATCAAACTAAAAAAAAAAAAAAAAAAATGGCCAACCTAGGCTGATGAATTTAGTAGAGCGGAAAAATTGTGCTGAGCTTTTGAATTGGACAAAACAATCATTAATTCACCGGTAGCATATGAACCAACTACTACTATTGAATCGTGCCTGAAAAAAGTAAATACATTATATAAATACTACTACTACTACTACTACTACTAATAATAATAATAATAATAATCATATAATGATAATAATAATTTGGTACCAGCTGAATATAAAATCAACAAGTTCCCTTTAATAATAACATTTAAGCATCACCATATTTTGTGTGAAGTCTTTTGGTAGTTAATCCCTTCTGTACCTGCGACGTCTTTTTAATTGTATTCTAGCTATATTTAAAGGATTTTGTGCAGTATAAGAAGGATCTATGGTAGTAAAAAGGGTTAACGGAGATATTTCGAAGGCTGTCAATTGCTAGAGGCCCTTTTGAAACTGAATAAAATCGTCTAATAGTAGCCAGATTAAAGTTAAAAAGACGTTGGCGGTACAGAAGGGGTGAATATACAACACCGTGAAAGGGAGTAGTTTTTTTTCTGGGGGGGTGGAATGGGGGGGGGGTTTATTATCAAAAGGTGAATCTTTTCTAAGTATGCCCCACATATCGTCACTGGCGAATTTAATCTTAATCTGCTTGTTTAATCTTTTCTTATAAATAGAGAAGCAAGCAGACACAAAATGAGGTTCAGTTATCATTTAATTTCCGCACAATTCCGGGCTTTGGGGGGGGGGGGGAGGCTGATTCAAGGCAGAGCCCAAACAGAAACAACATATACAGTTCCAATTCGTTGGGTTCCAGGGCACTTTCGCGTTCCCTCGCTCCTTTCTGTCTCGTCTAGTAGATGATTTTTTTCCCAGAGAGAGAGAGAGAGAGAGAGAGAGAGAGAGAGAGAGAGAGAGAGAGAGAGAGAGAGAGAGAGAGAGAGAGAGAGAGAGAGAGAGAGAGAGAGAGAGAGAGAGAGAGAGAGAGAGAGACGAGAGAGAGAGAGAGAGAGAGAGAGAGAGAGAGAGAGAGAGAGAGAGAGAGGAGAGGGGAGAGAGAGAGAGAGAGAGAGAGAGAGAGAGAGAGAGAGAGAGAGAGAGATTTTTCCTACCCACCCGCCCCCATGATAGCCTAATTGATAAAAAAAACATCATTCAACTGAAACGGCGAAATCACGAATTGCCATTGCCTGCTACACCCACAGTATCACACCAACATTAAACATATACGCTAACAATTGCATACAAACGGCAATGCTCACACACTCCCTTTGACAGCAGTGGTATCCGATGTTCACTGCGAGGCTCAAACACCATCCCTTTTGACCGGCCAGAAAAGGTTTGTGTGTCAGAGGTGGAGCGACAAGAGCAAGCCGTGAGTGCAACCTTAGCATCAAAACACTGCCTCCCAGTTCAGTTCAGTTCAGTTGCTGGTCGGGCCTTTGCAACGGCGCCTCCCATTTGTCGTGTTTTCAGTTTTCTAATTTAACAGTAAAATGTATTATGTGCTATTTCTTCTTTCTTTGTGCTTGCTCTTCTTGTTTCTTTCTTCTTGCTTCTTTTCCTTTCTTCCTGTTGATCTTGGTTTTTGTTTCTTCTTACGTATTGCCTTCCCATCCTTTGATCAGTGTACCGGGATGTTCTGCAATACCGACTACAATTTAAGGAATTATGATGTATCGTAGCAAAATGTGTGCATGTGTAGATTGCTAGATTAGTTTCACTCTATTGATTTAGCGACATTTTCTAACGTTTTGTCCCATTATTTTGGCAATTCTAAGATGCATTAAATTGTCGATATAGCCTTCAATTTAAGAGAAACCGGCCTCGAAGGGTGGGATCTGGGTAGGACGCGACCTTTAGCTTAAACGGGGTCTAGGGGGGCAAAATATAACATATATATATATATATATATATATATATATATATATACTGTATATATATATATATATATATATATATATATATATATATATATATATATATATATAATAGTAATAATAATGATACACAAAATAGAAGTAAAAACAGCGAGATGAACCGAAGCATCTAACAACCTATCCTTTGATCATCGACTGACTATGCAAGTGCCAGAATATATAATTGTGTAGCCTTTGGGATATTCTAAGCACAGTTGACCACCGTTGTGGCTGGGCTTTGGGTGGGCCTTGTTTTCTTTAGTTTGAAGGAAGTCTGGAAATACGTTATTGTTAGCCTTAGGAGGCAACCTAAAATACATTGCTTGAACATGGCAAAAGCAAAATCCTCCATACTTATCCTCTATATCTAATTATCTATTTATCTATCATTTTATCTATCAATTATCTATATCAATCTATATATCTGGTATAGTTAATTGTTCTGTGCTTACTTTTTCTTTCTGTAATCGGCTGATTTTTTTTTTTTTTTTTTAGTACGGTAGTTAAGGGATGAGGTCACGAGGAACGGAACCTTTTTACCCTGTAATAGACCTATTTTACTGTTAGGTGATCAGAACAGAGGCAAGGGGTGTGAGGAGATTGCCCAAACATCTCCACCAGCCGAGAATCGAACTCGGTCCTCCCGGTTAGAAACCGAGCGCTCTAACAATGTCGCTACTGATCACCCCCTGATCTTTGTTGACATATTCTCTCTCCAGTCAGCTGATCTTTGTTTACCTTTTTCGCTCTGCCCGATCAGCTCATCAATGTTTACTTTTTGTCTCTCCCGCCATCTGATATGTGTTGGCATTTTTGTTCCATAGTCAGTTGATGTTTGTTGACATTCTGTAACCAGCTCACTAACCTACTTCCCCACTAGCCGACCTTGCCACCTACATACCAACATGTTTACCTATACTAACCTATCTGTGTACTAGCCAACCTTCCCTCCTACACACCAACCTACTTACCTTGGACCGTAAGTGTGATGCTCTGTGACCAAGACGGGGAGGCCTTGAAGTGCACCTTACACCTATAGCTGCCCTCGTCTCTCCCCCTCACGTCCCTCACTGACAGCTGACCCGGGGTGGTGGAGGTGTCGAACCACGCCCTTTGCTCCACCCCCCACGCCCCCTCGTCCCCCCACTGCTGGCGACGACCAGAGCCCCCCTCGCGTCCCCGGGAATCGTAACTGCGGGGGAGAGAGAAAAAACATGTTGAGATATTTATTTACTACTTAATTAAATACATTATTTGAATGAAATATGCTATGTACTGTAACTGATGAAGAGAGAGAAAAGCATGTTGTATAAATATTAATTTACTACATATAAATATTACATGAATATAATATGTAATGTAGGCCTACTGTAGATAGTTAGAGGGTTCTTCATAAGTGAGGGGGAATGCATAAGATATGTTTATTGAATGGTGTACTAGTATTACAAAAGATTGCAAAGGAAATATTTGTTTTAATTTTAACAAAATTACATAGGTTTATCAAGAATAGGAAGCATCGACTGGCACGTTGATTCCAAGGGTTAATTATAAAGAGTATTAAGGTATGGTACAGATAGAAAATAGATGCTTAATCGGATCTTGAAAGGGTTAATAATACTACATTACATATGGAGATAATGTTTCGATATTGATAGAAAGACACAGTAAATATATAGGTATAGTAAAACAAAAAATTTAGACGCCGACGATTGCAATGCCCTTATAAATAGAGACAGTAAATATATAGACATAGTGAACATTTTGTTGAGACGCAGACGATTGCAATGCCCTTTGGAAATACACCCAAGCTTCGAAGGGATTATTTGAATGCATATGATATAGTTGTGCAAAGAGCTGCACAGATCACAGACAGGCTTATCCGCTTTAGGAAAAATGTCTTTGAAGATGGTGAAGTGTATTTGATTTGGAATAATACAATATCAATTCACTTGTTTGTGGCCACGAATATTAAGAAAGCAGTGACATCTATCTATCTATTGCCTGACGCCGTGATCCCCGAAGGGGTGGCCACGAACGAACCGCCCCCATGCACCTCTGTCCCCAGTCAGTCGACGCCCCCCCTCCCAACCAGCATCGCTTTCATCCATATACTTCCTCACTCCATACTTCCACCTCTCTTTCGGTCTACCTCTCCCTCTCTGTCCTTCCACCTCGCTCTCGTACACCTTCTTAGTCATTATCTTGCTTCCCATACGTTCCATATGGCCGAACCATCTCAAGTTGTTCCTTTTCACACTTTCCAGCACATCTACCTCCACACCACACCTTCTAACTTCCTCATCTTATCATATATATGTTCATGTGTTAAGTGGATAGTATATATATATATGTTTTGTTCTATTTATTTATGCATATTATATTTTATAGTAAATTGGCTAGACCTCCATCAAGTTAAAAAATAAAATATAAATAAAATAACCTAATCCTCCCATTTGAGATGATAAAGTGGTACATTTTTTACCGAAAACATTTCCGGCGAAAGACTGGTTCCTCCTAAAATTATAGGCTCACTATCGCTCATCAGTATAAAATCGACACCTAAATGGCATGAGAGGTCTATATATTGACAAAGAAACCGGTCGAAAGGTCTTAAAATCGCCAAACTAATGGAACAAACGTCTTAAAATCTCAAAGCTAATGGGGCTAAACATGAGGGAGAAAGAGCAACTACCTGCCCCTGAAGAGAATGCTTTTTTAAAATATACGCAGGAGAATATAAGTTTTATAAATGTTTGTGTTATACATTGCATTTATTGTGTCTTGTGCAACTCCAATGACCGGTTTTATTTTATTGCATAACTGGCGTCTGAATGTAAACTCTCGAAGAGAATAACAACATAAACACAATGTTCTTATATATATTTTATGCAGCTTTATAGAGAAATCTCAGTTAAATTACAAATAAATTAGAAAGACACAGTTTTATAAATATATCTCAAAAGTTAAATCACACGAATATTATTGCCTTTTATACTTAATTCCGCCTTACATAAATATATCCAAGTTAAATGACACAAATGTTAGAAAGGTCATCTTATGAGTTAATGATTGCCAACTTATCGTGAAATTAACCACTTGACGCGTTTATTCTGGCTATCATTAGACAGTTTTATGCAGCTCAGGAAGGATCTGTGGGAATGAAATGGGCAAAGACTGTCTCAACGAAGCCTCTAACATCCGTAAATCTTTCCTAATCTAAATAAAATCGTCCAGTAATAGGCCTAGCCATAATTAACTGCCACAATGCGTCGATCATCCTCAAGAGATTCATACTTGGCCATCACACACACTCTCTCTCTCTCTCTCTCTCTCTCTCTCTCTCTCTCTCTCTCTCTCTCTCTCTCTCTCTCTCTCTCTCGTATTCGATAGCCTTTAGATCGTGGCCCAATACCTAACAATAACATCCATAGAACTTCAGTAATCTATCTACTATGCCAACTGAACGCTTTGATCATTAGTCCTAGTCACCCATAGTAATTAGTCTGTCAGGTAGCTCCACAGAAACTACTTGAACTATTCATTGTTTGTCAGCGGCATATATGAACTAATGATGTGAGGGGGTAGCTGCTATTTGTTTGTTTATATATTTATCTATATATTCAGATTTGAGTTTCCTCTCTAGGCCTCCATCAAGCTTAAACAAAATGTCAAGATTCCCGTTTGATATTAATTTGTACAATTGTAGTAAAATGTTCCAAAATTACAGGCTCGCTATCACTCGCCAGGAAAAAATATCAATACCTAAATGGCACGAAAGGTCTTAATATTAACAAAGAAATGGGGCGAGAGATCTTAAAATCGACAACCTAATGGGGCAAACGTCTTAAAATCTCAAAACTAATGGGGCTAAACATGTGGGAGAAGAGGGGCCAGAAAAAGCAACTACCTCCCCATTATTATATACTGTAATGTATTGAAATTGATATCATGTTAGGATATGTAGTTTTACGACTTCGCTTATAGCTACTACAAGTCAATCTATAAGCGAAACATTACCAATACCGGTATATGCACCTCCACAAATGGTGTGTGTATCCAGTCTGTTAACTTGTCAAGAGTTTTTGTCATGAATGGATATATTATATTAACACGTAAATAATAAAGTAACCACTTAGGATAGAGCAGCTAGAGCTGTAAAATAATGCATGATCCAGGCTTGATGCCAATGTAGTTATATCTGTATCGAAAATCCTTCCTGCTACTCTGTGAACCGAGAGGGTAAATAGTTTATAAATACCGCTTGATGAAATCGACTAAAAGCATGTTATCACAGACTAAAAAAAGTGAACAACTAGGGATATTCTTATTTTATTTTCACCAACCCACCAATTAATTTACAAATAAACCTAACTAATGAAATCATTGAAAGTAATGAATACATGTGGTACTCCAAGGACTCGAACTTATAATACTCACACCGAAATTCAGCACACTAAGCATTACGCAATCAAGACAGTTAAAGGTTTATGCACAAGCCTACGATATATTATGCATTCTCGAACACTGCATATTAATCTAAGCATGTACACACCCCCAACTGTTCTATAGTAGCGTAATGTTTATACGAATTACAAGGGAACGAACAATGTTGGATCTAATTATCCTTACGAAGCTGGTTTGTTAAAATATGGTTATAAAGATACGGAATATGTTTTTAGATAATCATGATGATGGTTGTAAAAAGAACCACCAGGTTGACAGGGCTCTAAACAGGTGTACGTATTGTGTAAACATGTCCATGTAAATCTGTTGAGGATGATTCCTTCATATTGGTTACTTCTACCAGTTACGCTTTAACTTTTCACTGAATAGGGTGATCGAAACTGCTTGATTTTGTTTTGTTTCATCTCCTTATGTAGCCTACCTATGACCTCTATTCCACAGCATCAGTAGCTTTTCTAACTGGGGATGCCTATTGTTTCTCAAGGCATAATTTTTCAGGGCGTCAAACCGGGACAATTTTGGTTTAAGATTGGAGTTAATATGATATAGAATATAGGAAAATTACATGAACTTCCAGTGTTCTGGTAAGTTTATAACTTCCCAACACATAAACAACATAAATATAACCGTATGAATAGTAATGATGACTAAAAAAAGGACGGGAACTAATCTCTCATTTGGCACCCTGTCCCATTTATGACGGTTATCCCTGGTATTGTGTTGACCAGCCATCAACTTGGGTCTTAGGATAAAGGGGAGGCAGACCGTTTTTCTGGACCCCCTTCTCCCTAATTTTTAGCCCCACTAGTTTTGACATTATAAGACGTTCGGCCCATTACTTTGGCGATTTTAACACCTTTCGCCCAATTTAGTTGTAAATTTTAAGACCTTTCGTGCCATTTAGGTGTAAATTTTTTTTGCTGGCAAGCGATAGCGAGCCTGTAATTTTAAGAGGAGTCGGCCTTTGGCCGGGACATTTTTCTACCGAAAAATGTACAAATTTATCTTGAAAGGGGGTCTAGGGGGTGTTTTTCTAAGCTTGATGGAGGTCTAGGGAGGAAACTAAACAAACAAATATGAATAAATTAATTAATAGACCAAACAAACGGTCTGCCTCCCCTTAACTGCACAACTCGATCGCTAGCCTACAACAGAAAATACAATATTGCCTATCCCAGCGACGATGATCCGAAAACAGAAAACCTGGACGGGCCAGTTAAATCCATCGCTGGCGGCCTGAAAGAGATGTAACCGCGGTACTACATCAAATATAGGAGTAATTGAACTACTGGCCCCCGCAAACCCGCAGGGAGTGTCCAGTTCAGTTCAGTTGCTGTTCGGGAAGCTATGCCTTTGCAACAGCGCCTCCCCTTTGTTTTCAGTTTTCTAATTTAACAGTAAAATGTATATGTGCTTTTTCTTCTTTCTTGCTCTTCTTTCTTCTTGCTTGATTTCCTTTCTTCTTGGTTGTTGACCTTGATTTGTGGGATGACTGGCCAGGGTTACTAAAGCCGGTATCACACGAGAGCTTTTTTGGTCAACATTCGAAGATCAACATTTCTGGAATATTTTGCACTGGTATCGGAAACTAGACTGGTGATAGGTGAATTTAGGATACCGAAATATTTTAGATGTTGACCACATAAGCTGCCAGACCAGTGTTGAGGATAGATATTGAGGGAAAAAGTGCTCGTGTGATAGCGGCTTAAGTCAAGTCCGCTAGATAGTAAATAAATGCCGATAATCGCTAGAATAACGCCACAATCTCAAGAATATCACTAAAATGGCTCAAATCTCCCGAAAATTGCTAGAATAATGCCACAATCTCAAGTATGTCGCTCTAAAATGGCTCAAATCTCCCGAATATCACTAGAATTCATGCTGCTAGATGTAAACATTTGCCTCTAGATCGAAGTAAATACCGTACCTCTAGATCTAGCGGGCAAGTAGCGCTAAACATGAGGGAGAAAGGGGTTAAGAAATAACACTCCCTTATTGTATATTACGGTAAATTCCCTCGCAACTACTTTTCCACCATCGAACCCATACACGAAGCAATCGTACCAAATGACTATGACGGAACGGGTATAATCTTATGACGGAACGGATTTAACTTTATGACGGAACGGGTATAAGCTTATGACGGAATTGGTATAAGCTTTCGACGGAACGGAAATAAGCTTATGACGGAACGGGTAGGAGGAATTAATAGCCACAGAGACGACGACAAAGTGGAAAGCTCAGTCGTAAGCTGATGATGCCTGGTGAGAGAGAGAGAGAGAGAGAGATTTGATTTGATTTGATTTGATTGTTTTATTGAGAAAAGTACAAATGTTACACATCATAGTTACATTATCTCAAAAGGGCGAAGGTGCATACGCAATCTTCACCCTATTTCTGGCTTAAACTATGTCATTACATATATAGTTAGATGAGTAATACATTGATATTGAAGATTAATTTTAACACTACCTAGAGAGAGAGAGAGATGGATGGATGGGATGGGGGGGGGGGGGGGCGAGGGAGTACGAGGAGGTATAGTAACATGAACATAATTTTATTAGGCTGCTAGTACCCTTAATTGGATCATAAGAGAAAAATGGCAAAAATATGAGTAGAATATATAGTAATCAACAAGACGAATAGACAGAGAGAGAGTGTGTGTGAAGAGAGGGGAGGGAAGTAACACGAATATATTAAGCTATAAATAGTCTTAATTGGAAGGTATGATGGAAAAGTAAGTAGGCTTAAATTAATCAAGAACAGGAATGAAAGAGAGAGAGTGTGTGTGTGTGTGTGTGTGTGTGTGTGTGTGTGTGTGTGAGAGAGAGAGTGAGTTTAGCAAGGCATGGAAGTATAGAGAGAAAATGGGATGACAATAATACAATAGAATACGGAAGACTTACGAACTAGAAAGAAGGGTGGTGGGTATAAGAGAGTGAGTGAGACTGTGTGTGTGGGGGGGGGGGGGGGAGTGTGGGAGTGTGGGAGTGTGTTGCCCCCTGATGTAAGTTGTCTCTGAAGTTTAATTAGTTAGCCTACAGTACTCGAGAGGAGGAGGAGGAGGGCAGCATCTCTCAAACTGTTAACTTATCGGGGACAAACTTTTCAACTTCTCTTCGATATTAACCACACTCACTACACCACCACCCACTGCGCGCGCTCTCTCTCTCTCTTTCTCTCTCTCTCTCTCTCTCTCTCTCTCTCTCTCTCTCTCTCTCTCTCTCTCTCTCTCTCTCTCTTTCTCTCTCTCTCTCTCTCTCTCTCTCTCTCTCTCTCTCTCTCTCTCTCTCGGCTATTTTTACCTACTCATCCCCTCTTAGCCCCTCTGTTTCTTTCCTCTCACCCTCACTTTCATTCTTTTATAGTTTCCCCTTCATGCGCATTCATTTTCTTTCGTATACCAGTGTTATCTAGTATCTAGTTGTATTGAAGAGTTTTTCCTTATGTTTTTGTATTGTATACATGTGTTATGAATTATCTAGTGTTATTGAGTTTTTCCTTATGTGTTTTTATTATTGTTTACCATTGTTATGAATTGTCTAGTTTTATTGAAGAGTTTTTCCTTATGTTTTTATTATTGTTTACCATTGTTATGAATTATCTAGTTTTATTGAAGAGTTTTTCCTTATGTGTTTTTATTATTGTTTACCATTGTTATGAATTATCTAGTTTTATTGAAGAGTTTTTCCTTATATGTTTTTATTATTGTTTACCATTGTTATGAATTATCTAGTTTTATTGAAGAGTTTTTCCTTATGTGGTTTTATTATTGTTTACCATTGTTATGAATTATCTAGTTTTATTGAAGTTCATGCAATTGCCAAAATAATGGGGCTAAGGATGAGGGAGAAGGGGGTCTAGAAAAGTGGCTTATGTCCCCTTAATCCCCAACACCCTCTCGACCCACCTTTCTAAAAATATACTTGTGCCTTAGTCAGCGAATTGTTATCTGAAATCAATCATGATTGGATTTGAAGGATTTCCAGTTGCTAGTTTTGAGCCAAATTTGGAAAAAGACAACACTAGTTTTGAGAAATTAATATTTTATTATGAGCAAGGGGGATTTATCTTTGTATTTTAGCAGAAAAAATAACGGGCCATTAAGAAACCGAATAGGACAATATACTTTAATTGTCGTTCCGTTTTTGAGCTTCCAAGTTTGAAAACATGCAACTACTTATGTGTATGTCTATCTCAGTATGTTTGTATGACTGTTCTCCATTTGACCCTAATGCATAATTTGTATAGTGAAGCCCTCTCAGGATTTCTGGAGTACCCGGTACTCTTTAACTTGCACAAGGTGCAACTAGATATATATATTTATTTCTCCTTCATCACTCATGTCTTCTCTCATATTTTACCTGGCAATGTTTCTCATTATCTCTGCTCTCAGTATCTCTCTATCGTTTTTCTTGCCTGCTAATCCACAAGTCTCACAGCACACTGCTCAATTTCATTCTCGTTCTCCATTCTTTTTCGCTCTGCTTGTTCATTCTCTTGGGTGGTCTACTTTTGACTTTTCTTGTAAGTTTTCATTTTTATAGTGTTGTCATTGTCAGGGCTGTTTCTCATTATCTTACCTGTTCTACGCTGGATACTAATTATTTATATATGTTTTGTTTTTGGACAAACTTGTGTTCTCAAATGCTACAGCACTCAGTTCTCTACCCCTTTACGCTATTATTTCTTCTTCTTCGTAGTCTTCAAGTAAGTGCAAGGAACCCGAGTGGGAGAATAACATCGCTATACATTGCTAGACTCAACCCCAAAGACACCTTCAATCATTATGTTTTATATGATTTATCGTGTACCATTCATTATATATATCCTGGAATTTTACTAATAATTTATGTATATGTATGTATTTATATACTTAGGCACATACCCCATTGTTGGGTGTGGCCGACACGAGACAGAGCCCGAACAGAAACGACATTTATAGTTCCTATTCTCAGGGTCCGGGCCCACCTTCGCGTTCCCTCGCCCCTTTCTGTCTCGTTGAATAGGAGAATTATACAAGGGGAGGAGGATTCATAGCCCCCTGCTAGATTTATTGTTATTTAGAGTTTGTTACTGTTTACCTTACCACGGTTAAAATATATCTGAATATCACCACAAACAAACCTGAGCCTCATATCATCTCCATTCCCCATCCTTGTGAATTTGTTCTTCAATTTCCCATATCTCCCACCTCCATCACATATATATTACCGGTATACAGTTCAGTTGCGGTAATTTACTTTGATTAATTTTGAAGCCTCGAACTGATGGAACGAACCGCTGAACTGCTGATACCAGGTAAATTATGCATATGGTGGTTTTCAGCCCGAGATAGTTTCGAAAGTTCATAGACCAGCATGGACATGACAGGTCATGAATATAGGAAAGGTGAGAACAGTAATAATTGTTATCACTTTAATGCCTCGAAGATAGGAAGGGGGCAGAGGAAGTTGTAGGATATGAGTACAAAGGGAAGCAATGCCCACTAACCAAACCACCACGGGACACCCTAATAAGAAAGCATTAACCCCTTCAGACTCATATGACGAATAGGTTGCCAGATTAGCAATAAGAAATAGAGTTCTCTCACTCTTATAATTACCCCTCCAAATTAGTTTTCTGCCCACAGCTAACTCAAAGACAACTGCAGAGGTTGAAGTAACTAAACTAAAGGTTTGTAAATACCCCTGATGGTAATGAAGGCTTTAAAGTATCCCTAATAGGCTCAAAATTGCATCATATGTTGGAGAGGGTTAATGACTGCGAATGTACTGTATATATTTTATAACACTTACTGCATGTGAACGTGTTTTCTTCTCTCTCTCTCTCTCTTTGTCTCCTTTGTTCTTACCTGTTTATCCACCCACACCTTTGTTCTTACCTGTTTATCCACCCACACCTTTGTTCTTACCTGTTTATCCACCCACACCTTTGTTCTTACCTGTTTATCCACCCACACCTTTGTTTCTTACCTGTTTATCCACCCACACCTTTGTTCTTACCTGTTTATCCACCCACACCTTTGTTCTTACCTGTTTATCCACCCACACCTTTGTTCTTACCTGTTTATCCACCCACACCTTTGTTCTTACCTGTTTATCCACCCACACCTTTGTTCTTACCTGTTTATCCACCCACACCTTGCCTTTTAAGGGGAGATGGGCCGCTTTTCTGGTCCCCCTTCTCCCTCCTCTTTAGTCCCATTAGTTTTCAGATTTTAAGAAGTTCGACCCATTAGTTTGGCAATTTTAAGGACTTTTCACCCCATTTCGTTGTCAACATTAGGACTTTTCGTGTCATTAAGGTATCGATTTTTTCCTGGCGAGCGATAGCGAGCCTGTAGTTTAAGAGGAAACGGCCTTCGGCCGGGACATTTTTCTATCGAAAAATGTACAAATTAATCTTGAAGGAGAGAGTTGTGGGGTGTTTTTTTTAAGCTTGATGGAGGTTTAGGAAGGAAACTAATAACAAATAATAAATACAAATATACATGAGCTAATAAATACGGCCATCCCCCCCACCCCCCCACCCCCACACCCCCACACCTTAAATAACACCACATACCTGCTTCGGTGTCTTGTCAACTTCCGTCTTCTTTTCTCCCTTTCCTTCTCACTTATGATATTTTTGGCTTTGTCTTTATCGGTCGTTTTTTTCGCCTTGGTCTTCATTTTGGTTTTGATTTTAGCAGGAGTTCTTTTGCTGCATGCCATTCAGTTTGGTTTCATTATCTCGATTAACCCTCTCCGACATATGACGCGATTTTGAGCCTTTTGGGGATACTTTAAAGCCTTTGTTACCATCGGGGGTATTTAGAAACCTTTAGTTTAGTTACTTCAACCTCTGCAGTTGTCTTTGAGTTAGCTGTGGGCAGAAAACTAATTTTGGAGAGGTAATTATAAGAGTGAGAGAACTCTATTTCTGATTGCTAATCTGGCAACCTCTGCATCATAAATGCGTGAAAGGGTTAAGACATTGAAAAATCAATACCATTGTCTAACATTTATCAGCAACCATTATAGTCTGTTTTATTCCAGCTAACGGTAATTGGAATCCTTTGGCAATTAAAGTCTAGACAAATAACGGAAAAATATGATACTACTACGTCTACGAGTCATAAATGTGCCATATTTTTTTATAATTAACATCAAATTTCGGCAAAAATATTCGTAATAAAGCATGGTGTAGTCGTGGATTCAGGGCCGGACTGCCAAGTAGAGACCGTGTAGAGTGTGCAGTCTGTGTATCTCTCCTTCAGTCTCTCAGCATTATCCTTGTCTTCCAATTATCAACAACCACTATTGTTTCTTTTCAGCTGGCGATAAATTGAATCCCTTAGCAGATAATTTCTCGATACTGAATGGAAACATAGGAAACTACAATGTCTCTGCATGATATTAAGACCAAGTTTATATAATGATCACCATATTTCACTACACAATCTTCAAAATGCCTGAGAAATCTTGATGGGAACTTTGCAATTTACCGTCAGTTGAAAAGAAACAAGGCTGGACTGCCAAGTAGAGACCGCGCGGTATGTGCAGTCAGTGTAGCTCTCCTCCAGTCGCTCAGCACTATCCTTGTCCTAGTTTCAAGACCGGACAGCCAAGTAGAGACCGCGAGGTGTGTGCAGTCTGTAGAGCTCTCCTTCAGTCTCTCAACACCTTCCTTCCTTCCTTCTCAGCCAGGTTTTCTCACTTTACACAGCCAATCCTTTCGTTAACTTTCCACTCTGGCGCGCCTAAGTCTTCCTACCTCCCTCCTTCTTCCTTCGTCATCTCCAATCCTCTTTTAAACCTCTTCACAACTTTCCTCTCTTAACTCTATTACCGTCTTTCTATTTTTCTCACATATATATTGGGTGGAATTACGACCGCCAGAGGGAGTTTGCGATGATTTATGGGGTCCTCGTTGTTTGTCTTGTGTTTTTGTATGTCAAGCTCATGGGGCGAACTTCTTTGAAATCTTACAACTAAAGAGGCTAAGCACGAAGGAGAAAGGGTGCAGAAAAAACACCCCTTAAGTCAAAATCTCCCCTTAATGACTGCTTGACCCAAAATGATCAATCAACCCAATCATTTAAAAGGTTCAGCTAGCCCATTCAACACAGTATGACCACCTTATCTTATAATTGAGGAGGAAATTTATCTAGAAGGGTGATATGGCAGATGTTTTTTATAAGTTTGATGGAGGTCTAGGGAGGAAACTAAAGACAAACTAAATAAATATATAAATCAACCATTAAATAAACCCTTCCCCCTAATAAATTCAATTAGACCATTCAACCCAGTTTGACCACCTAATCCAATTCAACCATAAACACTCTGCCCAATTTGGCTCAACCATGTGGCTAAATGTTTATGCCCAGAGTAGTTTGGACGAATTTAGATGACACTTTCTCAGGTTTGGCTCAATTCAACCATGTGACTAAATGTGTCTGACTAGAACAGTTTGGACGAATTTAAATGACACTTTCTCAGGTTTGCACGCATGGCAGATGTATGTTCTCTACCGAGTATCATGGTTTCTTACGCATTTGTTGTACAGTTTAGTATGGGCATGTGTTACTTAAGGGATGAAGTAGAGTAGAAGGGTATGGCAGACGAATGTATGACGATATGCGCGGTGGTTTTGGGGGGAGGTGTTTGGGGTTTTTTGGTCGTGGTGTGTGTGTTTTTACAGTATTTGTGTGTGTTTGTATGTATGTGTGTGTGTGTGTGTGTGTGTGTGTGTGTGTGTGTGTGTGTGTTTGTGTATGAGAGAGAGCAAGAGTATGTGTGTAAGTGTGTTTGTATGTGTGTGTGTATGTGTGTGTGTGGATGAAGAGAGAGAGAGGGAGCGAAGAGAAGGGAAGAGGGGAAGACGTCAAATAAGATTACGGGAAGCGGAAATGGTTCAGAGAAAGCAAGAGAAACTAGAAAGACTGCATGATTATTGGTAGCGTGATCAGAATGAGAAAATATTAAAGAATGAGAATATTTTGAAAACCTATGAAATATGGATATGAGTGATAAAATATCGATAGGCCTATGTGAATAACACATTATAAAAATTACACAATGATGATGAATGAAAATACTATTAATTTTGACAAATGTAAGCAAAAATAGCATAGTTAGACTGATAGTAATAGATGGAATATATGAACACAAAATTGAGAAACCATGACTATAGAATAGCATATAGGTTACTGATTTAAATCAAATATACATTTATTGAATAGAATATAAGTTTGTAGACCCAAAGATGAAGTGGATAATAGAAGTTCATACAGTTTATTGCCGGTTTGTAAAAGATGCAATCAACCCCCCCTCCAGCCCCCCCCCCCCGACCTTTTTCTCTGGCTTTTTAAAGGAATTTAATTAACGTGAAGCAAGAACAACATTAACGATATATATATATACCGGTATATATATATATATATATATATATATATATATATATATATATATATATATACACTGTATATTTGTATATATACCGGTACACATAATGACAAAAAATTTTGTTAACATCACAAAATTTAGTCTTATATTAAATATTATAGCCTCTAAAAATATCATAGATACAGTGGGCCTGCGAAAGTTGAGGATAATAATTATACGGAAAAGACTAAAATGAAAATACCCAATAACGTTAATACCTTGATAAATAACGGAGCGGAATTAGGATAGAAACGCAAAATATATAGGCCTATGCATCAAGGTAGCTAACTAAAAATTAAAACCAAAAATAAGCTTCAAGTTCAACACAAGGATAAAGACAGACAGCGAAAAGAAAATATTGAGAGGTAAAAGACAAGTGAGAAAATTAACAAGGGGAATGCCGAGAAATGTAGGGAGGAGATGGAGGAAAAGAGAGGCACTTAGACAAACGTAAGAGAGAGAGAGAGAGAGGGAGGGAGAGTGAGTTAAAGATATAAGTGTGACGTCAATGTGGGTTTATGAATGAAGAATAAGCTGGAAGAGAGAGAGAGTGTGAGAGAGAGTGAATGGTATTGCTAAGTAGGCTCTGACCCACATTCACAATTATGGAATCTACAATTTGGTTTTGAGTTTGTATGAGAGTAAGGGAGATTTGATAACACATTCGCTTTCATATATAGAGAGAGAAAAAGAGAGAGAGAGAAATACCTTTTTGTTACATAGATTTACATATATACAATTACCACACAGCCCTTACGATCCAAACAATGGAGAGAGAGAGAGAGAGAAAGAGAGAGAGAGAGAGAGAGAGAGAGAGAGAGAGAGAGAGAGAGAGAGAGAGAGAGAACTAGGGTCACCCTCGGGAAGAGAAGATGGAGAGAGAAATTCAAATTAACGGAGGGGGGAAGAGAATAGTGATATATATGGAAACATTAAAAGAGAGAGAGAGAGAGAGAGACCTTGGCTATAAAACAGGAATATTCAAAGGATGTACGTTGTACAATTTCTCATTTATGCATTAATTACCATTCAATATACACAATCCTACACACACACACACACACACACGCACGCACCCATTGACCCACACAACCCCACGTATTGTACAAAGGGTACAATGGAGTACAAAGGAAATCAAGCAACAACAGATGTAGTGACCCTTCTAGGCTGCTTGTCCTCCAAAACACTGAGGATCAAGTGTCCAAACAGTGGTTTAGAGTGGGTAAGGGAACATTGGAAAGGGAACTACTGCCCTGGAACTAATGTCCGTGGCAGGATTTGGAAGTTAGTAGGGGACAGATGGGTTAGTAACTGAGGGGAGGATAAAATAAAGTTATTCATTTACAAACGCAGTCAGTCCCGGGTTTGATGCGAGATATTTGTCTATGCGAAGTTTAAATGAATCAACGGTGCTGCAGTCTATGACATCTCGGGGAAGCCCATTCCATAAGTTGACAACTCGATTGAAGAAGAAATTCTTAGCTTCGTGTGAGTTAAAAGATTTACCAATAATTTTCCAACCGTTTCCCCGCGTGTAATTAGATTGGTCGATAGTGAAGTACTTACTACAGTTCATATTGTCGATGCCTTTGATGATTTTGAACACTCGAATTAAGTCGCCTCTTAATCTGCGCTGGGTTAAAGGAAATAGATTTAATTCTCTAAGACGCTGCTCCTCGTATGGTTTGTTCTTTAGGCTAGGTATCATTTTGGTAACTACGTTGAACTCGTTCTAGCTTGTCTATATCTTGTTGGTAATAAGGGCACCAGGATTGAACGCAGTATTCAAGAAGAGGGCGGACTAAGGAATTGTAAAGGGTTAGGATAACGTCTTTGGATTTATGCTCAAATGACCTGCCTATAAAGCCAATTATTTTGTTTGCCTTCTTAACAACTTCTGAACATTGTTGACTCGGTTTTAGGTTAGGCCTACTCGATATTGTTACTCCCAGATCGGTTTCTCTGTTTACATTCTTAAGCTGAGTGCCATTCATCATATAGTTTGCTTTCTCATTTTGGTATCCGATATGTAGTACTTTACATTTATCCGCATTGAAACTCATTTGCCAAATTTGGGCCCCATCATGACAACTTATCTAGATTGTGTTGCATATCGTCAACTTGTTCTTTTGAGAGTACGCTATTTGCAATTTTTGTATCGTCAGCAAATTTTGAGATTGTACAGGTGAGACCCTCATCTATGTCGTTGATGTAAATTAGAAAGAGAATTGGTCCTGGTACCGATCCCTGGGGTACCCCGCTACTTACATTGGTCCATTTAGATGCTTTACCGTTTATGACTACTCTTTGCTTTTCTGTCGCTGAGCCAATTTTCTATCCATTTCAACACACCATTTTCTATTCTATGCACTTTTAGTTTTATCAGTAAACGTTTGTGGGGAACTTTGTCAAAGGCTTGTACACACACACCCAGACACGCAGCCAAACCTACACACACACACACACACACAACCCAGCTTACACACACACACAGCCCAACCTACACATACATACACAACCCATCCTCTACACACACACACACACACACACACACACACACACACACACACACACACACCCACACCCACACCCACACCCACACCACATACACATATTAATACAGCCTGTAATACCAACCCCAGCCTCTTTTATTTTGGCCGGGATTGCCGTGGAAGCCGGGGGTCGGTCGGGCAGGATTGGTAGGAAGCCGGGGGTTACACACACACTACACATTCTCTCCTCTCAGGATTCGCCGCTGTCGCTCTCTCGCGCTGTCGCTCTCTCGAGGAAATGGTTTCGCTCTCTCTTATTCTCATACACTTATCTCTCTCTCTCTCTCTCTCTCTCTCTCTCTCTCTCTCTCTCTCTCTCTCTCTCTCTCTCTTGCTCTCTCTCTCTCTCTCGCTCTCTCTCTCTCTCTCTCTCTCTCTCTCTCTCTCTCTCTCTCTCTCTCACTCTCTCTCTCTCTCTCTCTCTCTCTCTCTCTCTCTCTCTCTCTCTCTCTCTCTCTCTCTCTCTCAAGCCATAACGTCCTATTTAACTTCATAAGCTTCGTCAACATTTACAAGTATCGATCCACATTGGCTCCTTTATATTTATCCATGTATTTATGTATTTTTATGTATGTATGTACTTATTTATTTATTTAATTATATATTTAGCATGTTATTTCATCCCTAACCTTACTGCCACTGACCCCAACTTCAGCGTTATTATATTACCTATAATTTTACTTTGGATGTTTTGTAATTGGTTGCACACCCTTCATGGTTATTAATCACTTGAACCTGCAGTATATAAATTACACTATCCCCTTAGGTCCTTGCTTAAGGGTGTGGGGGGGAGGGGGAGGGGAGGAGGAAGTGAATATTTGTTGGTCTATATATATTTATTCATATATTTGTTTAGTTTCCTTGCTAGACCCCCTTCAAACTTTAAAAAAAAAAACATCCCCATGACCACCCTTTAAGATAAATTTGTAGATTTTCGCTAGAAAAATGTCCCAGCCAACGACCGGTTCCTCTTAAAATTACAAGCTCGCTATCGCTCGCAAGGAACACATCGACCCCTAAATGGCTCGAAAGGTGTCAAAATTGACAACGAAATGTGGCGAAAGGTGTTAAAATCAGCAAACTAATGGGCCAAAAGTCTTACAATCTCAAAACTAATGGGGCTAAACATCAGGGAGAAATGGGTCCAGAAAAGCTACCCAAGCCATTTTCTTACCAAGCAATTCTAATGATGGTGTTGCCAGATAATGATGTACATGATAATGGCAATGTTATAATGTTAAAAGTGTCAAACATTAGTTAGGTATGTTCATCTTGTAAATAGGTTAATTGACTAAGGTAGAGACTATGATGATGATGCTTGTAACTGAAACTATATTATAACTGTTTCTTCCTAAAGATCCATAATGCCATCTTCATTAAAATGGATTTTTTTTTTTGTACATGCACAATTACCTTTTTAAGAAGAGACACTACAGTTTTTACTCTACTGACTCCACTTACCTGCTTCTATAAAGAACTAACGCCCACGTTCTGAAATTTTGAGGACGTTGCATTCCTTGCATTCTTGTTAACTTTAGACGGTTTCATTAAGCTTAGGATGGGCCTTTACGAATTAAATGGGTAGGCCTATGATATTTGTTATTATACGCTACGTTTTCCACAGTTCCTCTGTAACATGAATAGGCCTACATTCGTTATATAATACACACTAAAATTAAAACATCAATATCATATCATAAGCTTAGGCTGTTTTGGGCGTACTGTATGTAAATCATTTACTTCATATAATATAATTACAGACTACACACTTCACACAACCATTAATCGAACATAGAAAACGTGTACTATTATACCAACATTACGAACCTACATTACTCGCATATTGGCCTTTGGAATCGGCCTTTGGAATCGTTAGCTTTGATCCCTGCTGCATTCATAATTGATTTGTATGAACCGTATAACCCGCGCAAGAGAAACATAGCAGATGAAAACAAATAATACAAGATAATTTTATTGTTCGTAATTAGTGTCTAATAGGTATTGGGAATTCTAGAAAAAAACCCATATATTTATAGCTGTAGCTCTAGGAAGCTAGGAAAATCATTATTCAACTATATATTATCTAACTAGATTTATTGATTAATATCGCTCTTAAGACCAATAAACCTTAAAAAATATTTATGAAAGCATGTCATCCTCCTAGGATTCGAACCCAGGACACCACATACAGAACTTGCACGCAATAACAATTATAGCACCAAGGCAATTAAAGGTTAAGTACACATTAATCACGATTAATATCCATTTATCGAATACTGGATATCAATTTAATCATGCACTAGACCCAATTGCACTATAAATAGCGTAATGTGTAGGCGAGAAAGGGAAAAACAATGAATGGGGTGCAAATCTCAAAGGATCTGATTTCGCAAATAAATTGTTCCTTTACCTATAGATATTAATTTATATCTGTCTTAATACCAATAATTACCCGTAAATGAAATTAATGAAAGCATGTGATACATTAATTTTTCTAAAACAAGACTAATTACAACGCACGCACGCACGCACACGCACGCGCACACACACACACACACACACACACACACACACACACACACACACACACACACACACACACACACACACACACGCCCCCCCCCCCCCCCCCCCCGTCCGTCCAGAACGCCCCAGCCAGCAATCCCTAAAAAATAAACGTAATGAAGCTATACAACACTTATCTTCTGATCTAACTACTATATCCAATTGGAGCAGAGAAAACCATGTTGCCTTTAATGCATCCAAAACCCAATTTCTCCATCTTACTACCAGTCCAGAACTCCCAGAGGACTATCCGTTATACTTCAGCAATACAAAAATAAATCTTTCGTCTTCTCTCATTATTCTTGGTGTCTCTTTTTCTTCTGCTCTCACTTGGAAGGACTATATTACCAGTCTTTCTAAGGCAGCCTCCCAGAAGCTGGGTGTGCTCAACCGCCTCAAGGGGTTCTTTACCCCTGCACAGCTTCTTGCTCTGTACAGAGGCACAGTGCTTCCTTGTATTGAGTATTCACATGTGTGGGAAGGATCCTCACACACCGCACTCCTAGACAAAGTAGAAAGGAAGGCCTTTTGTATCATTAACTCCCGTCCACTCATCAACTCTCTGCAATCTCTCTCTTCCTTGCAATGTTGCATTTCTCTCGCTATTCTATCGCTACTACAATAATCAATGTTCCTCAGAGCTTTCCCAGTGTATACCACCTCCTCTACGTGTACGTAGTACCCGTCTTGCAACACAATTCATACCTATCTCTGTGCAAATCCTCCAACCCAAAAAAGAGTGGAACACGTTACCCTCAGTCTTTCTTCTATTCAACAGCTGAGCTTCGGAACTCTCTCCCAGAATCAGTCTTTCCCTCTTCCTATGACTTAAATTGCTTCAAACTCCGTGTGTCCAGGCATTTTGGCTCGAACGTCCCTTAAATTTTGCCCTGTCACTCCTTCAACTCTGGAGGAGGCACTCGCTAAAGGCAGTTCTGCCTTTTGTCTCCCTTACTCACATAGAAAAAACATAAAAAAAAAACTTATATATATATATATATATATATATATATATATATATATATATATATATATATATATATATATATTATAGGCAAAGGTAAAACCATAAATTTCCCCCAAAATATAATGCGCCTATCTCATGACTCCCAATGGTCAGGGTAGGCAATTCATTGATAATCCTTGGTTCACAGGAAAGCCTATTGTTCATAGCTTAGCCAGAGCTGGGGGATGAAGCCTATTGATAAAAGAGATCCCATTTTTATTGTCCTGGACTTATGGGCTAATATTTAACCCCTTTACCACCATAACGTAATAATATTCTGGTCACCTTTAGACGAAATGTTTAGTATCCATTTCTACGACTCAGATGGGTAAATACGATCTAAAGAAAACTCTTAACCCCTTCTGTAACCGGCGACGTCTTTATTAAATAAGGTAAACTAAGATAATCCATGTTGTATTATAGCTAATTTATACAGTATATAACAGTCTGTGGTATAAAGGAAATTGATGGAAGGAGGCAGAGATATGTCTTGCTGTGTGCTTGGAGTATTTCGCGTTCTATAATATGATGGCTCAGGAGTGAGTCAATACGTGAATCGTGTAGATTTATCCTGCTTTCTCATGGTTTCATTAATATCATTGGGAGGTGTTTGGTGTTGGGAGTGACATTAATATCATTGGGAGGTGTTTGGTGTTGGGAGTGAC
>CM064523.1:16201008-16238508 GCA_032716605.1 Paralithodes platypus
ATATCTGTCAGTTCTTTCTCTTATTGGTTGGAGTGTGTTGCAGTGACGTCAGCTGCATCGGTGTTTTTTGCTCTAGTGGGCGTCCTGGTTGGAAGTAAGTACTTCTGTATTCGTGGGTGAACAAGTCAGCTTAGATGCACACTGTTTGAGTGTGTGGTTAGTGGTTGGGTCGTTGAAATGTGCAGGTATGCTAAGGGTGGTGAGAGCTTCCTCAGTACCCTGGATATTGTGCCACCCAGGAATGATCCTGTCTGCCCTCCTCTACACTTCTCCTTCTCTCCAATTGACGTTTGTATGTGCTCAGCGGTTAGAGAGGAAGGACCACGGGCTCGGCGTCGGAGAGGCGTAGGTGATCTCTAGGGAGTATGAATGGTGTTAGATATACTTCTAAAGCTCATTCTCCGGTGCCGCCCAGGGATCCTCCCTCAACCGCCTTAGCATATACAACTTGTACTGTGGCGGTCTCTGACCTGCTGGTAGTTTACATGCTTTCCTTCCCTTCTTCAGTTCATGCTGGCTGTGTCCCATCAAGGGGTGTCGATTCCGAGAGGTTTCGGTGGACTCAACAAAGCTGAAGGGGATGAGGAGGACCAATGTGTGACAGTTGGGCTGGAGGAACGTTCGGTAAGCCGGGAGGTCGTTTGATGTGCATGACCACTGTCACGTCATGATTGATAGTCACAGTGTGTGTGTGTGTGTGTGTTTTTTTTTTTTTTTTTTTTAAGTGCTTTTAACGAATGTCTCTCCCAAAGGCAAAATAGTGACAGAGAGCCAAATTTAAGGTACGTTGGGGTCAAATATCTAGTTAAACGAAGTGTAGTCCATTCACTACCGCTGGTATTGGGATTTTCTCTGGACCCCTTTCTCCCTCATGATTAGCCACATTATTTCGGAGATTTTTAAGATATTTGCCCCACTCTGAGTGCTTGTTCTTTCGACCATTTCACCACACTCCATATTTAGTTTGTCAATCTTAGTTGTACTCTTCTCGTGCCATTAAGGTCTCGATTATTTTTCGTGACGAACGATAGCGAGCCTGTAATTTTAGAGGACCGGGCGAACATTTTCCTACAGAAAAAACAATACAAATTTATCTGAAAGGGGGATCTTCGGAGTATTTATTTATTGATTGATTTATTTAGTCATATTTATTAAATATATCTCCATATGTATATAAACTATATATATATATACTGTATATATTTTGTGAGAGAGAGCATGATAATGATCTCTCCTAAACTAATACCTCGCCACCAGATCGTTATATAGAGTATCGTACATCATATACATATGCATCCTAGTATAGCCTACCCAGGCCCTATCATTATTCTACCTTATCGCCTTACACTAATAAACCGCTCGTTATCCCGCGGCCCAACAATAACATCAGCTGGTTGTGTAAGCTGCCGTAGAGTAGGATGTATACATATGCCGCCTCTCTCCCCTTTTCTGATTAGCCTCCTCTTGCCGTGCCCTATAATTTGGCATCACTTGTCACATGATACGTAAAACCTTAACTCCCCCGCTTCTTCCTGTAACGGTGCGGCTTGACGTCCTTTTCATCATTATCTGGCAACTATTAGACGATTTTATTCAGGTTTACCTTTTTAGATGATTGTTTACATTTTTCGGCAGAAATACGTTGCAACCGAAGGATGTTTCGTCCAAAACTACAGGCTCGCTATCGCTCGGCAGGCAAATAATCGACTCCTAAATGGCACAGAGCGTCTTAAATTGACAAAGAAATGCCAGAAAAAGTCTTAATGTTGACAACAAATGGGTCGAAAGATCTCAATATCGCACGAAAGGATAGGGGGGGGGTGTGATCCATTCCTTAATATTATATGTGGTCTAGGCCCTATTTCTTGAGTTCGTAATGTTGTGGTTTCTGGCATCTTAGTTCTTAAATTATCACCTTAACCCCTTCTGTACCGGTGACGTCATGTTGACTCTATTCTGGCTACTATTAGACGATTTTATTCAGCTTAATTAGAGCCTCCAGCACTTAACAGGCTTCGAAGTATCTCATTTAACCATTTGTACTCCCACAGATCATTCTTAAACTGCCGAAAATCGATTAATATAGCTAGAATAAACTGAAAAATGCGTCGCCGGTACAGAGGGGGTTAATATTCATGTGGTCTGTTATTGGAGTTCGTAATGTAGTGGTTTATGGCATTTTAGTTCCTACATTATCGTCTTAAGGGGAGGCAGACCGTTTTTCTGGACCCCCCTTCTCCCTAAATGTCTTAGAGACCCCCACTACGTTTCTTTGAGATTTTGGCGATTTTCAATCCACCTTTCGCCCCACTTCTCGTTGTCCATTCTTAGACCCTTTTCGTGCCATTTAGATATGCTTCTATTTTTTGCGTCCACTGCGAGAGGCCGATAGCGATCTGCAATTTTAAGAGGAAGTGGCCTTCGTCCGGGACATTTTTCTACCCTTGAAAAAATCCTTTCACCAAATTCTCATTCCTGTGATAAGGGGGTCTAGGGAAGGTCTGTTTTTTTTTTCTAAGCTTTCTGCGGAGGTTCTAGGGAGGAAATCCTAAACATAATCTATGACTAACGTAATTAATAACCAAACACATTAATTAAAAGACCAAACAAAAAACGGTCAGTGCTCGCCCCCGTCAAGCCATCATGTTGTCTGATATATTCATGTGGTGGTGCTTGGCTATGGCATCTGTTAGTTCTCTACACTTAAGCCACTGTCCACACACGTGGGGCGATTTTCTTGCCCGTCAATATTTCAATGCAGCAAGCTTTGTTTCTCTGTATTATTTCTCGGAGTCTCGGTCGGGGGCCTCTTTTTCCCGCATGTCTGGTTCCGGCAACTAGACTGAAGGTCGATTGAGGTTTCTTATGTCCCGCTGAATTCTGATAAACTGTAATTTTGTTAAGCTTCCAGATCATATTGCCCGTAAAAATTGCTCAAAAAAGGGCTGGTGTGATTCCGGCTTACCATGTCCCCTATTATTTTAGCTCGTAATGTTGTGGTTTATGGGTTCTAAATACATCACCTTCAGGGAGCCCACCTCTCCCGTCTTCCGTCGTGTTTTCTCTTTCTTCGCCCTCTCTGCTCTTGGCTCTGTTATCCTCATTCGGCCTCCCATCTCCAGGCCTACTGTTTTAAGACGTTTTACACCTCGCCTTCGAGCGCTCAGGTTGCTCATATATTTTTCGAGCTCAGCTCATTATATTTTGTTCTTTTGTTTCCGGACAGTCTCAAGCCGCCTAAATTTGTAACATTTTTCGAGTAGAAAATTTCTCTCGTTCGAAGCCGTGGGATTTCTCTCATAAACCGCCTCCTTTACGCCTCGCTATCCTCCGCTCGCCAGAAAGATTTCGACACAACCTGGATGGGTGATTAACATGCTCCCTTCAAACATGTTCTGGCATGAATGGGGCTCCCGAATCTTCGGAATACCTAGCCAGGGAAAGAGAGACATAAAGGACGAGAAAGATCTAAAAAAAAAAAAACATAAAAACGGTGATTCCCCTCTCTCCTTCAACAATCATCTCTCGTGGGTCCCCGCCTATCACTTTAGTTCGTAATGTCGTGGTTTATGGCATATTAGTCACTCCTATTAGCATACCGGTACCGTGGCCCTGTCATCATCCCACTTACCATAATTATAGCCTAAAGCTCTTAAGAGAACATTTGTATATATTTGGTAACTTTCTGTTTTTGTTGTTATTATTCTTTTATGTCTATGGCTTTCCTCCTCCCCAGACCTCCATTGCCAATTTCCGCTTCTCTACTCAAAAAAATTTATCCCTCCTACAGTCACCCCTCACGAGACAAATTTGTACGTTTTTCGGTACACAAAACAAATTTATAGGCTTCCAATCGCTCGCCAGGATAAAATCGACACCTAAATGACACAAAAAATCCATTAGATCCCCCTTCTAGATTAATTTGTACATTTATCGGTAAAAAAAATGTCCCGGCCAAAGGCCGGTTCTTCCAACATTACAGGCTCACTATCGTTCGCTAGGGATAAAATCGACACCTAAAATAACATGAAAGGTCTAAATATTGACGAAGAAATGGAGCGAAAGGTCTTAAAATCGACTAACTAATGGGGAAAACATCTTAACACCTGAACAGTAATGGGGCTAAACATGAGGGAGAATAAACCGGCCCAAGTCCCCTTTAAGTAGCTAAGTTAAGGAAATTCTACTCGGAAGGAGGGAAGGTCTCAGACAGGTTGAGACGGAACACTTAATGGGTCAAGGTACCTACGCATTACAAGATGAAAAGTAGCGAAATATGATGGAGAGGCTGAAGAGTATCTAATTGGGTCAAGAGAGTTAAGAGTTTGGGAGGCGGAAGTTCAAGGCTTTCGACATATTTGGGGCTAGGATATGAACCCTTTCCGTACGATGACGCTGTTCTTCTGTTCTTCTGGCAATTATTAGAAGAGTTTATGTAGCTTAGAAAGAACCTGTGAGCTTTGGAGGGTTGCATTTAGCCTTTACCATTGCGATTTTTTTGTTTTTTATACCTAGTAACTTGTCTAATGTTTAACATAATATATATTATATGGCAAAAATCTGTGTGTGATAACCTGGGTTCGAATCCCGGCGGATCATATATACTTTAATTAATTTCATATGGGGTGTTTGGTGTTGTGGTGAAATTAATGAAATATAGATTATATGCTAGCAGCGTATGCATGGTGTTAAATGGAGAAAATTATTAAAGCGATAAAAATGAGACCAATTACGAAATAGGAGGGTGGGGGGGGGATGGGATTAGAGCACCTAATTGTATTATAGGGTTCTGAGTTGTGGTGTCGAGAAGGGCCAGATGGGGAAAACCGTTTACGAACCCCCCCCCCCAAAAAACAAAAAAGTGAAGAATTATGTTGTAGGCTAAGAAGTCTTGGTCTTGGTGTAATATAAGGCGGGGTAATGCCCAACTGGCAACGGCACCCCCTATTTCTGTTTTAGTTGCACGTGTCACTGATTGAGCTCTATTTTCGTTTTCCTTATTTTCCAAAATTCAGTAAGTTTTCCTTTAACGGGGCCCACCTCGCTTTTTTTCTCTTTCTCTCCCTCTCTCTTTGGCTTGTATCCATTCGGCCCCATTCAGCCTACTGTTTTAAGACGTTAACCCCCATCCAGGTGTCAATATTTTCCTGGCGAGCGGTAGCGAGTCAGCATATATATATTTTTGTTTTACAGCAAGCTAAATGTGTACATTTTTCGATAGAAAATTTTCTCCGGCAAAGCCGGATTTCTCCATACAATGCTGGCTCGCTATCGCTCGCCAGGAAGAAATTGACACCTGGATGGGGATAAACGTCTTAAAACAGTTGGCTGAATGGGGCCAAATGGATACAAGCCAGGGAAAGAGAGAAAAGGAGAGAAAGATAAAAAAAAAAACGGTGACCCCCTCTAAAACAACCACTCCTGATCGCGTCCACCATCATCATCATCATTATCTCTCCCTTTATCTAATGACTTCCTTTCTCTTCCTTCCCTTCCCTCCTCATTATTATTCCCACACACTTTTATCTTTACCATCATCATCAGAGAGTCTTCGGTATCCCTTCATTAATGCAAGTTTGATTCTTAACCCCTTCTGTACCGGCGACGTCTTTTGACCTTTTTATCTGGCTAAAAGTATACGATTTTATGCAGTTTAATGGGGTAGTGCTTGGTTTTCGGTCTATATATTTATTTATATAATTATATATATATATATATATATATATATTTATATTTATATATATATATATATATATATATATATATATATATATTTTTTTTTTAAGTTTCCTCCCTAGACCTCCATCAAGCTTAGAACAAAAATAGACTTCCTTTCAAGATACATTTGTACATTTTTCGGTATAAAAATATCCCGGCCGAAGGCAGGTTCCTTCTAAAATTAGAGGCTCGCTATGCTCGCCAGGAAAAAAATACACCTAAAGGGCACGAAAGGTCTTAATATTGATAAACAAATGAGGCGAAAGGTCTCAAAATCGCCAAATTAACCCTTTCAAGCTCCAATACGAGTTTCTGTTTTGTTTCTGGCTACTATTAGACGATTTTATTCAGATTAGTAACGGTATATGGAAGTCAAAGGGTTGTTGTTGTTGTTGTTCCCCAAGCTGCCTGGCCGAACAGCCCCAAGACCCCGAGTAAGGCCAAGGCCATAAACGAGCGACCCCACAGAACCCTCTCTGCCGACCACAATAAAGCCTGGGTGACCGAAGCCACTCCATGGCGGGGGGCTGAGAGGGTGCGTAAACGCCCGGGAAACCAAAGCCCCACCCAGGGCCCTGTGCCCCTCAGCAATTATGAAGAGAAAGTTGAGGGGCAAAGGAATAATGTGACGCTTTAGCTTCCAATCTTGGTAGATTGGGAGGTCAATCCACGGAAGAGACGCCGTCACTCGAGATCTAGAAAATATATAAGTAAAAGGAACAGTCAGAGTAAGCTATGGGTATGGCAGAGATCGCTCAGGTCTCACTCTGATAGACCAGCCCATCACCAGTCACCCATGGAAGTCAAAGGGTTGATTGAGAGAGTATTTACCCTTTTTAATACCCACAGATACTTCCTATGCTGCATAAAATTGTCTAATTATAGCCAAAATAAACTGCTAAAACGCGTCAGAGCTTCAAAGGGTTAAAAGAACAAACGTCTTAAAACCTCAAAACTAATATGCTAAACATGAGGGAGAAGGGGGTGCAGAAAACGAGTACTAGCCCATTAAAAAGAACCTATGGTATTCAGGAGGTTTATTGAGATCCTATTTACCCCTTTGAGTCTTATAGGTATATATGCTAAAGAAAATCGTCTAATGGTAACCAGGATATGATGGTGATCACATCATCGTGCTGAAGGGGTTAACCCTTCCTGTACTGGCGACGTCCTTTTCATTTTATTCTAGCTTAATTTAAACGAATTTATGAACCTTCGGAAGGATATATGGTAGCTAAATGGATGAATTAAGATCATTTATAGCCTATTAATTGCTAGAGGACCTTCCTAAGCTGAATACAATTATCTAATAGTAGGCATAATATAGTTAAAAGGACGGCCTCGGTACTGAAAGGCTTGCTACTTACCTCTTGGGGGAATTTATAGTTCTCTTAACACTCCATCCATACACAATTAACTTTGTATCGTCAATTGTGTTAGATGCATGGTACGTAGATTTTGGGAATGTGTGTTAGAATTATTTGACTGCCTTCATATTCAGTTCAGTATTATATCATGTTTGTCTTCGATGTACAGTAGATTTTCAATGTGAGGGTTCGGTTTAATCGTTGTTTAATCCCTTCATGTTCTAATAATTTTAGAATAAGTTCGCCTTACTCCTAATTGTCGTACTATTATGCTTAATAAAGGCCTAGGGAGGAAGCTAGGAAACTTTAAAAAAAAAAAAAAAATAATAATTACATATCTTCCCTTAACCCCTTCTGTACCGGCAACGTCTTTTAAATGGCATTTTAGCTATATTTAGATGATTGTATGCAGTTTAAGAAGGATCTGTAGTAGTAAGAGGGGTTAAGTGAAATAGTTCGAAGCCTGTTAATTGCTGGGGGCCCTATTTAAGCTGAATAAAATCGTCTAATAGTAGCCAGAATAAAGTTAAATGGACGGCGCCAGTACAGAAGGGGTTAAGTAATAGCTGTTAATTATTTTGTATGCTGTGCCCTCACCTCATCATAACTTGTTTTCCTGCTCATCTATTATATTTTCTTTTCAATTTCACATGATTTCTTCTGTCTTGTCTCATTATCTTTATCTTCAGCTCTCTCTCTCTCTCTCTCTCCTTTTAAGCCATCCACTTGCCTCTTTCCCACATGTCCTCTTCTCCCCTCTCTCCCATCCCCACCATTATTATACCCTTCTATCGCCTTCCTTCCTTTCCACCCCCCTCCTCCCTCTCCCCCCCCCCCCCCCCCCCCCCCTCCGCCCCAGCCCTTTCCTCCGAATTGAGGTCATTTACTAACATCACACCGTGTGCTCCTTGTCTCCCCTCCATTGCCGCCCACCCCTCCCCTCTACCCTACCCAATTTTCTCCCCTCCCTTCCTTCCTCCTTAACCCTTTCAGTAATCGAGGGTGCACTTCTTCCTTTTATTGTGGCTACCGTTAGACGATTGTTATACAGTTTACGAAGGAAACTTGGAAAGTCAGATGGTTAATTGCTATATACATTTAACCCTTTAATTCCTAGTACAATAATCTAATGTTAGCAAAAATAATATGAAGAAAGGCCTCTTGATTGATTCCCCCTACTTCCTAGCCAATTTTCCTTCTCATTCACCTCTACCTCTCACCCATCCTCTGCTCCTTACCCTCTCTTCCACCTATCTCTATTCTCCTCCTCTCCCAACCTACTCCATCCCCCTCACCCCCTCGTTTCCCTCTTATTCCACTTCCCTTCCCAACCCTACCTTCCTCCTATTCTCCACCCTCCCTCACTCTTTCCCTTCCCACTTCACATCCCATCCCCCAATCTGACTTCTCCAAATTTCGATCCCTTTCCCTTGGATTTAACCCCCTCCTTTTTTTAAACTCCTTCCACACCTCACATAATGGCGTTCACTTACATCACCCCAACCCATTCACCTGCTCCTCTCCCTCCCAATACCACTCTCCTTCCCAACTCTAACTTCCTCTCCCGACAACTTTAACTTCCTCTTCCGTCTGTCCTCCTCTTTCCCCCCTCCTCACCTTCCACCCCCATCCCCATCCTCCAGCTAAGGTGATTCACTAAGATCACTCCTAGCCCCTCGCCTCCCTGCCATCCACCCTCCCACTCACCCAACTACCCCACCCCCTCTCTCTCTCTCTCTCTCCCCGGCTTGTGCCACCTCCTCCTCTCCTCTCACCTACCAACCAACCAACACCTCTCTCTCCCCTCACCCACCCCCCCTGTGCCACTCTCCCTCCTTCCTCTCTCTCTCTCCCCATTCCAGCCCCTCCTTCCTCTTTCTCCCTCCCGACCCCTCCTCTCTCTCTCACTCCCCCCCCCCCCCACTCTCTTTCTCTCACTCCCCCCCCCCCCCCCCCCCTCACGTAAGGTCATTCACTTATATCACCCCAGCGCCCCCCAGGTCAAGACTCCATTAGCGAAATTGCCCCGGACATTCGCACCGCTCCTTAATATTCCGGTGGACACTCGCGGGGCCCGTCTTTTGTACGTCCCCACTTAACCGGCCGGCCGTTCCTCCGCCCTTGTTATGGGCCGGTTAAGGAGGTATTGGGGGCCGGATGGAATACCGATCTTATCGTGTGAGGTGTTCGGAACGGTTCGGAATTTTTCAGAGGATCACACTTGGGAGATGGTGATTAATGTGTGCTTCCTCAATTTTTCAGAGTGGGTAATTTTGGTCTCTATTATGATGCGTTTGATAGTTTGCGTAACTAAGACACGGCACAAGTTATGGTTTAGAACTGACAGGGCCAGACAGTTTGCAGGAGTCAAGTTAAATAGCTGATCTCTCACAATTTTACCCACAAATAGTTAGTACTAGTGGGTTTGGCCTATAATTAGGCCTTGTACTTGGGTGTGACAGGGATCTACCTTGTATGGGCCAATCGGCTTTCTGCAGACTCCCATTTTCTTATGTTTTTCTTATGTTCTTATGTTCCGTTCTTAAGTCTAACACGCTGAGGAATTACGGTACTTTGATGCATTCACTCTAGCCAAATCAGTGTTCTCTGTTATTCAATGTTCACTGTCTCAAGTTTTTCATATACAAATGGACTAATTACAAGCGCAGGCGATTATAGCAAGATACCGATGAACTATTGAATCAGGGTGTACTGTATAGTCGCGGTCGTTAAGGGGGGTCACCTGCTTTTTGTTCTCTCCTTTTCTCTCTTTCTCTGGCTTGTGTCCAATCGGTCCCATTCAGCATACTGTTTTAAGACGTTTATCCCCATTCAGGTGTCGATTTGTTTCCTGGCGAGCGGTAGCGAGCCATCTTATATTTTTTATTTTTATTTTTTGACAGCAGGCTAAATTTGTACATTTTTCGATGGAAAAATTTCTCCGGCAAAGCCGGATTTCTCCATACAACGCTGGCTCGCTATCGCTCGCCAGGAAGAAATGGACACCTGGATGGGGACAAGCGTCTTAAAACAGTAGGCTAAATAGGGCCGAATGGATAAAAGCCAGAGAAAGAGAGAAAAGGAGAGAAAAAAAGCAGATCACCCCCCTTAAGAGGACCGGGATTATTTAGTTGGGTCTAATTATTTATATATTAATATATTTAGTTTCCTCCTAGACCTTCATCAAGCTTTAAAAAAAAAAAAAAAAACGCTCCCTAGACCCCCCTTCAAGATAAATGTGTAGCCTACATGGCGGGAAAGGTCTTGATATTGATATAGAAATGGGACGAAAGGTTTTAAAATTGACAAACTAATGGGGCGAACGTCTTAAAACCTGAAAACTAATGGGGCTAAGCATGAGGAAGAAGGGGAACCAGAAAAATTACCCATCTCCCCTTAATGCTGATACATGCATGTTTGCAGCCGTCTCGGATTGAACTGAAACTCTTTATTTATTCTTTAACTATTGTTGTATTTTGATAATTCTTTTAATTTGTTCGAGGTTTCAAAATTTATCAGAATTAATTGGCCCCAAATGTACACTTGGTCAAAACAGCTTCTGCACCCCTATGCTGATCATCTGGTGTGTACAGCTCGATAGGGTTGGCACCTCAGCCTGCAACTATATCCATGTGTTCGAGACGATCGTCGTAGGGGTGCAGATACTTTTTTGACCGAGTGTACCTGGTATATACCGGAGGAGACGCAGCAGCAGCAAGGAGAGAATGAGGTTGTTAACCCTCTCCGACATATGACGCGATTTTGAGCCTGTTGGGGATACTTTAAAGCCTTTTTTACCATCAGGGGTACTTAGAAACCTTTAGTTTAGTTACTTCAACCTCTGCAGTTGTCTTTGAGTTAGCTGTGGGCAGAACACTAATTTTGGAGAGGTAATTATAAGAGTGAAAGAACTCTATTTCTTATTGCTAATCTGGCAACCTCTGCGTCATATGTGCGTGAAAGGGTTAAAAGAGCGCTTGATGGAAATGAAATGGAGGGGTTGGCCAGGGGATAGATTGGATTTCATCATCGCGGGAGCCATAAAGGGGCGGCTGACGGAGAGAGAGAGAACGGGTGGTTGGAAGGAATTAAGACAGTTTGGGTGAGCAGGGGAGACTCCCGCTACATTAATAACAGGCGAGTCATTACACTCTTATCTGTAGGGGAAAATCCCAAACTGTGAGTTTTACTGACGCCATGTTGTTGTATGTAATGTATGTATGTATGTATGTATGTATGTATATACTCCTGCACATACCCCATAGCTGGGGGTGGCCGACTCGAGAGAGAGCCCAAACATAAACAACAGTTCAAGTTCTTTTTTCTCGTTCCTCCGCCCCTTACTGTATCTCATCTAGTAGGTGAATATTACAAGGGGAGGTGGATTCCTAGCCCCCTGACCCCAGAAGGAAAAGTAGGACAATAAAAGAGACGACAGAAACCGCTAAGGTTGGGTAGAGCATGCCAAGCCTCACTCCAGCATTCACCCTAAGTTGTTATGTTGTTGTCATACCCCAAATTCTGTTCTGCTACGCTTTCAACTTTTTTTCTGATAGAGATAAATACGAATGTGTATTCCTCGAATCAAACTTCCATTACGTCAGTGTTAAGGGTCGTCAAAAAAAAATGAAAATACAAATAAACTGGACCTTTTAGCATGGTTAAGTATTAGGGGGAGAGGTGGGGAGTATTTGGTGATTTAAATTATTTCATTGCCAGTTGTGTGACAGAGCAAGGTATCCAACATGAGGACTCCTAAAGCAAGGATGGCCCCATTCTCCTGACGTACGGCTCCGAGTCATTGAAGCAGTGGATCTCATTGCAGGGTATTGGTGGAGGGAAGACTTTAGCACCACACCTCATCAGATTTATCACACAGATCCAATGTACCAACGACCCCTTTATATTGGTCCAGAGTTTTTGTTTGGTGTCGGATATTGAAAAGTGAAATCATTGTTTGTCAAGTGAGGAATGTTGGTTTGAAGGCATTATTGTTACTGTGGAGCGTATAATCAATGCAGGAACTACCTTATGATATATCAAGGGACAGGTTGCTGCCTCAATAATCCACGTGGTTTGATAGCCTCTGAAGTCCTATTTTGACTAACTAACTTATAATATTGGTAAGGATTATTTGAGGGGGTAGTGAGCAGTGAAACAATCCTATGACTTAAATTGCTTCAAACTCCGTGTGTCCAGGCATTTTGGCTGGAACATTCCTTGATTTTGGCCCTGTCACTCTATCAAATCTGGGGGAGGCACTCGTCACAGGCAGTTCTGCCTTTTGTCTCCCTCATCCACATAGAACAAATGAATAAGTTGTCGAATGAGGAGTATAGTTTGACGATATTTCCTATTAGCTTCGTAATTGGTTTAACTGATGACGATTAGTAAGTCAGGCTCTCGAGTCTTGAAGTATATCAAGTCCAATAGGTGGCTTCACAGGGGCCGTATGTCAACAATAAAACTGCCAGACCTTGAGAGGAGATGGGTCGTTTTTATGGTCTCCCTTCTTCCTCTTGTTTAGACCCATTAGTTTTCAAATATTATGATGCTCGGCTTATTAGTTTGGCGATTTTAAACCTTTCGAGCAATTTGTCAATATTAAGAATTTTCGTGTCGATTGCGTGGTGTCAATTTTTTGTTCTGGGGCGAGCCTGTTATTTAAGAGGAACCGGCCTTCGGCTGGGCCATTTTTTTATTATTTATTTTTTACAGATTTATCTTAAAGAAGGATATATTATTGGACATTTAGACTACTGGCATTATCAACCACGTCTATCTTGGCCCTAAACACATTTGGGCCACAGGCAATCAATCTTCAGTAAACACATGTTCTGCCCATGACCAAGTCCTCCATTCCACCCCTCTCTCTCTCTCGCTCTCGCTCTCTCTCCTGCCACGGACATTAGTTCCAGGGCAGTAGTTCTCTTTCCAATGTTCCCTTACCCACTCTAAACCACTGTTTGGACACTTGATCCTCAGTGTTTTGGAGGACAAGCAGCCTAGAAGGGTCACTAGACCTGTTGTTGTTTGATTTCCTTTGTACTCCTTTGTACTCTCTCTCTCTCTCTCTCTCTCTCTCTCTCTCTCTCTCTCTCTCTCTCTCTCTCTCTCTCTCTCTCTCTCTCTCAAACACTCAGCTCCTGCATTAAATATCCTTGGTGTAGCGGCGGCAGGTGCTCATTAGAGGAGGAGGAAGAGGAGGAGGTTGATGAGGAGGGGACGCAGGAGGAAGAGGAAAATGAGGAGGAGATGGAGGAGGGGGGAGGAAGAGGAAGAGGTTGATGAGGAGGGGGGGGGGCGAAGAAGGAAGAGGAGGAGGAGAAGGTTGATGAGATGTGGAGACGAAGGGGGAAGAGAAAGATAATGTTGATAAGGAGTAGACGAAGGAGGAAGAGAAGGTTGACGAGGAAAGGAGGAGGAGGAGAAGGTTGATTAGGAGACGATGGAGGAAGAGGGGGAAAATGAGGAGGAAGAAGAGATTGATGAGGAGGGGACGAAGGAGGAGGAGGAGGTTGATGAGAAGGGGGCGAAGGAAGAAGAGGAGGTTGATGAAGGAAAGGAGGAAGGATAAGAAGAAGAGGAGGAGGAGGAGGAGACGAGGGGCAGGAGGAAGAAGAAGAGGAGAAGGAGGAATACAAATAAGAAAACTAAATATGAAAGGGGAGGAGATTGAGGGGAAAAGGGGGAAGAAGAGGATTTGGCAGGGGAAGTAGAGTGACTGATAAACAAGGGGAAGGGGAGGTGGAGAAAGAGGGGGTAGAGGTTGAGGAGGGGAGGTGGAGAAAGAGGGGGTAGAGGTTGAGGAGGGGAGGGACGCTAAGGTGGCGGAAGGGTTGGAGCGCATGGAGGGTGGAGGTGGAGGAGAAATTGAAAGTGGATGTGGAATAACAGATTGAGGAGAAAAGTAACATTGCAACACTGTAACATTATATTGTGCAACATAAAACTATTTGACTATTTTGACTCTGGAATTATTTGTAGGAGTATTAATATTGAACGCATATTAGACATTTGTAAAGCTATCTCACTGATTCTGAAAACTGTATTTATATACACCACGAACACTCAAAATTGTCCTATTGTTGTGTGAAATAAATCAGCATACACTGGTTATACTGACCAGGATTCGAAATCACTCACGCCAGGTAGATATGGGAGAGTTAGGCACCGTAACCACTCGACATCCACTCATGGTCGAGTGGTTACGGTGCCCAACTCTCGCAAATCTACCTGGAGTGAGCGGGTTTAAATCCTGGTCAGGATACCTCTTTTGCAACCTGTCCAAGATTATCATTAGACACTGGTTATATGCTACCAATTTTGCTATAGTTAGTAATTTATAATATACAGTATAATGCAAATACTTATTTTACTCTCTAAAGTATTCAAGGATAATAGTAAGTAGCCTACAGATAAGTAAGGTACTATTTAACAATGCAAACTCTTTTAATCCTGTCTCAATTCTTGTTGTATTATAATCTTTCACATGGCAGCAGACCTGGAATCGTCTCTCTCTCTCTCTGTTGATGGCCTGTCTTTATGGTATGAGGGGGGGGGGGGGTTTGCGGACACAGACTTAGCTGGATTAAATTTTACTCACAACGACTTAATAACGTGGGGCTAGCGTCTTGTTTTGTCGCGACTTGTGTGTGGCGGAAGGCTCTGTTTTTACAGTGCAGGGTCTTAAAAGGGGGGTCACCTGCTTTGTTTTCATCTTTCTCTCCTTTTCTCTCTTTCTCTGGCTTGTATCCATTCGGCCCCATTCAGCCAACTATTTTAAGACGTTTATCCCCATCTAGGTGTCGATTTCTTCCTGGCGAGCGATAGCGAGCCAGCATTATATGAAGAAATCGGGTTTCGCCGGAGACATTTTTCTATCGAAAAATGTACAAATTTAGCCTGCTGTCAAACAAAAATAAAAAATATGCTGGCTCGCTACCGCTCACCAGTTAAAAATTGACACCTGGATGGGGATAAACGTCTTAAAACAGTAGGCTGAATGGGGCCAAATGGATACAAGCCAGAGAAAGATAGAAAAAATGACAGAACAAAAACAGGTCACCCCCCTTAAAAGAGCCCCCTAAACGCAAATATCTGGTAAAGAATGAATAAGGAGACTCAATTCAGCCCGAGACAGTTTCGGAGATGTATGTATCAGAATAAGTGAGACAGTTTCGAAAATGTATGTATCAGAATAAATGACTGTTTCGAAGATGTATGTATCAGAATAAATGAGACAGTTTCGAAGATGTATGTATCGGAATAAATGAGACAGGTTCGAAGATGTATGAATCAGAATAAATGAGACAGTTTCGAAGATGTATGAATCAGAATAAATGAGACAGTTTCGGAGATGTATGTATCAGAATAAATTACAGTTTCGAAAATGTATGTATCAGAATAAATGAGGCAGTTTCGAAGATGTAATCGGAATAAATGAGACAGTTTCGAAGATGTATGAATCAGAATAAATGAGACAGTTTCGAAGATGTATCAGAATAAATGAGACAGTTTCGAAGTTGTATGTATCAGAATAAATGAGACAGTTTCGAAGTTGTATGTATCAGAATAAATGAGACAGTTTCGAAGATGTATGGATCAGAATAAATGAGACAGTTTCGAAGTTGTATGTATCAGAATAAATAAGACAGTTTCGAAGATGTATGGATCAGAATAAATGAGACCGTTTCGAAGTTGTATGGATCAGAATAAATGAGACAGTTTCGAAGATGTATGGATCAGAATAAATGAGACAGTTTCGAAGTTGTATGGATCAGAATAAATGAGACAGTTTCGAAGATGTATGGATCAGAATAAATGAGACCGTTTCGAAGTTGTATGTATCAGAATAAATGAGACAGTTTCGAAGATGTATGGATCAGAATAAATGAGACAGTTTCGAAGTTGTATGGATCAGAATAAATGAGACAGTTTCGAAGATGTATGGATCAGAATAAATGAGACCGTTTCGAAGATGTATGGATCAGAATAAATGAGACCGTTTCGAAGTTGTATGGATCAGAATAAATGAGACAGTTTCGAAGATGTATGGATCAGAATAAATGAGACAGTTTCGAAAATGTATGTATCGAGACAGTTTCGAAAATGTATGTATCAGAATAAATGACCCCAACTATAGACCTGCATGGAAAGAAGCTAGCGAGTGAATCAGTGAGCATAATGAGTGAGTGGATGGATGACTTGCGGGGGTGTGACCTGTTTTTTGTTATTTCCGTCCTTTTCTATCTTTCTCTGGTTTGTATCCATTCGGCCCCATTCAGCCTACTGTTTTAAGACTTTTATCCCCATCCAGGTGTCAATTTTTTACTGGTGAGCGGTAGCGAGCCAGCATATTTTTTATTTTTGTTTGACAGCAGGCTAAATTTATAAATTTTTCGATAGAAACATTTCTCCGGCGAAGCCGGATTTCTTTATATAATGCTGGCTCACTATCGCTCGCCAGGAAGAAATCGACACCTAGATGGGGATAAACTTCTTAAAATAAATAGTTGGCTGAATGGAGCCGAATGGATACAAGCCAGAGAAAGAGAGAAAAGGACAGAAAAATAACAAACAGCAGGTCACCCCCCTTAATAGGAGTGCAAATATGAAAGATAAAATAAAAGAAAACAAGGAAATCCCAGTCAAACGTACAGTATAATATATATACACACTGTTTTCTATACCGAGGTGTGGGAGTGTGTGTGTGTGAGTGAGTGTATGAGTGTGAGTGTGTGTGTGTGTGTGTGTGAGTGTGTGTGTGTGAGTGTGTGAGTGTGAGTGTGTGTGTGTGTGTGTGTGTGAGTGAGTGTGTGAGTGTGTGTGTGTATATATATAATAAATACAGTGGCCAGTCTACACAAATGAAAGCGGAAGCAGACAATAAAGAATATATATATACACTGTTTTCTATACCGAGGTGTGTGTGTGTGGGAGTGTGTGTGTGTGTGTGAGTGTATGAGTGTGAGTGTGTGTGTGTGTGTGTGAGTGTGAGTGTGTGAGTGTGTGTGTGTATATATATAATAAATACAGTGGCCAGTCTACACAAATGAAAGCGGAAGCAGACTATAAAGAATATATATATACACTGTTTTCTATACCGAGGTGTGTGTGTGTGGGAGTGTGTGTGTGTGTGTGAGTGTATGAGTGTGAGTGTGTGTGTGTGTGTGTGAGTGTGAGTGTGTGAGTGTGTGTGTGTATATATATAATAAATACAGTGGCCAGTCTACACAAATGAAAGCGGAAGCAGACAATAAAGAATATATATATACACTGTTTTCTATACCGAGGTGTGTGTGTGTGTGTGTGTGTGTGTGTGTGTGTGTGTGTGTGTGTGTGTAATAAATACAGTGGCCAGTCTACACAAATGAAAGCGGAAGCAGACCATAAAGAATAGATTAGGTCCCCAGTCAGGCCTAGAAATGGTCGGGGAGGTCATAGTATCTCATGAACATTGGTGGACCGCTGATAGTATGGATAGTATGGATAGTATGGATAGTATGGATAGTATGGATAGTATGGATAGTATGGATTGTATGGATAGTATGGATTGTATGGATAGTATGGATTGTATGGATAGTATGGATAGTATGGATTGTATGGATAGTATGGATTGTATGGATAGTATGATGGACCACTGATTGTATTCCTTTACCACATACAGTTATCAGGATGAATTATATACTTATAAGTGTAATTTACTCTACATTAAATGATAGGCTATGTAGTGTTCTGCATATAGTATTTATATTGAGTTTTTATGAGGGTTCTATAAAGTTTGAGTGTACACCAAACTGTTTTTCAAGTATCTCTTGACCATTTGTCATCTTTATTCTAAATTTGACCTGCTTAACATTTCGTCGGAGGTGCTAAACGTTCCTCAAGTCTTGAACTAATGGAACACTGTAGTTTAACTTAATAATAGAATTTAGTGGAAACCTAGCCTGAATTGATGACTAACCTAAATAATGTATTCGTAGAAATTACTGACGTTCCTCGAATGAATCAGTTTTGAAAACTGAGTACAATGAAGAGGGTTATATATATATATATATATATATATATATATATATATATATATATATATATATATATATATATATATATATATATATATATATATATATATATATATACATACTGTATATATATATATATATATATAGAGAGAGAGAGAGAGAGAGAGAGAGAGCTAGAGGTAGATAGGTAGATATATGACAGATAGATAGATAGGTTTAATGCAGCATTGGCTAGCGGAAGAATTTCCGTAAGCCCAAAATAACCTTAAATTTTGGAGGCAACAGGTGAAATTTTGCCAAGAAATTGAATATCGCTCCACGTAAAAGCACCTCTCTATAATGCATGGCCACACACCTCCGCCAATCCGAATCCCCGCACCCATTCTCTTCCGGGGCAATCATTGAAGTTGGGGGTCACCGGCCTTTTTTTATCTTTCTCTCTTTTTCTCTCTTTCCCTTGCTTGTATCCATTCGGCCCCATTCAGCCATCTGTTTTACGACGTTTATCCCCATTAGGTGTCGATTTCTTCCTGGCGAGCGATAGCGAGCCAGCATTGTATGGAGAAATCCAGCTTCGCCGGAGAAATTTTTCTATCGAAAAATGTACAAATTTAGCTTGCTGTCGATACAAAAATATATATATGCTGACTCGCTACCGCTCGCCAGGAAAATATTGACACCTGGATGGGGGTAAACGTCATAAAACAGTAGGCTGAATGAGGCCGAATGGATACAAGCCAAAGAGAGAGAGGAGAGAAAGAGAAAAACAAGCGAGGTGGGCAATCATTGAAGTGGGCCATGGGTTATTCCAGCCAACCTCTTTTGCGTGAATGGTAAATAGCGGGGTTCGATGCCACCGCCGGCCTTCCACCACTCCGACGGCTCAGTGTCAATTTTACCGAACGGGATCCGAAGTTTACGAAGAATATCTGCCAATCAACCCGCCGGCCCGTTCAATCAGGTGTCTGGTTTGTTTGTGAGGAGACTGGGAAGGGATTTTTTTTTTTTTTTCCCCGTCCCAGTTCTGACCGTCGCACAGTTGCGAACAAATTATCCTGGTACAAATGTTCTAGAAAGTCGGTTGTTTTAGACCAGTATGACGGGTTAATGCCTAATGAGTGGACGAATGATGGCTAGAGTAAAGTAGGAGGTTAGAGAGTTTTGAATAGAGGAAGAATAAGTTGAGAAATGGGAAGTACAGTAAAAAATACAAATTATATTGTGATTTAATTACTTTATACACAAGCGTCTGCAATGATCAGTGGTATACATTGATTTGACGATCCTGGCACGCTGGTATAGTATTTTGAAGGGTGACCGGTCAACTCAACCAGTAGACCATTTCAACCAGTAGCTCTCAACCAGTACCAAATCAACCAATACGGTTAGGTTAGGTTAGTACTATATTTTGAAGGGTGACCGGTCAACTCAACCAGTACACCATTTCAACCAGTAGCTCTTAACCAGTGCCAAATCAACCAATACGGTTAGGTTAGGTTAGGTTAGTACTATATTTTGGCACTAGTTTGGTTTGTCTAAGTTAATTTGGCACTGGTTGAGAGCTACTGGTTGAAATGGTCTACTGGTTGAGATGACATGGAACCATTTTGAAGCACTAGCGCAAACCACATGGAGGAATGAGTCAGTATTTTCCCTCAATCGATGTTAACCCTCTCCGACATATGAGTCGGAAGGGGTTAACTATCTCATGTTTATCATAAAGCAGCTTACGAGGTTCTTGTGCACGCGATTGTATTTATAAGCGTTTAACTTTAACCGACGAAATTTTAATAAACATATGAAAGCAATTAAGGAGAGACAAGTCGCTTTTCTAGACCACCACCTCCCTCATCTTTAGACCCATTACTTTGGCGATTTTATGAACTTTCGCCCCATTTCTGTCAATTTTAAGACCTTTCCTGTCAATTACGTCTCGATTTTTTCCTGGCGAGCGATAGCGAGCCTGTAATTTAAGAGGAATAGGCCTTCGGCCAGGAGATTTTTCTACCGAAAATGTACACATTTATCTTGAAAGGCGGTCTAGGGGGCTTCATTTTAAGCTTGGAGGTCTAGCAAGGAAACTAGAAAAATAATATATAAATATTTTTTTTTTACAAAAAGTGAAGAATCCCCCTTTAAATCCCATTATGTGTATACACTCAATTGTGTCTTTGAACCATTACAGCCAATATTAAAACCCTGAAATATTTTGGATAATATAGTATACAGCACAGTGTTCATCTTGGTTGTGTGTAGCCTCTGTAACACTTTTGACGAATAGTATGTTCAAATATGTTATAAATATAACAATAATATATATATATATATATTTATTTATTTAATTAGATAATAGCGCAACAGATTTTTTTTTTTTTTTTTTTTGTATCAAGGGAGGCAATCCTATTAGAAGCGGTGGTGCCATTAACCCTCTGAGTACCAGCGACGTGTGTTATATTATATTCTAGCTATATGTAGACGATATTATGCAGCTTTGGAAGGATCTGTGGTAGTTAAAAAGGGTCGGTGGAGATAGTTTGAAGCCTTATTATTGCTAGAGATCCTTCCTAAGCTGAATATAATCGTCTAATCATTACCAGAATATAATAAAAAGGATGTCACCGGTACTGAACGGGTTAATATAAACTTCTCGAACTCAATTGTAGAAAATAGCAAGGGAAAGAAGCAGCTTCAGAATATCCAGTGCAAATAGTGTATGTTTTCAGTTATGTTGTTGTCATGAATTCGATAAGTGGTTTTGGAATTGTTTTCGTTGACTTCGCTTAGGAATATTTGTTATATGGTATTTTACTGTGACCGTGTGGGAAGTGAGAGAATGACTAAGAGCTTGTACGAGAGTGAAGTGGAAGGACACAGAGGGAGAGGTAGACCTAGAGAGAGGTGGAAGGATGGAGTTAAGAAGTATATGCGTGAAAACAGTGTTGGATTGGGGGTGGGGGGGGGGGGGGTCCGACTGACTGGGGACAGAGGTGCATGGGGGCGATTCATTCGTGGCCACCCCTTTGGGGATCATGATGTCTGGCAATTGATAGTTAGAGTATGGAATTATAACGACACGAACTCTAATGTTATAGCCTATAAAACACGGAGAATAATAATTAATTGCTTGAGAATAATCCCAAACAATACATCTGGCATTGAACCCTAGACATATAAATCAACAGGCAAACGTGTTAAGGGGGGTGACCTGTTTTTGTTCTGTCCTTTTCTATCTTTCTCTGGCTTGTATCCACTTGGCCCCATTCAGCCTACTGTTTTAAGACGTTTATCCCCATCCAGGTGTCAATTTTTTACTGGTGAGCGGTAGTGAGCCAGCATATTTTTTATTTTTGTTTCACAGCAGGCTAAATTTGTACATTTTTTTGATAGAAACATTTCTCCGGCGAAGCCGGATTTCTTCATATAATGCTGGCTCGCTATCGCTCGCCAGGAAGAAATCGACACCTAGATGGGGATAAACGTCTTGAAATAGTTGGCTGAATGGGGCCGAATGGATACAAGCCAGAGAAAGAGAGAAAAGGACAGAAATAAAAAAAAACAGGTCAGCCCCCTTAACACGGATAATAGATGCACGTTTCCAGTTTATCAAATTTAGACACTTAATTGCGAGATAGGGCACGTCCTTGCCTACTTTAGTTATTCTAACTTGGAACTGTAGGTCACATCACAGATCACCAACACATCCCTGGTATATATATACTGTGTTGTTGGTGTAATGGTTTAGATGCGTATGTTCGGGGTGTGGTGTCCTGAGTTCGAATCCCGGGAGGACCATATGCTTTCATTAGTTTAGTTAAGTGCATTGGGGTTATGTAATTGATTATTAATGTTAAGAACGGGATGTGAGTTAATCTAATCATTATATGGCTACATGTACAGCTACTCACACATGTTCGTGACCTCTTGCGCTATTTTCTTTTTGCAAATATATCCATTTAGATGAATGTTCAGATGAGATCAGCTATATTTTTTTTTTATTTTTTTTATTTTTTTTATATACGTATTATGTACGGTATCTATTAATATGTAGCGAATTTTATCTGAATATCAAGCAAAATTTATATATTTGCATAAAGAAAATCGCAAGAGCTCACATTTACCTATAGCACAATACAACTCGCTCATACAACCTTGACACATAATTGGTGTACGATTGCTGAGTACATGAACACGATACAGAACCCAATACATAACATGATATCCCTCCCTAACACAACCCAGACATATCGTCGAGGAATATGGAGTGTAAAACATGAATACATAATACACGATACATAAAGCTCTACACACAACATGATACCGGCTCACAACACAAGATACACAACATAATACTTAGTTCTACACACATGATACAGGCCCACAACACAAAATACATGACAGGATACATAAATCTCTACACACATGATACCGACCCACAACACAAGATACATAACACGATATCGGCCTACAATACAAGATACATACCACAATACATAAAGCTCTACACACAACACGATACCGGCCCACAATACAACACGGAAATATAATAGGTATATGGTTGCTAATGGGGTTACGGGCGACAGGGACCTGACAGCGCTATTGTAGGGTCGCATAGTCGAGGTTATTTGGCTGTGGCGTACTTATTGTCTAGGCTGATGGGTTGTTGTATAGGCTGGTGGTGACGTTAGATACGGATGCTGTAGGCGCGTAATTGAAACATGACGGGTTATATTTGTTATTGGGGAGATAGGCCGTTTTTCTGGTCTCCCTTCTTCCTCATGTTTAGCTCCATTAGTTTTCACATTTTAAGACATTCGGCCCATTATTTTAGCGATTTTAAGATCTTTCGTCCCACATCTTTGTCAATATTAAGACTATTTGTCATTTATATGTCGATGTTTTCCTGGGGAGCGATAGCGAGCCTGCAATTTAAGAGGAACCGGCCTTTGGCCGGGAAATGTTTCTATCGAAAAATGTACAAATTTGTCTAGAAGGAGGTCTTGGTGTTTATATATGCTTCATGGAGGTCTACAGAGGAGACTAAAATTTGTAGTATAACCTACATATACATAAATGAGCAAATAAATACGCCCATCCCCCCTTCATGGAGGGCTGCCCGTATTGAGCATTAGTTAAAATTGAGTGGCATTTGAGATATGTTTTTTAAATTGATAATCTGTATAAACATTTGATTTCACCCTCTGTTATCTGATATACTGTGCAATTTGTTTAATAATACCATAGTTTGCCTTATATATATATTTTACCATATATATTACCTTAGGCTTGTGAGTAGGCTATACTTTTGTTTTTATTTATTAACCCCTTCTGTATCGGCGATGTCTTCTGCAGTTTATGCTAGCTATATTTAGATGATTTTGTGCAGCTTAACCCTTAATTGGCGGCGCGCAACTTATGTCGTGTGAAATAAATTTGGACTAAGTGGCGGTTCACAACTTATGTCGTGCGCCATTTTCAGCACGTATTGTTGCTGAGAGAGAGCTGAGCGGTGTGAAGAGCGTAGGAAGGCTATGACCGCCGCCCACCACCGCGGTGGACCAACTGAAGTGAAAACCACCCTTCCCTCCCCCCTCACACTCGCTACACAGGGAATTATGTAGGGAAATTACCTAATTACAGGATTTTTGCACTCGTGTTGCACGATCGTTGCAAGAGAACCAGTGGTCGTACAAGGATGGTTCGGGTGTCATTGGAAAGCTCTGTTTATGCCCTTTCAGGTATAGATACTTGTTTTATGCTCTGGGTCTTATTTAGGCATGAAAATGATCACGTAAACAACCCTATTTAGGGTAAAAAAAAAAACGCTGGGCGCTACGGTCAAATAGACCACCTAGCCCGCTAAATAAGGGTTAAGGATCTGTGGTAGTAATAATGTTGATAATTCGATGCCTGTTAATGACTGGAGGCCCTACTTAAACTGAATAAAATCGTCTTAATTAAGCTTGAATAAAATTTTAAAGACGTCTACGGTACAGAATGGGTTACTATTTCCCGTATACATACACACACACACACACACACACACACACACACACACACACACACACACACACACACATACACACACGTTAACTACCCTTTTCTCAACTTTCTCTACGGAAGAAATATTTATAGCATCCGTGGGATGTTTGTTCAATGTAAATCAAATCTTAATCGTGAAACACTGTCTTTCTATATCAATACTGAACTTCTCTACAGTAGCTCCAACTTTCAGCCATGGTTGTGGGTAGGATTCTTATAGAGGTTAAGCATATTATTATAATCCTCGTTGTCAATTCAATTACATTTTATGAATATATCAATAAGAAAGAAGATGTCGTTACTTTACCTTGATTTCTCTCTCTCTCTCTCTCTCTCTCTCTCTCTCTCTCTCTCTCTCTCTCTCTCTCATGTGGGTGAGTGTGTGTGTCTATATATGTTTGTGAGTGTGTATGGAAGTGTGTGAATATGAATGAGTGAGTGAGTCTCCAAATAACAAAACACCGAGGCATTTATCCCGATGGAAAAGACCTAAAACAAAGAATAAAAGAAGATCAGCAGAAAAGTCGGGCGGGTAAAAGTTTTGCTTGACTATATCGGACTGGAAATGCTTTATGGTTTTACAGCAGCGAAAAATGTTGAGTGTTACGTGGAGTCATGGAGGCTGAAACAACAGGAAAATATGATAAAAGGCAGAGGTTTGAGCACCTCTCTCTTTACGTGGAGGACGGTGAGCAAATTTTCTGGTTGTGAAAGTAATTTGAGAATGTAATACTAATTTTGAATGTGATATTTTTGCTTAGTTTTGAGCTTGTACGATACCATATCAATAAATCAAAAGCGGCTTACGTCACGACGGCGCGTACTTACTCTCAACTCTACGTGTTAATCCAGTTTGCCTCCTTTCCTCTGTTTCCTTACAAATAGGTCTTTACATAATAGGTCTTACTTCAGTCACAAGAAACGTGGTCTTCCTGGATGTCTCTCCTACTTTGGGTTGATACCCACCATAACCACCAAGTGAGCAGCGTTAAATTCAGGAAGACAAGCCAGGTGCCCGTATAGTTAAAGTTGGCGCTCGCACACATTACACCCGGTATGTCTCGAGTCAGTTTGAGAGACGAGACACTGCTTTGATACCAGGTCATACTAGCGGTATCCCATGATCCTGTGAGGAAATGTTTACCAAAGAAATTGAGGCGTTTCAAGTCACTGTTAAGTGTCTATGTCTGGCTACCGTATAACGTTAGGTAGCACATGCTTCTTGAAGATGCAAAGCTTTGCTCTTCTTCTGACAGTGCCATAAATTTGTGTTGAGAGTTCACATTTCCATATATTTGCTTGAAGTGACGATTTGTATTGTAACCCACCACTGTCATGGGTCTCTTTACCAAGAGAAGATAATCTATCCGAGACTTCTATGTTGTCACCACATGTACCAACAGATTGCAGAACTGCATTAAATAGGCTATCAAATACATGATTTAATTCTAGTACAAGAGGCTTTTAGGCCCAACGAGCTCAATTCCGTGTTTACTACTTGAATGGAGAATCTTCAGCCTGCAGCGACTCAAGATAAAACGATTATTTACAACGCCAATGTTTGTGATTATGGGATCGCCAACCAATGCCCCACAATGAATTTGTGTGACTCTTCACTTCTATACCCAGTCCAAACAAGTGTTATAAAATGAAAGCATAAAAACACACCCACGTTTTACACACAAAAGACAAAAATGTTAGCCGAGAAAGAAAGAAATGTTAGCCTACTACACTAGACACTGTTTTTCATCCACACTAGAGTATTATCTGTTTCTGTATACAGGTCAAACACCTGTACATTGTCGTTTGCACGATATATAAATGATTCAAGATATGGAATCTGGTTATATATATACAGGGTGTCCCAGGAGGATAGGTCATAACTTTGGGAAATGATAAAACAAAATATTCTAAGCCTAAAATGTTCTATAAGACATTCTAAAACTCAACCAGTTTCGAAATATTGAAAATGGTATTTTCTTCAGTATTTCCCTAGATGGCCTAGTCTACCACACCTCCTTCTAATATCAATTATTTTACCATGTTCTTATAAAGATATTAACATTTTGTAGGTTACAAAATGATTATAGACATATTAGCTCACTTTGGACCAATTGGAAACTATGTGACATGGAATAGTCCATTACAGTGATGCGGGGGAGGACACTACATAAAACCTTCAATATCTTTTTAACAGTTGAGATTTGGACTTGTTGTTATAGAATATGTTATGCTTAGAATACCTTGTTTTGTAATTTCCCAAAGATATGACCTTTCCTACTGGGACACCCTGTATATATATATATATATATATATATATATATATATATATATATATATATATAAACAGCTGTTAGTGCTCCCCTTTGTTGCTTCAAGGCATTGAAGTGATGAAAATGATATTACTTGTCTCGCATTCCTATATTCGTGTTATGTCATGTGTGTCATTAGTGAGATCGGTATGTATGTATATACTGGATGTATGTATAAAGATGATTAAGAAGAAAAACACCCGGAATATTTGTTCTACCCTACGTAGTAACAAAATATAGGGAGATGACCACTTAACCCCTTCTGCACCTGTGACGCCCTTTTCAGTAAATTCTGGCAACTATTGGGCGATTATATATAAGGTTAGGAAGGACCTCTAACCATTAAAAGGCTACAAACTATCTCAATTAGTCCTTTGAGGTACCACATATCCGTCCTAAGCTTCACAAAATCATCTAAATGTAGCTGAAATCAAATATAAAATATTCCGCCGGTACAGAAGGGGTTAACCAAATCAAGGAGCCCGGAATAAACCCACAATATTTCCTGGAGATGCGGTTCTCGACAAACCATCCCCGGGAATGTGTGACGTGACGGGAATGGGAATCACGCTGCAATAAGACAGTTCGGAATGGAGGATGACAGTGCAGAATTGAGGATGACAGTGCAGAATTGAGGATGACAGTGCAGAATTGAGGATGACAGTGCAGAATTGATGGCGCGACCGTGATTGAAGCCGTGAGGGTGAAAAAAAGGGGAGAGAGAATGAGTGAGTGAGTAAGTGAGTGTGTGAGAGAGAGAGAGAGAGAGAATAGGGAGGGGGATTTAAGGTGTACAAAGGAGTACAAAGGAAATCAAGCAACAACAGGTCTAGTGACTCTTCTAGGCTGCTTGTCCGCCAAAACACGGAGGATCAAGTGTCCAAACAGTGGTTTCGAGTGGGTAAGGGAACTACTGCCCTGGAACTAATGTCCGTGGCAGGATTAGGAAGTTAGGTGGGGGGGGGGAGAATATAGGAAGATTGAGGGTATTTATGGAAAAGGCAAAGGGTTGAGAGTGCATATAATGGAGGGGGGGGGGAGGGATCGTGAGGTTTGAGGGGGAAAGGGGAGGGGTTTGAGAGGGGTAGGAGATGAGGCTTGAGAGGGGTAGGAGAGGAGGCTTGAAAGGGGTAGAAGAAGGGAAGAAAGGAGAAGGGTTTGAAGGGGAAAAGGGAGGGATTTGAGAGGGAAGGAGAGGAGGCTTGAGAGGGGTAGAAAAAGGAGTTTAAGGGGGAAAGGGAAGAGGTTTCAGAGGGATTTTGATAGGGGTAGGAGAAAGGTTTGAGGGGGATGCACGGTTGAAAGGGGTGGGGGAGGGAAGAGGAGAGCAGCAGGTATTGATGGGGGGGGGGGGGGGGGGCGCAGGGTCGAGGGTAATAAAACTGAGGCTGGTTATTAGTACAGGCAGTGATGCGAGAGTTACGCAGAGTTACATTGATACACACATTACGTATAATCTTAAGGGAGCCCACCTCGCTTTTGTTCTCTTTCTCTCCCTCTCTCTTTGGCTTGTATCCATTCGGCCCCATTCAGCCTACTGTTTTAAGACGTTTACCCCCATCCAGGTGTCAATATTTTCCTGGCGAGCGGTAGCGAGCCAGCATATATATATTTTGTTTTGATAGCAAGCTAAATTTGTACATTTTTCGATAAAAAAAATTCTCCGGCGAAGCATGATTTCTCCATACTGGCTTGCTATCACTCGCCAGGAAGAAATCGACACCTGGATGGGGATAAACGTCTTAAAACAGTTGGCTGAATGGGGCCGAATGGATACAAGCCAGAGAAAGAGAGAAAAGGAGAGAATGATAAACAAAAAACGGTGACCCCCCCTCCCTTAATAGTAAGTGTAAGTGTAAGATAAGGATAGAAAATTATTTATTATTCCTAGTAATACGCTCTCCGAATTTGAAGTCGAACTGAGACATACCTGGAAATGCAAAGAACTTGACAGAAAATGCAAAGTATCATTAATAGACACATAGGAAACTCATTCAAGTGCTGAAATACAATTATATATACTACTTATAATATGCTTAGTTTGTTCATCATATTACTCCAATCACCTCAAGGAGAGAGAGAGAGAGAGAGAGAGAGAGAGAGAGAGAGAGAGAGAGAGAGAGAGAGAGAGAGAGAGAGAGAGAGAGAGAGAGAACTTTTATAATCCATTACATTAGGAAGCTGATTACACTGATTACAGACTACATTCACACCCACAACCATTCCAACGCTACGATAACATTATACATTTACACCTCACACAATATACAGTACATAACAATGGTCAGTTGGGCTAGTAATCATCGCCTCATAACAAGCTAGAGAAATCAATGGATTGTCTCGATAGAAAGATATTAATCCCCCCCCCCCCCTCCCATCTCCCTCGGGTATCAAAAATGGTCTTGCAATTGATAGATCGATAGATAGTTATAATTAACTAGCTTAACTGTTTGTGACAGATTATATATATATATATATATATATTATATATACCGGTATATATATATATATATATATATATATATATATACCGGTATATATATATATATATATAATGTTTTTTGTTTTGTTTTTTGCGACAGATACATGAATAGATGAATACATGAATAGAGTTTCCTGTAACTTCATCGGTTTAATAGTTTCCTGTAACTTCATCGGTTTAATAGTTTCCTGTAACTTCATCGGTTTAATAGTTTCCTGTAACTTCATCGGTTTAATAGAGTTTCCTGTAACTTCATCGGTTTAATAGTTTCCTGTAACTTCATCGGTTTATTAGAGTTTCCTGTAACTTCATCGGTTTAATAGAGTTTCCTGTAACTTCATCGGTTTAATAGTTTCCTGTAACTTCATCGGTTTATTAGAGTTTCCTGTAACTTCATCGGTTTAATAGAGTTTCCTGTAACTTCATCGGTTTAATAGTTTCCTGTAACTTCATCGGTTTAATAGAGTTTCCTGTAACTTCATCGGTTTAATAGTTTCCTGTAACTTCATCGGTTTATTAGAGTTTCCTGTAACTTCATCGGTTTAATAGTTTCCTGTAACTTCATCGGTTTATTAGAGTTTCCTGTAACTTCATCGGTTTAATAGTTTCCTGTAACTTCATCGGTTTATTAGAGTTTCCTGTAACTTCATCGGTTTAATAGTTTCCTGTAACTTCATCGGTTTATTAGAGTTTCCTGTAACTTCATCGGTTTAATAGAGTTTCCTGTAACTTCATCGGTTTAATAGTTTCCTGTAACTTCATCGGTTTATTAGAGTTTCCTGTAACTTCATCGGTTTAATAGAGTTTCCTGTAACTTCATCGGTTTAATAGAGTTTCCTGTAACTTCATTATGTTTCCTTCACATACATAACCAAAGAGCGGAAAAATCCAGATTGTCCATGCTGAACAACAAATCCACATTTTCCAATGGTTGACTGTATTTACATGCACTCATTGGTATACATTAGGCTACCATAGCGCAGTTGGAATATATGTACATGCTCAGAGTAATATGCAGGATTCGAAACTGCATAATACATCGTAGGCTTGTGCACATTTCTTTAACTGTCTTGGTAGCGTAATGCATAAGTGCGCGGAATTTCGGTGTGAGTATCCTAGGTTAGAGTCCTTGGAGTGCCACATGTATTTGTTAATTTCATTAATTGAGTTTAGAAGTGGAGTTGGTTGGTGAAAAAAATCTAATAACTATAGGAAATTTACTAAGAAATTGTTTATATTAGTTTATCGGTTGCAATTAAACATTTCAAGATGCTTTCTAAATCTCCACTCGAATTCAAACAATATATATATATATATATATATATATATATATATATATATATATATATATTATATAATACTAGTTTGTATCATTCCGTTTTCTTTGTTATGCATTTTTGTTCTTGATAATGCAAAGGTTTCATATGACCAATTTTGTATATTGAGTCAGCAAAATTATTCATGTAAGCTTGGATAGAGTTCAGTCTGCTTCAAAACTATAGGATATAGCTGTAATATATGTATTTATTTCTAAATATTTGATATATTCTGAATTCCTATTATCATAAAAAAGCGTGCTGAAACATATGTGTGCGTTCCCTGACTCAATACGTAGCCCTACAAATATATACCGCAACTATATTATCTAGTCAATTAGATTAGCAAAAGGAGAGACAAATAATCATTACGGATTTAGTTACTTAATATTTGGTTGCATTCACTAGTGTGTGCAACCAAATCTTGTATTATGCCTAAGTGGAGGTTTGCAGGTTTGCAATATAATCCCTAGACCTCCATCAAGCTTATAAGGAAATCCCACCAGGACCGACGCAATGAGATAAATTTGTACATTTTTCGGTAGAATTTTTTTCCGGCCGAAGGTTCCTCCTAAATTACAGATTTGCTATTGCTCGACCAAAACAAATCGACACCTAAATCTCAAAAAAGCTCTTAAAATCGCCATACGTAGACTATGGAGCGAATGCCTTAAATTGTCAAAGAAATAGGGCTAAACATTAGAGAGAGAAGGGGGTCCAGAAAATATCAAACTTCCTCTTAAACCATGAACTACAACCAACTTCAATTGATGTTTAAACCCCTACAAGAACAATATATTTCATAAACCGCCATTCGATCAGTAACCCAGGTAATATGCTAACTTCAAGGTGTATTACCATTCTCAGTTTTTACACACGTTTATTTTTCTCATTAGCTGATGATTCCTCGATATGTAATAGAATTATATGGAAGTGCCAAGTCTCCGCAACATATCATTGCAGTTTCTACAATTGTTTACATATATTAGTACAAAGTCTTCGTAATATCCAAATAATCAAGATAGGGACATGCCACTTTACCGTCAGCTGAGAACCAACAGACTATAGGTACACAGGAAATCAAGCAACAACAGATCTAGCGACCCCTCTAGGCTGCTTGTCCTCCAAAACACTGAGGATCAAGTGTCCAAACAGTGGTTTAGAGTGGGAAAGGGAAATACTGCCCTGGAACTAATGTCCGTGGCAGGATTAGGAAATGTTAGTAGGAGCCAGTTGGGTTAGTAGGTACAAATTAAATCCTATTTAGCATATTAGTTTTGATATTTTAAGACGTTCCTTCCATTAGTTTGGCGATTGTCAGACCTGTCGCCCCTTTTCTTTGTCAATATTAAGACCTTTCGTGGCATTTAGATGTTGATTTTGTCCTGACGAACGATAGCGAGCCTGTAATTATAGAAGGAAGATAAAGAAAGTCTATCCATTTGATGCACAATAAATCCTGTTTTACATATAGTTTAATAGTACAGCAGATTAACTTAGGGGGTAGTACTCGCTTTTTCTGGACCCCCTTCTCCCTCATGTTTAGCATATTAGTTTTGAGGTTTTAAGACGTTCATTCCGTAAGCTTGGCGATTTTGAGACCTTTCGCCTCATTTTTGTTGTCAACATTAAAACCTTTCTTGCCATTTAGCTATCGATTTTGTTCATGGCGAGCGATAGCGAGCCTCTAATTTTAGAAGGAACCGGCCCTCGGACGGGACAGTTTTCTACCAAAATATTTACAATTTTATCTTGAAAGGGGGTCTAGGGAGTGTTTTTCTAAGCTTGATGGAGGTCTAGCGATGAAACTTAAAAAAAAAAAAAAAAAAAAAAAAAAAAAAAAAAACACTACCCCCTTAAATAGCTAATTCTAATTAACCTGTGATTAGCCCACCATATTTTACTCGACTCCGTATTATCATATTTCCTAATTCACCTTCCCCCACCCTACCCTCTACTATTCCCTTAATATAACACACACACACACACACACACACACACACACACACACACACACACACACACACACACACACACACACACAGCCCGTAGCCTAGTAGGTAGAGCTCTCGTCTCACACACGAGGGGTCGGGGGTTCAATCCCCGGCCGGGGGGAGACAAATTGGGCTTGTCTCCTTTCATGTGTTAGCCTCATTTCACCTAGCTGTAAATAGGTACCTGGAATAAGTGGACAACGTTGTGACGTCCCATCTGGGGTTGGCAAAAATGGTACAAGGCGAGATGGGTATCATATGGTTCACCTAAGCTGATGGCTACCTAAGCCTTCGGGTGAGACGGTACCGTCTATAGTGAGAATGGTACCATACAGATCAACCCTAAGCCTTCGTTTCCAATGGCGCCAATTGGCTAAAATACAGACTACACACACATCCACAGCCATTCCAACAGTACATAAAACACTTAACATGCATTTCACGCAATACATTCCCAGTTAAGGAGGCGCGATAATAATGAGCTTAGCTCGCATTGCGTGGATTCCCCTTGACGAACAAGTAACTGAGTAACTGAGTAACACACACACACACACAGCCCGTAGCCTAGTAGGTAGAGCTCTCGTCTCACACACGAGGGGTCGGGGGTTCAATCCCCGGCCGGGCGGAGACAAATTGGGCTTGTCTCCTTTCATGTGTTAGCCTCAGTTCACCTAGCTGTAAATAGGTACCTGGAATAAGTGGACGACGTTGTGACGTCCCATCTGGGGTTGGCAAAAAGGGTACAAGGCGAGATGTGTATCATATGGTTCACCTAAGCTGATGGCTACCTAAACCTTCGGGCGAGACGGTACCGTCTATAGTGAAAATGGTACCATACAGATCCACCCTAAGCCTTCGTTTCCGATGTCGCCAATTGGCTAAAAATACAGACTACACACACATCAACAGCCATTCCAACGATACATATAACACCTACACATATAGGAGGCGGGAAATAACGAGCATGCTCACTCCCGCAATACAACTAGAGTAAGTACAACTAGAGTAAGTACACACACACACACATACACACATAAACATACACTCGCACACACACACACACACTACTGTATACACCACTCATTCTCATATGTCTATCTACTCCCTGTCTAACTTCTAGTCCTTCAAGACGTTCACCCCATTAGTTTGGCGATTTTAAGACCTTTCGTCCCATTTCTTTATCAATATCAAGACCTTGTGTGTCATTTAGGTGTCGATTTTCCTGGCGAACGATAGCGAGCCTGTAATTTTAGAGGAGCGGCCTTATGTGCAAATATATCACTAAAGGGTATCTTGAGGATAATGTATTAAGGGGGGTGACCTGTTTTTGTTCTGTCCTTTTCTATCTTTCTCTGGCTTGTATCCATTTGGCCCCATTCAGCCTACTGTTTTAAGACGTTTATCCCCATCCAGGTGTCAATTTTTTACTGATGAGCGGTAGCGAGCCAGCATATTTTTTATTTTTGTTTGACAGCAGGCTAAATTTGTAAATTTTTCGTTAGAACTTTTTTTCCGGCGAAGCCGGATTTCTTCATATAATGCTGGCTCGCTATCGCTCGCCGGAAAGAAATCGACACCTAGATGGGGATAAACGTCTTAAAATAGTTGGCTAAATGGGGCCGAATGGATACAAGCCAGAGAAAGAGAGAAAAGGACAGAAATAACAAAAAGCAGGTCACCCCCCCCCCCTTAAGCTTGACGGAGGCCTAGGGAGGAAACTAAAACAATAATAAATACACAAATAAATAACACCTACCCCCTTAAACATGAGGAGGAGAGTGGTTGCTGAAGCACTATTATTGCCGCTGATATTTCGAAACTATCCCGAACTAAATTAAGTAATCGTATTTTTGTATTGTTTATTTTATATTTTTTTATTTTTATTTCGGGATTTGGTTACAACTTATAATGAATCGCCTAGTTTTTTTAACATACAGCCTATTTTTGCTGATACTGAGCATTATTATATTATTTAGGAAGAACATGTAGTATATACAACAAAAGGGAAAATCTTTCAACTTTAAACTCCTACTTACTCTTTATAAGCTTAATATATTCGCCTAATGGTAGCAAACATGATGATGATGATGATAATGTTGAGGGATAGCCTTAAGTATCGGCCCCTCGTTGGTCTTCTTACACCTTCCCCAGTTTTCTTTCTTCACTGTAGATGTATCATTTCTTCATCTTCTTACTGGGGTCCTTATTTGCTATACATTTACATGTTTTCCAAAATATATTGTCACTTTTTGTTTTTTTCTTTTTCTTTTTTCCTAGTATTAAAACTTTTCTTGTTACACTTTTCTTACTTTCTTTTACATTTTTTATAAATTTTTAAGACACTTTAGCTCTCCTAATTTTTCCTGTGTTCTTAATTTTCTGTTCTTTCGTCAAGTTCTTTTATCCTCTTTTCTCTCCTTTTCCAACATCTATGTAAGTATTGTTTTATCTCTTCGTTTCCTTCTTTCTTGAATAGTAACTCTCCTATACGTTTTTCAGTGTCTTGGATATATGGCTTGTGTAACCTTGTTATTTTTGTCCTAATTTCATTATAGTCTTCACATTCCAGGATAAAATGTTCTAAATTTTCTGTATCTTTTTCACACAGTCTGCATTTTGTATCCTTAAATCTTTTTCGGTCTTTTAGGTTTAGGGTGTTTGATCTGCATTTAAAACATGTGACTGAGGCTGCTGTGTTGTCATGTACTTCATCTTCTCCCCTCCCCCCCATTTTTTTTCTTCTTGTAAATGTTTAGACTGGTTTTTTATTCCATGTCTTTTTGCCACATTTGTGTATCCCATTCACTTACATCTTCTTACACAGTTCTGTCTTTGTCATCCTGCTCAGTTTTGTTCTATTTATGTTAAGCTCCTTTAGACACCTATTGCATTCTTTTACCCATTTATTATTATTCTCCTCTAATCCTTCTTCAAAGGATCTTCACATCAAATGAAGCAATATGTCACGGTATGCAGACGAGATAAAGCAGTTTGTAGGTAGGGCTAATGCTAAAGCTAGAAAGTAATATATATATATTACAAATATTATTCCACTCCCTGTTTCTGAATTAATTTTATATTGACATGTGTGTTACGAATGTTTGGGCTGAAAATAATCAGTAATATCGCTGCAAGTGTCGTATTATAGATTACCATAAATCTATCTATCTATCTATTTACTCAGGCCCCAATCCCCACTTTTCCTTTTTTTTTTTTTTTTTTTTTGGGGGGGGGGGGGCGGTGAATGGCCAACTCAAGACAGAGCAAGAATAGGGACAACACATAACACAACAGTAAACAATCAACACACAAAAAGAAAATACAAATTCACACACATCTAGGTCATCCAGGAGAAGACCCAGAGACCAGGGTCACACTCCCGACCGACCGACCGATGGCTGGAGTAAAGATATAAGCAACTATTACAAATATTTTTGGGAGGAGTTGGGGAGCGTGGGAGTAGAAGATATTTTTGGGGTGATGGGAGGGTCCCATGAATAGGCCTAGTAATATATAATTGAGGATCGCTACCTCGAAGCTCCATAATACTGGTAAGAACGTAATTAACAGCTATTATAATATGTTGGTCGTAATTAACAGCTATTATAATATGTTGGTCGTAATTAACAGCTATTATAATATGTTGGTCGTAATTCGTAACCAGTAATGAAAATAAGATCGATTAAAATGACTGATTAAGGGGAGAGGGGTCGTTTTTTCTGGTCCCTCTTCTTTCCCATGTTTAGCCCCATTAGTTTTGAGATTAAAAGACGTTCGGCCCATTAGTTTGACGATTATAACACCTTTCACCCTGTTTCGTTGTCAATTTTAAGACCTTTCGTGCCATTTTGGTGTTGATTTTATCCTGGCGAGCGATAGCGAGCTTGTAAATTTAAGAGGAATCGGCCTTCGGCCGGGACATTTTTCTACCGAAAAATATATAAATTTAACTTGATGGGGGTTCTAGGTTTTTTTTTTTTAAACTTGATGGAGGTTTAGCGAGGATACAAAAAACTAAATTAATATATATGCTACATAATAGACCAAATAAATAGCCACTATCCCCAACCCTTTCTTTATCCTTTTATACTTTATCTTAGCTACCTTTAGGGATTGTATGAAGCTTAGGAAGGATATATGGTAGCTTAAAGGATGGATTGAGATAGTCTGTAGCCTTATAATTGCTTGAAGTTCTTCCTAGGCTGAATAAAACCTGTGTAATAGTTGCCAGAATATAATGAAAAATATGTTACCGATACTGAATGGGTTAAATATACTGAATGGATTAAATATACTGCATTACCAAATCTTAGCAGCGATCTGAAAAAACTGACCTTTAACAAGACAGTAGTGAGCTATAGATATAAAACAAAATCGGATAGGTACAGTTATAAGCTTCTCTCTTAAAGCAAACATATTTATTGAGCTTCAATGATCATAGACTTGTAAACAAACGATGCCTTCTCTCGTAAGGCACGGTCTCTTCTGAATGAATGTCACGTATTTATTAGGAAATAATTAAGTGGAGTTTGTTTTTTCTCCCTCGTGTTTAATCCCATTGTTTTTTGTTTTGTTTTTTAGACGTTCGACTCATTAGTTTGGCGATTATATGACTTTACACCCCATTTCTTTCTCAATATTAAGACCTTGCTTGCCGTTTAGGTGTCGATTTTATCCTGGCGAGCGATAGCGAGCCTGTAAATTTAAGAGGAGTGGGCCTTTGGCCGGGACATGTTTCTACCGAAAAATGTACAAATTTATCTTGAAGGGGTGCTCTAGGTTTTTTTTTTTAAAAGCTTGATGGAGGTCTAGCGAGGAAACTAAAAACTATATGAATATATAAACGTATAGACCACAAACATAGCAGAGACCTGAAATATTGACCTTTAACAGAACAGTCGTAAGATATATATATACATATAATACATTTGGGAGGTAAGTTACTTTAGCACAATTCATAATTTTACTTTATAAACATAGACTTAAAAACATAGACTTTTAAACATAGACTTGTAAACAATAATTCCTGCTCTTTATGGCATGGTCATTCTCCCTGATGAATGTCAACGTGTTTATTAGATTTTATTCATTCAGACTCTCTCTCTCTCTCTCTCTCTCTCTCTCTCTCTCTCTCTCTCTCTCTCTCTCTCTCTCTCTCTCTCTCTCTGTATATATATATATATATATATATATATATATATATATATATATATATATATATATATATATATATATATATATATAATTG